>OY757555.1:8244345-8251845 GCA_963584105.1 Alviniconcha strummeri | reverse complement strand
GAGTGCCCCAGAAGTTTACTGTGTTGGTCTCTGATTACGCACAGAGGTTTGTTTGGGGTAGGTTACTGGAGCCTGTACGTGTCTACTCCAGAGAGCTGACTGAATGCCGGATTATCAGTGTTGGATTCGCACTGACCGCTTGAGAAGTTTGTGTTGTCAGATTGTCAGTGACTATCCCAGAAGTTTGTGATGTTTTTGATTGTCAGTGACTGTTCCAGAAGTTTGTGGTGTTAGATTGTCAGTGACTGCCCCAGAAGTTTGTGGTGTTGGATTGTCAGTGATGTTGGATTGTCAGTGACTATCCCAGAAGTTGTGGTGTTGGATTGTCAGTGACTACCCCATAAGTTTGATTGCTTTTATATTATAGTGATATTTTTTGCTCATGAGCCGACTCGCTGCTCTCTTATCGCATGTTGATTGACCTGCATGTTGACTGTGGTGTTGCAGGTGCGGTAAGGTGTAGAGACAGGGTGGGGTGTCGATGAGGACCCCAGGGAGGTGCAGACCCAGCCATGCACGGCGGGGACAGTCCGGCGCGGAGCAGCATGGAGGAGGAGAAGTCCGGCGTGAGCACGGGGATCACCATCCGTGCTGCCACGCCTGAACGACTCATTCAGCTCTGTGTCAATGCTTTCAGTAAGAGCAGATGAAGAACTTCTTGTTTTTCATCCTAATGTGTTGGTCTGCTTTTGAAAGTGTCCTTGTCTTATTTCAAGAACCAGATTTAAATAGGTTTTGTTGTTGCTGAAATTGTTCTTTAGGAGTGATGCTCCAAAGCACATTCATGTAAAGGATTCATCACCCTCATCTGTGTTCTGTGTCAGTGGTTTTATTCTGTCTGTGTGTTTTGTACTGGAGGTTTGGTTTAAAAAAAAAAAAATTAATGAAAGCATACCAACAGACAATAACAGAATAGTTTTGGGAGTGTCAAACAAGTAAACAAGTGCTTTAGGTGATGTCAGTGTGTGTGGCACCAATGTTTTATGATGTGCCTATTTTTTTCCACAAATGGTTTATGATATTTGTGTTTAGCACCAGTGGTTTATGATGTCTGTGATTTTGCATAAGTCTGATTCATGGACATTGTGTTTTTACACAAGTCTGATTCATAACATCTGTCTGCTGTACATCAGTTATATATGGGATTTCTGTGTGCTACTAGTCTAGGTCATAATATCTGTTATACAAAAGCGACTCATGATGTCTTTGTGTTTTACTCTGATGGTTTATGATGTCTGTGTGTTTTACACCAATGGTTTATGACGTCTGTGTGTTTTACACCAATGGTTTATGATGTCGGTGTGTTTTACCGCAATGGCTTATGATGTCTGTGTTTTGCGTTAGTGAGGCTTGTGGTGGTTGTCTGCGTCAGTGTATACTTACAACAGTGGTTTATGATGCACCTGCCAGTGTGATTTACACCAGTCTGGTTCGTCATTGACAGCATCTGTCTGTGTGTTTACAGTAGTTAAGTGGTTTAGGGTGTCCCTCTGAATCTTTTGCATCCGTCTGGATCCTGATAATTGTCTGAGTGTTTACATAAATTGGTGGTTCGTGGTGTCTGAGTGTTTTGCATCAGTCTGGTTTATGAGCATTGTCTGCAGGTTTACACAAGTGGCTCAAGATGTCTGTTTTGCACCAGTGTTGGACAGCATCTGTCTGTGTGTTGACACAAATTGTTTATGGTGTCAGTCTGTTCTGCATCAGTGTTAGACAACACCTGTCTGTGTGTTGACACAAGTGGTTTGTGGTGTCTGTCTATTCTGCACCAGTGTTGGGCAGCATCTGTCCATGTGTTTACACCAGTGGTTCATGGTGTTTGTCTGAATATTTTGTACTACTGTTGGATAGTCTCTGTCTGTGTGTTTACACGAATGATTTGTGGTGTCTGTCCATTTTGCTCCAGTCTGTGTTTACACAAGTGGTTCATGGTGTTGGAATATTTTGCTCCAGTGTTGGACAGCACTGTATGTCTGTGTGTTCACTCATGTCGTTCATGGTGTCTGAGTGGTTTGCTCCAGTGTTGGACAGCATCTGTCTGTGTGTTTGCACCTGTCTGTGTGTTTGCACAAGTGGTTTGTGGTGTCTGTTTTGCACTGTCAGTGTTGGGAGCATCTGTCTGTGTGTTCACTCAAATGGTTTGTGGTGTCTGTCTGCTTTGTGCCAATATTGGACAGCATCTGTCTGTGTGTTCACTCAAATGTTTTGTGGTGTCTGTCTGTTTTGTGCCAGTGTTGGACAGCATCAGTCTGTGTATTCACTCAAATGGTTTGTGGTGTCTGCTTTGTGCCAGTGTTGGACAGCGTATGTCTGTGTTCACTCAAATGGTTTGTGGTGTCTGTTTTGTGCCGGTGTTAGCATCTGTCTATGTGTTCACTCAAATGGTTTGTGGTGTCTGCTTTGTGCCAGTGTTGGACAGCATCTGTCTGTGTGTTCACTCAGATGGTTTGTGGTGTCTGTCTATTCTGCACCAGTGTTGGACAGTATGTGTCTGTGTGTTTGCAGTGGAGACCGGGGTTGGTGACCAGGAGGAGTTTGTCAAGGTGTTCTTCCTGATGCACCAGTGGTTCATGACATCTGAAGAGCTGGCTCAGGCCTTTATCGACCTGTATCCTTGGTTACCCATGACCCCCACGTCAGTCAGGTGCTGTTTTAAGTCTGTGTTTTTGGCTCCTGCTTCCTGCACATGAACTTTTGAGCTGATCTCGGTCATGATGAATTCATTTGAAAAGTACAGTATATCTTTCAGCTGGATATTTTAGACACCATTTGTGCAGCGTTAGATGGTATGGTTGATTATTCCGTGGCATGTATACATCGCTTATCTCTGATACCAGTTGTAATGACATTGGCCTAAATGGAAGCCACAGCTGCAACAGAGTGGTATTCAAAAGAAAGAGATCAATGCATTTTCCTTGAAAAGTCATCCCTGGATTAACAGGCATATTTATTGGAACACATCTGTTGACAGTTGAGAGTGCTGCAGGCTGAACACTGTATGTGACTGTCCTTTGGTAAACATACAGTTTTTAATTTCCCTGTAAAGGTGCAGAGTTGCCCATGTCTCATGCAAGCTGAACACTTTCAGTGTGACTGTTTTTCTGTAAAGGTGCAGGACTGCCCACACCTCATGCAGACCGAAAGATTTGAGTGTGACCGTCTTTCCTCATGCAAGCTGGAAGCTTTGAGTAATCATTTTCCTGTAAAGGTGCAGGGTTGCCCACACCTTGTTCCGACTGAAAGCTTTGAGTGTGAATGTTTTCCTTAAAGGTGCAGAGTTGCCCACACCTTGTTCCGACTGAAAGCTTTGAGTGTGAATGTTTTCCTTAAAGGTGCAGAGTTGCCCACACCTTGTTCCCACTGAAAGCTCTGAGTGTGAATGTTTTCCTTAAAGGTGCAGGGTTGCCCACACCTTGTTCAGACTGAAAGCTTTGAGTGTGAATGTTTTACTTAAAGGTGCAGTATTGCCCACACCTTGTGTGAGCTGAAAGCTTTGAGTGTGAATGTTTTCCTGTAAAGGTGCAGAGTTGCCCACACATTGTTCCCACTGAAAGCTTTGAGTGTGAGTGTTTTCCTTAAAGGTGCAGGGTTGCCCACACCTTGTTCCCACTGAAAGCTTTGAGTGTGAATGTTTTCCTGTAAAGGTGCAGGGTTGCCCACACCTTGTTCCCACTGAAAGCTTTGAGTGTGAATGTTTTCCTGTAAAGGTGCAGGGTTGTGCTCACTTCATGCAAGCTGAAAGCTTTAAGTGTGGCCATGTTTTTGTGTAAAGACTAAAGATGCAGTATTGCCCACACCTTGTGTGAGCTGAAAGCACTGAGTGTGAGTGTTTTCCTGTAAAGATGCAGTATTGCCCACACCTTGTGCATGCTGAAAGCTTTGAGTGTGAGCGTTTTCCTGTAAAGATGCAGTATTGCCCACACCTTGTGCATGCTGAAAGCTTTAATTGTAATCATTTTCCTGTAAATGAGCAGTATTGCCCACACCTTGTGCAAGCTGAAAGGTTAGAGTGTGACCATGTTTTCCTGTAGAGACAAAGAGTGCAGTATTGCCCACACCTTGTGCAAGCTGAAAGCTCTGAGTGTGACTGTGTCTTCTTGTAAAGGTGCAGGTTGCCTACACCTTGTGCAAGCTAAAAGCTTTAATTGTGACTGTGTCTTCTTGTAAAGGTGCAGGTTGCCTACACCTTGTGCAAGCTAAAAGCTTTAACTGTGACTGTGTCTTCTTGTAAAGGTGCAGGTTGCCTACACCTTGTGCAAGCTAAAAGCTTTAATTGTGACTGTGTCTTCTTGTAAAGGTGCAGGTTGCCTACACCTTGTGCAAGCTAAAAGCTTTAATTGTGACTGTGTCTCCCAGTAAAGGTGCAGGTTACCCAGACCTGATGCAAGCTGAAAGCTTTGAGTTGACCATTTTCCTGTAAAGGAGCAGGTTGCCCACACCTCATGAAAGCTTTGAGTTGACCATGTTTTCCTGAGACTGAGGTGCAGGATTGCTCACACATTGTGCAAGCTGAAAGCTCTGAGTGTGACTGTGTCTTCCTGTAAAAGTGCAGGGTTGTGCACACCTCATGCACGCTGAAAGCTCTGAGTGTGACTGTGTCTTCCTGTAAAAGTGCAGGGTTGTGCACACCTCATGCACGCTGAAAGCTCTGAGTGTGACTGTGTCTTCCTGTAAAAGTGCAGGGTTGTGCACACCTCATGCACGCTGAAAGCTCTGAGTGTGACTGTGTCTTCCTGTAAAAGTGCAGGGTTGTGCACACCTCATGCATGCTGAAAGCTCTGAGTGTGACTGTGTCTTCCTGTAAAAGTGCAGGGTTGTGCACACCTCATGCACGCTGAAAGCTCTGAGTGTGATTGTTTTGTTGTTGTTGTCAAGTTGTAAAAATTGCAGGAGGTGTCCACACCTTTTGCAGCTAGCTCTGTCTTCCGACCACAGGCAGCAGCAAGGCTTAAGTGGATAAAGCTAAGGACTCCAGCTGCGTCCATCCTAGTCTTCAAACTGCAGTGGCTACTGGTATCACCTCGTGTTCAGGTCAAAATCTAAATGATCTGCTTCAGCTGATAGCTGCCTCAGTCTCTGCACCCCAGTATGGGTCAGATTATTTTGACCCTACACTCCAACCAGACAACTACGATCCCTGTTTGATCCTTTGTCACACCTCAGGTAGACACTGAAACACGTGAAAGGTTGTTTGTTACATCAGTTTGCTTCAAATGCTCCATGACTCTTGATTTTGCATTCCCTTTCGGAACTGCCCACTAAAAACAGACCTGTTTGGGGACCTGTGATCATCGACTGTGGGGCTTTTAATGTCCTCAGAGACCACATACAGTCTGTTAGGGACAGGAATATGAACCTGTCTCTTCAATATGTGTGGTGTATATATGGTGTATGTGTGTGGTTGTGGTGTGTGTGTGTGTGTGTTTGCACATGTGTGTGTTTTGTGGTGTGGTGTGTATGATGTGTGAGTGAGTGTGTGTGTGTGTGTGTGTGTGTGTGTGTGTGTGTGTGTGTGTATGTGTGTGTCTGTCTGTGTGTGTGTGCACATGCATGCATGTGTGTGTGTCTGCATGCACACGCACGTGTGTGTAGTGCGTGTGCACATGTGTTTGTTGTGGGGGGGAGGGGTCATGGTGTGTCTCTGTGCTGCATGTGTTTTGTAAAGCACTCGATGGAAGATGGAGCACTGTATAATTCCTCTTTGTTATTATTATTATGATTGGCTGATTAAGTGATTTAAAAGAATGGGCAGAAGTGCCCACTTTGATGCTCGTTGCATTCCTTGACGATGTCACCAGCTATCAGGGTTGTGAGGAGACGGTGACCTGTTGTGATGCCGACTGCCTCCACCTCCCGTCATGCCCTGAGTGCCCCATCCAGCACTACAAGATGCAGATCTGCCAGGCTGTCCGGTAACTGTCTGCCTGTCTGCTTGCCTGCCCATTTGTCTCTCTGCCTGCTTGCCGTCAGTCGGTCAGTCGGTCCGTCTGCTTTCCTGTCAGTCTGTTTGCCCACCCATCTGTCTGCTTGTCTGTCACTCTGTCTGTCTGCTTGCCTGCCCATTTGTCTCTTTGTCTCTTGCCCGTCAGTCTGTCAGGCTGTCTGTCTGCTTGCCTGTCAGTCTGTCTGCCCACCCATCTGTCTGCTTGCGTGTCATTCTGTCTGTCTGTCTGTCTGTCTGCTTGCCTGCCCATTTGTCTCTCTGTCTGTTTGCTTGCCTGACAGTCTGTCTGTCTGCTTGCCTGTCTGTCTGCCTATCTGTCTGCTTGCCTGTCACTCTGTCTGTCTGCCTGTCTATCTGCTTGCCTGTCACTCTGTCTGCTTGCCTGTGACTCTGTCTGTCTGCTTGCCTGTGACTCTGTCTGTCTGTCTGCCTGTCTGTCTGCTTGCCTGTGACTCTGTCTGTCTGCCTGTCAGTCTGTTTGCCTGTCTGTCTGCCTGTCTGTCTGCTTGCCTGTGACTGTCTGCCTGTCTGTCTGCTTGCCTGTGACTCTGTCTGTCTGTCTGTCTGCTTGCCTGTGACTCTGTCTGTCTGTCAGTCTGCTTGCCTGTCACTCTGTCTGCCTGTCTGTCTGCTTGCCTGTGACTCTGTCTGTCTGCCTGTCAGTCTGCTTGCCTGTGACTCTGTCTGTCTGCCTGTCTGTCTGCTTGCCTGTGACTCTGTCTGCTTGCCTGTGACTCTGTCTGCCTGTCTGTCTGCTTGCCTGTGACTCTGTCTGTCTGCAATTCTGTCTGCTTGCCTGTGACTCTGTCTGCCTGTCTGTCTGCTTGCCTGTGACTCTGTCTGTCTGCATGTCTGTCTGCTTGCCCATGACTCTGTCTGCCTGTCTGTCTGCTTGCCTGTGACTGTCTGTCTGCCTGTCTGTCTGCTTGCCTGTGACTCTGTCTGTCTGCCTGTCTGTCTGCTTGCCTGTGACTGCCTGTCTGCTTGTCTGTCTGCTTGCTTGTGACTGTCTGTCTGCCTGTCTGTCTGCTTGCCTGTGACTGCCTGTCTGCTTGTCTGTCTGCTTGCCTGTGACTCTGTCTGCCTGTCTGTCTGCTTGCCTGTGACTGTGTCTGCCTGTCTGTCTGCTTGCCTGTGACTGTGTCTGCCTGTCTGTCTGCTTGCCTGTCACTCTGTCTGTCTGCCTGTCAGTCTGTTTGCCTGACAGCTGAAAGGTGCAGAAGAAGAATCAGCTTTAGAGGACTGAAGAAAGAAATTATTTCAGGCAGAAGGATCTGAAGAGCTGAAGTACTGGACACTAAAGTGTGTGTGTGTGGGGGGGGTGGGGGGTGGGGGGACCTGGGGGGGGGGGGGGGCAGGGGGGAGAGGAAAGCGGGGCAACTGGATTATAATGTTCTGTTAACCACAAAGGATCACCTCAGGACAAACACCACAGAGAGAGAGAGGATTGTAAAGTTCTCTGTGTGTGTTTATGTGCGTGTGCATGCACGTGTGTGTGTGTGTATGTTTATGTGCACACATATATGTGTGTGCATGTGTGTGCGCACACACACACA
>OY757555.1:8193558-8244145 GCA_963584105.1 Alviniconcha strummeri | reverse complement strand
AGTAGTGTCTTGGCCATCAGAGTAGTGTGTTGGTCATCAGAGTAGTGTGTTGGTCATCAGAGTAGTGTCTTGGCCATCAGAGTAGTGCGTTGGTCATCAGAGTAGCATTCACTGAGCAGCTCAGCGCACAGGAATAGCTGACGCTGGGTCCAGAATCGTCCAGTTCTGATCTAAGTTAGTAACTGTGTCAGTTGGTCATCAGAGTAGCATTCACTGAACAGCTCAGCGCACAGAAAGAGCTGACACTCAGTATCAGTAGTGTCCACTATCATCGTTTGACCCGAGTCGATCATCAGAGGAGACATTCACAGCTCAGGACACTGCGGGATGAGCGGCTGACACTGGTGTCGTGAATCATTCTGATCAGTGAGCGGACATCGTATAGTGTCCAGAGTCGTTCCTATTCGTTTGGATCATCAGAGGAGACATTCACTCAGCAGCTCAACGCACAGGAATAGCTGACAGAATTCAGTGTCCAGAATCGTTCTTAGTGTTGCACGTGTAGTGTGCGCGTGAGGCCACTGCCAGTGAAGGGAAGCCAGGAAACTTAGTTTTCTCCCTGAATTCGAAAACAACAACAACAACAGCAGAGACAACAACAACAACAACAACAACAACAACAACAACAACAAACAACAACAACAACAACAGAGAAGAGAAGAAAATAAAACCAAACAATGGGCATTTTAATTTTTGTAAAAGATTTTACGGATTAAGCTAGCTGGAAACAAGTGTCGGATCTTAAGAGTCAGTCCACAACTAGACTGAAAACACAGACCCGTCAGTGACTCGGGCCAACCCACAACCGATCGCTTCCTCCCGTTTAAGAGAGTTTCGCTAAAAAGAAAGAAAAAAGTAAGAAGAAAAAAGAAAAGAAAAAAAAAAGAAAAAAAGAAAAAAAAAAGGGACTAAGTTTGTAATACTCAAGTCTCGGGTTTGGAGACTGGTCCACAGCTAGAATCACAGACCTCAGTGACTCGGTACCCACAACCAATTACTGCTTCCTCCCGTTCACGAGAGTTTTGCTACAAAAAAAGACAAAAACAAAAAAGACTAAGCTTAGTGTGAGGACAAAGCTTGTGAGGGCTAAACCAAGCTCGGGTTTGGGGTGTCAGTCCACAGCTAGAAATCACAGGCCTCAGTGGACTCGGCAACCCAAACAACCAGTCGCTGCGGCCTCACGTTCGGCAATAAAGTTCGCTACAAAACAACGACAAAAACAACGACTGACAACAGCAACAAAAACCCGACACTACCTCGTGCCTGTGAGGTGATAGCGTTGGAAAGCCCGGGTCAGTCTGTTGTTGAGGCGCTGCCTGATGGTGTGAAGTGGGTGTCGGTGGGGGCTGTGATGTGGCCGTGGTGGTGGCGGCGACACTGGAGGGGCAGCAGAAGGAAAGTGACATGGCATCGTCTGCAGACTCTCCGGAGTACGCCCGCCAACGAAGACAGTGGGCACTGTGGCGGGGTAACTGATGACTGCTTTCTCAGTACTTGTTCAGATTCTGTGTCTTAGTGGTTTTTAACGGCGAAGGTCATATCATGCAAACATAAGTTATTATTTTGTTTTTAAGAAGAAGAGAGAGAGAGAGAAAAAGAAGGAAAAAAAGAAAAAAGAAGAAGAAGGGACTTATCATCAACAGTAACCCAGTCCTTGCGGTTACTTTTTGATGATTTTTTTCTCTGTCTTGATATGACCTTGGCTAGTCGCTGGGCGTTAGCTAGCTATCTGTCTGTCAATATGTCAGTCTCTCTATCTGTCTGTCAGTATGTCAGTCTCTCTATCTGTCTGTCAGTATGTCAGTCAGTCTAGTCTATCTTTGTACTCTCTCAGACAAACACTGGAACTGTTTCAAAGGCAACCTTGGGGAAACTTTCTGAGAGACGGGCTGGAGCGCATATGGGCTTTTCCGAACGTATAGATACCACCTTGACTGAACTGAACTGTCACTGAACTCTACTCTCTCACCCCCCTCGTCTCTCTCTTTCTTTCTCTCTCTCTCCGTTCTTTTTCTGTCTCTCTTTCTAGGTGATTTAAAGAAAGAGAGACTGAGAGGGGGGGTGGGGGTGGGTGCTCTCAGTCTTTCTTCTATCTCCCTCTCTCCCTTTTTTCTGTCAGTCTCTCTTTCTTTCTCTCACGCAGTCTCTCTTTCTCTCTCACCCCCCCCCCCCCCTCTCGGTTTCTCTTTCTCTCTCACCCCACTCTCAGTCTCTCTCTTTCCTTCTCTTCTCCCTTCTTTCTCTGCCCTGGCTGACTCGGTCACGGATAGCCCAAGGAGTGTATCACGTGCAAGCATGCACCCACTTGTTTCAAATCCGGCCAACTCAGACAGTCGCGCTATAATTTTATAGGCTGACATTTTTGCGGTTCTGCCGCTGGGTAAAACTTAACGCACGTCGCGAAACTTGTCCGACATATATATATTTATGTTTATCTTTGCTATGCTCCCCCTCCCCACCCCCCACCATTAACACCCCTACCCCGCCCTTTTCTCCCACTTGATTTTATTTTTAAATCACCTATCTGGAAGTCCAGAACTATAGCCGTGTTTATCTTGCCGCTATGCTTCCCCCCCTCCCCCCCCCCCCAACCCGCCTCCCCCCCCCTCACCCACGCCCCTCACCCTTTCTCCTACTTTTTTTTTTTTTTTTTAAATCAGTCACCTATCTCGAAGTCCAGAATAACAGCCGTGGTGCATCTTCAGAGTTTCTCCGTGTTTGTTTGGCAGTGGAAGCGCGGGGAAGAGTCTGAGTCTGAGACTGAATCAGAATCAGTGCCGCTGGCAGCGATTCAAAAGAGCTGTCCTGTAATCTATGACGAGCGGCGATAAAACGGCGGGCGGGAGTGAGTTGAGTTCACTGACGTCGACGCCCGCGTTTCAAAGTTTAGAGCACGTTAAGATGCGGTCCGGCCACCCTTCTTAATAGCTGTGCATTAGCTCTGGTTGAAGTGGGATGTAGGGAGGGGGTTGGCAGGGTAGGGCCGGTGGGGTGGGGTGGGGTGGGGTGAATGATAGCCTGTGTGTGTAGTTGCAGTGTGTGTGTGTGTGTGTGTGTGTGTGTGTGTGTGTGTGTGTGTGTGTGTGTTGCAGTGTGTGTGTGTGTGTGGAAGTGTGTGTGTGTGTGTGTGTGTGTGTTTGGTGTGTGGTGTGTGTGTGTGTGTGTGTGTGTGTGTGTGTGTGTGTGTGTGGTGTGTGTGTGTGTGTGTGTGTGTGTTCGTACGTGTGTGTGCATGCATTCGTGTTTGTGCATGCGCGCACGCCGCAACGCCTTGTCTGTGCATTTCGTCATCACACATAGTCCTCATCACCGATAATCGTCACATTGTTCCTCTCCATCGCAATCGTCCTCATCACTGTCGTCACCACCACCATCATCACGTCGACCAACAGCTTTTTCAAGCCTCAACTCGTCAGTTCCGTCAGAATCGTCAGTTCCCTCAAATCGTCAGTTCCGTCAGAATCGTCAGTTCCCCTCAAAATCGTCAGTTCCGTCAGAATCGTCAGTTCCCTCAAAATCGTCAGTTCCGTCAGAATCGTCAGTTCCGTCAGAATCGTCAGTTCCCCTTAAAATCGTCAGTTCCCTCAAAATCGTCAGTTCCGTAGAATCGTCAATTCCCTTAAATCGTCAGTTCCCTCAAAATCGTCAGTTCCGTCAGAATCGTCAGTTCCCTCAAAATCGTCAGTTCCGTCAGAATCGTCAGTTCCCTCAAAATCGTCAGTTCCTTCAGAATCGTCAGTTCCCTCAAAATCGTCAGTTCCGTCATAATCGTCAGGTCCATGCCGTATATGACGTGTAGACGTGTCTTTAAACTGCGATAACGGTCACTGTCTGGCGAGAACGCAGACGAGAGAGAGAGAGAGAGAGAGAGAGAGAGAAGAGAGAGAGAGAGAGAGAGAGACAGAGACAGAGACAGAGACAGAGACAGAGAGAGACAGAGACAGAGAGCAGCTGCAGCATAGTGTTAGTCTGCAGCATAGTGTTAGCCTGACAGTGTTAGCCTGATAGTGTTAACTTGACAGTGTTAGCCTGATAGTATTAGCCTGACAGTGTTAGCCTGATATAGCCAGCGGTTATTGCGGAGTGTTGTGGTCGTATTCAGCTGCCGCTGACTGTCACAAAAACTGCGCTGTTGTCGTTTGTTAGTTTACTGGCCGATCTCTGTCGTTAACCAGGCTTGAATGTGGCAATGAAACGGTACCGTCTCTCTCTGTCTGTCTGTCTCTCACTGTGTGTCTGTCTCTGTCTGTCTTTCTGTGTGTGTGTGTGTGTGTGTGTGTGTGTGTGTGTGTGTGTGTGTGTGTGTGTGTGTGTGTGTGTCGTGTGTGTGTATGTGTGTGTGTGTGTGTGTGTGTGTATGTGTGTGTGTATGTGTGTGTGTGTGTGTTCGTACGTGTGTGTGCATGCATTCGTGTTTGTGCATGCGCGCACGCCGCACGCCTTGTCTGTGCATTTCGTCATCACACATAGTCCTCATCACCGATAATCGTCACATTGTTCCTCTCCATCGCAATCGTCCTCATCACTGTCGTCACCACCACCATCATCACGTCGACCAACAGCTTTTTCAAGCCTCAACTCGTCAGTTCCGTCAGAATCGTCAGTTCCCTCAAAATCGTCAGTTCCGTCAGAATCGTCAGTTCCCTCAAAATCGTCAGTTCCGTCAGAATCGTCAGTTCCCTCAAAATCGTCAGTTCCGTCATAATCGTCAGGTCCATGCCGTATATGACGTGTAGACGTGTCTTTAAACTGCGATAACGGTCACTGTCTGGCGAGAACGCAGAGAGAGAGAGAGAGAGAGAGAGAGAGAGAGAGAGAGAGAGAGAGAGAGAGAGAGAGAGAGAGACAGAGAGAGAGACAGAGAGAGAGACAGAGAGAGAGACAGAGAGACAGAGAGACAGAGAGAGACAGAGACAGAGACAGAGAGCAGCCTGCAGCATAGTGTTAGTCTGCAGCATAGTGTTAGCCTGACAGTGTTAGCCTGATAGTGTTAACTTGACAGTGTTAGCCTGATAGTATTAGCCTGACAGTGTTAGCCTGATATAGCCAGCGGTGATTGCGGTGTGTTGTGGTCGTATTCAGCTGCCGCTGACTGTCACAAAAGCTACGCTGTTGTCGTTTGTTAGTTTACTGGCCGATCTCTGTCGTTAACCAGGCTTGAATGTGGCAATGAAACGGTACCGTCTCTCTCTGTCTGTCTGTCTCTCACTGTGTGTCTGTCTCTGTCTGTCTTTCTCTGTGTGTGTGTGTGTGTGTGTGTGTGTGTGTGTGTGTGTTCGTACGTGTGTGTGCATGCATTCGTGTTTGTGCATGCACGCACGCCGCACGCCTTGTCTGTGCATTTCGTCATCACACATAGTCCTCATCACGATAATCGTCACATTGTTCCTCTCCATCGCAATCGTCCTCATCACTGTCGTCACCACCACCATCATCACGTCGACCAACAGCTTTTTCAAGCCTCAACTCGTCAGTTTCCGTCAGAATCGTCAGTTCCCTTAAAATCGTCAGTTCCCTCAAATCGTCAGTTCCGTCAGAATCTTCAGTTCCCTTAAAATCGTCAGTTCCCTCAAAATCGTCAGTTCCGTCAGAATCGTCAGTTCCCTCAAAATCGTCAGTTCCGTCAGAATCGTCAGTTCCCTCAAAATCGTCAGTTCCTTCAGAATCGTCAGTTCCCTCAAAATCGTCAGTTCCGTCAGAATCGTCAGGTCCATGCCGTATATGACGTGTAGACGTGTCTTTAAACTGCGATAACGGTCACTGTCTGGCGAGAACGCAGAGAGAGAGAGAGAGAGAGAGAGAGAGAGAGAGAGAGAGAGAGAGACAGAGAGACAGAGAGACAGAGAGACAGAGACAGAGAGACAGAGAGAGAGACAGAGACAGAGAGCAGCCTGCAGCATAGTGTTAGTCTGCAGCATAGTGTTAGCCTGACAGTGTTAGCCTGATAGTGTTAACTTGACAGTGTTAGCCTGATAGTATTAGCCTGACAGTGTTAGCCTGATATAGCCAGCGGTTATTGCGGTGTGTTGTGGTCGTATTCAGCTGCCGCTGACTGTCACAAAAACTGCGCTGTTGTCGTTTGTTAGTTTACTGGCCGATCTCTGTCGTTAACCAGGCTTGAATGTGGCAATGAAACGGTACCGTCTCTCTCTGTCTGTCTGTCTCTCACTGTGTGTCCTGTCTCTGTCTGTCTTTCTGTGTGTGTGTGTGTGTGTGTGTGTGTGTGTGTGTGTGTGTGTGTGTGTGTGTGTTGTGTGTGTGTGTGTGTGTGTGTGTATTAAAGAACATTATATAATAGGTGGAAGGTTATAGGTCAATATAACCAGTACGACACTGTAAGATGGATATACAAATGCATATATATATATACGCAAGACGAGAAATAGAGAGAGAGAGAGAGAGAGAGAGAGAGAGAGAGAGAGAGAGAGAGAGAGAGAGAGAGAGAGAGAGAGAGAGAGAGATGTGTGTGTGTGGGGGGAGGGGGGGGGGGGCCAGTAGTCTTTTTCGCTTATCTGGCATCATTCGTTACTTCCAACCACTACCGTCAACAACACAATCACCCCCGTCACCCGCCCATCACCCTCACAGTAAAGATATCGGGGTACTGCACCTGACGTTGAGAAAATGAGATGAAGTAAAGGAACATAACGGAGGATGAAAAGCGCTGAGTCGCCGGAAGTTGCATAGGGACGCCCATGTCGCCGGAAGTTGCATATAGAGGCCCATATTGCGTATGGAGGCCCATATGCAACTTCCGGCGACTCACCGCTTTTCCCCTTCCGTTCAAAGCCGAGCACGTGCTTCCCAGTTTGTAATGATTGGACAATCACTGGTAATGCCTGTTTAATGCACTCGAGCCGGTTTTCTTATCTTCGGCCATAAATCTTCTTGGTTTGGCGTTGATGTGGTGCGTTGGCTTCAGTGCAGTTAGCAGCTCCGGGAAAGGTGGCTGGTTTTCTTGTGTGTATGTTTTTTTTATTTCTTTTATTCTGTGCTATTGTCAGAACTATACAGCCTTATATATCCTTATTTGTTCAGCAGGATGTTTTGTCTTTGAGATGCATTAGCCAGGACGACGCAAAAAATAAACAAAAAAGAGCTGTGCCGTCTGTATAGAGATCTTTCACATGACGTATCTGCCATGGAATGTAATAGGCCGACACAATTTATTGTTAATTTTATGTTTGTTTATTTTGCGCGTTACCGTATGTTTATTTTGCTCGTTGCCGTAATTCAAACTTCCCGTGTCTACAAAGACTAACAAATATTCTTGATTCTATATATTACTGACTTCAGACGAGTTAGCTCTGTCAATGGCAGCGATGTTTTCCATATACGTTTGCCTGACCTATCAACAGATTTCGCAATTAGTTTGCTGTCTTTATCTCCACTTGGGTCGCTTCGCGTAGTTCTCGAACTACGCGGAAGAACCGCTGCGCTACGCACAGAAATGGCTGGGTTGTCCGCCAGCAAGGTCATGACCCCGTAAATGCGCATCACGTCACGCGGAACTCTACAGCGTTTTCGAGTTAAAAAGGAATCCAATCAAGACGCAAGTCGGCTTGAAAACGTGAGATTTTCACCTGCGTGCTCACTTCCGGCGTGCTGATTGTTCTACCAGTATCGATGCAAAATAAGTCCATCTTCGCTTCCAGTCTGAGCTTCTCAGGACGCAGCCATGTTGGTTCTCTCTTCAACAGTGAAGAACACAAAAGGTTGGCTCGTGACGCATTTAATACTGTTACCGCACATGGATACAAAATGGCGGCGCTCGCGGTCGTTTTTTCGCCACTTTGAAACGTCGATTTTTATGTCGTAGGGCTAGAAATCGAATAAAAAAACTGCTGACGTCTATTTTGTTTTTGTACTTCATTCCTATCCATGATGCTTCTTCGGTTCGGTTCTCTTTTAAAGGAAATGGAAACTTTTGGCAAATCAAATATGTTTTGTTTAAAGTGTATACGAATCAAAATAAACACGCTCTCTCTCTCTCTCTCCCTCTCTCGCGAGCGCGCGCGAGCAAACACATACCTCATCTACTACGCACATAAACACAGAAGCATGCACGCGCACACAATTAAAACAAATATAAAACCATTCAGCTTTAATTGCACTTCATAGAAGATACAATAACGTACACCCACACACAAGAGAAAGTAGTCAGCATACAATACACCAGATGCCTTAATGTTGCACTTGAACATCAAAACCAAGAAGCACATTTCTAGCTAACAGAATAAAACAGAAACGCTTCCGTCCAGACAAAATCAAAGACTGCTTACATAAGCTGTTTAACTTCGAAATGCAGCTAACAAGCCACAGACTATGTCTGATTTCTAAATAAAATGATATCAACACAGTTAACAAAGCGAGGCAGGTATTTCGTGGATATTTGAACACACACACACACACACACACACACACACACACACACACACACACACACACACACACACACACACACACACACACACACACACACACACACTCTCTCTCTCTCTCTCTCTTCCTCTCTCTCTTTCTTTTGCTCTTTCTCTCTCTCGCCCTGATATAACCGCAAAGGTTGACTGGGCGTAAAACACCAAGTTAGTTACTTACTCTCTCTCTCTCTCTCTCTCTCTCTCCCCCACACTTACGTGCACATTAAATGAAAATGAACAAACTAAATAAAAGCTTGATCGGGAAAAACACACTTCATAACAGCGATATAAGTTTGGATATAGCACAATTCTCATTGTTGATACTACAAAGTCATAGCCTTAGTTGGACTGCACAACAAATATCACACGCATTTCAATAACGACAATACACCTGCCGTCTGCAGACAAGTTAAAAGCAAGAAGCACATTTAAATGTACACATTCTTGAAAACAACACATTAATAAGTTAAGTCTGTTGAACACACTCATCGCTAACAAAAATGGAGCTTAATCATCAAACGACTATGTTCTCGTCTTTTCTGCCTGCTTTCAAAATGTCCACAAAACGCAAATGGCGGCCCCCATTTTTATCACTATTTTATTTTCAATTGAAAAATAGGCAAAAGTTATATTAGAGAAGATCTAAAAAACTAAGAAACGTGCAATGACATAACGAGTGGTTCTTTAAACAAACAAACAAACAATAGACAGACAGACACGTACGCACGCACGCGCGCACGCACGCACGCACACAGTATTTCTGTCTCTCCTTCTCATTTGTATTCTTTTGTATTTGTATTGTATTTGTTTTTGTTTTATCTCTCTCTCACGCATAGACGCACGCACGCATTCACACACTTCATACATTTGATAGTTTTAATAGTGATGATAATAATAATAAAAGCAAACAGATCTACAATCGACAGATAGATATGTCAAAAACATTTTAAAAGGAAGAAAGACACAAATTGTATAACTAAATCTACGAAGAGCAATCCAAAAAAAAAAAAATAAAAAAAAAAAATGTGGAAACGTGAAGAAGCCAATCGAATAAAGTAAACTGACAAAAGCATAAACATATCAAGCAAAAATTCGAGCAGTAAATCATTGTTTATTGACAAATTAAATATAAAGATAAATGTCTGACCAGCAAAGAGAACATCATATACACAAATAACCATTGAATGAAAAGAGTCTGTTGTATTGATAAACTCCTTCAATACAACATTAGGTCTGTTAAGACACAGCTGCTCCTGCGCAGAGTCTCATATATTTATTTAACATACAGATCGAAGAATATTTGTGCAATTTACAAGCAACAGAAAGACGATTGTTCGTACTTAATTTTACACTGTACAGAAGAACAGGCTTCATACACACACACACACACACACACACACACACACACACACACACACACACACACACACACACACGCGCGCACGCAGACACGCACGCACACGCAAGCACGCACGCACACGCAAGCACGCACGCACACGCAAGCACGCACGCACGCACACGCAAGCACGCACGCACACGCGCGCGCGCGCGCGCACACACACACACACACACACACACACACACGCGCATACACACACACGCTCACACACACATACACGAGAGAGAGAGAGAGAGAGAGAGAGAGAGAGAGAGAGAGAGAGAGAGAGAGAGAGAGAGAGAGCTGTATTAGTGTTCAGCATGTACAGACAACCGTAACATGAATGTGTCTTGTTTACGTCATGTGACAATATATACTGCACTTGAAAGCAACATCAAATGAATTTCAGGCCTCATCGGCAATTAAGCTGACAAACAGTCCGGAAAACCCAAGATACATAGACCAATGCACGTTTTCCTCCACTGCCCGGGGTACCGGTTTGAGTTTAGTTTTTGCTAGTCAGGCTGCCGTACCCGCTCCTCAATAACACTGTCGCTGGCATGACCTTACGTAGCACGCCTACAAGATAGGGGTGGGATGGAGACGCGGGGTGGTGGAGAGATAGGGGTGGGATGCAGTCCTTGGGGAGATGGAGAGATAGGGGTGGAATCTAGACGCGGGGTGGTGGAGAGATAGGGGTGAGGATGGGAGAGACCGCGGGGTGGTGGAGAAATAGGGGTGGGGTGCAGACCGCAGGGCGATGGAGAGATAGGGGTGGGATATAGACGCGGGGTGATGGAGAGATGGGGGGGGGGGGGGGGGAAGGAGACGCGGGGTGGTGGAGAGATTGGGGGGGGGGTGATATAGATGCGGGGTTGTGGAGAGATAGGGGTGGGATGCAGACCTTGGGGTGATGGAGAGATAGGGGCGGGAAATAGACGCGGGGTGGTGGAGAGATAGGGGTGGGATGGGGGATACCGCGGGGTGTGATATAGACGCGGGGTGGTGGAGAGATAGGGGTGGGATGGGGGAGACCGCGGGGTGTGGAGAGATACGGGTGGGATTGGGGAGACCTTGGGGTGTGGAGAGATAGGGGTGGGATATAGCCGCGAGATGGTGGAAAGATAGGGGTGGGGATGGGAGAGACCGCGGGGTGGTGGAGAGATAGGGGTGGGATGCAGACCTTGGTGTGATGAAGAGAGATGGGTGGGATATAGACGCGGGGTGGTGGAGAGATAGGGGTGGGACTGGGGAGACCGCGTGGTGGTGGAGAGATAGGGGTGGGATATAGATGCGGGGTGTGGGGAGATAGGGGTGGGGATGGGAAAGACCGCGTGGTGGTGGAGAGATAGGGTGGGATATAGATGCGGGGTGGTGGAGAGATAGGGGTGGGGATGGGAGATACCGCGGGGTGATGGGAAGATAGGGGTGCGATGCAGACCGCAGGGTGGTGGATATACAGGGGTAGGGTTGGGATGCAGACCACAGCGTGAATACAGTTACGGGTGGGCGGAGTGATAAAGGAGTTGTGGAGACTTAGGGTGGGTATTGGTATTGCGACGGGTAAGGTGGGGTTGGATCGTCGTATAACGCTGCCTTTGTCTTTAAAGTGGCCCTGTAAGTGGACCCTTACGGTTTGATCAGTTTGTTCGAAGCCCCTTTCCTGATATCGACCTCGGTCTCCGCACCTCCGGTAGTTTACTGGCCGGGGTGAACGCAGCCGTATGTTGCTTGTTTCGCGTGTGGTTATTGAAATGCCAGTCCTCACAAAATTACTAAATGTTGACTTTATTAATAGTACTCTACATGTGAATTTGTTTTCGTAAGGATCAGTAAAAACACGAACAAGGAACTGTTAAATTTCACACTCGCATGGCAGACAGCTTTCGTACAAAGATGCACACAGACAGAAAAACAACACTTGCTTTGTCCTCTTAAGCACTGTAAGCATTTTAGTGTGTCACACGCACACAGCAAAAGCCAAAACTGGCCTGTTGCTCTTTGCCTCACGCATAACAAAGAACAGACACACACTGCAACAGACGAAACTGGCCTGTTGCTATTTGCTCGACGCATAGCAAAGAACATAATTATGCACACCACAACAGAAAAACAACAAAAACCTGGCCTGTTTCTCTTTGCCCCACGCATAACAAAGTAAATACGTACCCCGCAACAGAAAAACAAAACAAACAACAACAAAATGGCCTGTTGCTTTTTGCCCCACGCATAACAAAGAACATACGCACACTCGGAAGCAACTTGCTCAAACTGATACGGACAATGCATCACCTGACGATTTCATGCGCTAAATGAAACAATTGGTTACTTGTAGATACGTTACACAAGTACAGTACATTGATATATATTTACATATATTAGTCTACAAATACAGAGCAAGCAATCGAGGCACACACACACACACACACACACACACACACACACACACACACACACACACACACACACACACACACACACACACACATGTAATATTACACGAATAACAGGGCAGAGTGTGCCCATACTCGTATTCTGCTCTTCCCATCAATACAGAAGAGAGAACAAAGATTATTATATATACACTATTCCACAAATATATTGACGCACACACAACACAGCTAGTGAGGAGATAAGAAGTATCTGTACATGTTATACACGTATACCTTCCGGGCTACATGTGTTCGTCCGATCACGAAAAACACAATTTTCGGACAAAAGATTTTGCGAGGTCTAAAGATGAAGAAGACACGCTTTCCGCTGGTTCGTTTCACGAAACGAGTCCTTCACTGACACTCTCACGGCATCGTCAGGTGTTAATTCCACGGGGGAAGTATCAGCTGCTTTCATAGTTCCGGTTTTACTGCAAAATACTAACAGCATCCCTCTCGTCTGTCCCCACCCGCTGCTGTTGTTACTGTCCAACTCTCTCTTCCCTTTTTGCATGTTGTCATTACTGCTGTTGCTGTGCCTGTTTTTTTGTTTGTTATTGTTTTTATTTTTTTGTCTTTTTTACTTTCCGATCCTTGTTGTGTCTGCCTGTAGCTTTGTTTATATATTATTGTCCTTACTGTTTTTGTTTTGTCCACTTCTTTAACACCATTATATAGTCTGCACTTATTAACTTTGTATTTATGCGTTTGCCTGGTGTAAGTATATATGTCCACGAGTTTAAAAACTGAAGGAAAAAAAAAAAAAAAAAAAAAGAGTTAAGAAACAACAGCTAACAGAACCCAAAATTTCAGTCCGTACTTGGCTGTTTTCTTACCAGAAGCGCGGAGAGTTCATGAAAAATATTCATGAAGGAGGTCACGTGGGGTCAAGGAGCGGAAAGCAAGACTGGGCGCAGTATTGGCCAGGGGTCATTCTCAATGAGCTACGTATCGGTGGGTCACGAGATCGAAAGCGAGGCTGGAACGTGAAAATAAAGAAGAAGAAAGAAACAATTCAACCTCGCTTTCAGCCTTGTAACCCACCGTAACCTAGCTGGACCATTAGCGAATGATCCCAGGTCAACACTGTGTCTAATCTCGCTTTGGCTTCGTGACACGCCGTGACCTAGCCAGCTATTTCATTAAGAATGGCCGATTATGACAGATTCAGAGATTGAACTACTGCTGACAGATATACTCTCTGACCTACCCGCTAACCTTGTCACTGGGATAGCAATTCATCATCGATTCCTCTTCTTCTTTGTGTGTGTGTGTGTGTGTGTGTGTGTGTGTGTGTGTGTGTGTGTGTGTGTGTGTGTGTGTGTGTGTGTGTGTGCACGCGCCTCTCTCTGTATTATTTTGGCGTAATAGGTTTGGATAGTAAAATCGTTCCCACTTCTTTTCAATCCAAGAGAATTTGACATATTCCAAAATATTTTCGATGCCAATATGCGAAAATACACCAGCAGGAATTGGTTTATGGCATTTTCGCCCGTGATGTTTTCCCATGTATGTTTCATTAGGTTTATGTTCATCTCTCTGTATATTTGTCTGATCTTCTTCGTGTGTATTCTCCATCAAGACAACTCCGCTCTTTATTTGTCTCCAGAACTCTACGCATTCCACACGTTAAGACCAAAACATTTGGAAATTTCTCTTTTTCCAATGCTGCTCCTTCTATTTGGAATTCCCTGCTTCGTGAAACTAGACACATTCAGTCAGCCTTTGCAAACTGTAACGACACACACCTGTTTAAACCCACTACTGCTAGCAAATAGTCTATCCGCCAACTTGTTCTTAGATTATTTAGAGAGAGAGAGAGAGAGAGAGAGAGAGAGAGAGAGAGAGAGAGAGAGAGAGAGAGAGAGAGAGAGAGACTGTGTGTGTGTGCGCTGAATGTGCATGCGTTCGTGAGTGCGCGCGCGTGTATCTATGTATGTATAGAGTAGGTCCTGCTGTTTAGCTTGTTGTGATTTGAATTACTTGTAGTTACTGTCACTGTCGTTTTCAACTTGTGGTCTCTCAGCGTGGATGTAGTTCATGTTAGAATTGTGTACAGCGCGCTGTGTTTTATTTTTATGCTAGAGATTTGCTAAATATTTCATTATTGTTATTACTGCGGCTGATATTAACATTTATGAATCTTCCATCTCAGCGACAACTCTATCGGTGAAGATGTACACCTCGGATACGAACGTGCGCTGTGGTGACTATTGCAGTGTTAGAGACATTGAGAGTACGCTCAGAGGCCCGTTTTGAGGGCAAACCCGGTCCATCATTTTTCCATATTTTACTTAGGCAAAGATCGCCGTATCCACCAAGCACAGTACAGTCCTAGCTTTTGTCCACACAACTGTCGCATACCCGCATTGCACCAAGTTGCATTTCGTGAAACCACAGCATTGAATCATCGTGTCTTCTTAATCTTCTAGGCGCCACCAGACACATGTGTTAATTCAAATCAAAAGACTAATGAGAATATAACAAGTAACAGTATTGTTAATTGAAATCAAAAGACCAATGATAATTATAACAAGTGACAGTATATCCAGTATTTTTCACCACACATATGAGTTATACATATATCAGAGATATCCAGTAGTAAAGGCATGTGAGAGAATCGACGAACGCGACAAACTCGTTTTTCTGTCTCTTTTCCCTCCTTTTTTTTTTTTTTTTTTTTTTTTTAATACGCTGGATGACCGCATGCCTGTAAGTTAAATATGTTTCGTACGGACGTTAAACCCTCAAGCATGCTTATGGCATTTTGCGACAAACATTGGATAAGAGTTGCGCGGAAATGCAACGCTTGTATTATAAAGTGTCGTCTGCAACTCCTTCAGACGACAGGGAGGGAACTCGGCAACTTCAGACAGTGACGCAATAATGTCTTGAGCACGCAGAACTTGCATGAACATCCAAACTGTCTGCGTCAGCTAGAGCACACAACTATGACCTACTTGTCGCATATCACAATAATCAGCATCACAATAATCATGATAATGACAAGGAGGAGACTTGTTGTAAAATGATGCAGCAGAGAAGTACAATTCGTGAGGATGATATGATTGTTAACACGCACAAACTGTACGTGGACATAGTCGGTGTAACATCAGCCCCAAGCCAATCTCTGGATTAAAATACAAGTTCAGACTTTTGGGCAGCTTTCAGCCAGCTAAGAACTGAACTATTTCTAAAATTTGACAGAGTCGATCGGCGACCTAGTTATACCTACCCAGGCTCTAAAGCATGCAGGGTAGTCAAAACAAGTTTTTGGGGGTGCAGATTTTGAATACATTTTGTTTTATGCGCTTCTCGCATGTAAAACAGTAGGTTCAGGGAAGAGCGGTAGCAACATTCATTATTCATGTAATCACCCAAGGATATCTGTGTAAGCTGCCTGGCCCCCGAATTAACAAGGAAAAAGGATATCGGAAGAAAAAGATAAACTAATTCCTCCTACAAGAAGCTATAGCTGATTCAGGCAGCTAGGTTACAGATTGCCCACCAAGTCGTCACTGAATCGTTGCAGACGACACACCAAATGAGAGAGAGAGAGAGAGAGAGAGAGAGAGAGAGAGAGAGGGGGGGGGAGAGAGAGAGAGAGAGAGAGAGAGAGAGAGAGAGAGAGAGAGAGAGAGAGAGAGAATCTCACAACAAATTCACTGCCATCGAGCTGTCTCTCGTTTCCTCGTTGAAAAAAATAAAATAAAAATAAAATAAAAATACGACAACAAAATCCCAATGCACTGGTTTGACAAAACAGTAAAGACTATGACCCGCTGTCGATCACGATGACTGCATGGTGAACGATCAGTTGCCATGGGAAACCACAGACCGAGACGACGTCAACGTCGAACGACTGATCGCGTAGCGCAGGTTTTAAACTTGCTCTAGACCGTGACGACGTCAAGGTAGCGCAAGTTTCAAACTTGCTCTAGACCGTGACGACGTCAAGGTAGCGCAGGTTTCAAACTTGCTCTAGACCGTGACGACGTCAAGGTAGCGCAGGTTTCAAACTTGCTCCAGACCGTGACGACGTCAGCGTAGCGCAGGTTTCGAACTTGCTCTGTTCTCATCTGCATGCAGAATCAATCGCTAGACGGTGACGGTGACATCACGGACTGTGGCTTTCGGACAGCAACTGAGCATACATCAAGTGGTCATGACAGTGTTCGGGAGTGGGTCCTAGCGTTAAGACAGGGTGTGTACTGGCTCCTCGGCTGACGAGGCTGCTCAGACGGAAAGAAGCAGAGAGTGCGGCGGAGAGTGCATGGTATCATTGGGACACTGTATGGTGACACTGCATGACGTGCGTGTCTTCAGACCAACAACTTACACACGTCCATTTTCAACACAAAGCAGTTACTTAATATACATTTTATCACACCATTTTATGATCAAAATGTCACTTACTATACATTTTGTGACACCATTTATATTGAAGACTTCAGTTATTGTACATTAAATCACACCATTTATGTTCAGTATAGGAAGATTACCTATTAGCAACGTGCAGCAAAATGTAAAAGACGGAAAGTCAAAACGCAGTCAGACAGGCTGGCAGACAAACAGATGTACAAACATAAGCAGACACATTGGCAGACATCTGTGATCGCATCGGATGACAGTGAGGTAAGTGAGAAATATTGCGTACTTACAGATAACGACAGGGGGAAGAAAACACACACACACACACACACACACGCACGCACGCACGCATGCACGCACGCACGCACGCATGCGCATGCGCACACGCCAGAACATAATATGATTTAAAACGCAATGTACAAAGTAACAAGTCTCAAATATTAACAATAGCTCCATCTTCTTTTTAACCGATTGCTGATTTACATACATTTGCCTTACTTTTGGTTTTGAAAATAAGCAGTTATAAAAAGAAAGAAAACAAACAAAAACAAAACAAAAACAATACAGAACATACGGAAAAAAGTCTGTTCGCTTACACAGCTCAGCTTATAGATCTGTCCAGAAAATTCCCAATCAATTAAAATTATCTTTTTATTATGATAAAAAAATACACCGATACAGAATGCAGCTTACAGATCTGTCCACAAAATTCCCAATCAATTAAAATGATCTTTTTATTATCATAAAAAATACACCAATACAGAATACATGATTTAAAACGCAATGTACAAAGTAATAGTTTGAAATATCCCACCTTCTTTTTAAGCGAGTGGTGATCTACATACTGTTAGTTTTTGAAAAATAAGCAAGAAAAAAGAAAAAACAAGAAAAAAAAACAATACAGAACATATTAAAAACAAAAACAAAAAAGGTTCGCTTACACAGATCGACTTACATATCTGTTTGCAAAAAATTCCCAACATTAAAAATAAATAAATATTATTAACATTGATCGCCACCTTCCTTTGGTGTATGTGTGTGTGTGTGTGTGTGTGTGTGTGTGTGTGTGTGTGTGTGTGTGCGTGCGTGCGTGCGTGCGTGCGTGCGTGCGTGCGTGCGTGCGCGCGTGCGTGCCTGCGCGCGCCCTCGTGCGTGCGTGCGTGCGTGCGTGCGTGTGTGTGTGTGTGTGTGTTTTTACTTGTGTTTGTGTGTGTGTGTGTGTGTGTGTGTGTGTGTGTGTGTGTGTGTGTGTGTGTGTGTGTGTGTGTGTGTGTGTGCAAACAGATGAAAGTCAAAATAATGACGAGATACAGTTGTAAAGGGGAACCGAGAGGAAGAAACAGGCTGGCATGAGAACATACAAAACGCTCCAATATTTCTACCTGCCGGCTTCATTCGCTTGTTCTTAAACAAATGTCATTTTGCTCCCAATTTCATCTCCTCAGGGAGCAGCCGCGCTGGTCTGCTCTTTCTACCGATGAAGAGCACAACAAGGTTGGCTCGTGACGTTCCAGGGACATTGTGATACTTTGCCGCACATTCTCGCCCTGTTCATGACGTCACTGATCCCGACTACTGGGCGGAAAAATGCAGCACGTCTTATTTTCACGACTTTTAAACGTCTAACATTAGCAATCTGGACGAGAAAGAGAGTTAAAAGTGCATTCTTTTCTTTTCGTTTCATTGTTGTCGATAGGGAGCTTGATACATCTTCCGTTCGGTTCTCTTTTACACTAGTGTGATCAACGGACAGAATAAAATGCATTTCAGTAACAACGTAAACCCGTTCAGCTCCGAATTCGCAAGACTTGGCATTAAAAACTACTAACAAGCTAAGTAACCTTTTATTAAGACCGGACGTTAAAAACCAGCAGCTGACTAACTGTTTTCTCAAAATGGCTGCTGTACTTTCAGTGAGAGGGCCCACAACTGTCACATCAGTCTGTACTCAGAACCTGTATTAAATACGACTTCACTGACTACATTCTTACTTACTATTAGGCGGTTCAGGTGGGGTTGTTAACTCCCTTGACTTTTGCCCCGCATCGCTTGGTTGCTTTTACTTCCGGTGCGTACTTTCTTCACAATGGAAGGCGGTGACAGTGAATTTGCGAATTTTACATTGCCAACTCTAAAGACATGGCAGGCCCGTAGTCAGAATGTGTCTGGCAACAAGCTGTAACTTGTTGCTCGTGCTATAGGATGCCCCCAAAACGCATTTTTTCCCCACGAACTCACGATCTTCTGATCAGCCAAAAAACGACGCAAAGACACTTTTTTCCCCCCACTCTCCATCCCCTTTCCCCAGTAATGTTTTGCAACTGCAACAGCATTTGTACTGCTTCGTAATTCTAAGTTCAACTTCCCTTGTTATACACAGCGTGAAGCAACGCCTACTCAGAAGTCGGCCCGGAAGTGACGCTGCGACCTCTCGCGACTTCTTGCGCGAAAGATTACAAAGGGCATTCACTCGCCCAATACTGCGGTGTGTGCATGGCTACCAAGACAGGTTGCCTGTCGGCTGAGTTCCCGGACTGAGGCACCGACAAGATAGAAATTAAGGTCCCTTCTGCAGAAAACCCACAACAGTCAAATTGCATCTTTTTGTTGTTGTTGAAATCCTGGATACGAATACGGACTATTTATTCATCGTTATGCCACTGCCCGTCACGAACGTGTGCATGTGGATCACTTTCCACCACAAAGTACTACCAGTTATGCAAACGAAAAAGAAAAGCAACAAACTAACAACAACGTGCTAGAATTAGGAACTTATAAAAAGCTACGCAAATTAAATCCTACAGCTGGTCAGATTGTTGCTTCGCATGCCTGGCCTGCTGTCAAGAATTCTGCAGTCTAATGTCTGCCTTCTTGGTTCAGACAGGTTCAGTTTTGACCCTACCTAAAGCTGCCATATGTCTTGAACTGTGAATCAGCATTTACTTGTGGTTTAACGACTTGTGTTGCCCCCAGATATGACAGATGTGGTTGCCCTGGCGTTACATATTAAGTAACTGTAAGTAACCATTGGGAAAATCAGAAACATTTATGCCAACTTAAGCGCCGGTCCGACCGTATCACGGTTTGCCAGAGTGAATTCTGTGACATACAAAATAAATCACGTGGTTGGCAACTTCTGTATTAATTTACAGCCCATGCAAGTGTAAGCCAGCTTTTTTTCAATGTAGGAGGGCAGAGGATTTGTTTTTGAAATCGGGCAAATGCAGAAGTCTCACTCCAAATCTGTGCTACGTATATATACCTCCCACCATATCTGGTCCATGGTGTCTTAGACGGAGGTAGGTCCTACAAGAACAGTCTGCTAGATTATGTGATGCGTGCCAAAGATCGAGAGCTTCTTCAAAAATCGGCTCGAATACGCAAACTGGAAAACCACAAAAACTCTGTATACGACACATAGTGCTCTTATATAGCCGTAGAAACATACACATTGAGCTTAAATGTTCGACCGACTAAAACGTCTTAATTACGACCCATATCGTCTCAGCAGTACAAGAAAGTACAAGTAGCACGAAAAGACTGACGGCAAGAACCAGCCAGTATGAGTGAACTACGCTTAGAGGATGTGAACTGTTGAGGAGCTTGAGAAACCTCGTACGGGCAAAAAGCGAAGGAATAAAGCAACCGATCCCTTTGGAGTAGAACAGTATTATAGACACCGTCGGACCTGTTCTGAAAAGACGAAAAAGGACCATCCTCAGTAAGAAAAGTACTGGACCTGTTTTCAGTAGTAACATTGAGGACACTTCCAACAGGTAGGTGCAGCGCATAATTTATCATATTGAACTGAACTGAACTGAACACGCACGTCTCTGAGCCGATATCGCAGAGCCTCAGCTTGAGACCACAAGGCATCAAATCACTCGGTGTGCTGTTCTGAGACTTAAGACTCCGAGTCGTGTCAGAAAGGGTCGAGGTACTAGAGGGAACATTGAGGAGGGGGGTGGGCACAGTATATACCCAGTATACCAAAGACTTGGTTGCACTCACTGTCACCACATGCATGACACTGAACAAGATGAGGAGCTGGTTGCTTTGTCTGTTTCATTAGTATATACCCAGTATACCAAAGACTTGGTTGCACTCACTGTCACCACATGCATGACACCGAACAAGATGAGGAGCTGGTTGCTTTGTCTGTTTCATTAGTATGTACTCGGTATACCAAAGACTTGGTTGCACTCAGTGTCACCACATGCATGACACTGTACAAGATGAGCAGCTAGTTGCTTTGTCTATTTCATCAGTTGTATGAGCGTGGAAGGGGGTTGGCGCTCAAGACTGTGTCCATAACGAACACATTTTAAAGAAAAGATGAATCAAAGCGGATTCCAGCTGATATCCAGCCGGACACCTTCATTGCCGAAAAGGCTACAAAGTCATCCCCTCTACAAGGTTGTTCAGTTTGCGGGGTTTCATGACCTAACCTTGAGATCAGTTTATCTGCGAGTTGGTCAGAAATATCAGTTGAAAGATAGTCAGTGACATCTGTACTTCCGGCTGTTTGCATTAGGATCAACAGTTGTTCAGTTTGCGGGGTTTCGTGACATTATCTTGTGACATGTCTATCGGGCCCAACCACATCTGAAAACAAACAAACAAAAACCAACCCCCAAAACATCCCCCCTCCTCTGAAAACCGCATAATAGTAAATCAGTCTAAACCACCATATTAATAATACAGATAGTTTAGAAAACTCCCAACGCGAAACCGGACTACTATATATATATATAGAGTCATATTTTAAAGCACGATTAGGGACATAGAGGCTTAGAAAGGAAACAAAAGCTACCAACAGACATAAGAGGTAAAGATTGATATGACTTCTATGATTAAAAGACTTAACGTGTCTTTTCTCTTTTCTTTTCTTTAATAACCAGTTTCCTATCTTCCAGAGCTAGCGTCACAAAGGGATAGAAAAAAGAACTATTTGATATAGGCTAGATACGTGAACTCTTTTCTGCACAATAGTTAAGTTAACTCTAGGAATCTTGCCCTTGATCAAGATTTTCTGTAAACTGATGAATTGATGACTTCCAGAAACACAACAACAACAACAACAACAACAAAGCACACAATGCAAACAAGGGCGGTTGTACCGAGAGAGAGAGAGAGAGAGAGAGAGAGAGAGAGAGAGAGAGAGAGAGAGAGAGAGAGAGAGAGAGAGAGAGATCTAAACATTTCCCTTTTTCTTTTCTTTTTAGGGGTGGAGGGGTGGGGGGGGGGGGGGTGGGGGGGGGGGGGGGGGTGTCGGATTCTCTCTCTCTCAATTTTGTTTGTAACCAGTACGATCTAAGTTACCGTCGAACAAAAGCAGTAACAATAAATACATTTGTTAATAGGGTTGGGATTTCAGCCCTGAACTGGACCATCTGATAAGCAGAGTCAAACTCAGGGCTCTTTGTACTACATGTATAGGTAGATAGCTTGAATACGAGCTGTCACACAATAGTAACAATATACTGAACAACAACAAAAACGGGCCATAGTAGCGAGAAGCATTTGTATAGAACATGAATTATTCAAAACAGCTCATCACATAACAGCGAAATGTACATGTATATCTGAACTCCAGTACGGTGATAACGTCAAAGAGAGAGGCACGCGTTCGTGGTGACTTTTAAAAAAATGATTTCTTGAGCAGTATGCAATATATTACCGAAAACAAAATCAATAAACAAAAAACGACAAAAAGGAAATCCTCAGTAGATATCACACAAACAAACACACACACACAAACGCACGCACACACGAACGCACGCAAGCACGCAGGCACACGCACGCATACACGCACGCACGCACGCACGCACACACACGCACGCACGCAAGCACGCACGCACGCACGCACACAAACACACACACTCAACACATACGTACACTCTGAAACACTTCAGAAAGAACCCGCATCAATCCAGCAATAACAAAGTGCATGTTCTAAGGACTACAATATTAACAATACCTGCATTCAAAGAGGCGGGGAGAGAGAGAGAGAGAGAGAGAGAGAGAGAGAGAGAGAGAGAGAGAGAGAGAGAGAGAGACAGAGACAGAGAGACAGAGACAGAGACAGAGAGAGACAGAGAGAGAGAGAGTTTGGGGTACTCGTTAGTCTTTTCACATAAGTGATATTAGACTGATCTTACAGTTATCAAAATAGCATATGGTAATAAATTACACTAAAACAACAACAAACGTAAAACAAAGAATTATATTTGAATCGGGCAGTTATTTGTTTTTCAAGACTATGAACAAACCAGATATGGGTAGACGAAAGGTAAGTGTATAACATTTTGTCTTTGGTAGTTTGCTTTTGTAGTTGACAAGGGTTTATTCAATTACAAAATAGCGGCATAATACAAAGTGGATGAGAGCATGTTAAATATTAATCTGACACGGTACGTAATAATCAACTGACTTATGGATGAGGTTTGGTTTAGGCAACTATCTTATCCAAACCTGATATGGGTGGAGCAAACTTACGTGTGTAATGTTTTGTCTTTGGTTTGGTTCAATTAAACGAGGATTTTTTAGATTTTTTAATTTAGTGTCAAAATGTAGCCTTAAGCGAAAAGAAGAAGAAGGGAGGAAAACAAAACAAACGAACACAGCAACAATAATAATAATAATAACAACAACAACAACAACAACAACAACCAAAATAAAACAAAACGGTATCATACAGTTTGATTCTGAGATATTTGAAATCAAGCGCAATTTACATTGTGAGGTGAGGCAAAATACCGACCGAGTCTGACGTGGGGAAAACACCAACTCGGAGTGGAAAACGCCGACTAACCCCGATGTGGGATTATTTTGAGCAAAACATCGACCAATTCTGATTTTGGGCAAAACGCTGACCGATTCTGATATGGGGCAAAACGCCGACCGATTCTGATGTGATGCAAAACACTGACCAATTCTGCTGTGGGGCAAAACGCCGACCGATGCTTATGTGGGACAAAACGCCGACTGATTCTGATGTGATGCAAAATTCCGATTGATTCTTATGTTGGGCAAAACGCGGACCGATTCTTATGCTGGGCAAAACGCCGACCGATTCTGATGTTGGGCAAAACGCCGACCAATTCTGATGTGGGGCAAAACACTGACCGATTCTGCTGTGGGGCAAAACGCCGACCGATTCTGATGTGGGGCAAAAGAACTATCTATATTGACTGAGGTGTGGCAGAACACTTATCTACTCTGACGTGGGGCAAAACACCTATCGACTCTGAGGTGGGGCAAAACACCTATCGACTCTGAAGTGAGGCAAAACACCTATCAACTCTGAGGTGGGGCAAAACACCTATCGACTACGATGTGGGGCAAAACGCGTGCGGCAAATACTGATTCTTGAGAGGAGATAATCCTCTCCTCTGACCTAACGAAACAAAGGTACGCGCCACGTACAATGCGTCAGAAGTGATGCACTTGTGAACTTTCAGTACACAAAGTTGCCGGATGTAAAGTCGGCTCGGCGACCAAAAAGCACACACAAAACCTCCAGATTAAAGCATGTATTTTCCACTTGTCTCATCAAACGCTGAGCTCTCGGAACGTTGGAGGAGCAGCGTTGAGTTCACGCTAATAATTATAGCGTCGTTCTTTTCGACGCAATGTTTATATAGCGCTAATTACTCATGTACACGAGGAAGAAGAAGAAGAAGAAGAAGAAGAAGAAGAAGAAGAAGAAGAAGAAGAAGAAGAAAGTTTCGTTAGTGTTTTCATATCCGATGTTCTTCTCGTTAATTGCTTTCGTTTCGTTTTTGCATTAAAAAACAAAACAAAAAAACTTGACCCCAGCCCCTTCCTTCCCCCCCCTCCGACTAATAAGAAAGTATGAGGAAGAGGCAGTCTTCATTTTTTTTTTTTTTTTTTTTAGCAATGACAGTACTTCAAAAACGTGCCACGGCCATCTTAAAAGATTGCACACCTAGTGGCACTGTTGTAAAAATGATGGGCCTTCACGCAAAGACTGATTCTCGTGACCTTACGGAGCAGGCAAATGTGTTTTGTTCGAGTTTTCCCAGCGCTGCATAACCTGAGTCATGGGACATGGACAGGATTTACCCCATCAGTCTTCCTCGTTTAATCTTTGAAGTGAACTACTTCCGCTGGACTTGAAAGCAAGTTATGGGTGCGGGAGAGTAAGTAACAAAAAGAGTAACAGGATGTTGTACACTGTGTTCGCTGAAGAAATGAGAAGGAAAATAAGTTGCACAGTGCAGTCGAAAAACAACAACAGAACTTACCCATGACAGCTCGACTCACGGCAAATCGATACCCCACATATATTTCAATACCTAAAAAATATTCGTCCATTTGTTTTTGTGTTGTTACAGGACGGAGATAACGAACTAACTACTCCAAGTCATACATGGCCTATTTTTGTTTTTGTTGTTGTTGTTGTTGTCTAATACCACCTCGTTGTTAACAGACATAACACTGATTGGTTGATTGATCATACATGGCAATTTCCCTCACTAATGTTCACACGGTAAAATTATGATCCACTTTGCTGAGAACCCAGAGCTGACGAAGGTTTCCCGCGTTAAGCTGAAGACGATGATGAGAGGATGGAGGTGGATGAGGAAGAGGAGGAGGAGGAGGGGGAGGAGCAGGAAGATTACCCGGTGATCAGAAACAGAGAGCACGTCGCATCATTTGTTGACGGGAGTTTCCCTGTTGGCAAATACGGGATGCCTTCCTCGGGGAAATCTGACTGAACTGCTCATCTTATCGATTTACTTTGGGGGTGGGGTGTGGGGGATTGGGAGAGCAGTGACGAAAAGGAATGTGTGTGTGTGTGTGTGTGTGTGTGTGTGTGTGTGTGTGTGAGAGAGAGAGAGAGAGAGAGAGAGAGAGAGAGAGAGAGAGAGAGAGAGAGAGAGAGAGAGAGAATGTCACCAGGAGGTGGTGCAGTCGAGTGAACAAGGCACTAGACTAGGGGTCGACATGTTTTGGTTTGAATCCTAGTTCATACAAGCATACAATTCACCCTTTCACATAGCGACGTTAATGCGAGGGCCCGTATTCTACATAATTAGACTTGTTAAACATTCCTTGGCAAAAGAAGAGCTGCACTGCAGAAACAAACAAAACAAAATATCACCCTCCCCAAAAACAACAACAAAAAACAACAACAACAAAACAAAAACAAAAACAACAACAAACCGAGAGTAAGAAATCTGGTCGGTAGATCAGCTCTGTTGAAGTGTGACAGTTAATAGATGGGGAAGGCGACCCGAATGTTTCGAAAACTGTAAGCGAAACGAAACATTCTGAAAGTCGAAGAATTCCATGATGAACTAAAGTTGATGAAGTCGTGAAAATGTAACGTCATTTATGCACTTTTTTTTCTTTTTCTTTTTTTCCTTTTTTTTGACTTGCGCAATTTTAAAACTCAAAATCGAGACAACTTGTGACTGAGGCGAGATACGAAAATTTCAAACGGGTACGTTTTATATTTTTCGGGTACCGAATCCGAAAACGGAGTTTAACAATCGCACAAAGATAGAAAAAACAAAAGAAAAAATAAATAAAATAAAAACTGTCATGAGTATACAAAATACTGAGAACAAGTACAAAGGACAGCCCAAGAATAACAAGCTAAATCCGAGTGATGTTTATGTCTGCTTAGTCTGTTCTGTATCGCTTCAATAAGTGTCAAGGAAACATAATTATGCTGTGTCGGGAAGTCATTTTAGACACAATTACGTCGTTATAACGGACAATTTTCGCAAAACGTGAAACAGACGACAGCAGCGGGACTTGGTAACATCGAGCAATAAGCACCGGAACTAGATATCTCCATATGGATCTCACACAATTGTTCCCTCTCGCCGGAAGTTTGACAGAAAATCGCAGTGTACACAAATGTAGCTTATTCCCAAACGCTATGTACACTATCACACTGCATGACACCAAAATGATAAAACATAAGACACGTGCAGCATAATTAGGGGCTTTTACAACCCGCTAGAGCAGCAGCCATTAACAGACCAGCAAGAAAGTAAAAACAAACCGTCAGTGAGTCTCGTGATGTTTTTCTCCTGCGCCCAGCTGCATGACACGCTTCGAAGGCCAACTAACATCCTCAACAAACCGACGGATCATGCGGAAATAATTAAGATCCCTGCTAAGCTAATGATAATAATATTAAAGGTGATTTCTGTAACGCCAACACAGCATACGAGTACAAGGTCGGAGAGCACAACGTTTTACGCACGCACGCACGCACACACACACACACACACACACACACACACACACACACACACGCACACACACACACACACACACACACACACACACACACACACACACACACACACACACACACGTCGGACATGGAGATAGACACGGCAATGAAAGAGAGAGTTTAGAAATAGTAAACCGGCGAGTCTTGAGGGTGATTTTGAAAGAGGAAGAAGAAGTACAGTGGCGGATTGTTCGAGGCAACCGTTCCTAATAGATGGGACCAGCGAAAGAAAACAATCTTTCACCAAATTAATGTTTTTGCGTGCACAGTTAACACGAAGCGCAGCAGGGTGGGTGTTTTTTCACTAGCTTTATGCTGCTTTAGAATCTGTTTTGGGGTGTTGTGCTCCAATCACTTCTATGTCGGTCTATATAACATTACGTTTTTACATCACGCCACTACGTTGCTGCTTATATTATAAGCAGCGACTTAGTGGCGTGATGTAAAAACGAAAACTGTGATTGCACTGTATTAGTGATAAGACAAATAAAGGCTCCGTGTAGCAGCCAAACACATGGTTATTTGTATACAAGTAACGACTGGTTAAATCTGTTAAGCGTATCTTTTTTTTTTTTTTTTTTTTTGAAGCGCTCGGCAGCAAGTGGTTGTCCCCGGGTTGCTACTGTACCAACTACCCTTGTGCGCACGTGTGTGCGAGTGTATAATTATGTGTTTGTGTGGTAGTGTTGGTGGGGCGTTTGAGTGTGCCTGTGTGTGTGTGTGTGTGTGTGTGTGTGTGTGTGTGTGTGTGTGTGTGTGTGTGTGTGTGTGTGTGTAAGACAATCGAGCTTGCTAGGTGTAAACAGCCCAATGCTTTGATACATTGTTCAGCGTTTACATGTCAGAGAAAGAACCAGACTTGAAATCGGTGATATGTTTTTACAGTTTTACTCTTATTCTCGAAAGAACCAGGCTGTCCACGCGGTTGGCACATGCGTCAAGTTGATAGATGAGTCATTTAAAAACACTCTTCAAGACGCTTTGGTTAATTATATTTATGTACTTTTTATTTTATAAAGGGTTACCGTGGAACAGTTACGTGCGTTTAGATGTCCTGTTAAAATCAGCGGGTATTTTTTTTTTTTTTTTTTTAACCCTTTGTGTGTTTTGATCTCGTACGGGAAAGAGTTAATGCGTGCATAAAATGCCACTTGGCACGACTAAAGCATCCCATCTTTTATCAGGTCATGTTAAGGCAAACGTTTCCTTCTTCATTGGTTAATAAAGAACCATCACGGATGTGCCCCAAGAACCTTAAATGTCAAGCCATAAAGTACATGTTTTGCATAAGTGCCCATCATACGGAGCCTCTGGATGGAAGTATTTGCACATTTTCTACGTTTTCAGGCCGGCTTGTGTCTCTGCACGGGATCCACTTTAAAGAGAAATACATGCACGAAACGCGGGCTCAGCTTGAGTCAATATTTAAAGTGGGAGTAAAGGGAAACGACCGAGTAGAAATCGATGATAAGTTCTTACATTTTTACTCTTATTCTTGAAGTTGCAAATGTTCATACCTTGCCGCCAAAATACATTTCAGAACTCCGCCTGTTAAACAAGAAAGAAAGGAAGAAGGAAAGAAGAAAAGAACAAAAGGAGGAGAGAGAGAAGAAAAAAAAAGAAGAAAAAAAGAAGAAGAAGAAATAACAAAAGGGTGAGAGAGAAAGAAAAAGAAACGAAAAAAAAAAAAAAAAAAAAAAAAAAGAAAGAAAGAAGGGAAGAGCGTACAACCAGCAGTTATATATAATATTGAATGTGCTCAATGTTTGCAATAAACTGTAGTTGTGTGAATTAACGGTAATGTTACAGCAAGGAGCATGGTTTTAACGATGGAAATGCAGACAAACCTGAAAGTCGCTTAGGTGTTGTGTACGACAGTACACGTGAAAAAACAAGACTCGTCTGCGACAGCAATTCCCTCTTTAAACCATGTCTTCAGAACTCACTGCCCAGTCTTCTGTGTGCCTTGCGCGATAGAACCCCATAACCAGGCCTATAGTATATTGCTACAGAGGGAACGAGTAACATTTTAATCACTCTTCAGGACAAGTTGTGGATTGCAGCATTGGTTTTGCCATTTCAGACACGAGGGCGACAAACCAGGAAAACAGAGGACGGGTATACAGTCCGCGCTATTTTTTTTTTTTCTTCTTCAGGAAGGCAAAGAATCAAACTAATTAAAAACGTCGCATGCGTCCTGCATTAGGTTTAAACACTGACCATTACGATAACATGCGGGCTCCGGTGACCGCTTAGGCATACCAAACACGCCACCCAGAGAATGTCTTCAAGTAGAAAAGCACGCGCAGATATGACAAGGGAGTGCTTTTGCTGAACACAGTCCTAACGTCTTTCGGTTTTTTTTTTTTTTTTTTTATTAAGGTCAAGACAACGAGGTCTGGTGAAGTTTACTTGACTCACCGGATACTGTTGACAAAAATTCTCGTCCACCTTAACTATCTCGTTTTATTATAACGAACTATGTTCTGCTAAACTGGATCTGTGGGACCTTGACCTAAATATCAAAGCTGATCAAGGTTTATGACTGCTTCTCCCCAGTGAAATATTACGCGTCTTTGCTTCTTGTCAGCGTATGTTTTGGTTTTATCAGAGGTATAATGTCATCTTGTTTTTAAAACGTATGAATCAGAGTGAATCTTCTTCTTTTGTCCTCTGTCACCCCTCCTCCACCCCCATCTCGCCTGTCTATAGAAAATAAATGAAGTCATCAGAAGGCAGCTCATATAATGTAAGTGTGTTTTCCTCAGCATTTCGTAATAACAAGTACTGCAGTCTTACAGCCAGTGCTTTAGCGCAAGCTGCAACCTTTCACATTAAAACTCACACGCAAGAACAAATGGTACATTCATTAAAAAAAATCAAAAAAATCGACAGATTCATGGTTCCTTTCCTGTCTTTCCTCATGCATTGAATCGTTAGAATGATGGGGAAAGCTCTTCATCCTCAGGTCATCCTTGCTGACACACGAAAGTACTTGAAGTGTACTTCAAAAGCCCGAACCACTCTATACGCCTCGGATATTGAGTTCTTTACACTAATTTTCTCTTTCACTTCAATGGCCGCGCGTTAAAGGATGCCAATTTTGAGATCGTGTCGATCAACGTCTGAAGTGGAGTTGTTTTTTTCTCAAAAGGAAGCACAAAAAACGCCTGCAACCCTTTCACACACACGGCGGTTGTAAAGCTTTATATCATTCAGGTTGTTCTCTCGAGAAAGATAAATCCCGGAAATGCTCACACGCCAGATTCGAGAAGTGTCTCTCTCACTAGAGTTTGCGGTCAACGTGGAGTCAGCATACGGCATACTGTGCCGCCCTCCCAGGCCCATGGAACCTTAAAGTCTGTGCCATGCCGTGTCTGTGTTTGTAGACACGCGGCAAGTTCTTCTCCGGGAGGAAAGCTGCAACGACGGCCAGCTGTCTCGAGATCTCCATGCGGGTTTTCCGGAATATGTTCATTATGTCAGGAAACTTCTCCTGAAAAAGTTCGCTGAAAGAGGGACATGGTCAAAGAACTTCTCTTGAAGCAGTGAAGCAAAAAATAAAATAAAAAATAAAATAAGAGAGAGAGATAGAGAGAGGGTAAAAAAAAAAAAAAAAAAAGAAGAAGAAAAGGACAAAAGAAAAAGACCCAGTCGTGTTTCGACTCGTAAAACCGCGAAGGTCTCATCAATGGCTATGTGATAATTCGGACACAGACATTTTGCTGAAGACGATCCGGTTACGATCCACCTAGTCAAGCAGTCTGTCGAAAAAGCTGTGGTAAGTCATCTTTTCATGAAACAAATTCCGCAAATAACTCCAGCCGCCACGAATCTAACAGAACGAAATAAGAGAAAATGTTGTGATGATCAGCGTCTCATAAGCAGATCATCAAAGAAGCAACTGTCAAACAACAAACTCCTAGGCAACAGTCTCTAGGCTGATTTACTTCATATAATTTTAGCTCCAGCGATCCTGAAGGCCATAACGACACAACTGTCAAAAGCGCAATTAAAAGTCCCGATTTTCTGTTTCACGACACGTCAATTTAGATTGGAAGAAGACTGGATTAAGAATAAAGCTGAATGAACTGGGAAAGCAAACTACAAAGGCAGGAGGCGAAGCATTTAAGGCTATATTCTGATCTATTCCAAGCTGAAAGGATACCTGTTTTATAGGTCTGGATTCACGGCAGTGGGAACCTTAATTTCTACGTCAACGCTTCCCCAACGCGGGCCACTTTATTAAAGAATTCCAATCAGAAAGCAGTGTGCAGAAACAGCTCTACACAGAAACACTCATACATAACAGTGGAAAAGAAGCATTTGTCAAGAGGCCTCTCACCAAAGATTGTTTTACCGAAGAAGCTCCGTCCCCGCTAAATGTCATGAAACTGTGTACTGAGGAAAATAACTCCAGTAGATGGATTTCTCCTGTAACAGTTTGCATGAGAAGTTCTCGTAAAGAAGCATCTTTTGAAAACCTTTTGTGAAGAGGCACCAATTGTAAGAATATTCTTATGAACGGTGTATCGAAAAAGAGTCCTCCCATTTTGTTTTTAAATAAAACAGCGCATTAAATACTCCTTCGGCAGAAATTCTGTCATGAAGCAGTTTACCACACAAGCTCCATTTAAATCTCTTCTGGTCAAAGAGTTTAATGAGAAAGATCCAGCTGAAACCGTTAAAGAAACAGCTGTACTGCAAGCATATGCAGTAGACATCACCTCATTCAATACACTGTTAAGAGGCTGGACCTCCAAGCTAACCTTCAAGCAGCTCGGTGTACTTCCATCGATTTCCGTAATCGTCACTGACAGGTGAGGCGAAAGGTCGATGCTAGCGTGATCAGAATCATGCTAGTGTTAACCTTACGATGGCAGAGCAACAGAAACGCTTAAAGTCGCTTGCGGCTTGCGTTGATCAAACTCGACGTCAGGCGAAACATAGTGCTGGCTATTACGAATACGTGGATCATCACAAATCCTGGTAAAGAATGAATCCCCCTTTTCTCCCACACACCACATGAGGAAGAAAAAGATGGAGGGGAAGTTATTGGAACGTTGCCTCTTGTCAGTGTTGGCTTACTTCTTAGAGTGGCGCAAAGTCTTTCAACCGTTTGCCGACGAGTGTATCGATAAACTGCCACTCAGATTTACCAGAACTATGGAGTGATGTTTCTGCCTCTCTGCATCCTTACAGCAGGATTGTGAGCTCGAGCCAGTTGCGTGGTCTGCAGTCACTCGACTGGTAAGCTTGCTACCGCTATTCCAATCGTATATTTCACTCCTCCGTCCTTCCTGGTCTTCGGACTCTGGGACACTTTAATTGCCACAGCACTGCAGCGGTAGACAGGCTCACTAACTCGCTGTCCCCCGCAATGCTGAGCACCTTGATGGCAACAGTGCTAGCTGGGTATGTTTCCTCCAACCCACTTCATACACAGCACTTCGGTCCTTGTCTGTACCACCCCCCAGACAAGTCGGTGAACTCGATCATCATCACGGGGACAGCGAGAGGAAGTGTGCGCATGAACACGCAGTCACCTTAATTCAGGCTTGTACGAAGAGGTGAGTCTGTCCAACCCCATCTCACAGAAAGGTGGCGGGGTACGTAGCAGACACTTAAGTGTTGCCGCAAGATTCTCTACATCGTCTGCCGATAAATGAAGCATGTCTCCTTCTACACCAAGGAGGTGTGCACTGTGCGACATCCATCAACACTTCACAAATGATACGGGAAAACGCTGTGGTCTTTTCAAGGTACATGACCGCACGCCAGTTCACGACACTTTTGAGTAGGAGTACTTCATTGTTCCTTGCGGGAAATTCTGGTTGCCTTGCCTGTATGAGGCACAGCAGCCGCAAGAGCAGCGCTACCCATTGCTATCAGTGTGTGTAGCAGTTTCGTGTGTCCAAACAATGATCTGGCTGACAGTGTTTGAGATTTCTAACGTGCGCACAGATGTTGATGAATGCGATTGCACACGGGGGCTGTGCGGATACCTTAAGACTCTGCACTGGAAGCTGACACCCTTTGCCACACCGGGGACTGGAAGGAACCTGCGTCAGTATTGCGCCTGGCGTTTCAGTCGGACGCTCTGCTACCGGATACTGAATCCTGGTTGCCGCACTGCGGACAGGAGAGGACATATTCGTCCCGCAGCGTGCGGCAAGCATCAGACCAAAGCCTAATTCCTTGTGAAAAGCCCGAAATTACTGTTCCTGAGTTGATCCAACCAAGATCCAGAGTGACGAGAGCCATCTCTTCAAACGAAATGTCATCCGGCTGGAACACGTTCCTCCAGTCTGGCTCAGGGACACACATTCATACTCTGAGTGTGATAATTCCACAACCAGGGTCACTGGGCAGGATTACAGATCATTACACGTTCATTTGATTGTCGAATAGGGTTTGCAGAGGCCATCCGTGTTAGGCTCCGGCTACACCATTTCCCAGCCAGAACAGAAGGAATAACATCGACCAGCCACCCAGCTCTCCGTTATTACAAGCTCATCTAGTAGTAATTGAACTGATCATCGAATCATCACCGGAACTCGACATTCAGTCAAACAGCGCAAAGAAGATCCATCATGAGTAGGGTTACATTCTTCATCCGGCTGCGGGCTCCTGTCAAAGCTACCTTCTTACCAGAGACGCCTCCGAGCTGGTCGCGTCCAACCCTCTTTCCACTAGAGTTCGGAGTCGCGGGTTGGCTGCGTGGACATCAAGATGGTGGTTCGCTTGGAGCCGTCACTGATGATGTCCCTGAGAAAGATCTTGATGAACGTGTCCCGGAACTGTTTGCTCATGGTACAGTAGAGTACAAAGTTGATTCCGTTGTTGAATAGCGCCAGCGTGTCCATCACGTCGCCCAGAGGACCGTAAATGTTGTCGAAGAAACCCTCCACGACACCCCCCAGCAGCTGCAGAATCCCCTGAGGAGTCTCAGTGACGACAAAGAGGACCACTACGACCACCAGCATGCGCGTGGTGCGGTTCGTCTTCCGGTGACGTTTGCTCTCGTCGTCGGTCTTGCCGTTCTTGTTGAGGAGCTTCTTGCGACGCTTCTCCGCGTCCTTCATCTGCTTGATGAGCAGCATGGACAGGATGGACAGCAGGAAGCAGGGGAGCAGCTTGATCAGAACAGCCTGCAAATGCCACAAGATAGAACGGGGTCAGCAACTTTATTAGCAAAACACACGGAATCAGACACACGTACCAGCACACCATTCAGCCACAAGGTAGAACGGGGTCAGCAACTTTATCAGCACAGCCCACAGAATCAGACATACGTACCAGCACACCAGTAAGCCACAAGGAGAGGAGCTGCGCGTGCAGAGCCACGAGACAGCCCGCAAAATCAGCATGAGCGCAACACGCAAGAGCCCCCAGATAGCATGGGGTTAGCATGAACCTCAATATAGGGTGGGGTTAGTGTGTAGCTCAGTCAGGGCAGCCACGCAAGAACCTCAAGATAGGGTGGGGTTAATATGTACCTTAAACAGGACAGCCACATCAGCACCGCCTGTAATGACCGTATAATCACAACACGCATGAACCTGAAGATAGGGTGGGGTTCGTATGTAGCTCAGTCAGGACAGCCACGCAAGTCCCCTTAAGACAGGGTGGGATTAGTATGTACCTCAAACAGGACAGCCACATCAGCACTGCCTGTAAAGTCCGCCTCAGCACAACACACATGAACCTCAGTATAGGGTGGGGTTAGTATGTGGTTCACTCAGGACAGCCACATCAGCACAGCCCGTAAAGTCTGCCTCAACACAACACACATGAACCTCAAGATAGGGTGGGATTAGTATGTAGGTCAATCATGACAGCCACGTAAGAGCCTCAATATAGGGTGGGATTAGTATGTGGTTCACTCAGGACAGTCACATCAGCACAGCCTGTACAGTCCGCCTCAACACAACACACTTGACACGGTGGGGTTAATATGTGGTTCACTCAGGACAGCCACGCAAGAGCCTCAAGACAGAGTGGGGTTAGTATGTAGCTCAGTCAGGACAGCCACGCAAGAGCCTCAATATAGGATGGGGTTAGTATGTGGTTCACTCAGGACAGCCCCAGCAGCACAGCCTGTAAAGTCCGCCTCAGTACAGCCTGCAGAAACCACAAGAGAAAGAATAGTCAATTCCCGCAGATGCCACATCAGCGCTGCCTGGAAAAGCCGTAAGATACAAAGAGGGTGTTAGTTTGAAGCTGCAGGCCACTTTGAGCCGCGGGATAGGTGCTTTACAAATTTCCATTATTATTATTATGAACACAATACAGTCCGCGTGCATCAGTACAGTCTGCACAGTCCTCAAGAAAGAGAAACGCTAGCAGCTTGACTGGGACAGCCTAGAACAGATCCTAAATTAGGCGTGCGGACAGTCAGGACAACCTGCACACGTCCAGAGACAGGAAGTGTAAGGATTTGATTTATTGATGATCGCTTATATAGCGCTTGATTGATGATCGCTTATATAGCGCTATTCTCCGCTCTCTTGAGCAGACTCACTGCGCTTGCATGTAGTTCTACATGAGTGACTAGGTTTATAGCGCGTTTTTTGAATATCCACCGAAGTGGTGTACTTACAGCGCTGGCATGGCTGGTGCCACATGAAACTGCTGCCGTCTCGGCGCAAATCCTGTGTGCACCATACAACCATGCTCCATGTCACTTCATGCAAAGCCACATACGTAAGGTGTATGCGTGTTTAGCTGTAACCTGTCACCTGCACTTTTGGCAGAATGACCGGGATCTTTTACGTGCTACTGTGGTAACACGGGGGTGGAACGGATACCGAAATAATAGTCAGCACAGAAAGTCGACCCTGGAGAAGAAAATTCTCCCGCCGCCGCTCCAGCAGGGATTCGAACCCGCGACCTTTCAATCACGAGTCCCGCGATCTAACCACTGAGCTATCCCCGCCCCCGGACCTGGATCAGCGCGGGCTGCTGACGCCACAATACAGTTAGTGACGATGACCAAGGCGCTTGGCCCGGGTGACCTGTAGGAGTGTGCATACTGCAGTGCACGAGCTCTCTTTTTGTTTCTGTTTGCTGCAACAGTCCGCTGAAAATCAACGGGGCTTTTTAAACCAAGGTCTCATTTTCATCGGTTCTGCCGTTCAAAAAACACAGAGGTGTGTGTGTGTGTGTGTGTGTGTGTGTGTGTGTGTGTGTGTGTGTGTGTGTGTGTGTGTGTGTGTGTGTGTAGGCGGATATTTTTCACAAGCTAAAAACAATTAGAAGTGGATTTTTCCCCTTTCCCGTTTTTAAACATTTGTGTGACTGTGTACGATAATATTACCTCGGTGAGGGAGCCAGCGAGCGAGCGAGGGAGGAAGGGAGGGAGAGGGAGGGAGAGAGAGAGAGAGAGAGAGAGAGAGAGAGAGAGAGAGAGAGAGAGAGAGAGAGAGACTGACTGACTGACTGACTGACTGACTGACTGAACTTTATTACGCAAGGATAAAGGTTTAGGCACGAATGCCTTTCGGGCAACTGGTCCTTGATACAAGTACAACACAACCAAATGATACAACCAAACGTAGTAATAATAATAATAAAACACTGTAATAATAATATCTTAGAACTTAATAATAAAAATAATAATAAAACATTGACATTACAAAGAAGGAAAAAACGAACAACGAGAGAAGATGGGGGGGGGGGGGGGGGGGGGGATGAAATACAAAAGAAAAAGATACAAAGATTACAAAACGGGAGCCAGATGGAAATAACTATTAAGCTTTCACAACTAAGGAATATATATATATGTGTCTCTGAAGTCAGAGAGACAGAGCGAATGGGGGAGGTGGGAGTAAGGTGAGATCAAACTTTAGACGAGAGAGAGAGAGAGAGAGAGAGAGAGAGAGAGAGAGAGAGAGAGAGAGAGAGAGAGAGAGAGAGAGAGAGAGATCAGAACTTAGAACTCAGAACTGAATAATATAATACAAATACTGACATTTTGGGCAATTTTATTTCGGGTTTTTCGACCTCGCGTTAGGAAACTACATGCCGACCCTACATATGCAACAACAGTTACAACATTGGCTACCGCGGTACACTGATGATGACGACGATGATAAGACACAGAGACAGGTTACTCCAAACGAAAAAGAGCAACACAGGAAACATATTTATTAAATTAGCCGATTTATATTTGAATGTTAAGAGCGATGCGAAAGCAAATGGATTCAGCTCGCTTAGACGCTGCCACTGAATCATATATATATAATGATGATGATGATGTTTGGCAAGAGGTATTTATGACAAGCGAGCATCAAAAGTGCACCTGCCTTTCATCAATTTTTTACCCAGTGGAAGTATAACCTTATAGACTGTGTAACATTATTGACTCTGGAAAATGCCAGGCTCTGAGGGAGCAGCTTTCTCTCCGTGGGTGTTCTTTATGCACTTTCGGTAATTGGAAAATGAGAACGCGAAAGAAGCAGACAGGCAGATGAGTCAGTTAGTTTTTGGATTTTAACGTCCCTTCAACTGGATGCAGTCGCCCCGGGACAAATCTCACCTTCAAAATGCTTCTAGGTGTGCAAAACATAAATAACTAAATCACGAGTCTGTCCCACGAGTCTATCCCACCCTTACAAAGCTAAAAACCAACCACCTATCCACCTATCAATGCACAATAGCATATCTGCTTTGGTAGCTATTTATATTGCGTATGCATTCACCGCGGGAACCTGTTTAAATCAGCTGTGACAATGAGCAGTATGACGTATTTTATTCCGGGAGCTCACAGGGAACTGTGTTAGCCCAAACTAATGCATCTGAAAAGAAGGGAGGGGAGAGGAATTGGAAAAATGAAGGCGAATGGACCGCGAAGGTCGAAACTAAGACAATGAAAAAGAAGAAGAAAAAAAACAAAACAAAAACGAAAAAAAAAACGGCAGTAGGCAAAGCACTGACCTACTCCAGGTTCACAAACAGAACAGTAATTTTGTACGTTTTAGGTTCTCAACAGAAGGGACCCTTAATTTATGTGCCCCTGGTACCCCACTGCGTGTTGGCTGATAGACAGTTAAACAAGAAAACCTTCATTCGGCCGAAGATAAATTAACAATTACGGCTGTAAGATTTATTTTTAAGTATCTTTCTCGGCACTAACAATTTCACTTTTCCGCAGCTGAGTTGTGCGGTGCTGTAAGTAATCTGCTTTGAAAAATAATTATGATGATAACGATGACGCAACAACAATAATAGTTAACACACTTTTGTTGTTGTTGTTGTTTTACTAGTTCCTTAAGCGATGTTACGGCAAGTGAGACGGTGGGTGCCGGCATCTTCTCCCCAGCAAATGGAAAGGAAGTGGGATTGAAACTCTGGCTTGTACCATGACCCTCAGACTTCTCAACTCTAGACATAGCCGGGCCAGTAAATGGTCGCCATTTTGTTTCTCCATTTTAATGCCGGAGATCTTGTCTGCCTCATACATTTTACGGATCTGTGGGATTTTGTAAAGTCAACGTTTAACGCTTGCATTACAATAATGATATATTGTCATTTTTGGTTTAAATCGCATTGACTGTCAGAGTATATACAACTACAGCAAAAGAAATAAAGAAAGAAAGAAAGAAAACATCAAATGCTGTCATGAACTTGTCACGAGCACTTCGAGAATTCGAACAGCTTCGGTTTCATGATCCATACCCATATATGTGATCGAGGTTGCACCTGACCATTCGATCCTATAAACACGATAAAATATTAAACACGCAGCTAAATGTGACGTAAATTAGTGTTGACGATTCTCCTGAAAAAACAGACGCCTGATTGAACAATGCCTTTTAACCTTTTATTTGTTCCTTTTCTTTGATCCAGTATATCTGTTTATTCTTAGCAATTTTAAAGATTTTGACGATATTCTGATGTTAATTTTACTTTTTTTCTTCTTTTTAAATTAAAGAGCCTTTAGTGTTAGCTGGACTGCTCGGTAAGGAATGATGACAGTATAATGACTTGACTTGTTCAGCGAACTTCAGGCAGTCCTACGCGGCCGCTACGCTGACCCACCCATCCACCGGTGGCTCTTTTTCTTGAAAAGCGTATCGGCTTTTTTTCTTCTTCTGATTTCTTCGTTTTTATCCCATTTTCACTTGATGTAAGTGTCTGTTGTAATGTAATACCAAGACGGTTGTGTTTCACATTACTGACACTGTGTGTGCGAGTTTATCCCCCCCCCCCCCCCTTCACCTCAGTGTACGCTGCTCGTCCTATCTACTATTGTGAAGGGGTGAGGTACACGTAACTCCCTCAACATAGCTGCTCGGATTCCGTTTCAGCCTTTGTTACGCTGATTGTTTGCTGACTATCTGCTCTGTCTCTCTTAACTCTCGAGGAAACTGGAGCTTCTGGGAGACGGGGTAGAGCGCTTCGGGGATTCCCGAACGTCAAAAATACCATCTTGAAATGAACTCTGGTCTCAGCAGTCTATAAACTCTGGAGTCCCAAGCTTAATCACGCCCACTTGCGAAAGTTGTCTACAGTTCTGTCAAAACCTCACAAACTGGTTGAAAGTTTTATATTTCCTCCGTACCTGGTGTCTCGTTTGGCTACTTGATGTGCTTCTGTGAAAACTGACAATATAGTGTCGCGCTAGGACTGATGGAGAAGACGATGGTAAAAGACTATGGCCACACTATAAACTGCAGGTTGCAGGTGTCCACGTAGGAGGGACGGGTGGCTGTTTGAGGAAGTCCATTTGATGTTTCTGTACTCTGTTCATTCTAAAGCTGCTGTCTGTCTTGCAGTACAGATACCTGGACAATTATACAGCGCCTGGCTCAAGGTGCTTTGCCATAAAGGGAAGAAATAATGATGATGACAAAATAATAAAAGTAATATTATCTCTCGTGTCAAATAGCCGAACAGAAGACTATCACATTAGCAGACAAAACGAAAAATAAGATAACACACACACACACACACACACACACACACACACACACACACACACACACACACACACACACACACACACACACACACACACAAACGCACATCGAACTGGAATGAGAAAAATAGTACTGGAATGAGACAGAATAATGCTATTTCCTGTCTTAATACACAAGGCGTTTTGAAGCGAGATGAAATAAGAACATGCAAGAGCGCCTGTTTGCTATGCATAATCACTGCAATATGTTCAGGCTTAGCTTATTTTAGTTTAAAATAAATAATCATCGACCGAATAATGGATTTTAGAGAAAGGTCGAAATGTCGATTCACTTTCGAACGTATTTTAAGGGACTTTGTATGTGTGTGTTCTTTTTTCTTCTCGTAATTGTAATGTCCTTAATATAATCTTTAATAATAATTCACTGGACACGAAGACAACATAGCGCAACCAAAAACAGATAAGTCGCTTAGCTCTCCATCTCATTTTTCATCGTTTTTCACCGTTTAACTGTTGTTTAAATGTCGTCTTGTAGCTTGAAAAGGGGGATTACCCCAACATGTGCATTTTGTGTTTTGTCCTAATAAACAGCGTTCTTTTGAAGCTTTTATGTGTTTAGATTTTTCATGTATCTGATGCTTTATTTTCTTTTGGGTTTTACTGCAGCTCTAAAAAGAAAAAAAGAAAAGAAGTTTGTATATTATTTTGACGAAGTGGCAGGTGTTTACGTGTTTTTTGTGTGTGTTTTTTTTTATCCCCGTTCTCGGTCGGAGTAACACTACTAGACAGCATTGCAAGGAGTCACAATTAAGCAATGTTTTAAAGCACTACTGCTGTACACCACGCATCGTTTCCTCTCCTTACTATCCGACGTCGCGTCTGGTCTTTTCATCCTTGCTGGTCTATCTTCGCTGCTGAGACACATCACCCTCACTGACTGTTTGCCGGGTTGAATCGAATCACGCACCTCCTTTCTCCCTTCCAGCCGCCTGTCTCATTTGTCTACACGGACTGCTGCAAGCACTGCTGGAGAAAGAACAGCACGCATCATTCTGGCGATCTCGTTTATCTATATCGGCGATGGTCCTGTCGGTGCTCGTCCCTGAAGCCGATTCTCAGCAAAAGGTCCCTGAATTTATGTGGTCTTGGTACGTACTCCGCGACGTCACCATTTAACTGTTGTTTAACTGTAGTTTTGTAGCCTGATAAAGGGGATTACCCCGAAATTTAGCTTGCTGTGTTTTGTCCTGATAAGTAGCGTTATTTTGAACCTGTTATGTGTTTGGCTTTTTAATACATCCATGCGTGATACCGAGATGGACACCGTCGCCATGCTCGTTACCGACTATGACCATTCAGCCTTTGCAGTGCAGTGGGGTACGTACCAAGACCACATACATTCAGGGACCTTTTGCTGAGAATCCGGTTCATTCGTTCGTTCGACTAGCTTAACCCGTTTCTCTGCCAGGGAATTCATTGGTCTGCCAGGAAATTCGTTGTTCTGCCAGGGAATTCGTTCGACTAGTTTAACCCGTTTTCTGTGCCAGAGAATTCGTTGTTCTGCCAGGGAATTCGTTCGACTAGTTTACACCCCCCCCCCTTTTTTTTTGTGCCGGGGAATTCGTTCGACTAGTTTAACCCGTTTGTGTGTGTGTGTGTGTGTGTGTGTGTGTGTGTGTGTGTGTGTGTGTGTGTGTGTGTGTGCCAAGGAATTCGTTTTCTGCCAGGGAATTCGATCGACCAGTTTAACCCGTTTTTGTGCCAGGGAATTTGTTGTTCTGCGAGGGAATTCGTTTGACTAGTTTAACCCGTTTCTGCGCCAGGGAATTCGTTTTTTTTGCCGGGGAATTCGTTCGACTAGTTTAACCCATTTCTCTGCCAGGGAATTCGTTGTTCTACCTGTTCTAATTTCTTTCAAACATAGCCTCAGCAACAAACAAAAGACAAAAAAGAAAGAAGGAAGGACGGTTTGTCCGTAGTGACTACTCCAAGCGCATACACGAACGCAAGTAACCAGTAACACACAGAAATTGACACGTGTTCCAAATGGGGATACGCCAGATAAGGATTGGAACTGAAGCATGTTGTTATACGATCTCACATAATTAAGTAAATGGGGGAGGGGGGGAAGGGGGTGGGGGTGGGGTGGGCTCTGTCGCTGGCGTCGCACGATGTCGTCTGGGCAGGGAAATACTTAATGTCGAGTTACCTTCGGAGATTGATGGGTAGCAATGAGAGCCAGTCTAATGTTTCGTTCAGTATTCGCAAGGGGCACAGCCACGAGACAATGTCCATACGATATAACTTTTGACCAGAAAGCTATAACTTTTGACCAGAAAGCTATAACTGTTGACCAGAAAGCTATAACTGTTTGACCAGAAAGCTATAACTTTTGACCTGAAAGCTATAAGCTTTGCCCAAAAAGCTATAACTGTTGACCAGAAAGCTATATCTGTTGACCAGAAAGCTGGAACAGCCGAAGTTGGAAACAGACCGTAGTAGTTCGATTCTTTCGGAGTCTAATCCTTACTGACAGCTATTATATATACAAGGACAAACCGGCTCATAAGTGAGAATCCGGACAAACAATGTTATTTCCTTCAAGCCTGGATTAGGTAAAATCATAACTCTGCATGCTTAACCGATTGAAGTGATGTCTGGATTGATGACGTATGCCTTCTTCAGTTTAATCATATTCATTGCTTCCTTGTAATTATCAACACGAACTGATGCGTGTGCTATACAGATAACACACATTCAATCTCATTATTACTTTGCTAGTTGATTGACCGTGCGGTCGGTGAGGTCTGGCTTGATAATGCATGCCTTTTGAGTTTAATCATATTCATTGCTTCTTTGTAATTATTAGCATTTTTACCTGCGATTTGATCGAGCATCTTGACACTTGTTATTGAAAGCAAAGTCAACCATGAAGGTGCTATCAGGGCGAAACGCAGCTGCACAAATCACAAGTATGGGTCTGATTCACTGTCATTATACGCATCGCAGAGCCCAGCAACAGGAGCTCAGGAGCTCAGGAGCTGTGCTCACTTCAGAGCTCAGGAGCTGTCTGAAAGTCGAGGTGGGCGTCCTGGGCTCCCGTCCCTAATAAACCTACGGTTTCTGTGGACGTAAAGCAACACTCAACAACAACAACAACAACAACAACAACAACAACAACAACAACAACAACAACAACAACTCAGCAACGGTTTCAAGAAGGAGGTGGAGCTGGACTCTCACAGTGAGTTATAGTACTGGACTGTATTTTGCTGCAGCTTCCAACAACTGGACTTTCGGACTCTGTTTCTGTGACTGTTGCGCTCAGCTGTTGAAAGAGAAAGTTGCACAGCACACAAGCTGCTTCGCACTGATGGGGACCGCACCTCCTAAACACTTATTGTTCTAGCGGTCGCTGACGGTCTCTTCGGTCTTACGGGTCGAAGCACTGGGACGAGCTATTCATTGGTACGCCTCCCCCCGCCCCCTCCCGCCCCCTGTCCCTAAATAAACCGCCTGCGGTTTCTGTGGACGTTAAGCATAAAAAAATTAATAATAATAATAATAGTAATAATAATGATAATAATAATAATACAAAAAGGGACACGCATCGCTCTCAGCTTGAAGATTTGCAAAAATGAAGCTGAGTGAAGTTTGAGGCAGCATCCAGACAGGTAAGATTCCTGAAGTAGCAAAGTTATGATCTGGATTGAACTACTGAAATGCGCGCGCGCGTGGGTGCGTGTGTACATGCGTTTAGAGAAGTCTCTACGGGCCAAATGTTGCGCTTTGTAAATATTTTAATTATTTTATTATCATTAAAAAAGAGTGTTTAGTAACTTGACGGCCACGTACTGCCAACCGAACAGCGTCATCACCTTTGGATGATCAAACTCTGTCATAGGTAAATACACATTTTGAACATCTTCTCATAATTATGTACAACTTACTAAAGACAAATCACAAATTAGTCAAAGCACAAATAGAAAACAAAACATACATGCACAAGCAGGAGACACACATATTCGAAGAGGTAGTCCTTTTCATATTGCTTTCGCTAGAAAAAGGAAAAGAATATAAGGCTATGACCTGCTGGCAACACTGACCGTTTGCCTAAGTTATCAATACTAGATTAAAACGGGAAGAAAAAAATGACAGAAACAAATACATTGTTTTATATACAGGCATGATGAAATGATAGAAACAACAATATTGTTTTATATACAGGCATGATGGCAAATACCAGTGCCTTATTGCAGTATGCAGCGTACAACACAGACCAACCATCATCCCCTAGGCGCTGAAGAAGAGACCTAGGAAAAAGGCATCTGTTACCAAAAAGTATTGAAGAATTTCCTAGAAGAAAAGGCCGGGGCAACGGGCAATTAGCGAAACGAAGGACACTTAAGACAAGAGCAACAGGACTAGGCAGAGGAACAAGAGAAGAGATAGAAAAGTGGATTACAATGACATCCCTGAGATTTCAGACACGGGGAAGGCATCATGCTGACAACCCCGGCCTCACTTCAGGACCGTTAAAGAATTGTGACTGAGCGTTGATCCACTTGGATTTTCTGGGGCATTGTCGACTAGTTGTGTGTGTGTGTGTGTGTGTGTGTGTGTGTGTGTGTGTGTGTGTGTGTGTGTGTGTGTGTGTGTGTGTGTGTATAGATCCGTGTAATGTACGTATACATGATTTTATTGAGTTTATTTGTTAATTTGTTTCTGCTTCTAATTATACTTCATGTAAATTGCATTAATTACTATGACTGTGCTCTACATGTACATAGAGTATTGTGTTCAGGTTAATATGTATCATTTGATCGCTCATGGCGTCGATGAGAGCATTACAAATGTACATTATTATTGTCAACTAACTTGTCTTGATATATTTATCCCCTCACCACCACCACCACCATCATCATCATCTCCACCATCATTATCACCATCATCAACACCAGTATCATCGCCCTCATAATAATATCACCATCATCATCATCATCATCATCGTCATCGTCATCAAAGCAACAGGAGCAGAAGAAGCGTGGTAATACCTGGACCCAGAGGTTGAAGCTCTTAAGGAAGATGTAGCCAGGCGAGTCATCCCTCACGTCGATGAACCACCCGGTCCCGTTACCCATCGGGTGCTCCACAAAGACATAGCTGACGGAGTTGGGGATGCAGACGATGGTGACGACGAGGCAGACGATGATGATGGTGAGGTTGGCCCGCTGGATGTTGCACAGCTTGGCGCCGCGGCGAGGGTAGCGGATGACGATGAAGCGGAACACAGCCAGCGACACCGTCAGCCAGATGGAAATGGAGTGCACCACCACGCTGAAGATGGCGAAGAACATGAGGTACTGCGCGTTGCCGAAGGGGGGCGAGGCGCGTCTGTAAACGTGGTAGTTGAGGATGGCGTACGGGAAGTAGGCCGCCATAGTCAGGCCGTCCGAGATGGCCAGCCCCGCCAGCAGGACGTTGGTCGGGGACACCATGTTCTTGCGGGTCAGGACGACGATGTTGAGGCAGTTGGCGATGATGCCGAGCACGCAGATGATTGGGGCCGCCACTCCGTGGATGGGGCTATACCACGTGGAGAACATCTCCAGATCGGAAGGTGCCGCGGTGACGTTGCCCATGCTGGTCGTGTCGTTACTGGCCACTGCCAAGACGATGTCTGATAAATCGGCGTTCGGCGGAGACGTCGACCAATCAAAACTGGAGCTGTTGGGCAGCGCGAGGCTGTTCGGGTTGGTCGTCATGACATTTCCTGACGCCATGGTGACGACCTGCCGAGAGCCTGAGAAACGAGGGTTGGGATTGGTGGAGCGAGCTCAGCGATGACCACCTGCACGGGTGGGCGATATGTACGGAGGAACTGATTAGTCTGACGGGTTGAAGGTGCGAGTAAATAGCGGTGGCGTCGGAAAGGCAATCGTTCAGTCCGAGGAAGCAGAGAACTTTAGCACGAAGGCCAGGCGAAATCCACTCACAGTTGTGCTCGGAGCCGTTAAGTCTGTGACCTACCTGAGAACAGAAAGAACGTATACTGTCAACGTGTTTTGATTACACATACACAGACACAGACACACAGACCCAGACACACACACACACACACACACACACACACACACACACACACACACACACACACACACACACACACACACACACACACACACACAGATACACACATACACAGACAGACAGGCACACAGACAGACAGGCACACAGACAGACAGAGACAGACAGGCACACACACACACACACACACACACACACACACACACACACACACACACACACACACACACACACACACACACACTATCATCATCATCATCACTAGCAAAAACAAAACGACGCAACAAAACAAAGCAAAAATGTCCAAAAGCAAAAGCCTATAGAATTCTGTTAGCGCCATCTATTTAGAACACAAATACAAAACCCAGAAATCCCATTTCTGAATAATGATTTGTTCGTTGATTCCGAGTAAAATTTGTGCTCGCGTTTGTGTGTGTTGTGTATTTTTTGTTTATTTTTTGCCGCAGAGCGAGTCAAATCAGAGAAGCGAAGTTAATTAGCTTACAGTGGTAACAAAACTCCAGCTTTTAGCGGCAGTGCTTTGAAACATCATATTGTTCTGCAAAATCAATATAGTTTTCTGAAATTCCGGAACACGATTTATGTTGCATCTGAAACTATATGCAACCCAGGGTACTTCAGAATCACCACGGACAGGTTGAAATTGTAATTTTCCAAGGAATACTATACCAGGACAAGTATAATATTGTGATCTACACTAGACAAGCAATACGGGACAGGTTCAAATTGTAATTTTCTAAGGAAGACTATACCAGGACAAATATGATATTGTGATCTACACTAGACAAGCAATAGGATAAATCGAATTAGGAATCTACCCTGATTCAGATTGAACGTTTGACATTCCCTCAGAATACCGCGAGGCAGATCGGAATTCTAATTTGCCCTGCAGCCCATATCAAAATTCTAATCTTGCCCTGATAACTGTCAAATTGGAATTGATGTTTTAGTCACACCAGATTGATCGAATGTGTTTCAAATACAAGTAATACCAGTCACTAGCAATGACGGGGAGGGGGGGGGGGGGGTGTGTTTCAGAGATAATGTTGTTAAGAAATAATATATTATATGACAGTCTGCGAAAGCACGTGAAATATATCTGAAATTCAACAGGGTTAGGGTCACACAGCCGAACCTCTTCCACTTCGCTTGAGGGTGTTTGTATCACCTTCACACACACACACACACACACACACACACACACACACACACACACACACACACACACACACACACACACACACACACACACACACACACACGCATGACCACATCCGCGCACGTAACCTCAAATTATCCTCGGGATGTGCTTAACAATCGCAGAGACGTCAACATGCTTACAACCAAACCCAGAGACATGTTATATTAAATCCACAAGAGAAACCAGACCGCTTGCAACGCGCAACCGAGACCTCCTTCTCACGTACCTCCCAATCCTCCGCAATCAGGCGTCACAATCAAGCAGGGTAAGGTTACGCTACGGAAGTAATCTTCGCCTCTTTCCTACCTCCTAGGGTCGGGCTATTATGAAGAAGTGGAGATCGGAGAGGTTTACGAGTCCGCGAGAGATCTTGTCGTGTGAGCTGGTGTACTGAGGGGCACAATTCATTCATCAAGGTGGGAACTCCTCTCGGAGACCTTAGTAAGCTACATCAACAGACAGAGTACCCCATGAGAGTGTACGAAGCTCATTAGGCTCTTTAAGCCTATCTCGCTGCGAGAGGCCTTTTTTTTTTCTTTCTTTTTTTCCCCTTCTTTTTTGAAAGTATTTAGATCGAAGAGTAAGAAGGAAAGAAAAAGCGAATAACTGTTGTTGTTGTTTTTTGTTTTTGTTTTGTGTGTGTGTGGTGGGGGGAGATGTGTGTGTGTGTGTGTTGTGTGTGTGTGGGGGGGGGGGGGGGGGGGGGGGAACTAGGGGAGCGAGTGAGAGAGAAGGGTGGGCGGAGAGAAAGGGCTGGTATAGAGAGAATTATGGATTTGAAAGTATGATCATTGGCGGAGGCGAGATCTTTATGTGACGGAAGCACATAGAACCGCAGGTGATTTAAGAACCAATCTCTAATAAATAAATCATCCCGTCCAAGTTGAGGTCTTAAACGCGTAAATCCATCCACGCTCTGGGTATTGCTGATCTCTCTCTCTCTCTCTCGCCGTCCCCGTTCCCTCCCTGATTTGGTGGTTGACTGGGCGTTAAAAATAATTTCCTTCTTTGCTTTCTCCCCTCCCTCTCTCTCTCTCTCTCCCTTCTTCCTCGGGTGACCCTATAATGTTCAGTATCCAAATTCAGTTCAAGACGGAATCTATGAGCTCGGAAATGCCCATATGCGCGTCGTCTGTTTGACGATGGCCCTCTCTGGTGCTTTGAAGGAAGCTCGTCGAACTCGTCCTCTTTCCATGCCTCTTTGATCCAGGCGATCAATGGTGTGATGTCTTAGGCTTTGTGCCCGCAGGTAGTGTCTCGAGCTCCTCAACACTTCAGATCTTCCCAGATGCAAGCCGCTTGTGATGACTGCTTTTCCCACCAGTCTTTCTGCCAGGTCATTTCCCTGCACTCCGGCATGCCCAGGGCAGTACATCCATAGGAGTTTTCGAAGGTGGATATCTTAAACTCCAAGAGTTAAATATCTGTCAATCGGTCTGTCTGTCTGTCTGCCTCTCTGTCTGTCTGTCTATCTCTCTCACTCTCATCTCCAATAAATAAATCTCTGTCTGCCTGCCTGTATATTTGTCTGTCTATCTCTCTCTCTCAACTCAATAATTAAATCTCTGTCTGTCTGTCTGCCTGCCTGCCTGCCTGCCTGTCTGTCTGTCTGTCTCTCAACTCCAATAATTAAATCTATGTCTGTCTGTCTGCCTCTCTGTCTGTCTGTCTGTCTATATATATATATATCAACCCCAATAATTAAATCTCTGTCTGTCTGTCTGCCTGTCTGTCTGTCTGACTGTCTGTTTCTGTCTCTGTCTCTCTCTGTCTGTCTGTCTCTCTCTGTCTCTCATGAGTTGACCCTATGCGGCTGACAGGACGTTAAAATTCAAAAACTTAATACCTCTCCCCATGCACCGTCACGCGATGACCCAGTGAGGTTAACAGGACGTCAAAATGCAAGAATTACCTATCTCTCTCTTCCTCTGTCTGTCCGTCTGTGTGTGTCTGTCTCTCCCTCCCTCCCAGCTTTCTCTCCCAGGTATTCTTTCATTTCCATTTCATTCATCAGCGTTCAGACAAACTGCTTCTTTCTCTCCTGCTGCTGATCGATCTCCTGCTGACTATTTGAAATACTATTTATCTTCAGGAATGGTCAACCCAGAGGGAATCATGCAAACCTATTAGAGCGTTTCGCGATGTGGCAAACGCAAAACGTCCACACCACCACCACCACCACCACCACCACCACCACCACACACCAACAAACAACCAGAAATGTTCAAAACATGGACCAGATCTCCAGCAGATTGACCCATTCACTTCCCCAGCCCACGCATTTTCCGGACTGAAATGTGCACACAGAGGCAGGGAAAAAAATAATTAAAAAAAATATAAAAGAAATTGCCGGATCTATACCTGTTAGCCTCTACTTTCAGTACTGTGCGTTTTGATGCCAATCCTTCATCATTTCTAACGGCTAAAGGGTTTCAATTTTCACATGTCATTACCCGGAGTGTGCCGTTCTGGCACGCACGGCGGTGAAGGGGGTTAAGTACCGTTTTTAAATTGCAACAGCCAAATTACTTCACCAAATAAAAGTAAGGAAAGCGACATATGAGTGAGAAGTGCCCTTTTTGTTAACACAAAAATTAATATAAATACGTTTAATTTCTCGGTAAATGTGCACGCTTTCTACTTGAGGGCATTCACCATTGCTTGGATCTCATGTATGTATAGCAGACATAGAAGCGTGTAGGGTAGGCTAAAAGAGCATGCCTCCCCCCAGTCCTCTGAAATGTGAAGACCTCTTTCCAAAGAGGTAGGAATAAAAAGGAAACAGACAGACAGACACACACACGCACACACACACACACACACGCACGCACGCACAGCACGCGCATACACCAGCACACCACACACACACAACACAACACCACACAACACACACAACACGCACGCACACACACGCACGCACACGCGCACCTCATACACCAGCACGCACACACTAACCACACACACACACACACACACACACACTCACTCACACACGCAACGCACGCACGCACGCAACGCATACACACCAGCACACACACACCACACACACACACACACACAACCACACACACACACACCACACGATCACTATATATGAAAGCAGCCTACCACCAAGTATCACAGTTTAGTAATTCCACTGGTTGCAAGGCGCTTGCCTTGCTGCCCTCATCTGAGCGTTTATACGGGGTTCTCGATCTGTGTGTGTCTGCGTGTAAAGACCCTCCCTGTCGTCTGGCATTTGGATGGCAGGACCGAACGAAACTGCCGGCTTAATTGCACGCCCAGGTGCACCCGGGACTTAATTAAGGTATATCTAGAGCGCAAACTCTTGTCTGCAGACGACTAGACAGACAGACAGAACCAACCAGACACAGACACACAGACACAACACACACACACACACACACACACACCAACCACACACACACAACACACACACACACACACACACCACACACGCAAGCACGGTCACCACC
>OY757555.1:8187005-8193358 GCA_963584105.1 Alviniconcha strummeri | reverse complement strand
TACTACTACTGCTGCTGCTGCTGCTGCTGCTGCTGCTGCTACTACTACTACTACTACTACTACTACTACTACTACTACTACTACTACTACTACTACTACTACTACTACTACTACTACTACTACTACTGTACTAGTGTCGTGCATTTTATGTTTTTGGTCAGCGCATTGTGCTCCTAGCTTATACCTAGATATATTAATTAGCTCGTTAGAAATGTCCGCTATAGCTTAGCACTACGATAACTACTACTACTACTACTACTACTACTACTACTACTACTACTACTACTACTACTACTACTACTACCACCACCACTACCAATACCACCACTACTACTGCTACTGTACTAATGTTTGTGCATTTCGAGGTTTTGGTCAGCGCATTGTGCTCCTGCTTTTATACCTAGAGAAATTAATTAGGTCGCTTTAGAAACGTCCGCTATGGCTAATTAGTACTACTACTAACACCACTATCTGGGAGTGACAGAACGATAGTTTGCGTCGTGGCAGCCGGAAGAAGGGAGTGAGAGCGGGCTTTGGTATCACGTACGTCATTCTGATATACATGCAGACCCAGGAACTCACGCTCCGACGCAGTAGTGACAGAACGATAGCTTCCGTAGTGGAAGCTGATCACGCCATCCTGCTGTACAGACCCAGTAACTCACGCACCGACGCAGGCTGACAGAACGATAGTTTCCGTAGTGGAAGCTGATCACGCCATGGAGATGTACATGCAGACACAGGAACTCACGCACCGACGCGGGAGTGACAGAACGATAGTTTCCGTATTGGAAGCTGATCACGCCATTCTGATGTACAGACCCAGGAACTCACGCACCGATGTAGGTTGACAGAACAATAGTTTCCGTAGTGGAAGCTGATCACGCCATTCTGATGTACAGACCCAGGAACTCACGCACCGACGTAGGTTGACAGAACGACAGTTTCAGTATTGGAAACTGATCACGTCATTTTGATGTACAGACCCAATAACTCACGTTCAGACGCGGGTTGACAGAACGACAGTTTCAGTATTGGAAACTGATCACGTCATTTTGATGTACAGACCCAATAACTCACGTTCAGACGCGGGTTGACAGAACGACAGTTCCGTAGTGGAAGCTGATCACGCCATTCTGATGTACAGACCCCAGTCATTCACGCACTGACACGGAGGACACGAGACAGCTGGAACGACAGTTTGCGTAGTGGCGGCCGTTGGACGAGTGTGAGAGCGGGCTTTGGCATCATGTCATTCTGATGTACATGCAGACACAGAAACTCACGCTCCGACGCAGTAGTGACAGAACGACAGTTTGCGTAGTGGCGGCTGATCACGTCATTTTGATGTACAGACCCAGTAACTTCGGCTCCGACGCGGGTTGACAGAACGATAGTTTCCGTAGTGGAAGCTGATCACACCATTCTGATGTACAGACCCAGTAACTCACGCTCTGGTACATCTCTCCGCGATCGCAGAATCTCTCGGATTACTGGCAGTCCCCATGGACCCACTTTCACTCGGTGGAGTCTTAATAAACAGTGATAATGACCATTTCTAACGCGCCTACCCTGCGGCTCAAAGCGCTAAGAATACAAGCATAATAGAGTACACGTAATGTAGACTATAACGAAGTAAGGACTGTTATCAATTTGATGTGACTAACAACTGATGTACATATCAATATAGGTTGTACATATCAGTATAGGTTCAGCCGTAATTGACTATGCAACACACACACACACACACACACACACACACACACACACACACACACACACACACACACACACACACACACACACAAATATATACAATCCCCCCCCCACCCCACACACACACACCGTAGAAACTAACAGGGGTGAAGGACAATGTATGCTTAAGAAACTGAAATATATGGTGAAGAGAAATGTATTGAGCTTGTTTTTGAAGGAAGAGCGAGTAGCAGAGTGTCGGATGTCCTCAGCGAGACACTTTGGAGACCGAAATGTGAGTGTTAGCTTCAGATAACTCTACTCGTTTCCGTACCCCTCCCCCCCCCCCCCCCCCCCACTTCTTGTTTACCTTCTGTTCTCTTTCGCCTACTGCTTTCCTGCCATGAAATGCTGCCAGAGGGTATACAGGCGTTGGATGACAGTGACGGTACTGCGATTCTGTTTGGAAAAAGGAAGGGTGGTTGCATGACGCTGTGCTGGTGCGTGGGAAGAGGGAGTTGGCAGTGCAGTTCAGTTCAGTTCAGTTCAAGATGGTATCTATGCGCTCGAAAAGCCCATAATTATACGCTCCACCCCGTCTCTCAGAAGTTTCCCCAACGTTGCCTTTGAAACGGTTCCTATGTTCGTCTAATTGACGATCACGACCCTCTCTCGTCCTTTCAAGGAAGATCGTCTAGCGCTTCCTCTTTGCACAACTCTCTCCTCCAGGCGATCGATGGTGGGATGTCCTTGGCTTTGTGCCCGCAGGTAGTGTCTCAAGATTCTCAACACTTCAGTGTTCCGAGAAGCAAGCCACTTGAGAGGGTTGCTTTGCCCGCAAGTCTGCTCGGTCATTTCCTTCACTCCGGCATGTCCAGGAACAGCCACTGGAGTTTTCGAAGGTGGTTGCCGACCATCGACACATTCCAGTCTGGGTTTTCGGTTGGCGTAAGGGTAGAAGCCAGTCTCCAAGCACTGGTTTACGACATCCTTCCTTCAACCATTGCCGTATTTAGTTACGCCATAGGGTCCAATAAACTGTCAGCTAACGAGCAGTTTTTGTTGGTGTTCAAATAGTAGTAAGTTTGTTACAAACAATTCAGATTATATCAGATGTTTGTTTTGTAACTGACCATGTTGCTCGCGCGAGCTCAAATAAGACCAAAATCGTTTGAATAGAGACGGAACATTCTTTTTTAACCGCGGGTGGATGTGTCTCATGTTTACGTGCGTGCTTAGGCACTTGGTTGCTTTAACAGTATTATCAGTATCCAAACCTTTCGGAGGGCGCTGGCCGCGTCGGTGGACAGCGCCCTCCGAAAGGTTCGGGTACTGATAAGACTGTGGAAGCAACCTAGCGCCCAAGCACGCACATAAAAATGAGGCGTATCCACCCCAGGTTTTATCTGACCTGGCGTAAGCAACATGGTCACTTATAAAACAAACGTGTGTTTGAGTTGTTTGTAACAAAATTACTTCTGTTTGAGCACCAGCAAAAAACCGCTCGTTAGCTGACAGTTTTCTGGACCCTATGGCGTAACTAAATACGGCAGTAGTTCAAGGAAGGATGTCGTAAACCAGTGCTTGGAATTTGGGTAGAGGCCTGCCGCAGTCAACACTTGACATGCAGACTAACCGCTGAGCCAGTCAACAAGCAGAGGAGATTAGTACTGCCCTTAGATAAACCACCACAACAGAAACCTGGCTCGCCAGTGATGATAATAATACTCTCATTTTTGGATTCTCAAAGTATCGAGCAGATCCAAGCGCTATCCAAGTCACATCTCCAAAAGGTTTTCTTCCGTGGTATATTTATTTTATATTCAATATTATCCAAACGCATAAAACATTACAAAATAATACAGATTGTGTGTTTGTGTCCTAATAAATTAGCGTTCTTTTGAAACATTTATGTGTTTTGGCCTAGTTTTAGAGCGCAAGCAGTCATTCTTGTTTCAGATATTTGCTATTTATTAGGACAAAACACAACATAGGAATTTTCAGGGTAATCTCTTTTATTTTATGTGTTTGAATCTAGTTTCAGCACGCTAGCAGTCATTCTTGTTTTAGATTTTTATATCCAATATTATTCTTTACTTGTACTCACTCGGCGGCGGGTTTTGTAATTGAGAGTGTACAAGCGTTCCAAGTCACATTCTGTTCAAGGTTAGCTTAATTCACTTCGGGGATAACGTGTAAATTCTTGAACGCTGATCGTCCCGAAGCGACCTTTTGCGGTTGGCAGGACGCTGAAATCCAATTACAGCTAACTATTTTAGCTTTGAATCAGTCATCTGGCTATGCCACCCTCTCTCTGTTTCTGTCTGCTTGTCTCTCTTTCTCTGTTTGTCTGTCTGGCTGTCTGCTTGTCTCTCTTTCTCTGTTTGTCTGTCTGGCTGTCTGCTTGTCTCTCTTTCTCTGTTTGTCTGTCTGGCTGTCTGCTTGTCTCTCTTTCTCTGTTTGTCTGTCTGGCTGTCTGCTTGTCTCTCTTCCTCTGTTTGTCTGTCTGGCTGTCTGCTTGTCTCTCTTTCTCTGTTTGTTTGTCTGGCTGTCTGCTTGTCCCTCTTTCTCTGTTTGTTTGACTCTCTGCCTGTCTCTCTTTCTTTCGCTTTATCTCCCCTTCTCCTTCAGTCTCTCTCTCTTTAAATGCAGTACTGTATATCTGTTTGTTTTTATCTGTCTGTCCCTCTGTCTGTCTCAGCTGTGCGCGTGTGTGTGTGTGTTGGCAGCACGAAGTGGTAATCTGAAGCAGTATTATTGATACTAGCTAGTGTACTTTTCTTATCGGTCTGGAATAATGTAATCACTAGTCAAAAACAAAAACAAAACAAACAAAAAACAACAAAAACAAAAACAAAAGAAGAAGAAGAAGAAAGAATCGTACACCTTCTTCCATAGCAGCTCAGCGATAATTATTGATATATAAACAGACACATAAACAGAGACACACATACACGTGCGCGCACACACGACACTTGGCATTAGACAAAAATACTTGGAAGAAGGCGCTGTGAACGTTTTTCTCTTCATTTTTTCTTCTTGTTCTTGTTCTTCTTGTTCTTCTCGTTCTTCTTCTTTTTCGTGCAATCAGGTGGCAGTTATTGTATCTGATTCCGATGTTGTCTCCCCGTGACGTCAGCAGAATGCTGTTTAGGTTTCCTTTTTGGACCGACTAGTGGATGTTTATCAACCACCTTAAACAGTGGCGTGGCCACGTGCTTCAACGGAAAACAAAAGGAAGTGCTGAAAGTTATCGTCAAGTTCACAAACAAACAACAAACAAAAAAGCCTTAGAACGTGTTCCACTATTCTTGGGATGCTACATTCTTTAAAATTAACGATCCGTCCCCAAATCTACATATGATTATGTTCCCCAAAGCAAAGCTGATAGAATTCCATTGGATTTGTCTTCTTTTCTTAGTCAGCAGAGCATGATTCGCTACGTTGCTGTTTCCTTTCTGATGTTTTACAACATGAGTGGCAAACGATGGAGAACTCCGAACATAAAACACTGGCTGTGGTTAAATTGCTCCCACAAAAATCGTTATAAATAATGTTTACTTGTTACTTGGTCTGTCGCGTTCGTCCGGACGGTCTCGCGTTAAGGATGAGGATCTGGCTTTACAACTTATCTTAATGGTGTCCAGGAACACATCAGTATTAAAACACACCCTCCTGACACACTCCCCCCCCCCCCACCACCCCCTCCCCACCCCACCCTCTGTGTGTCTCTCCCGAAGATTTCCGCACACTTTCTACGAGAATGCCCAGTGAAGAACACGAGCAGATCTGTTCAAATACGAAGGCGAGGAACCGATCGAGCTATTCAGTGAGCGTACATAATGTTGATCGAAGCCATATTTTTGGTTCAATTGAGCCAGAAAGAAGGGCTTGAATTTAGGATCGGATGGCGATGTTACAAAAGAACCCACAGAGCTGAAATTATTTCCATGTGCGGAACCGAAAGCATTAAAAATGACTCCAACAAATTTGAATAGGATTAAAAATATCTGAATGTGTGCCTGACAGCTAAAATTTCAAACCAACAAAGCATCATATTTAAATGAAAACGTCTTGGGAAAAGGGAGAGGAAAAGATGATTCTGAAGGTGTAAAAGCTTGTACTTAAAATATCCAGCATTTCTCCACTGAAACAGGCGTCATCAACGTTGTCTCAGTCTTCACGGCGGTTCTAGACAGGAGACTGGCATTTTGCAGTCACGAAACAGTCATCTGCCTTGCTGGCTTCCCCACCAGCTAAAACGTCGCGATTTAGTCAGAAAACAACCCAAAACTTTTATAACGATAAAACCCCAGACAAATTGGACTTCCTTCAGGTTGAAAAGTCGCCTTCCGGTCATGGAAAAAATATTTCTGTCATCATCAAAATAGCCTCCATTTTCGTTGACTTCAAACCACATTTTGTGACAGATAAAGTGTGGCTCTAGTTCTGCTGGGGGTAACCATACGTGAATGCCACATGGGTCAAAAGCTGGGCAAAAATCCAAAGTTTTGTTGATCTTGTAGGTGGGATTTTTCAATTTTGAGTTATGCCTTTAGTCTACGGCATCATACGTCTTTGTAATCGTATAGTAAATTGCTTTATGGCGTAAAAGTGACATTTAGCCTTATTCACACATTTAGATACCCGAGCGGCTT
>OY757555.1:8177005-8179505 GCA_963584105.1 Alviniconcha strummeri | reverse complement strand
TATCAGCCTCGAGTTTGGCTCCAAGCGGTGCGCAATCAGACAGACATAATATAGCACTTTGTTTGAATTATGTGAAGGTATTTTGGGGATATTACTCTGGGAATAATAACACGCAATTACTGCACGAAATTAACCACCAGGCGCGCTCGCTTCCTGCAGGTTTAGTTCAGTGCAGGCGCTGGTTTGTTTGAGTTGTCCGCCTCTCACGTCGTCAGTGTTCGGTTCAGTTCAGGATGGTAGCCTTTTTCTGCTCTTCATTGGTAAAGAGCAAACCAAAATGGCCGCGCCCTGCGGATCAAATTCGAAGCCTCCCCCCCCTCCCCCCAAAAAGAAGAAGAAGAAGAAGAAGAAGAAGAAGAAGAAGAAGAGAAAGCTGTTGTTGTTGGTATGAATAATAATTTGATAGAAGCACCAAACGAAACACTCATACACAAACACTTGTATCTTTTCCACTTGTTCAGGCCAGCTTGCCCTTTCTGTTCAATGCCCCTTTAAATGTGCACGTTTCCAGACTCCGCAATCCCAACCCCAAAAGAACTGGGTCAGAGACACGCCCACCTCCCCCAATCACCCCCCCCCCCCACCCCCACCACCAACGTCCCTCATCAACAAACATTCGCGTTCCCCTTCGCCAAGTGTATGTCCCTGCCTTCGACTACTGTACCAGACGACAGTTTTCAGTTGTTGTTTTTGACCACGGCATCCCTATGCTTGGATTCACAGTCAGGAGACTATAGCTGTAATATCTGTGCATGCGAACTATGTCACCCATGATAATTAAGCCTGGGATTTGTTTCGAGGGTTCTTTCTGTGGCCACCAGTCCTCCGAGATTACCGCCGGGGTAAAGCGAGAGACTGTTGTCACAATGTATCAAGGTACATCTGGCACCGGTACGCTTGCAGGATTTATGCAACCCCTTGGACCTCTCCTGCGTGGTCTCCATGCACTGTGTACACAGTGAGACACTTCTTTGTTCGTAGGCCAATCTTGGGACCCACTCGTCTATATAACCGGTCTCTGTATCCTACCAGTAATGCAGTATAATATACAGAAGTAACTGAGCACACACGTGACTAAAACCAGACGAAATTAAGTATAAAATGAATGTACAAGCAACTGCTTCACTAGGCATCAGACTGACAGACCCAGTGGCTGTCTGACCGAGCGACTGACTGACTGTCTGAGTGAGTGAGTGAGTGAGTGAGTGAGTGAGTGAGTGAGTGAGTGAGTGAGTGAGTGAGTGACTGAGTGACTGACTGACTGACTGACTGACTGACTGACTTACTTTTTGACCAGCTGACTGACTGTCTGACCGACTCGCTGGTTGATCGATTGACTGACTGACTGTTTGACCGACTGACTAACCGACTGTCTGACCGACTGAGTGACTGCCTGCCTGACTGACCGACTGATTGACTGTGACTGTCTGACTGACTGACTGACTTTCTGACCGACGGACTGACTAACTGACCGACTGATCGACTAACTGACTGACTTTCTGACCGACTGACTGACTGGTTGTCTGACTTACTGTCTGCCTGACTGACTGACTGACTTTCTGACCGACTTACCGACTGACTGATTGACTGACTAGTGAATAACTGGGCCGTGCGGAGATCCGCTACTTAAGTCTAATACTTCAATTACAGTACCTGCAAGAAGGGTAACTATACATACCTCCGACAGCCAAGCTTTCAAATCGATACGAGACAGACGCCACGCTAGCTCAGGCAGTCACAGAGTTGCTGCCGTCTGTTCCTTGCTGAGATCGGCTTCTTGTCAAACATTTCCGAACACCGTGTACACGCACACCATGCATGCACCGTACCCCAGTCGGTGCAGTAGCTAGGCCACGTAACCCAGGAACAGCCAGACGGCTAGAAACGTGACGCGTACGTCTTTGTCCGGGACACCGTGGGTGCACGACCGCCAAGCACAGTGATTTCCATCTTCTGTTGTCTCCTCCTCATCAGTCAATGTTTTGTGTAAAGAACTTTACGCAGGAGACTCGATCGTCAGTCTTCCACGCCACATACATCAGCTAGTCCATCAGGAAACTCAGTTTTGCCGACGGCATTGATCTGCTTAATATGTGACAGCAAAAGCGAGGCAGAGAACTTACAGCCAGTCTCTAAGACACCAACAATACAGACACGGGAAGCGGTGGGGTGGGGTGGGGTGGGGGGTTCCGGAGGGTGGAGGAGGGGACCGAGGTGACGAAACCTAATAGAACAGGACAAATAAACAAGTACGGCTTGCAAACGGTAACGGCTGTCCAAAGTTGAAAACAAGCTGCAGATAAGTTGAAAATGAGATGATAATAATATTATCATCTCATTTTCAATATTATTTGTTTTGTTGGAATTGTTTTGTAACTTGATAACTAAATGTGGCGCGGCATCGAGGAAACGGGAAAGCTTTGATACTGGTATCCTCCCAAAACAAACAAAAAAGAAGTGAAATAATGTAAACCACTACCACCACAACAACAACAGCAAT
>OY757555.1:8172005-8174505 GCA_963584105.1 Alviniconcha strummeri | reverse complement strand
GAGAGAGGAGAGAGAGAGAGAGAGAGAGAGAGAGAGAGAGAGAGAGAGAGAGAGAGAGAGACAGACAGACAGACAGACAGACAGACAGACAGACAGACAGACAGACAGACAGACAGGCGACAGCGAGAGACGGAGATAGAGACAGAGAGAGACGGAATAGAGACACAGACAGAGAGAGACAGATGATGACGATAATGGCGATGTAGATAATAAGATGATAGTACTGTATTGCACAAGGAAATACAGAGAGAAGTCGGCTTCTTTGCAGATCTATGGGGGGGGGGGGGGGGGGGGGGGGGGGGGGGGGGGGGGGGGGAGGGGGGGGGGGGGGGGGTGTGAGGGGTCAAGAGAGAGAGAGAGAGAAGAGAGAGAGAGAGAGAGAGAGAGAGAGAGAGAGAGTGAGAGAGAGAGAGAGACAGACAGACAGACAGACAGACAGACAGACAGAGACAGACAGACAGACAGACAGACAGACAGACAGACGGAGAGAGAGAGAGAGAGAGAGAGAGAGAGAGAGAGAGAGAGAGAGAGAGAGAGAGCACATACTTCAAGAAGTTAACTGTCAGACAGGGATCAGTCACTTGTATATTACGGTTTTTACATGGCAGCGGGCGCCATTTTCACTGGACATGTAGACAGCTAGGGCATGAAGTTAGCAGTCACTAGCTTCGATTTTTTTTATGTACGCTTGTTGAACCTCCTAATGATCAAATAAAAGCGTTACCGAGACTCTTCATCGATTAAGGTTCATGAAACAGGCCGGCTCAAACATGGCTGAAGCTGGGTGTAGGATACCACAGGGGCAGTGCTAGGAGAATGTTTCCGATTTCGTCTCTCTCCGTCTCTGTCTCTGTCTCTCTCGCTGTCTCTCTCTATCACTGTCTCTCTGTCTCTGTCTCTCTCTCTCTTCAATCCCGTCCCTCGTCTCCCCCACCGCCACCCCCCTTCTCTTCATTTAGCTTACACCCTCCTTCTCTCTACCTCTGTGTATGTCTCTTCCTCGTTTACCCCTTGATCCATCCATCTCTACCTACACCCTCTTCTCCCCCCCCCCTCCCTCCCTCCCTCCCTCTCTCTCTCTCCGTTTCTGTTTCTGAATGTTTTGCCCCTTCCCACCTCCCCTTTTCACCAATATTTCACTGTCTCTTACTCCCTCTCTTTCTTCAACCCCTTCGATCTCCTCTCTCTCCCTCTCATCGTAATCATCTGTCTCACTGTCTCTATCTCCATCTCTCTCTGTCGCTGTCTGCCTCTCTATCCCTGTCTCTGTCTCTCTGTCTGTGTCTGTCTGTGTTTCTCTCTGTCTCTGTCTCTCTCTCTCTCCCAGCTGTTTATTTTCCCCTGAAACACTTATGAGAAAAAGAGGTAAGTCGAGCAGCTAAAAACCAACTCCAAACCAACCAACGAACAAACGACATCCCGTCTATTCTCGCACTCTTCCTTTCCCTTTGCCTCTCTTCCCTATTCCCTGCCTCACGTCTTCTTCGCCTGTTCTCTCTCTGTGTCTCTCTGTGTCTCTCTCTCTCCCCCTTCCTCCCTCCCTCTCTCCCCTCCCTGCCCCCTCTCTCCCTCTCTCTCCTTCCCCATTTTTATTCCCTCTATTCTCGCTCTCTTCTCCTTCATTTGGCTTCTAACTTTCCCTCCTTACTTATTCCCCCCCCCCCGACCCTCCCCCCCCCCGATCTCTCTCTCTCTCTTTGTTTTTCCGATGCATGTTGTGCAGCTGTCTTCTTTTAATTAAGCCAAAATTGGTAGGCTCTAGCTATTACAGAGCCTCGTATAAAAGACAGTTTCGCCATACCTTGTTCAGGCACGCAAGTAAAGCATGCATCAATTGTTAAAGATGATTGTAAAATTGACTTCCCATTTTGGTTTGGAACAAAGAAAATGTTTTTGTTTTCGGAGGGCTGTCAAAGCTGATTATGAGTAATACACTCGATCTGGGTGAGTGCATTTATACATCAAAGACTTCGATAAATCTCTCTTTCTCCCTTTCTCTCAAAACTGTGAAGCCTGTTTTGAATGTCTACTTTTCGTTTGCTTATCGGTGTTTCAAGCAGTCTAAAGAAATAGTTTTTGTTGTTGATGGAATGCACTTAACCCTCCTGTTGAAACTGTCTACAATTTTAGTGACTTCAGCGAGCACAATGAACTGACTTATTTCGAAATTTACTGTACAATACAATAAAACATTTCGTTCGTTCGTTCTTGATAGGTTGCTTAACTTTTCGATGGTTAAACCGCTCAAGATAGCGCATTTTCAATTCCTCGTATATCAGGCCTATTTTGTACTTGAAGTACGAACAGCTGTCTCAAAGGTGGATAATAACAAATCAGCAGGTTGTAATGGTATTAATGTGAAATTTCTCAAAACAACAACAAACAAACTTTGAAGAAGAAAAGTTGAGAACACATTTATTTATGCATAATGTATACATAAAAAACAAGTCCCCCCCCCCTCCCCCGTACTGTATTCAAGAGAGCTAAAGTCATTCCAATC
>OY757555.1:8167952-8171805 GCA_963584105.1 Alviniconcha strummeri | reverse complement strand
AAATGATTGACAAATGAGTCACTAGTTTTCAGATTTAATGAAATAAAAAATAATTAAAATTTGTTTAATTGGGTTTTTAATCGATTTTATTTTTGTAGGCTTCCCCGAAGTGGCGTCAGTCTGGGGAGTCAGTGCAGTTGCCATCTTAGATTCTTCAGTAAATTGTGTATGCGTGTGGTCGACAAAAAAGTTAACTATGCCGGCCTACTGTGTTGCCGCGAACTGTATCAATTCGCAGACGACACAGGTATAACAATGCACGAGCTCCCGCACAATCGACCCGCAGTGAGGCGAAAGTGGATTCAGTTTATACAATTCAAACGAGCTGACTTTCTTGCTGCGCCGCATCACGCCCATTTGTGTAGCGAGCACTTCAGTGAGTGCGATTTCGCAAACCCCATGGAATACCGCATAGGGTTTGCTTCGAAGCTTACACGATGTTCCGGTATTCTTTTAAAATCCTGCCTGACTGACTCAAACTGATACGGCTGTATCCTTGTGGGTCTGTCGGGCAAAGTATCAGTTTCGTCTTCGGAGCTCGAACTGGCCATTTTGCAGCGACTCCCCAGAGTGACGTAGTAGGCATATGATCACGTGATTTGGGCGCCATGGCGACGCTTTCGGTACGACAGAAAATGCCTTTTTTCCGTGCATTTATAACCCTCAGATCACAGTTTCACCTACATCATCGTTCTCAGCGAGCTTTAACGGAAATCGTGTCAAAAATCACCCCAAACCTTGGGCTTGTCCTTTAAGTCCTTTGGCTGTTTTTACCTCCGGTACGTTCACAATGGAAAAAGATGACTGAATTCACGAAATCTACAATGGTAACTTTAAAGCCATTTTTGAAGGCCCATAGTCAGAGTGTGTCTCGCAACAATCAAGAACACATTATGTGTTTTTACATTATGTATGTTACATGTTATCTTTGTTCAGTGCTGTGCAGCAGGGTAAGCGCTTTAAAAATGTCCATTCGTATTATTATTACTCAGCAGTAAGGCCGATACAGTAGAGGTAATTGTTTGTTTTTAATCCACGCTCTGGCGTCCAGGAAACGATACAAAACCAGGCTTCCCACCCTCAGCCACCTTTCCCCTGTAATTCTTGCAAACGCAACAGTAGTGGCATTTGTACTTCTCTATTCTAGGTTCAGCTTCCATTGTTATACACAACGTGAACCAGCGCCTACTCAGAAATCAGCCCGGAAGTGGCAGCTGGGACCTTTCACTACTTCTTGCGCGAAAGATTGCAAAGGGCATCCACTAGTGCAAACCAGCTTCGATGAATGACCCAATATGTCTCTGTGTTTATATGGGCAGTGAAAATAGCTTCAGCGACTATTTTCCTGGTGATATATTTATTCAGCTTCAGCGACTATTTTCCTGGTGATATATTTATTCCACTCTTCCATGTCCTGACCGACAAACAGATAGTACTGTCACGTGAACTCCTTAACCGGACAATCGCAGTGGACGAAAGGAATAAGTAAGTAACTTGGTATTTTACGCCCAGTCAACCATTACAGTTATATCAGGGCGAAAGGACGAAGGACGTGAGAGTCAGCTGGTTTGGCCTAGCGGTAAGGCGTTAGGCTGGTAAGCGGAGGGACCTCGGTTCGAATCCGCTTCTGCTCTCCTTTCTCGTCGAAAATTGTGGTCTGTGGACCCTGTCTTGTGACTCTGTCGCTCACAATTAATGAAACATTAAAATGGCTCTCATCGCTGCCCATCTTATTGCAGGAGTCATTCTGGTGGTGACAGTGTAGCGATAGGTATATAATCTCCCTCTTCCCCCACTTCCGTACCCACTCCCCCCCCCCCCTTCTCCCCGTCCCTAATAAGCCTTACGGTTTCTGTGGACGTTAAGCACCATGTTTACTTAGGACGAAAAGAGCTACAGCAGTAACAACAACTGCACCAAGAGAAACAAACGGCGTGACACCGCCCTTTCTTCTGGCCTGTGTGTTAGTGTCGAAGGGACGGTATATACACATTTACATACCCCCCTTTTCGGCCTTAACGAACTGCAGGGTTAGATTAGAGCGGACACTCGTAGCCTGGGGATCGCTGCCATCCGGTCATTACGGATGGGGTCCGCCGTGGGCTTGTTATTTTTCTCGGCCCGATAGTCCTTCTATGGTTAATTAGTGTTGGGCCATGTTTTGGAGTCCCACTTTGTGGCCCATGTGCCGGTGTTAAGTGGAATGTGGGCGGTGTTTAATGATTCTTGATGCTTGAAGCCTGGTCGGCTGTCGTGGTTGTAGGAGCGTGGTGTGTGTGTGTGTGTGTGTGTGTGTGTGTGTGTGTGTGTGTGTGTGTGTGTGGTGTGTGTGTGTGTGCGCGTGCGAGTGTGTGTGTGTGTGTGTGTGTGTGTGTGTGTGTGTGTGTGGTGTGTGTGTGTGTGTGTGTGTTTGTGTGTGTGGGTGTGGTGGTGTGCGTGCGTGCGTGCGTGCGTGCGTGCGTGCGTGCGTGCGTGCGTGTGGGGGGGTGGGGGGTGGGGGTGCGCTCGCGTGTGTATGGGGTGTTTTATTATTCCCGCCTCAGTCAGTGTTTAACTGACATTCTTCTGGATTCGTTTGAGCAGACTACAAGGCTGTAGCTGCCTGTAGCTCTACGATCTGTGTCAAATATTATTATGCAGTTATTGACTAGTCACATTAAATATGATTGATGGAAGGACTGCTATGGTTTGATGGGGCTGAAGATAAAGATGACTGAGTTTTGGTGTGATGGTTGAGTCTTTCGTGAGAACGTTCGATGTACAACGCCTAGCAGAATTCATTATATTATAATGATTATACGCCTACAAAGTCGTCGTTATTTTATTTTTTTCTTCCAGTTTTTCTTAGACGCCACGTAGACGATGTGATCCACCTTCTTTAACTGCAAGCCGTCAACTCTGACCACTACATGCTTTGACGTTAAAACCACGGTGATATATTTTTTCCCTTTAATTAGGAGGTATATTACTCTACTGTATCGGCCTTGCTGCTGTCTAATGATAATAATCGAAATTTCTAAAGCGCCTACCCTTCGGCACAGAGCGCTGAACAAACATAATAATTATGTAACATACATAATGTACCAGGAGATAATTTTGATAGCTTTTTATCATCAGTCTAACAAAACAGCTTATATATAATCTACACAATATAATCTACACATCAACACGGGTTCAAACGCAACTATATGCAAGATGCATACCCACGCACACACACACACACACACGCATATTTACGCACGCACGCACGCACGCACGCTCTCTCTCTCTCTCTCTCTCTCTCTCTCTCTCTCTCTCTCTCACACACACACACACACACACACACACACACACACACACACACACACACACACACACACTCACACTATCACATAAGCTTGTATTCAGGTTAAAATATTAAAGGGCAACTGCTGCACGATTTGTCACTATCACATGGGTAACAAAACGTGCTGCAACAGACGTGATTTTTCACTAGTTATCAAATATTCAGTGCTTGGGGTCGATTATTAAAGTAACAAAACTCCGCAGCTGACTCACCTTCATCATCACCTTCATCGTCAGCAGCAACAGCAGCAGCGGCAGAATTATTTCGGTTTCTCTAGTGTTTTAAAAATAATAAAAAATAAAATAATAAAAATTGTCGCACACATTCCCAGGCGCCGCGCATTGCAACTACACATTACAAATGCAGCGCTATACTTACGTGTCATGCCAAGTATACTGATTAAAAAGAAGAAGAAGACAAACAAAACAACTGTGAATAGCAATTCCACGATAAATCCAGAAATGGATACAGGAACAATTCAAAACTCATTAAGACAGAAAGAAAGAGAGACAGACAGACAGACGGACA
>OY757555.1:8152952-8160452 GCA_963584105.1 Alviniconcha strummeri | reverse complement strand
GATGGTTGTTTTACCCTCCAGTGTGTCTGCTCGGTCATTTCCCTGCATTCCGGCAGGTCCAGGGCATTACATCCACAGGAGTTTCCGAAGGTGGATGTTGAACATGCCACTCTGGGCTTGCCATTCCACGTTTCGCTTTTTTTTTCTTCTTTTTTTTATATATATATCAGGCTCATTGAATCTATCACAAGACAGTGTCCACAAACCACAACCTTTTCGAAGAGAAAGGTGACCCGAAGCGGAATCGAACCGAGGCCCTTCTGCTTACAAACCTAACGCCTTACCGCTAGGCCAAACGCAGCTTAAGCTTGAGAGGAAGGCACAGGATAGGAGACTGGTGAACTGGAGAGTCGGTGACGCAGGGCGAGGGATAGCACTGGATCCTCTCGCAAAGCAACAGGTAAGCTCGATCGAGAGTGTTGATCACCACATGGATGTGGGACCGTTACGTCCTAGGCTTTGAGCCAGTCCTGAAATTTATCCGTAGTCAAATTCTGTGCAGACCCTACAAAGGCCTTTCGGATGAGACTATACTCGTTTCAGCCAAGGTCCCCCGTTTGTACACGGACGCAAACAGATATAATCACACAAACACGTTAAATATCACACATTCCATGTCAGGGTTTGGCGGATTATGGAAGCACCAACACAACACAACGTGCACTAAAGTGTGAGATCGTACAGAGCGTTGAAGTGGACACAATACAAAAGAAGATTTTTTTTTTCTTTTTTTTTTTTTACAACAAGAGGACTGTCTGGAGTAATAATCAAAAGGGCTAGGTTATGTGAGTAGAAGACGCAAGGAAAAGAAGAAGAACAAGAACAAGAACAAGAAAAAAAAGTAGAACAAGAGATAGAGATGCGTGTGTGTGGAGGGTAATCTTTGCCGATATCATACAGCAATAAAAATTGTAACATCCCCATTACTGGAAGTGGAGCACATATCCCTTTTGATACACATATGCCCTAACAGACTGGTTTGTTATTTTCACTTGGGTCACAGGTGAAATATATTTTGTTTCAAGCCTCCTAAGGGTTTGCGAGCATTGTGTTCGTTTCCTTTTACCGCGGTCAATACTGCGTGTTTGCTGCCGAAGAAAGCACAGGTAGAGGAGATACAATCTCTTTGACAGCCCATAAGGATCGAAGTATTCAAAGCTTTTGATTACCCGCTGATTCAAAGGTGTTCCTTGTTTGTCTTCGCGTTTTGCAAAATCGATCGAGAGGAGAGAGAGAGAGAGAGAGAGAGAGAGAGAGAGAGAGAGAGAGAGAGAGAGAGAGAGAGAGAGAGAGAGAGAGAGAGAGAGAGAGAGAGAGCTCAAATTCGAACGAAATCAAACCGATTCTTTTCTGGTACAAAATATCGATACTTCTGGCACACACCTACGTTCCCAGAACAAAGAGGATGATTGATTGCATCTTTTGATTCGTTGCAAACTCACAGCAAACAGAACAAGCAGGTTATACATGGACCACAACAGAACCAGACAACAGAGTAAACTCATTTCATGTAAACTCAAACAGTGTATGGTTATAAACATGCCTTGGCGATTAAGATCTTTGCTGCTATGGCACTCGACGTCTTTCGTTTCGTCAATTATTCACTCCCATTTTCCTTTCCTTTCTTATTTAATGTCGTTTCATATAAGTGATATTAGACTGATCTTACAATTATCATGCTAACGACATGTGTCTGCAAGTTGCACAAATAATGATTATTATTATTTTTTTTATTTTTATTTTTTTTAAACCACAGTTTACTTGCTGTCAACAAACAACCATATATATATATATACATTCACTCCCATTATTTCATATTACGATTTTTCGTCTATGGACCTGTTCCAAACACACGCTCTCACGCATGCACGCACGCACGCACGCACGCACGCACGCACGCACGCACGCACACACACACACACACACACACAGAAGTATATATGTATCCCTTACCGCCTACGATTATCCAACCCGATTTAAGACAATATACAAACAAACTTACAGTCGAGCATTTCGGTGCCTACTGATTGCTTCAACTCTACGAGTTTAACTTGTGTTAGAGAATGGCATTTTATAAGAATTATCTATCTATCTATCTATCTATCTATCTATCTATCTATCTATCTATCTATCTATCTATCTATCAATTATTATTATTATTAGACTTACCTCGCCAGCGTCATTAAAGTGGCTTCATCTAAAGTATGTTTCACCCTCGAATACGTAGTCAGCAATCATAGTCTATTTCACCCTCGAATACGTAGTCAGCAGTCATAGTTTTCTTTTCTCTTACCGGGCGTATCAAACCAAGTTATTTACTCCTCTTGTGTTATAGAACTCTCCACCAGCCTCGAGTATGTAGTCAACAGTAGTATACAAGCTATAGTTCCAAAAAAAATTCCTTCTAGAAGTCCACATCAGCTTCGAGTATGTAGTCAACAGTAGTATACAAGCCATAGTTCCATTCTGTTTCCTTCTAGAGGTCCACATCAGCCTCGAGCACGTAGCCAACAGTGCTCTGTGACTGAAGGTTTTCTCTCTTCCGCTAGAAGTTGACAAAAGTATTCAAGCCATAGTTCCATTTTTTTCCCTTCTAGAAGTCCACATCAGCCTCAAGTATGTAGCCAGCAGGATTATGTGACTGAAGGTTTTCTCTCTTCTCCTAGATGTCGACAAAAGTCTCGAGTATGTATCCGAGAGTGGTCTGTGACAGAAGGTTTGCTCTCTTCACCTAGATGCCGACAAAAATCGACATACAGTCTAGTATGCAGCCAACGGTGGTCTCTGACTGAGGGTCTCTCTCTTCCCCTAGATATCGACAAAAATCGACATACAGTCGAGTATGTAGCCAACAGTGGTCTGTAACTGAAGGTTTTCTCTCTTCCGCTAGAAGTTGACAAAAGTATTCAAGCCATAGTTCCATTTTTGTTCCTTCTAGAAGTCCACATCAGCCTCGAGTATGTCGCCAACAGTGTTCTGTGACTGAAGGTTTTCTCTCTTCTCCTAGATGTCGACAAAAGTCTCGAGTATGTAGTCAACAGTGGTCTGTGACTGAGGGTTTCTCTCTTCCCATAGATATCGACAAAAATCTACAGACAGTCGTGTATGTAGCCAACAGTGGTCTGTAACTGAAGGTTTTCTCTCTTCCGCTAGATGTCGACAAATGTCTAGAGTATGTAGCCAACAGTGCTCTGTGACTGAAGGTTTTCTCTGTCCCCCTAGATGTGGACAAAAGTCTCGAGTATGTAGCCAAAGGTGGTCTGTGACATAAAGTTTGCTCTCTTCCCCTAGATGTCGACAACAATCTACATACAGTCGAGTATGCAGCCAACAGTGGTCTGTGACTGAGGGTTTCTCTCTTCCCCTAGATATCGACAAAAATCGATATACAGTCGAGTATGTAGCCAACAATGGTCTGTAACTGAAGGTTTTCTCTATTCCGCTAGAAGTTGACGAAAGTATTCAAGCCATAGTTCCATTTTTGTTCCTTCTAGAAGTCCACATCAGCCTCTAGTATGTCGCCAACAGTGTTCTGTGACTGAAGGTTTTCTCTCTTCTCCTAGATGTCGACAAAAGTCTCGAGTGTGTAGTCTACAGTAGTCTCTCTCTTCCCCTAGATGTCGACGAAAATCCACATACAGTCGAGTTTTTATGTAAATGACGAGCCAGAAAGCAAATTTCTCTACACAGAGACAATAAAGTTGTATTCTATATTGTATTGTAAAGCAAACTTCTCTACACAGAGACAATAAAGTTGTATTGTATTGAGTATGCAGCCAACAGTGGTTAGTGACTGAAAGTTTTCTCTCTTCCACTAGATGTCGACAAAAGTCTCGAGTATGTAGCCAACAGTGGTCAGTGACTGAAGGTCTCTCTCTTCCCCTAGATGTCGACAAAAATCTACATACAGTCGAATATGTAGTCAACAGTGGTTAGAGACTGAAGCTGTTGTTTTTCTTCCCCTAGATGTCGACAACAGCCTCGAGTGAGTAGTCAAAGTAGTCTGTGATTGAATGCTTTTTCTTCCCCTGGATGTCGACACAATCTCGAGTATGTAGCCAAGTGGTCGGAGTTGTCGGATATTGGTAGCTTGCATTCTTTCTCTATGTGTCCACATCGGTCTCAGACATGTAGTCAACAAAGTCTCTCAGTGAAGTTTCTCTGTCTTACTCCCTTCCACTCGAAGTCCACATCAGTCTCAGACATGTAATCAGCAGTGATTAGCGACTCACTGTTTTTCGTCTTCCGGATGTCCACACTGATCTCAGGCATGTAATCAACAGTGGTCTGTGACCGAAGTTTTCATGCTTTCCTCTAGACATCCACACCGACGTCAGGCATGTTATGAACAGTGATTTGTGACTGAAGTTTTCATGCTTTCCTCTAGACAACCACACCAGCCTCAGACCTATCTTCAACAGTAGTCTGTGACTCACGGTTGCCTCTCTTTATCTGAGTGTCCACGTCATCGTTTCCGAAGGGTACACCATAATCAAATATGTAGCCTATTGGGCGGTTCAGTGAAGCTGGTTTACACGAGTGAATGCCCTTTGTAATCGTTCACGCAAGATGTCGCGAGAGGTCGCAGTGTCACTTCCGGGTCGATTTCTGAGTAGGCGTTGCTTCACAGTGAGTATAACAATGGAATCTGAACCTAGAACTGCGAAGCAGTATAAATGCCACCACTATTGCAGTTGAACACATTACCGGGGAAAGGGGACGGAGGGTGGGAAAAAAGGGTCTTTGCGTCTTTCTTTCTTTTAAATGTCTCTTTTTTTTCTTCTCTTTTTCATCTTTTTTTCATTTTTTTTTTTTTCATTTTTTTTTCTTCTTTTTTTTTCTTTTTTTTGCTGACCAGAAGACCTAGAGTTCCTGGAAATGCATTTTGGAGCATCCTATTGCAAAGACACATTCTGACGACGGGCCTCCAAAAATGCCTTTAAAGTTGGCAGTGTAAAATTTGCAAATTTACTGTTATTGCTTTCCATTGTGAAGAAAGTACGCGCCGGAAGTAAAAGCGTCCAAGGGACTTAAAAGTCAAGGGAGTTAACAACCCCGCCTGAACCGCCCAATGGAATGCTAGTGTTTATGTGAGTCATATGCAGTTTTTCCACGTTTAAGTGAAGCTTGCCCGAATGGTCATGCACTAGATAATCAAACAGTGCATAAATAATACGACTGCATAAAAGATACCAGTAAAATAACACACAGTATAATACATAAACATAAGTACACATAAAACACAGAATACTTTATCTTAGAGTCTGGAGGGCACACATACTCCGAAACAGTCAACCCTACCAGTTACACGCATCAACACATGCACTCACAGGTCAAACATTTTTCACAAATAAAAAATGTGCAACTCACCAAATTTGACCCAAACAGACAAAATACCTACACACATACATCTCTGTTCAGACCAGTACTATCACATAAATAGCATAACAAACCCTCACGGTAGCAAAACTAAAATTGCAGGTATCATGCAAAACAGGAACCTAACATACTGACAAATTTAATACTGAAATAACCCCTGTCTCTCCCTTTCCCCTTTGCCTCAATCCCCCACCCTCTCCAGGCATAATAGCACTATGACAACAAACACAACATAGACTTCTAACACCACTGATTACATAAAAAAATCAAAAAATGATCATTTACAAACCCAAGTGTCATGCCAAAAGGACAGCCCAAAACAAAAGCTATTTAAGTAAATTCTTCTCTTTCTCCTTTCCTCCTCTGTCATCCCCCCCCCCCCCCAACAAAGTCTACCACTAAAAGTGAAAAGCACACACACACACACACACACACACACACACACACACACACACACACACACACACACACACACACACACACACACACTAATAATATAATAATTAACACATATGCTTTTAAAACTTCGAAGGGTTGCACGTTTTTTTTAAACAGTTTTAGATACAAAACAAACAGTAAAACGTACAATATAATAAGTATAAAAAATAAAAATAAAGACCTGTCAAACTTCAGAACTCGTTTGTTTCCCTCGGATGGGCACGGTTTCACTGACATGCCCAAGGTCGCGGTGTGCTTGTCAATAGATTCTCGCAATCGACCCACGCTGGTTTTGAATAATTTATGGCTAACTGCGTCTTTAATAATAACTGGTTTGTAAAAGGTAGCCTGTGTACCAGACGAACAACTCGGCAGCCAGGTGAGCATTCTCTGAGTTTCTTTCTCCCACAGCTGATGAAAATGTGAAGACACATTCAAGAATCAAAAACAAGAAAGAAGCTGTAGGTTTGGTTTATTCGTTACTGTGGCCTTTACTCATAGATATAATCGACACTTGAAATTTGTCCTTTTTCGAGGCGGTTTTGCACTTTTGAAGATTGGCGCGCTAAAGAATTAGCCGTTGCAGTTACAAAGTTAAAACGAATTTACCTTGCGTAATTGGTGTTTAACTGTTTTTATCGACGAAAGCAGTCAACGAAAGCACCCTCCAAACGTCTTCGACATAAAAGGTGTACTGGCAGTAGTAGTAGTAGTAGTAGTAGTAGTAGTAGTAGTAGTAGTAGTAGTAGTAGTAGTAGTAGTAACAGTAGCAGAAGTAGTATTAGTAGTGGTAGTAATAATAGAACACACTGTAATATAATCTTAATTTATAAAGCAAGCAAAAATAATTATAAAAATAAAACAAATATTATCCTCTTTTTTAAAATAAAAAATAACGGTCAATAACAATTATGAACAATATTTATTAGCCAAGAAAATGTATGTTTTGCATTACAAGCATAATAATTAGAAGATCATCATCATTATCATCATCATCATCATCATTATCATCATCATCATCGTCATCATCATCAACACCGTTATCAGAATATCGATATACTATCACTTCTATTCTGTTTCTAATACCAGCATTAAAATAAAAAAATAAAAAAATAAAAATGGTAGTGCGTGTTTGTTTCTGTTCGAAATATACCAAAGGATCGAAATAACGAGTAATTAAACAATACACACAAAAAAGAACAAAAAGGAGAGAGAAAAAACGACCTTTTCAGCGAAAGTCCATTTTTAAAGCAATAAAGAACTATATAACACACTAACAAACGGTGATAGAAATCAAATTCTTATTACAACTACTTACCTTTCAGTTAGGGCAGAGGTTGGTTGTTGGGGAGGAGTTGGGGGGGGGGGGGGGGAGGTGCAAGCACGAGTGTGACGTGTAATCCCGATGACGCACAATTGCGGGTCTGTTGCGCACAGATTTGAATTTTGACGCACAAATTAGAGATCCGTGCGTCAGCTTGACGCACACATATTTTCAAAGCGATCAAGATAGTCGACGGTCATTTAGCGCATCAACGAAACCAAATCGGCAAGGTTCGGAACTGAAAACTCTGCTTGCCTAACAACATTCCTGTCCGCGATGCTGTCTGGTTTAAATGTCATTTCCGGCAGTTGTATTTCAAAGCTGATTGGTCGGAAATTCACTTCCTTTCTACTCCTTTG
>OY757555.1:8103055-8152752 GCA_963584105.1 Alviniconcha strummeri | reverse complement strand
GAGAGAGAGAGAGAGAGAGAGAGAGAGAGAGAGAGAGAGAGAGAGAGAGAGAGAGAGATTGAGAGAGAGAGAGTGTGTGTGTGTGTGTGTGTGTGTGCGTGCGTGCGTGCGTGCGTGCGTGCGTGCGTGCGTGCGTGCGTGCGTGTGCGTGTGTGTGTGTGTGTGTGTGTGTGTGTATGTGTGTGTGTGTGTGTGTGTGTGTGTGTGTGTGTGTGTGTGTATGTGCGTATTTGTGCGTGTGTGTATGTGTGTATTTATGCGTGTATGATACACAATCAGTCACCTCTCTCTGCTCCTTCCCTCTCTGTCTCTGCCTCTCTCTGTTTCTCCCTCTCAACCTTCCTCGCAACTATCCTTTCCATAGCTTGTTGTTCGTCTGTCTGTCTGTCTGTCTGTCTGCCCGCCCGTCCCTTCGTCCTTATCACGGCTCCACTCCCAGTGTAACTCTCACTAACTTTCAGGACAACCGGCGGCCGAAGGGACGTCTTTTGTCACCGCTTTTCCGCAGTTGTTCCTGAAAAACAACATGACTTCCTCCATCTGGTTCATGACCCAAGGCACTGACAACGTCAGCGTGCGAGTGCAGTCACTGTCCAGTTCGTCCAGTCCTTTCGACGTGCAGATCACGGTGTCACCCGGCCAAGCGGTCACCTTCCACATCAGCTCGTTGTTTGAACAGCCTTTGGGCAATGTCGTCACAAATGACGGGGTCAGAATCACCGCCCCGTCTCCCATCTTTGTTGACGTCTATCTGCAGGCTGTCTCTAATAGTGACTTTCACTCACTAATCCCAGATCCATTGCTTGGTACCGAGTATGTTGCTGCCTCGTACAAGAAGATTGTCACAAAGACAGTCAGCTTTATCCTGGTCGTGGCTCAGGCGGACAACACCGACGTCTCGCTGGAGCTCAGCAAACTGGCTGACGGAGAGACCATCCAGATCGGGGGCGTCACGTACGACCGCAGAGACACCCTGCTCGTCACGCTGAACAGTCTCCAAACGCTGCAGATCCAGACGGCGTCCGATTTGACCGGGACGAGGATCTCCTCCACGAAACCTGTAGCCGCCTACAGCGGGCAGAACCGTACGCGCTTGATAGTTACAAACGACTGCTTCTCTCACTTGAGCGACCAGTTACCTCCCGTGGTCAACCTAGGACGGAAATTTGTCTTGCTGAGCAGCCCTGAACAAGATGTCGGCGACCTGTATCGGTTCATCGCCACCCACCCGTTTACCACGGTGGTTGTGGAATCAGTCCAAAGACGACCATCCATCTTCTCTCTTCAGGAGATTTCTACGAGTATGACCTGGCCAGTCAAAGTTATCTCTATGCACAATCCGACAGGCCGGTGATGGTGGTGCAGCTGACGAAGAATTCCAAATATCCTAATGGCACGGATCGTTCAGCAGACGCATCGATGGGAGTGTTGGCCCCTCTGGAGCAAGCGGAGAGTTTCTACATGTTCCCTCTCAAACAATTGAATTGGAATATCTGTACATGACTTTCGTCATTGAGAGGTAATAATTGTCCTTCCGATTTTATTTTTGTTGTTGTTGTTGTCGTTGCTGAGTTTTTGTTTTGTTTTTGTTTTAAAGATTTTTGAATTAAGTTGTGTGTTTTTTCTCCCTTTTTTTTTTTTCTTAAAAAATAAATAAAATAAAAATATGAAATAGAGATGACCAACAGTGGTCTGAGACAAAGAGACCAAAGGGCGTAAAAATTCAAATAAACTCTTGACAGTCAGTAATTCCAGAGCGTACAAGTATAACGCATACTCATAATATAGACTGTGTGTGTGTGTATGTGTTGGAGAGGTAGGGTGTGTGTGTGTGTATGTGTGTGTGTGTGTGTGTGTGTGTGTGTGTGTGTGTATGTGTGTGTGTGTGTATGTGTGTGTGTGTGTGTGTGTGTGTGTGTGTGTGTGTGTATGTGTATGTGTGCGTGTGCGTGTGCGTGTGTGTGTGTGTGTGCGTGTGTGTGTGTGTGTGTGTGTGTGTGTGTGTGTGTGTGTGTGTGTGTGTGTGCACTCGCGCGCGCTCGCTCGCTGTTATTGTTGTTGTTGATTCGTTTATGTTGCTGTTGTTCTTGTTTTTATTTTGTGTCTAGGTACGTGGTTCTGGTCATGTCAGAATCGTTCGGCTGGTGACGTGACGAAAGACGTTCTTATCTAGGGCATTTCCTTTGTTTTCTTTACATTCAAGTCAAGGGAACTGTCCCTGCAATTTCAACAAAATAAACAGAATCTGAGTTGGAGAGCTCTTCCATTGCAGAATCGTCAGAGTATTTTCTAACTGGTGTTGTGTCAGTGCCTATGCAGTCATTTGTATAGAGTGTAAAAAGGATAGGAGATAGAACAGTGCCTTGTGGAGAGCCGGTGGAAATAGAGCGGGGAGATGAGAGTACAGCTTGGTGACGAACTGTGTGAGACCTGACGCATGCACCATTACACATACACATATTTTCTCGCTCGATCTTGCATTTATTGTCTCTCCTTTTCAGCCCCAAGAAGGACGGACTGAGACTGAACAATCAGCCTTTGTCTAGCTACGGTCTGACGTGGAACACCGTCCCGGGAACAGATATGGTTGCTGGTTACGTCAGACAGTATGACGCAAATTCGATGCTGCTGACGATGCGCCACGTGAATGATGACGTTTTCAGTGTGCATGTAACCAGCAAGAGGGTATGCGAGGCCGAAACTATGCCGCTGACATACGGAAAGCCATTGCCTCCTACTTCTGTAAGTTGTCCGTTTTGAGCTACTATGGTTATCTTTGACCTTGATCTGGTCACTTCCCAGCGGTGTCTCTTAAGTCGTCTTATAGTTGTTTGCAACATTATCATCAAATAAATAATCATGTTCTTTGCAAAACGAACGAGTATGTGAATATTGCTTGGATTTTTGTTCTTTTTCTGCATGTCTACGGATATATGTTATATATCAAAAGCTATGACACGTATTTTAAATATTTGTACCACCCCCACCCCCCGCCCCTCCCGGCTGCTAGATGTTATAATTACAGTGGAAACCGGATTTTTATCCGTATTATTATTTCGTAAATAAACAGTAAGGGAAGTCAGTTTAGTTTTACGTTTAAGTAAAGTCAATCAATTTTATTCCATAGAGTAAATTTTATTTCCCTTTTCTTGGAACTAAACTTATACTAAAGTTAAACACTTACACTCAACAAAACTGAGTGCTCCGCTTAGGCCTACTTGGCGCTGTTGTGATTTGGGTTGAGTGAGCGTTAAAACTAATAATGATAATAATAACTCATCAGTCTGATAGAGCGCAAATCTCTTTGCAAAACAGAAAGTCACTGCGCTAGCAAACAGGCACACAACTTTTATGCACACTTACACATAATTATACACAATCTGTGGTCAGAGGAACAGTCCTAGGTTTGTGATAAGGCCTGTCTAAAGAGGAAAGATGTAAGCTGGGTTTTGATCTCAGAGTGCACGGGAGGACTTCACAGACTTTGACTTTGGCAGGCAAAGCATTACAGACAAACAAAACAATGAAACTGAACGAGCGGTTTTCAGAGGATTTCAAATTACGACTCGGAATTTTCAAAAGTTTCTCACTTGAGGATCGCCAAGTAAAGGTTGATTGCCTTATTCCTCCTAGAGTCTTTGTCTTTCGGACTATCAAATATGTGATCGGTAATGTTATACAGTGACGATGAATTTTATTTTACGTTTCACGCTGATGTCTTTATCGGGATCTCTTATGCACCATGTTTTATACGTTATATTTTACATATTTGACACTTATTGCACTCTTCGTCACCATTTTGGTTGCAAAAGCTGAGTAATGATTTATGTAAATCATGTTTGCATCCTGATATTTACTTGTCATTTAAATCACATTCGTCCATAAAAAAGCAACAACAACAACAACTACAACTCGCAACCACACACACACACACACACACACACACACACACACACACACACACACACACACACACACACACACACACACACTCACACACACACACACACACACACACACACACACACACACACACACACACACACACACACACACACACACACACACACACACACAAGAGGTACTGTGTTGCTTCCATTTGGGGTTCTTCAGGTAACCATTGGCCGGTTCACTCTCATCGGTAAACGGCTCCTTCCATTGTTGCATTGAGCGATTCACTGTTGCAGAGTCCTTCATGTGTCGTCATCAGCGAGACAGCGGCGGGCGATGGTGTGGACAACGACTGTGACGGCAGAGTGGACGAGGAGAATTGTGATCCAGACAGCGGAATGAATGGTCAGTGTGTGTGTGTGTGTGTGTGTGTGTGTGTGTGTGTGTGTGTGTGTGTGTGTGTGTGTGTGTGTGTGTGTGTGTTTGTGTGTGTGTGTGTGTGTGTGTGTGTGTGTGTGAGAGAGAGAGAGAGAGAGAGAGAGAGAGAGAGAGAGAGAGAGAGAGAGAGAGAGAGAGAGAGGTTGTGCGCATGCGTGCGTGCTTGTGTGCGTTTGTGTGCGTGTTGGCGTTTGTGTGTGTGTGTGTGTGCGCGCGTGTGTGTGCGTGCGTGTGTGTGTGTGTGTGTGTGTGTGTGTGTGTGTGTGTGTGTGTGTGTGTGTGTGTGTGTGTGTGTGTGTGTGTGTGTGTGTGTGTGTGTGTGTGATTCATTATGATGATGTGCATGCTGATGGACTTTTCTGGAGGTCGCTAAACCGCGGAGCTCTGATTCCATTTTCATTTGCTTGCAGATGACGACGGTGATGGGTTCGTGAATGAAGACTGTGCCGCAAGTATGACACCGTTTTGTATGTGATCGCATAGTTTATTGCACATTTGACTGACAGATAGGTAGGTTAGCTGGCAGGCTATTGCCGTCTTGTCTGGTTTGGATCTGACGAACTCTCTCGTTGGTAGACTGATAGATTAGTTACTGAGGAAATCCGTAGGTCTACACCACGCAGAGGATTCCAGACGGCAAATCAAATTTGACTAAAAGGAGACATCTTTAGCATACAGCCCCTGACCTTCCACCACCACCCCGATCCTGGACCCTCCACCCCCACCCCCCACCCCCACCATCCACTGCATGTTCCGCGGGAAGTTTTGGTAAATGAGCCAGTGACAAAAGGTGGTGATACAGTGCGCTACAAGTATTAAATTGATAATAAACTAACATATACATCCTCAATGTGTTTGATGTTTGCTTTGTTGTTGTTGTTGTTTTTTGTTTTGTTTTTAATTGAGATACATACAACAGAATAAAAACTGTAAGCACCATATTAAAGGTAAACATGAAATCTTCGAAATTCAGCGATGTCTAAATGGGAAACACCTGTCCACTGCATCTTAAATTGATGCCAACTTAACTACATCATTATCACATATCTTACACAATGAGCAAACAATATACAATACATTTGACAACATTTTCCACTAACAACTGAAAAGCATTGCTCCTAAACTTTTCAGATAATTTGTTCTTAAATTTTGACCAGTCGGTTGTGATTTATCATGTTCGCTTATGAGTCGTCATTAAACACTCACTTTATCTTTATTACTGGAGAGAACACGAGCCAAAATTTCAAATTATCAATAATTGGTGATTGAAGTACTAATGTTTCCCTCTTTCCTCAAAATACAGCTATATTTTGTAAACAAAACGATCAAACAACAACACTCTGTTGTTTTCATGTCCGACCTTTTATCACAACTGATTTTCTGTAGGGCAGCTGGGAAAATGTCATGTTCACTTAACAGGTTTGGTCTCAGTTATCTGTTCTGTGTCACTTTTTGGAAGTAGTTATTTGTTCTGTCATTAAATTAAGAAATGTTAGTAGTTTTCGAACCAGAAAGGAGCTTCATAGTAGCACTAACATTATAATATTGGTGTTATATAGATTATGTGTGTGTGTGTGTGTGTGTGTGTGTGTGTGTGTGTGTGTGTGTGTGTGTGTGTGTGGTGTATGCGTGTGAGCGTGCATACGTGCGTGCGTGTGTGTGTGTGTGTGTGTGTGTGTGTGTGTGTGTGTGTGTGTGTGTGTGCGCGCGCATGTTTGTGTGTGTGTGTGTGCATGTTTGTGTGTGTGTGTGTGTGTGTGTGTGTGTGTGTGTGTGTGTGTGTGTGTGTGTGGTGTATGCGTGTGAGCGTGCGTGCGTGCGTGCGTGTGTGTGTGTATATCTGTGTATGTATGTCTGTCTGTGCTCATTTGTACTTTATTTCACTATTTCATTTTGTTTCCTCCAATTCCAGGGACAATCCGATCCAACACCTTCAAGGCGAAGCTGTCCACAAAAAAGCAGGCGGAGATCGTCCAGAAAAGATCAGTGAAAAGTCGTCGAGAATGCGTGCTAGCCTGCATGCAGCAGACACACTGCTGGGCGGTCAATATCTCGCCACTGCTGACCTCGACCTCTGACCTGAACTGTGAACTGCTGTCGGGTTTGGGTCTCGGCATGCAACCGGCCTTTGGCTGGCACTACTATGAAGCTCAGCGCCTCACCATGTGATCATGTTGTGCGAACTCCAAGCGCTTGTTTACGACTCCTTCCTTCAACCACTGCCGTATTTAGTTACGCCATAGATTCCAGAAAACTGTCAGCTAACGAGCAGTTTTTTGTTGGTGCTCAAACAGCAGTAAGTGTGTTACAAACAACTCAGATTATACAAGACGTTTGTCTTATAACTGATCATGTGGCTTACGCCAGCTACAATAAAACCAAAACAGTTTGAATCAAGACGGAACTTTTTCTTTTGCCCGGGATGGATGCGTCTCATGTTTACGTGCGTGCCTGGACGTTAGGTTGCTTCTAAAGTCATATTAATACCCGAACCTTTCAGAGGGCGCTGACAGCGTCGCTGGACAGCTTCGCGGAGATAAAGAGTGCCCCTTCAGTGGCGTAATTAATCTGGCAGAGTTTGGAGGAAGGTGCCGGAAAGCGATGCTCGGAGTGTGCGTGTGGTGTTGTGGGCTGAGCGTCTGTCTGCCGCCAATGTTTTTGTTTTTGGAACTGTAAGGGAGTGGAGTGGTAGAATACAGGCAGCAGAGTCAGTCAAAAAGGGAGACTACAGCAAGCGTACGGCAATCAGGATTTATTGTACAGCAGAAAGTTTTCACCACACACAAAATGATCACTCGCACGCGTAGATAACAGGGAGGCGTGGGCCGTAAGGAAAACACGCTCTCGCTACATTCAAAACGGCCCCCTGGACAACAAAATGGCCAACATTTGTGTTTCCTTGGCCCATACAAGTATAAGTCTCTCACCAAGAACTAAACTAATTAAATCATGAAAAATAATCAAATAAAAGTTAAATTTACAATCTTTTAAACCGTAGAAACAAAATGTACAAACATGATTTCTTTTATTTACAACAAGCGTGGGAAGTGTGGCTTGCGCCTGTCTATAAACAGATTCGTACAACCAATTCATAGCTAACACAGTGTACAAAATATTAATGTTACTAAAATTAAACATCAGAATAAAGTGCACGCTCCCACGGTTAAAATGGTACGCAACAATTACAATACAACGTTCTGTGTAAGAAGCAAGACACACTCAAAGACTAGCAATAAAACAATCGGCGTGAACTAACATGGTGCTTAACGTCCACAGAAACCACAAGGCTTATTAGGGACGGGGAGAAGGGGGGAAGGGGGTATGCAGGTAGGGGGGAGGGAGATTATATACCTATCGCTAAAATTTCACCACCAGAATGATCCCTGCATTAAGATGGGCAGCGATGAGAGCCATTTTAATGTTTCAGTAGGAAATGATGGACAAAGTCACAAAGCAGTGTCCACAAACCACAACCTTTTCGAAGAGAAAGGAGAGCCGAAGCGGTATCGAACCGAGGTCCTCCCGCTTACCAGCATAACACCTTACTGCTATGTTCGGACGGTTCGACGAACTGTGATTCGTTTCTTTACTGAACTTTCAGTTCGCCGAACGTGGTTCCAACAGTTCGACGAACTTTACTTCGTTCTTAACTGGCTTGTAATGAGATGCAAGCTTCGGCCCGACCTTGCGGCAGACGCGTAGCAGACAGCATGATCCAAAATGTAGGCTAAAGTCAAGTCAATATACTTTAATCATCCCTCACAGGGTAATTCAACTAACTACTATGTCACTCTGGGTCCCAGAGACAAGGCTGCGCCTTCCACAAGTCAACAAATTAAAAGAATCCCTCCGAAGGGAGTGAAGTACCTAGAGACACCGTCATCCATTTTTATTTTTATTTCTTCCGCATCTTCAGGATAGATCTGCTCTCAGCCAGTCAGATGCAATATTCGTCGAACTGGGCGAATGTTCCCAGAAAATGTTGAGTGAAACTGTTTAGACCCCGACGAATATAGTTCGACGAATACTCCGAACTATATTCGCGAAGCAAAAGTTCGCCCAATTAAGAACCAACTATATTCGCCGAATACTCCCAACTATGTTCGCGAACAAAATAATGTCCGCTCAGTTAAGAACGTGCTTTAGGCCTACGCTACACGCAGTGCTTAAAAACAAACGCGTCGCCTGCTCCTGTTTCTGGGTTACTAGCGGTACAGTAATAAAATTGCATGGATCTGGTAACCGGCGCGGGATTACCGTAAAAACGTGTACCTGTATCCCTGTTCTTCTTTCTTACTGCTTGGGGCGTTAGTTGTAGAGCGCTACTTGATGTTAACTAGGTGGGTCTTATGGCATTCACATTTCACAATACTGCTTTTGTAAAACTTTGTAATTTTAATATTATTATAAGCTTCAGTCATCGCTGTCGTCGTGTATTAATCACACATTCATGTGTGCGTCAACGTACTGCATCATACACACACACACACACACACACACACACACACACACACACACACACACACACACACACACACACACACACACACACACACACACACACAAAAACACACACAAAAAACAAAACAAAAACACCTGCATGTCACCTATTACCAAGCGTAGAAGCGTTGCTCTAGAGATAATTGTCAAATCTGTCATGATATCATACTTATTATTAGATGTAAATTTTATTCAATTCTCATTCTTGCCTGTTCTGATCTGTTATTTCCCTTACATGTTATTGTTTGCAAAGGTTGAACAATATCCGCGTCTTTGCCACAACACGGCCTCTCCCTCGATCTGTCACGGCGATTTCTGTTGTTGTTGTTTTTCTTCCAGGGCCTCCATCGTTTCTCCAACGAAAGCAACGTTCAGCTTTCCTTTTATAACTCTGTGCCCATCATCTTCTGGTATTTCTATTTCTAGCTTGCCCATCATCTTCTGGTATTTCTATTTCTATCTTCATGCTAGCGTAGTTAGCGGAAGTGCCGCCATTTTGGTGTTTCGTCAGACGGGAAGCGGATGTTGGTGATGACAGGTTTTCCTTTGCCCATTCTTGCTCTTCTCCTCTGCCAAATACGGCGAACAGGAATGTCCCGATAAAGGAAATGCCTGCTGTTAGTATGAAGACGTTTCTCCAGCTCTCTGGGCGTTTCTGTAACACACACACACACACACACACACACACGCACGCACGCACGCACGCACGCACGCACGCACGCACGCACGCACGCACGCACGCACGCACGCACGCACGCACGCACGCACGCACGCACGCACGCACGCACGCACGCACGCACGCACGCATATACACACGTAAAATCCCAAACGCAAAACAGAACAATGACCTGCGTGAGGTTCAACATTAAATGTCAGTCTTAGATTCATCAACGCTATTCTCTGGATCAGCTTTGTTTTAAACTGAGATGCTAGAACTTGAGTTTGTATTTGTATGTATTAAATTATTGAGTTATTGAATAAATGGATAAATATTTGTCAACAGAACAGATCGAGTCACCTCCGGATGAAGATTGTATTAATATAAATTTCAGATAATATGATTGTAGTAAGTGTGTTTAGTCAACTGGATTTAATATACCAATAAATCCAATGAATAGGATCGAGAGCTCACGAAGATTCGTGCATTGCTGTTATTCGTAGTCACATCGCTCAATTTGTTTGATATTCAGCTCCACTGTTTGGTAAGCTAATCTTGTATACGATCACATGTGTTCAGCCGCTGTTATCGTCTTTGCCATAATTGTTGTTTCTGCTGTTTCATTTTAAATGCATTCGCTGTGTAACAATTCATTCAAATAGGAAGCTCATGTAACAGTGTCATGCTATTTGTTTTTAATCATTTTCAAAGGGGAAGCCTGGGTCAATTGAACAAGAACTGAACAAGCGTCGATACATGCTGAAGACAATCCTGTGGTACCTCTGCCTATCTAGCCTCATGTCCTTCTGCCTTACTGCATGTCCTTCTGCATGTCTGTCCGCCTAACTGCATGACTGATGTCAACATGCCTATCTGCCTAACTGACCACAAGCCATCTTTTCTGTCCGACTAAATGACTGGATGTCAGCATGCCTGTCCGTCTAGTGAACTACATGTCAGCATGCCTGTCTGACTAACGGACTACGTGTCATCATGTCGGTCTACCTGACGGACTGCATTTTGTCATGTCTGTCTTTTTAACGGATTACATGTTATCGTGTCTGTCTACCTAACGGACTGTCATCATGTCTGTCTGCCTACATCACGTCTGTCTACCTAACATACTACCTGTCATCATGTCTGTCTGCCTACATCACGTCTGTCTACCTAACGGACTACCTGTCATCATGTAGTCCACATGGTATCATGTCTGTCTGCCTAACGGACTGCATGTCATCATGTCTGTCTACTTAACGGACTGCATGTCATCATGTCTGTCTACCTAACGGACTGCATGTCATCATGTCTGTCTACCTAACGGACTGCATGTCATCATGTCTGTCTACTTAACGGACTACCTGTCATTATGTCTGTCTGCCTAATGGACTACATATGTCATCACGTCTGTCTACCTAACGGACTGTATGTCATCATGTCTGTTTAGCTAATGGAATGCATACCAGCAAGCCTGTCTGTCTAAGTACATATCATACCTAACTAAGTACACGTCATTGCCTAATGCATTACGCGACCTGTCTGCGTAGCTGACTGTATATACACATGGGTCGGCCTGTTCGGGCGACGAGCAGAAACATAGATGCTGGCAGGGGTGGTTGTTGTCTCTTTAATTATGTCTATAGATATGGCTAGAATTATAACTACACTCACATCACCAGTCATAGGGGAGACGATGAGGGGACCCAGGATGCTGAACGCTGTGGACAAACTGACCGAGATACCCGCTAACGTCCCCGCAAACCTGCCATCAGAGTTAGACAGCCAGTGTAGATACCTTTAAAAGCACATTTTATGTTATTATTGGTATGACACAGTTCCCTTGCGATTCGTATTTAACTGAGCACTGCCGCATGGGATGTGTATGTGTGTGTGTGTGGTGTTGTGTGTGTGTGTGTGTGTGTGTGTGTGTGTGTGTGTGTGTGTGTGTGTGTGTGTGTGTGTGTGTGTGTGTGTGTGGTGTGTGTGTGTGTGTGTGTGTGTGTGTGTGTGTGTGTGTGTGTGTGTGTGCACATAAGTGTGAGTGCTATGCTCACCTCTCTCTCTCTCTCTCTCTCTCTCTCTCTCTCTCTCTCTCTCTCTCTCTCTCTCTCTCTCTCTCTCTCTCTTCCAGTCCCCTACCCCCTCATGGTTGACTGGGCATAAAACACCAAATTACTTACTTACTTACCCCCCTCATCCATTCGCACTGTCTAGCTGCTACACCCTCACCTCTCTCTTCTTCTTTCTGTCGGTCTGTTGTTTGCCTGTCTGTCTGTCAGTCTACCACTCTCTGTGACTCTTTCTTCCTCCCCCTATCTTCTGTTTGTTCCTCGTCTTTTCCCTCTCCCCACGCAACCACACGCGACTCTGACCTGGGAGCAATATCCAGATAGCTGAGTCTGAAGCCCGACATACAGGCAGAGTGGAAGGCGGCCCGTGACAATCATCATGGACACAGCCACGTACCTCATCTCAGGGTCCAGGAACCCAACCCCAGGAGCACCCCTCCTGGTACCAACGAGTCCTGCAGAGAGAGAGAGGGGTGTAGAGGAGAGAGAGAGAGAGAGAGAAGAGAGAGAGAGAGAGAGAGAGAGAGAGAGAGAGAGAGAGGAGAGAGAGAGAGAGGAGAGAGAGAGAGAGAGAATCAGAACGATTTACAGTCATCACGGCCAGGGCCACGGAACTGAGGTCGGGGGGTACATCTCCGCTCTGGGCACTACGAGTCATGTGGATAACAAGTAGCTATAAAAATATAAAAAATAAAAATAATAATAAGAAAACAGATCAAGACAGTTTACGATCATTCGGTGCCTACAGATCACACAGAAGAGAAGTTGCATGTGTTTAAAATAGGACACAATTTTGAAAGGTTGACTAACAGGTTCCGATATTAAATTTACACGGTGACTTACTATGAGAATCTAGGTGTACTTGTCGGAGCATCCTCTAATTTATCATAGTTATAATCACACACACACACACACACACACACACACACACACACACACACACACACACACACACACACACACACACAACACACACACACACACACACACACACGCACACGCACGCGCACTCCGTCACTCTGTCTCTGTCTGTCTGTCTGTCCCTCTCTCTCTGTCTCTGTCTCTGTCTCTTTCTCTCTCTGTATCTCTGTCTCTGTCTCTCTCTGTCTCACCCACGCACGCACCACACACACACACACACACACAAACATACATACACACACACACGCACGCACTCACGCCACGCACACACGCACGCACGCACACACACACGCGCACGCCACGCACGCACGCACGAACGCACGCACACACAGGACATAACACACACGCGCACCGCACGCACGCACGCACGCACGCACGCACGCACGCACGCACGCACGCACGCACGCACGCACGAACGCACGAACGCACAAACGCACGCACGCACGCACGCGCACACACACACACACACACACACACACACACACACACACACACACACCACACACACACACACACACAAACACACACTAGAAATCCACTGACCAAGAGACTGAAAGAGCTTCCTGCTCTGAGAGACGGTCAGCTTTCGCTCTGTGGTCAGGTGGTCAGACAGGATAGCGAACAGGACGCCGGTGAACACACTCGTTATGAAAGGCAACGAGGACCACACTCCGTTCTGGTGAAAGACAGACAGAGAGACAGAGTTAAAGGCATCATCATCATCATCGTCATCACAATAAGGTGATATCATTATTATGAAGTATGTAGCGTGTTATCATCAGCTTCGTCATCATCACGACAAACACCTTCACCAACTACCACCATTCTCATCGTTATTATCATCATCATCATCAGCAGCAGCAGCAGCAGCAGCAGCATTATCACCACCATCATCACATCATTACAGCACACACACTACATCTCAACAGCGCAATATCATCATCCACGAAGTTTCACAGCGTGGTTTCACATTATCAGCATCAGCATCCTGACCATCAGCATCGCTAGCATCATCATGGATCATCATGCCTCAAACAACGTCGTATCATCATCATTATGAGTTGTATATTGTAGTCACCATTATCATTATCACCATCACCCACCATCACCATCGCCACCATAATCAGCAGCAGCAGCAGCGGCAGCAGCAACAGCGGCAATAACCGTCATCAGCCTGAGCTTTTCTGCTGACATTATGTTTTCAATAGTGTTGCAACATCAGCATCGTGAGTTTTGTTGCATGTTTCAACTGTTACTTTTGTTGTTGTGTTGTGTTGTTGTTGTTGCTGTATTATTTAATTAAAATAAGCGTTCTTTTCCTCTAACCTTTCACATGAATCAGTCTGGTTCAGAAGACTGGTACTCAACTTTGCCTTGTTCAATTCTTCTTCTTCTTCTTCTTTCTCTTTTTCCCCTGTCTTTTCTTTCGTTCTTTCATCTTGGGCCTAATAATGAGCTGAAAGCAAAGATGAGCGGTTCGGGGGATTTGAAAACGATCACCCTGTGTGTATTTCATGCCTCTGTGATTTTCATGTAACACCCACCACCCCCATTCCACCCCACCCCCACACACATCCCCCTCTATATTACAAGTCCCATTGTATCTTCGTCATTGAAACAATTCATACGTGATAATACGTTACCATGTTTAGACTGATTCATGTCCAACGCCCAACCAGAGTGCAAGGGTGGGTCTGTGGGTATAGGTAGGTGTGGGGTCTCTAGGTCAAAGAGAAAGATGTCACTGAGGTATCATTCAGCGTCTGTGTCAAAAAGGGAGGTGTTGAGGTGTCATTCACAATCTCTGTGTCATAGAGGCGAATGTCATTAAAGTGTCTCTCACAGGTTTTGTTTCATATTATGTCTTTGGGATGTTATTCGCAGTCACTGTATCATAGAGGAAGTTTTCTTTGAGATGTCACTCACAGTCTCTGAATCATGGTCACCCACAGCGTCTGTATCATAGAAGAGGATGTCGTTGATGTGTTGCACACAGTCTCTGTATCATGCAGATGTCGGTAATGTGTTGCACACAGTCTCTGTATCATGCAGATGTCGTTGATGTGTTGCACACATTCTATGTATCATGCAGATGTCGTTGATGTGTTGCACACAGTCTCTGTATCATGCAGATGTCGTTGACGTGTCACTCACGGTGTGTTTGTTAATAGGATTCCATTAAGGGGACGTCTCTCACAGTCTCAAAGAGGAGATATTGTTGAGGGGGATGCGTCACTCAGTCTCTGTTTCAAACAGGAGGACATCGTTGATGTGGTGTGTCACTCACGGTCTCTGTGTCAAAGATGAGGATATTGTTGAGGGGATGCGTCACTCAATCTCTGTTTCAAACAGGAGGACATCATTGAGGTGGCGAGTTACTCACGGTCTCTGTGTCAAAGAGGAGGATATTGCTGAGGGGGATGCGTCACTCAGTCTCTGTGTCAAACAGGAAGATATCTTTGAGGAGGTGTGTCACTCACGGTCTCTGTGTCAAAGAGGGGGATATTGCTGAGGGGATGCGTCACTCACGGTCTCTGTGTCAAAGAGGAGGATGTCGTTGATATAGTTTCACTCACAGTCTCTGTGGCAAACAAAAGGACATCGCTGAGGTGGTGCGTCACTCACGGTCAAAGAGGAGGATATTGCTGAGGGGGATGCGTCACTCAGTCTCTGTTTCAAACAGGACATCGTTGGGGTGGTATCACTCACGGTCTCTGTGTCAAAGAGGAGGATGTCGTTGAAGTAGATGGGGAGGTAGGTGCCTAAGATGCTCTGAAGCCAGGCGAAGCTGATGTGAGTCATCAACAGAGACAAGAAGGCTGCGGACGTAAACGCCGACTTCAGCGGCGGCTTGGTGGAGACCTGTGTGTGAGGATTAGAAATTACTGTTCGCATACATCACCTTGCCCCCTAGCGTCTGAAAGCGAATTTTAAGTTTGGTAAATTTGGACAAAAATGTTCAGACGGAAAGGGTGTTGGATAATATTTCAGTTCGGAGTAGCACATGTTACTCTTACAACACTGAGAAATATTTATGGTACTTTTGAACTCTACAGTACCTAATTCCGCGCAAGTTCTCTTCTCGTTGTATTTAAAGCTACAATATGCAGATATAAATGTTGCAACAACAAAACAAAACAAAAAAAAACAAAAAAAGTTGATATGAGATGAGTGATTATTTTGCCTTTTTCTTTCATCAACAAGGTCAGCCAATGAGTGTCATGACTTGCCATTTTGCGAAAGGTAAAACATGTTTTAATGTGCAGATGGAAACAAAATGGTTGCCGCGGCCTATAGGTGTTGATCGAGAGTGGAAAAAAAAAAAAAAAAAAAAAAAACATAACGTACAGTACGTAACCCTAACCCTGACCATAACCTAAACCCTAAGATCAGCTTAAACGTGAGAGGCAAAGCTGATGCGATTTGGGTTCAGAATAGGACATCAACAGAAGAAAGAAAAGAAAAGAGGACGACCACGACGAGGACGAGGAGGAGGATAATATACTGTAAAATTATAAATGAATTACCACGTGCGTTTCGTTGCCTTGAACACAAAACGGAAATGATATCGATCAGATCTGTATCGATCAGATCTGACGTAAAGATAAACCAACCTTATTGATATTCAGTTCAAAAGAGCGCCTCTGACTTATGAGTGCTCTTTCCTTGCCTTGGATTCTGGGATGTTCTTCTGGCGTGTCGTAAGCTCCAAAGTGCCACACTATGGTCCACGCCAAGCTAAGTCCGCCTGCACATTCATTGATGGGGAGTTTGAAGGAAGAGGACTCGAAATCCCTATTTTCCACTCTATTCCCTTCCTATTCACCCTCCCGACCCCCTTGCGCCCCCCCCTCCCCCGCCCCCGTCCCCTTCACTCCTCTTCCTCCCATTAACTCCTCCTCTCCTACATTCCCTAAAGTATCAGTGGTTACAATAGACAATAATCTGACCTGGGGCCCCCACATTTGTGACCTGTGCAAAACTACGGCAAAAATGTCTACCAATCGGAGAAAAAGAAGAAGAAAAAAAGCATTTTCTTAACTTTCATGCAAAAAAAACTTGTTTTTTGTTGTTTTTTCCAAGCACACATTCAGTCAGGTATAGATTATGCTTCAGTTCTTTGTGTAAGTGACTTTTTGCAAAGACCAGTGGCGAGCAGTCAAAATTGTTCTTCTAAAACGAACTAGCCTTACTAATAAAGACTACAAAACGGCTCAAATTTTCCCGCTGTCTTCTAGACTAATGTGTCACAAAGCGCGTTTTGTGCACACACACAACAACAACAACAACAACAACAAAAATCGGGTAGGGCATCGATTTATCTATCAACAAAATTCCCGATTAATAAAAGTTCGAGGAATTCATCAAATAAGCTAAATGTGCCAATACCGAGGATAGATTTATTTAAGTTCAGCCTGGTTTATTCTGGTCCTGATCTCTGGAATTCATTGCCCAGCGAATTGAGGCTTCCAATCAGTACTTCAGAGTTTAAAAAGTGTTTTACGCTTCATGCGTTATCTCTGTTAGGTGCTGCTTCCAGCCTGTGTTGTGCTGCTTCAGGCAGCCCACACCTTTGGTGGGTCTGTGTTTTATGTGCATGTAGTGTCTGATGGTAAACATGTTCTTATGCGCGTGCGAGCGTGTGTGTTTGTTTACCCCAGATCTAGCACACACACACACACACACACACACACACACACACACACACACACACACACACACACACACACACACAGAGATATATATGTGTGTGTGTGTGTGTGTGTGTGTGTCTGTGTTTACCCCAGATCTAGCGCACACACACACACACACACACACACACACACACGCACACATACACATACACACACACACACACACACACACACACATACACACACACACACACACACACACACACACACACACACACACACACACACAGATATATATGTGTGTGTGTGTGTGTGTGTGTGTGTGTGTGTGTGTGTGTGTGTGTGTGTGTGTGTGTGTGTGTGTTGTGTGTGTGTGTGTACGTCTACAATATTGGCAAACAAAAGTGGGACATAGACATCCAAATTGTCAGAAACCCATATTTTTCTTGAGATAAATCATTATTCTGTAATTTTCTTTTAGTTTGGTTAAAATATTTTCCTTTTTTTTTCTTTTTTTTTTCATAACATGAAAGAGAATCAACGTAGTTGTATTTCCTGATGTAAGTTTCATGGTTTCCGCTTGGTATCGTTATCTCCTTTGAAATTATGCTTTTTATTAATTTATTATATGGACTTTCAAGTGCAACATCCAAAGATAACTTGTAAAGAAAAAAGTAAAAATCTCAATGAAAACCACAACAACAAAAAACAGTAATGAGGCAAAATGGAAACCGTAACTTACATCAGACAAGAAAAAAGTCAATTAGAATTTAGTTATTAAAATAAAACACATTAAACAAATTTATATTTGTCACTTCTTATCATTCTTAAAGCATTATTCTGGACTAATCTAACAAGCCATTGCTATCTTTGTTTGGCATTTAATATTACAGGTTATTAAAAATGACGTAAGTAACATGGAAACCATGCATATTTTCAACCATGCTTGCAAAACATTATTATTATTATTAGTAGTAGTAGTAGTAGTAGTAGTAGTAGTAGTAGTAGTAGTAGTAGTAGTAGTAGTAGTAGTAGTAGTAGTAGTATTGTTGTTGTTGTTAAGTAAACGTTTATATCAAATGTATTGACGATTTAGATATCATCTAAGGAACAATTTCAAAGGTTGATACTGAAAAAAAGCAAACCAGGAAACTAGACATTCATACCAGAAAGTGACGTGGAAGCACCACCAGCTTTGTCTAAATGTCAACTTTGTATTGGTCCATAAGGGAAGCAATAAAAACAACACCAGCTTTGTCTAAATGTCAACTTTGTATTGGTCCCTAAGGGAACCAATAGAAACAACACATACTTTGTTTAAATGTTTGTATTGGTCCCTAAGGGGAGCAATAGAAACAACACCTGCTTTCTCTAAATGTTAAGTTTGTATTGGTCACAAAGGGAAGCAATAGAAACAACACCTTCTTCGTCTAAATGTCAACTTTGTATTGGTCCCTAAGGGAAGCAATAGAAAAATACATGCTTTGTCTAAATGTCAACTTTGTATTGGTCCCTAAGGGAAGCAATAGAAACAACACCAGCTTTGTCTAAATGTCAACTTTGTACTGGTCCCTGAGGGAAGCAATAGAAACAATACCTGCTTTGTCTAAATGTCAACTTTGTACTGGTCCCTGAGGGAAGCAATAGAAACAATACCTGCTTTGTCTAATTGTCAACTTTGTATTGGTCCCTAAGGGAAGCAATAGAAACAACACCAGCTTTGTCTAAATGTCAGCTTTGTATTGGTCCTTAAGTGAAGCAGCAAGGTGGCTGACAAACATAGTTCAGGAGCTGTGTGGGAGTCGAGGTGGCCGTCCTGGGCTGTCCGTCCTAACGAGCCTTCTGGTTTCCGTGGACGTAAAGCTATATTGAACCATGCTTCGGCATTGGTTACAACTTGTCCCTAATATGTCAAGTGACATCTGAGGACATTAAGCATCACCTCGTCAAGGCTGAATAATGTGTGGCACTGGCCAGAATCGGGAACAGTGCCACCACCTGATGTACGTTTCAGTCGCGGCGGAAACGGAAACGAAGAAAATATCGAAGAATCATCTAGGCACATCACACGTTGTTTTGACTCGAACTTGACGCATCACTACACGAGTGAGGTCAACCGAGTGTGTTGGGATCTGTCAGCGTCTTTGTCCAGTTGTTAGAGTTGACCTGATGTTCGTTACTGCAGGAAACGAAACCGACCGTGCTCACAAAATTTGACGAGAAAGGTTACTTGCTTGAAACAAATTTCCGCAAGCAATGCTTGAGTTTTATAGGTGGAATAAAAGAATTTGAAATCATAGTTGCCGAATTTGCGTCAGCAGTTAGTAGTAGTACACACTTCAGCGTTAGCCACCGGTGTCGGTGGAAACGATGCGCAACGAACATCATCGCTTATTCGTTCGAGCATAACAATAACAAAAACACCGTTCTCTCCCCATATAATGCTTTGGCACTGAAAACCGATCTTTCAAGTACCATTTGAGATGCCTATTGTTATTATCAGGCATTTTTAAACTGTTTATTTTTTTTGTGATGATGAATATGTCTGAAAAATGTCCCACGTTCGGCGCCATTTTTCACTTACATTTTCAGGTTTAAAAAAATATTAAACAACCACAGTGACTTTTTGCAAAACAAATATTTGATGATGTGCATAAATCCCTTGTTTTGTGCATCCATACTGCTTTCTAGTGATAAGATGGCCAGATAGTTTACTATTTGCACTTGAAGGGACCTACCCATCGATTTCACCAGGTTTTGCCAGTATCGTAGACGTGCATATATATATTCTCATTATCGACTTGTTTCTCGGTTTACTGGTGTCCATTTCGACATGGTTTGTATAAATGTCCGTGTACTCAACATACTGTAGCTCATTGTATCCCTAGTTAATAATAGTTTCCCTCATGGGCGAGGCCTGGATGTAAAAAGACCTCGAGTCCTCTCCAATACCCTCGTAAAATAAAGTTTATTTATTCATTCATTCTCCTCCCTCTCTTTCCCTCAGTCTCTCCCCGCACCCACCCACCCACCCGCCACCTTTCTCTATGTCTCTTCCCACACCCACCAGCCACCTTTCTCTCTATCTCTTCCCACACCCACCGGCCACCTTTCTCTCTATCTCTTCCCACACCCACCCGCCACCTTTCTCTATGTCTCTTCCCACACCCACCAGCCACCTTTCTCTCTATCTCTTCCCACACCCACCAGCCACCTTTCTCTCTATCTCTTCCCACACCCACCCGCCACCTTTCTCTATGTCTCTCTCCTATCCCGTGTACCAGTTACTAAGTATATAAGATGACTTTTGTAAGTCATCTGACATTGAAATAACTATTCAAGTAATTTTCTTTGACATATCTAAAGCGTTCGATAAAATATGGCACCGTGGCTTACTACAGAAACCGCATGCTATTGGCATTAGAGGCACTTTACTTCATCGGTTCGAAAAGTATTTGGCGAAACGTAAACAGGCTGTGGTACTCCACGGAGGTAGATCTGATTACCTAACTGTACCTCCAGGTGTCCCATAGGGCTCAGTCCTAGGACATCTTCTGTTCCTTATCTACATAAATGACATTGTTGAAGACATTAAATCAGTTATTAAGCTTTTCGCGGATGACACTAGTATGTATTTGTGCTTAGAAAATCCGCACATCCGAACTAAAATGTTATCAATGATCTTGATAAAATAATGCAATGGGCAAATAAATGGAAAATTGAGTTTAACGAAAGGAAGACAGAACTCATGAATATAACTAGGAACAAAAACTACCAATTTAAATCTTTTAATTTTTGAAAGACTACTTATAAGACACGCGTAACAATAAACATTTAGGAATCATTTTTCAAAACAACTGTACATGGGAAAATCATATTATCATTGTCTACTGTTTCAACTTCATGAACATAATCATCGTCCTTTTCAACATCAACATTATCATATCCAGTAGCAACAGCAGCATCACCATCATCATTATTATCATCATCCCTAGAGCTCGTCTTCCTGCTTGTATATATGTGTTGCATCCGCTAAAGCATATCACACGATTGACTGAGTACCCAACCCGCTGTGGGAGTATATTTTTTGAGATAGTCAGTTGAAGGGTCGCAATAAATGCGGATCTATCCTGAGAAATATATACTGAATTGTTTCCCTTTGGCCATCACACACACACACACACACGCACGCACGCACGCACGCACGCACGCACATGCACACACACACACACGCACGCACACACACACACACACACACACACACATAGCGGAGAGAGAGACAGACAGACAGACAGAGACAGAGACACACAGAGAGAGACAGAGGCAGAGAGTGAGACAGAGACAGAGAGATGCAGCTTACCAGAATATGTCAGTGTGAGAAGCTTGGCGTACTCGTGTCTTGGCGCCCAGAAGCCCCACATGTACGTTATGCTGGGCAATAGCAAACCCTGCAAGAGAAAGGCAGCACAGCACTCAGCACAGCTGTAGACTATCACTAAGAAGGTGGTTATGATTACCACCTTCACATCATCACAGCCATAGGTTATAGAAGAAGAAGAAGAAGAAGAAGAAGAAGAAGAAGAAGAAGAAGAAGAAGAAGAAGAAGAAGAAGAAGAAGAAGAAGAAGACGACGACGACGAAGAAGAAGAAGAAGAAGAAGAAGAAGAAGAAGAAAGAAGGAAGAACCTTGCTGTTTGACGCCTAGTGAACCAAAACGAAATCTGAAACAAGAATGACTGCTAACGTTCTAAAATAAGATCCAAACACATAAAATATTGAAAGGAACGCTTAATTATTATGACATAGACAACACGATGAAAATGTTCAGGGAAATCCCCCTTTTTCGGGCCATAAAACGGCACTTAAATAACAGTGAAACGGTCAAAAACAATGAAAAAAGTATGTCAGAGGAAAAGTAAGTTATCTTTGTTTTTTTCTTTTGTTCAGTGCTTGCCGGAAAAATATTGTCATGCAAGTACTGTCTTCCGGCAAGCGCTGAACACAACAACAAAATATAAGTTACTTCACCTTTCAATATAATTTTTCATTGTTTTTAACCGTCTCACTGTTGTTTAAGTGTTGTTTTGTGTCCTGAAGAAGATGATATCCTTGAAAATTTGGATCGTGTTGTCTATGTCGTAATAAATAAGCGTTCTTTTCAATATTTTATGTGTTTGGTCCAGTCAACCAGTATGGTTGTATCAGGGCGAGAAGAAGAACAAGAAGAAGGAGAAGGACGACATCAGCTTACACTTTTGGGTAGCATCTTACTGGTTGTAATCAATTTGTGTGGAACAAATTATGGATTCAAGGGTGTACGTGGATTGTTTTCTATAGAATATCCGTCAGGACCAAAAACAACAACAACAAAACAAAAAGAAACAAAAAGGCCGTTGCTACTCACAGAAAACAGGCCCAACAGAGTTCGGAAGACAACAGTCAAGTAGACGTTGAAATGAATCGCAAGGGGGGTCAGAAGTGTCAACACCGCCGACATCATCATCATACCGACAGTGAGAACTCGCTTCGAGCCGAATCTTTCCGACATCATTCCGCCGAAGAATGGGGAGATGACATAACCGCAGAAATAAGACGACAGAACCACCCCTTGCATGTCGACAGGAATGTAGTCCGGGTTGTATATCTGACAAGAATATGTATGGCTTTAATTACCTACATACTATTCTTGTCTATAATGCAGGTAAGCGCTGTCAAAGCATTAAATGAGGTCGCCTTCTCAGATGTATCCCCCCCTCCCCCCCCCCCAAAAAAAAATAAAAAAAAAAAAATAAAAAATCCTTTTTGGGCATATATTTTTGTTATTTTTAAGTCACGGTTTGTCCTTTGCATTATTTTTTCTCCATTTTTCGGCTAATGTTACCAAAACAATTATCAATCAGAAAGAGTTACAAACATATTGGATAAAACTTTTTTTTGTCGTGGACCTTTTTTTTCCTTTTTTTCTTTTTTTTCTTTCTCTCTCTCTCTCTCTCTCTCTCTCTCTCTCTCTCTCTCTCTCTCTCTCTCTCTCTCTCTCTCTCTCTCTTTTCTTCTTCTTCTAAAACAATAAATAAATAAAAAAGCTGCAATACGTCGTCAAAAGTCCACTCCACAGAGACAAAAACAACCTATGACAAAAAAAGATTGCAATCTACGTGCATTTCTCCCGTGTCTTGTACGAAAAGCTGAGAGCTTCCTGGTTTTCTATCCGTAACGCCAAAGAAATTCTAGTGACGTCACATACACGCGCGCACGAACGCACGCACGCGCGCGCGCGCACGCACACACACACACACACACAAACACACACACACACACACACAAACACACACACACACACACACACACACACACACACACACACACACACACACACACACACACACAATACTATACTATACTAATATACCCCACCAATCACTGAGTCCTCTCACCACGGTACCGCTGGTTCCATTCCAGAGATCTGACTGCACACTTCCGTTCCTCGAGTCCCCAGGAAACACACCGGCACCGCCCAGATCCCCCTCCAGGGAATCGTTGTAGATGCCTGTGGTGGAGTTCATGTCCACCTTCTTCACGTAGCGGGTGTTGGAGATGCAGACGATGGCCATGGAGAAGCAGTTACGAAGGCACATCATCAGCAGAGTCATCATACCGCCCATGTAGGCCAGCACCCAGCGACAGGAGGTGTACCGTTCGCACGTGCTCTCTGACGTGTCCACTCCCTGCACACTTCTGTGTCCAGCCTTTTTGCTTGTGATGGTGGTGGTGGTCGTTGTGGTGATGTTGTTTTTGGGAGATGATCCTGTCGTTTCCACATCTTGGGTCTTTCTGGCTTCTTGGTGAAGCATGAATTGAAGAGAGGGGAAAGAAGACTATTTTAAGTCATTGACTCGACAGCGATAGTGTGGTGGTTTTCGATGCTACGGAGTTATTCGTATGCATATAGTGCAGGGGCGAAAGACTTCTTCTTCTCCTTTTCCTACTTCTTCTTCTTCTGTTCTGCTTCCATTTCATCTGCTTTTTGTTCGTCCTCTTTTCCGTGTTGTTCTGCTTCTTTCCCTTTTTCTCCTTTCTGCTCTCCTCTTCTCTTTTTTCTTTTCCTACTTCTTCATCTTCACTCGACCCGCCTCTCCCCCCAAACAAGAAATTACATTTTAACCTATGAAATAATCGGACATCTGAATACATAAACAAAGAGCTTTATGATACAATGGTGAATACGTAGAGACAGAGAGAGCAGAGAGAAAAAAATTGAGGTGGGAGGGTGAGAGAGATGGACAGAGGAAGAGACAGACAGACAGACAGACAAACAGAAGCATGTGCAATACCCAAAATAGCCATTTCAGAGCAGGGATTTAAACAGGCATAGTCATATTATCTTTATCCTGCAATAAATGTTTGCATCTGAGTCATAACTGGATACAAAATACATAATACAGAAAACTGTATTGTGCCGTCAGAAAATGAAACAAATCTTCAGGCAGGATAGGACGAAACAATATTTTACATCACATCAATAATGAACATTAAATTTTCCTCGAGAAAGACGCAATTCTAAAATAAATTTGTCGTACCTCTAACAAGTGGATTTCTCTCCATTGTACAGACAAGGATACACCTGGACTCAGGTCAGCGGCGCCAATTATATAGGAAGCGCTCCGGTTGTTTTCAGGGATTCCTGGGGGTGGGGGGGGGGGTAGTTTTGGCCTGTCATGCTTGGTTTATATATTTGAGTCTGAAGATTAGTAAATCGTGCAATGACTTAATTACAATTAGGGTGCGGGGGGGGGGGGGGGGGGGGGGGGGGCGGAGTGGGGGTCCCTGTATGATATTGTCATCACCTTCATTCTCTCTCTGTCTCTGTCTCTGTCTGTCTGTCTGTCTGTCTGTCTGTCTGTCTGTCTGTCTGTCTCTCCCTCCCTCCCTCCCTCCTCTCCCTTTGACCGTCTCCCTCTCTCTCTGTCTCTCTCTCTGTGAATCCAAACCGCACAGTTACCCTTTGTAACTATTTATTTTTGCCCGCATCCATTTAGTCAATTACGTAGACGCCATGGATACCAACAAGCCTGGCGTGGGGTAGGTAATTGGCACACTCCAAGCACTGGTTTACGACCCTTCAACCATTGCCGTATTTAGTTACGCCATAGAGTCCAGAAAACTGTCAGCTAACAAGCAGTTTTTGTTTGTTTGTTTTTTTGTTTTTGTTTTGTGCTCAAACAGTAATACATTTGTTACAAACAACTTAAATTATATCACACGTTGCATTTTTTTATTTTATAACTGACCATGTTGCTTACGTCAGCTCAAATAAAAGGAAAATAATTTGAATCGAGACGGATCTTTTTTTTTACCCGTGTGGATTCGCCTCATGTTTACGTGCGTGCTTGGGCGCTAGGTTGCTTCCAAACTCCAACCACTGGTTTACGACACCCTTCCTTCAACCACTGCCGTATTTAGTTACGCCATAGGGTCCAAAAAACTGTCAGCTAACGAGCAGTTTTCTTGTTGGTGCTCAAACAGTAGTAAGTTTGTTACAAACAACTCAAATAAAATAAGGCGTGTCATTTACAGCCGCCAACAAAGTTTGCACTAGCGCAAATAAAACCACAATCGTTTGAATCGAGACGGATCTCTTTTTCTTACCCGGGGTGGATGCGTCTCGCTGGACAGCTGCGCGGAGATAAAGATTGCCCCTTCAGTGGCGTAACTAAATCTGGCAGAGTTTGGAGGAAGGTGCCGGAAAGCGATGCTCGGAGTGTGGGTTGCTTCCACAGTCATATTAGTATCCGAACCTTTCGAAGGGCGCTGACCGCGTCGGTGGACAGCTGCGCGGAGATAAAGGGTGCCCCTTCAGTGGCGTAACCAAATCTGGCAGAATTTGAAGGAAGATGCCGGAAAGCGATGCTCGGAGTGTCGGCATTTCGTTGAGAGGAGCTGTGGTGCCGTGCACGAAGTCACGTGTGCCACACGTGCCATGATGACTGCTCGTGATCGTGTCGTCCGTCGCATAATTATACAGAACGCTGTTCTAGTATGTTGGCTACCTGCCGGTCCCTAATAAGCCTTACGGTTTCTGTGGACAATGTTTACTTACTGTTGGCTACCTATGGACCCTTGAAAATGCATTCGTGCCATGAATATTAACGAGATGTTCCTCGTGTAGGCGAAAGCTCCGTGCGGTCCGATTTCCGGAAACCGTAATTTTAATGTTCAGAAGAATGTTAAATTATACAGTTTGTGCGTGCAAAAAAGCAGACTTGAAAACTGATTGACAACACCGATGCGGTCAGCGCCCTCCGAAAGGTTTGAATAAAGCCCGTTCTTAAGTGGGCGAATGTTTGTTCGCTGAACATACTTCGGACAGTTCGACGAACTATGATTCGTTTCTTAATTGAACTTTTAGTTCGCCGAATGTGGTTCGTACAGTCCAAACTTTACTTCGTTCTCAACTGGCTTGTAATAAGATGCAAGCTTCGCCCCGAACTTGCGGCAGACGCTCAGCAGACAGCATGATCGAAAATGCAGGCAAAAGTCAAATCAAGTCAAGTCAATATACTTTAATCATCCCTCACAGGGTAATTCAACTAAATACTATCTCATTCTGGGTCTCCGAGACAAGGCTGCGCCTCCCACAAGTCAGCAAATAAACACATTCCCTCCGAAGCGTGTGAAAAAACTAGCGATACCGTCATCCATTTTCTTTTTCTTTTTTCTTCGACCACAGGAAAGCTCTGCTCTCAGCCAATCAGAGGCAATGATCGTCCAATAGGGCGAATGTTCCCAGAACATGTTGAGCGAAACTTTTTTGAACCCCAAATATAGCTTCGAAGAATACTTCCAACTAGGTTCGCGAAGAAAAGTTCGCCCAGTTAAGAAACAACTAGGTTCGCCGAATACTTCCAGCTAGGTTCGCGAACAAACATTCGCACAATTAAGAACAGGCTTAAGACTGTGCAAGCAACCTAGCGCCCAAGCACCCACGTAAACATGAGACGCATCCAACCCGGGTAAAAAAAGAGTTCCGTCTCGATTCAAACGACTTTCGTTTGATTTGAACTGGCGTAAGCAACATGGTCAGTTATAAAACAAACGTCTGATATAATTTGAGTTGTTTGTAACACACTTACTACTGTTTGAGCACCAACAAAAAACTGCTCGTTAGCTGACAGTTTTCTGGACCCTATGGCGTAACTAAATACGGCAGTGGTTGAAGGAAGGATGTCGTAAACTAGTGCTTGGAGTCTGGGTGATGATAAGACTGTGGAAGCAGCTAGCGCCAAAGTATGCACGTAAACATGAGACGCATCCACCCCGGGTACAAAAAGTGTTTCGTCTCGATTCAAAGTGTGAGCCGGTGTGGCCTAGCGGTAAGGCGTTAGGCTGGTAAGCGGAAGGACCTCGGTTCAATACCGCTTCGGCTCTCCTTTCTCTTCAAAAAGGTTGTGGTTTGTGGACACTGTCTTGCGACTTTGTGCATCACTTCCTACTGAAACATTAAAATCGGCTCTCATCGCTGCCCATCTTAATGCAGAAGACATTCTGGTGGTGACAGTGTAGCGACAGGTATATAATCTCCCTCTCCCCCCACCCCCATACCCCCTCCCCCCCCCTTCTCCCCGACCCTAATAAGCCGTGTGGTTTCTGTGGACGTTAAGCACCATGTTTAATTACTTACTATTCAAACGATTGTGGTTTTGTTTGCGCTGGTGTAAACTTTGTCGGTGGCTATAAATAACACGCCTTTTTTATTTGAGTTGTTTGTAACAAACTTACTACTGTTTGAAAACAACAACAAAACTACTCGTTAGCTGACAGTTTTCTGGGCCCTATGGCGTAACTAAATACGGCAGTGGTTGAAGGAAGGATGTCGTAAACTAGTGCTTGGAGTTTGATTTCATCCATGTGAACAACAGCCCGAGGTTAGTTTTAGTTTTGAGCGACGACAGTGATATAACGGTACACGTGGCTGATTTAACCAGTGATGCTGGATAGTGCTGACGGTGTATGAAAATACAAATCGTAACGTCCCTATCAAGCTAAAGCCCGTTCTTAATTGGGCGAACATTTGTTCGCGAACCTTGTTAGGATTATTCGGCGAATATAGTTGGTTCTTAATTGGGCGAACTTTTGCTTCGCGAATATAGTTCGGAGTATTCTTCGAACTGCGACGAACCTATATTCGGGGTCCTAAAAACTTCACTCAACATGTTCTGTTGAAACTCCAAGCACTGGTTTACGACATCCATCCTTCAACCACTGCCTTATTTAGTTACGCCATCGGTCCCAGAAAACTGTCAGCTAACGAGCAGTTTTTTGTTGGTTCTCAAACAGTAGTAATTTTGTTAAAAACAACTCAATTCAGATTACATCAGACGTTTGTTTTGTAACTGACCATGTTACTTACGCCAGCTCAAATAAAACCATAACTATTTGAATCGAGACGAAATTCTTCTCTCTCTCTCTCTCTCTCTCTCTCTCTCTCTCTCTCTCTCTCTCTCTCTCTCTCTCTCTCTCTCTCTCTCTCTTATTTTTTTTATCCGCGGTGGATGCGTCTCATGTTTACGCACGTGCTTTGGCGCTAGGTTGCTTTCACAGTCTTATCAGTAACCAAACCTTTCGGGAGGGCGCTGACCACTACACTCCGAGCATCGCTTTCCGGCACCTTCCTCCAAACTATACCAGATTTAGTTACGCAGTAAGTAAGTAAGTAAACATGGTGCTTAACGTCCACATAAACCATAAGGCTTATTAGGGACGGGAAGAAGAGGGGGAGGGCGTATGGAGGTGTGGGGAGAGGGAGATTATATACCTATCGCTACACTGTCACCACCAGAATGATTCCTGCATTAAGATGGGCAGCCATAAGAGCCATTTTAATATTTCAGTAGGAAGTGATGGACAAAGTCACAGGAGAGTGTCCACAAACCACAACCTTTTTGAAGAGAAAGGAGAGCCGAAGCGGTATCGAACCGAGGTCCTTCCGCTTACCAACTTAACGCCTTACCGCTAGGCCAAATTGGCTTACTTAGTTACGCCACTGAAGGGGCACTCTTTATCTCCGTGCAGCTGTCCACCGAGGCAGTTAGAATTAAGAGTTTCGTACAGTTTGTCCCTAATATGTCCACAGACATCCGAGGACATTAAGAATAAAATTCTCTCTCTCTCTCCGCCGAGGCGGTCAGCGCCTTCCGAAAGGCTCCGGTACTAATATGAATGCAGAAGCAACCTAGCGCCTAAAAAGGTTGTGGTTCGTGGACACTGTCTTGTGACTTTGTCCATCACTTCCTTCTGAAACATTAAAATGGCTCTCATCGCTGCCCATCTTAATGCAGAAGTTATTCTGGTCGTGACAGTGTAGCGATAGGTATATAATCTCCCTCTCCCCCACCTCCATACCCCCCCCCCCCCCTTCTCCCCGTCCCTAATAAGCCGTACGGTTTCTGTGGACGTTAAGCACCATGTTTACTTACTAACCTAGCGCCAAAGCACGCACGTAAACATGAGACGCATCCACTCCGGGTAAAAAAAAAAAAAAAAAGGGTGGGGGGGTGGGGGGGAAGAGTTCCGCCCCGATTCAAACGATTGTGGTTTTATTTGTGCTGGTGAAAGCTTTGTTGGCGGCTATAAATGACACGCCTTGTTTTATCTGAGTTGTTTGTAACAAACTTACTACTGTTAGAGCACACACAAAAAAAAAAAACCGCTCGTTAGCTGACAGTTTTCTGGACCCTATGGCGTAACTAAATACGGCAGTGGTTGAAGGAAGGATGTCGTAAATCAGTGCTTGGAGTTTGGACTGGCACCTCTCTCGAGTTTGGAGGAAGGTGCCGGAAAGCGATACTTGGAGTGTGGGTACTGATAAGACTGTGGAAGCAACCTAGCGCCCAAGCACGCACGTAAATATGAAACGCATCCACCCCGAGTAAAACAATTAAAAACAAATTGTGTCTCGATTCAAACGATTTGGGTTTTATTTGAGCTGGCGTAAGCAACATGGCAACATAAAACAAACTTCTGACATAATTTGAGTTGTTTTTAACAAACATGCTATTGTTTGAGCACCAACAAACAAACAACAACAACAAAACAAGTGCTCGTTAGCTGAGTTTCCTGGACCCTATGGCGTAACTAAATACGGCAGTGGTTGAAGGAAGGATGTCGTAAACCAGTGCTTGGAGTTTGGTGCCAACCCGAAAGAACCAAGGATGACGTGGACCGCCGCCAGAACAACAAAATACAAAGGCAGTGTCCGCTCGGCATTGCGCAGCAACTACTCTACTGCGCAATTGCTGTCCCAACTGCTATGCGGAACAATCGCAAAGACAATGTCTGTAGCTCCGAAGTTGCGAAACAACTGAAGCAAAAGAAGGCCAACTTTCAAGCCCAGCTCCACCTCCATACTCTTGATCTCTTCTGGGCTAACTTGAGGGTCCAGTACCCCCTGCCTCCTCTTGATCTCGCCTGGACCCGCAAATAAACGTCTAACTTCTTAATTGGGCGAACATTTGCTTCGCCGAACATAGTTCAGAGCATTCGTCAAACTTTTACTTCGTTTCTTAATTGAACTCATAGTTCGACGAACATGATTCACACAGTTCGACCAACTATACTTCGTTCTTAACTGGCTTATAATAAGATGCAAGCTTTGGCCCGAATTTGCGGCAGAAGTGCAGCAGACAACATGATCCAAAATGTAGGCTAAAGTCAAGTCAATATACTTTAATCATTTCTCGCAGGGTAATTCAAATAACTACTATCTCGTTCTGGGTCCCAGGTACAAAGCTGCGCCTCCCACAAGTCAGCAAATAGACAAATTCTCTCCGAAGCGAGTGAAGCACAGATACCGTCATCCATATTTTCTTCTTTCTGCCTCATCCACTGGAGAGCTCTCCGCTCTCAGCCAATCAGAGGGAAGGCTCGTCGAATAGGGCGAATGTTTCCAGAACATGTTGAGCAAAGCTTTTTGGACCCCGAATAATCTTCGTCGCAGCTGGACGAATAACCCGAACTATATTCGCGAAGCAAAAGCTCGCCCAGTTAAGCCCGTTAACTGGGCGAATGTGTGTTCGCCGAACATACTTCGGACAGTTCGACGAACTATGATTCGTTTCTTAATTGAACTTTTAGTTCGCAGAACATGGTTCGGACAGTTCGACTAACTTTACTTCTTTCTTAACTGGCTTGTAATGAGATGCAAGCTTCGGCCCGAAATTGCGGCAGACGCACAGCAGACAGCATGATCGAAAACGTAGGCTAAAGTCAAGTCAATGTTCTTTAGTCATCCCTCACAGGCTAATTCAACTAACTACTATGTCATTCTGGGTCCCAGGGACAAGGCTGCGCCTCCCACAAGCTAACAAATAAACAAAAAATCCCTCGAAGCGAATGAAGAACCTAGCGAAACCGTCATCCATTTTTATTTCTTCCTCATCCACAGGAAAGCTCTGCTCTCAGCCAGTCAGACGTAATGTTCGTCAAAAAGGGCGAATGTTCCCAGAACATGTTGAGCGAAGCTTTTTGGACCCCGAATATAGCTTCGACGCAGTTGGACGAATATTCCGAACTATATTCTCGAAGCAAAAGTTCGCCCAATGAAGAACCAAATATATTCGCCGCATACTCCCAACTATGTTCGCGAGCAAATGTTCGCCCAATTAAGAACGGGCTTAAGAGTGCAGCTCACCTCCCACTTCTTGATCTCGCCTGGACTCTGTTAACTTGTGAGCCGGTTTGGCCTAGCGGTAAGGCGTTAGGCTGGTAAGCGGAGGGACCTCGGTTCGAATCCGCTTCGGCTCTCATTTCTCTTCAAATGTTGTGGTCTGTGGACACTGTCTTGTGACTTTGTCCCTCACAAATATGAAACATTAAAATGGCTCTCATCGCTGCCCACCTTAATGCATAAGTCATTCTGATGGTGACAGTGTAGCGATAGGTATATAATCCCCACCCCCCCATACCCCCCCCTCCCCCTTCTCCCCGTCCCTAATAAACATTATGGTTTCTGTGGACGTTAAGCACCATGCATACTTTGTTAACGCGGACAGTACTACGATTGCCGCGCTTCATACGTCGACCTTTCAAACGGCTGCCGCAGTCGGTCCTCTCATTTGGAATTATGTAACAACGCGCTCAACCCGCAGTCAGTCAGCGTACCCCTTTCTGTCACCCCTTGGACACGGCTTAGCAAGTAGATGCAAATCGGCCGCCGTGCGCGACAGGTCCTCGGTAGCACCTGCCGCCCACCCTCCCTTCTTTCAGCGGGCAGCTGCTTAGTTCACGTGCGCATCACGCCCCCCCCCCCCCCCACCCCCACCCTTTCCCCCCTTGTCCCTGTCCCTAATAGGCCTCCTCGCCTCTCAAGTCAAGTGGTTTATTTCAGAAACCACAGTGGGGGTTCATGAAAGGACATCAATGAAAGAACATCTGGTAAGACACGGCAGTAAACATAAAATACAAGTGCATACAACAAAAACGAACAAACGGCAACAAAAACAAAAACAAAATCGTACGCATTTCCAAAAAAAAAAAAACACAAAAAAAACGAGAAACCAGAGAAAGATCATTAACCAAAACAAAAGCTTGAGGAAAAATTATTCCTGCTCTCACCGCCGCGTTTCTTTCCCGGACCGTGACTACGTAACCACTGAGGTCCGTGAATCCGCTACTAGTCTGCTGATCTACTTCTCATTATACACACTCCAAGCACTGGTTTACGACATCTTCCCTTCAACCACTGCCGTATTTAGTTCGCCATAGGTCCCAGAAAACCGTCAGCTAACGAGCATTTTGTTGTTGTTGTTTTTTGTTGTTGTTGTTTTTGTTTTTTTGGTGCTCAAACTGTAGTAAGTTTGTTACAACCATTCAGATTATACCAGCCGTTTGTTTTATAAATGACCATGTTGCTTACGTCAGCTCAAATAAAACCCAAATCGTTTGAAACGAGACATAACTTTTTTCTTCATTTTGTTACCCGGATGGATGTGTCTCATGTTTAAGCCCGTTTTTAATTGGGCGAATGTTTGTTCGCGAACCTAGCTGGAAGTATTCGGCGAACCTAGCTGGTTCTTAATTGAGCAACTTTTCTTCCCGAACCTAGTTGGGAGTATTTGTCGAAGCTATATTCGGGGTCCAAACAGCTTCGCTCAACATGTTCTGGGAACATTCGCCCTATTCGACGCGCCTTCCCTCTGATTGGCTGAGAGCGGAGAGCTCTCCAGTGGATGACGGTGTCGCTGGGTTCTTCACTCGCTTCGGAGGGAATTTGTTTATCTGTTGACTTGTGGGAGGCGCAGCCTTGTTTCGGGGACCCAGAATGAGGTAGTCGTTAGTTGAATCACCCTTCGATCATGCTGTTTGCTGCGCGTCTGCCGCAAGTTCGGGCCGAAGCTTGCATCTCAAGTCAAGTCAATATACTTTAATCATCCCTCACAGGGTAATTCAACTAACTACTATCTCATTCTGGGACTCCGAGACAAGTCTGCGCCTCCCACAAGTCAACAAATAAACAAATTCCCCCGAAGCGAGTGGAGAACCTAGCGACACCGTCTTCATCCACAGGAGAGCTCTGCTCTCAGCCAATCAGAGGCAACGTTCGTCGAATAGGGCGAATGTTCCCAGAACATGTTGAGCGAAGCTTTTTTGACCCCGAATATAGTTTCGACGAATACTTCCAACTAGGTTCACGAAGAAAAGTTCGCCTAATTAAGAACCAACTAGGTTCGCCGAATACTTCCAACTAGGTTCGCGAACAAATATTCGCCCACTTAAGAACGGGTTTTAGCTAAGTCTAATCTGTCTCGAAAGCCGAGCCATAGCTAACCTGAGCTTAATTCATTCCTTCTCTTATACTCTCTCGCCGTATTTCCGTGACTATTTCCCTGTCACGATTCAAGGTACCTCCTCCCTCCAGAGGCATCAACCGATGCCAGTAGTTTCTTTGAAAGTTACTTACAGATTCAACATCAAAAGAAGCATGTTTCTTTGTCGAACTCAGCCCGTCTGTCAACGAGCCAAAATCGGGCTGCAAGCGACCGTTGTCCGACCGTACTTGTCACTCGCAACCGGCCGTACCTGGCACTCGCAACGATCACTCCCCGTCGACAACAAAAAGCAAGCACGACCAATAAATCATATGGCCGCGCAAGGCGCCCATCACGGCCGTCGCAATTCGCCCAGTTAAGAACGGGCTTTAAGCAGCTGACCGCTGAAAGAAGGGAGGGTAGACGGCAATTGACATCGAGGACCTGTCGAGCGACGTCCACATCTACTTGCTTACGGCTTACTGTGTCAAAGTGGTGTTACGCGAAAGAACGGCAGATCGCGGGCAGAGCCTAGGTTCGCGGGTTGAGCGCGTTGTTACATAACCCCAGACTTCTGTCAATCAGTTTTCAAATCTGCTTTTTTGCACGCACAAACTGTATAATTTAACATTCTTCTGAACATTAAAAATACGGTTTCCGGAAATCCGGACCGCACGGCGCTTTCGCCTACACGAGGAACATCTCGTTAATATTCATGGCACGAATGCATTTTCAAGGGTCCATAGGTAGCCAACAGTAAGTAAACATCGTCCACAGAAACCGTAAGGCTTATTAGGGACTGGCAGGTAGCCAACAAGCTAGAACAGCGTTCTATATGATTATGCGAAGAACGACGCGATCACGAGCAGTCATCATGGCACGTGTGCCACAGGTGACTTCATGCACGGCACCACAGCTCCTCTCTATTGTGAACGCAGAGTTGCGATCAACGAAATGTCCTTTAATCCTGCAGTAGGTCAGAATATAAAATGTATGCTTCCATGATACAGGATACCGCTGGTTGATTCTGTTGAGAACCCAACCCAGTAAACATGTCGGATCCGATTCGCGTCCAGTCCGGATGGGCTGGGAAGCATTGACCAAAAGCGGGCCGGACTATTCTTGCACACCGGCTTGCTTCCGGACCGGATCCGTTTGGCCAAAACCTGACACAGTCAGCCAGATGATTCCTACACACCAGCTTGCTTCCAACCAGATGTGTTTGAACAAACCCTGACCAGGCCATCCATTTCTGATCCGGGTCGTTTTTGCACAGTATGATCCATGCCTTCTTTGGAAAAAAAAAAAAAAAAATGGAGCTGAAACGGATGCGAGAAGTCGGATCCGGCATATACGATTGGGCACGATTCTGGCTGCACGCTGGCCGCAATGGTCATAACTGGCCGTAACCAAAACACTTCCGGATTGGATCCGGCATGTTTACTGGGAAATCGACGAAAGATTTCTTTTTTAAAGCATAAACTGTCACGGCACACGCTCATTTATATTTGCCATAGGCAGACACACAGAGTCTATAGTTGTGTTTATAATACACAGAATTGTGTGTCTATATGTCTGTCTCTACCAGTCTGTGTGTGTCTACCTGTTTGTTTGTCTTGCCTGCCTGTTTTTATATGTGTATGTCTCTGGCAGTCTGTGTTTGTCCGTCTGTGTGTCTGTTTGTCTGCCTCCGTCAGTCCGTTCGTGTCCCTGACTACTTGCCTGCTTGCCTGTTTGTCTCTGGTCAGTCTGTGCGTCTCTTCCGGTGTCTGTCTGGTTGTTTTTTGTTTGTCTCTGTCAGTCTCTGTGTGTCTGTTTGTATACCTGCCCGCCAGCCTGTCTGCTTGTCTCTGTGGCCGTCAGTTTATTTGTGGTTGTATGTGTATGCCTGACGTGTAAAAATGGAAACAAAAGGTCAAACGAAATATTAAACGTGTTTTGTGTTGTCCGATTGGAATAACTGTTTCTTTCAGCCATTGGATTATTTTGAGCTTCCTACATTGGTTTTTACCGAACCAGTTACCCACACCACGCCAGGCTTGTTCCTGTCCATGGCTTCCACGTAAATGACGTAAATGACTAAATGGACATGGGCAAAAGATATATAGGTACAAACAACAGACAGCACAGTTAACAAGAAGGGTAACTGTGCGGTTTAGATTCAGAGAGAGAGAGAGAGAGAGAGAGAGAGAGAGAGAGAGAGAGAGAGAGAGAGAGAGAGAGAGAGAGAGAGAGAGAGAGAAAGAAAACTCGAAAACTTTATTTTACAAGGATTGTAGTTTAGTTTCAGTCAAAAACCTGTCTAACAACTAGTCCTTGCTAAGCTACTGATGAATAGATATCAAATTACAGGCATTATTTATATACATATAGGCATGAATGAGTGAGTGAAACGTTATACATGAAAATTTCCACACAGAACATAGCGTGCTCACAGCGCCAGATGAACACATGCCATACATCATTCAGTTACATATTATGAGCATACGATAAGCATATTATGAGCAAATGAAGCAGCAGAACATCTGATCAGTTCATATGACTAGTATCGGAAAAGAAAACAGGAGCAGTCAATGCTTATCTTATAAAGAACAGTAAGGGAGAAGGGGGGGGGGGAGACAAAAAAAACGGGGGGAAGGGGGGTGGTCACTCTCACAAGCAGTCGGAAGGACTGAGCGGAGTTGCATGGGTGTATAAAATAGGTCTCAAATGACCAGTCATTGAAATGGCAATCACTCGACAACCTCAGTCACTCTCTCTGTCTGAGAGAGACAGAGAACTGGAACTCGAGCTCTAAACCTTTATTTTACAAGGTTAAGTCAAAACCGCGTCTAAATAATCCTTGCGAAGCTACTGATGAGTAAATATAAAATTACAGGCATCACTTATATACATACAGACATGAATGAGTGAGTGAAATCTGATACATGAGAATTTCCGCTCAAAACATAGCGTGTTCACAGCGCCAGATGTACACATGCATACATCACTCAGTTATACTTTATGAGCATACAACCAGTAAATAGGGCAGTAGGACATCGGATCAGTTTAACACCAGTATTTTAAGAAAAGGAAAAAAGCAGAGAGAGAGACAGACAGACAGAGACAGAGACAGAGGCAGACACAAAGAGACGGAGAGAGAGAGAGAGAGAGAGAGAGAGAGAGAGAGAGAGAGAGAGAGAGAGAGAGAGAGAGAGAGAGAGAGAGAGAGAGAGAGAGAGACAGACAGACAGACAGACAGACAGACAGACAGACAGACAGACAGACAGACAGACAGACAGCTACAGAGACAGACAGACAGACAGACAGAGACAGAAACAGAGACACAGACAGACACAGACAAACAGAGAGGCAGAGACAGACAAACAGACAGAGAGATGATGATGGTGCAACACGGCTGTTCCCAGACGCCTCTTTAGTTAGAGCCAATGCACGAGAAGCTATGGTCAGCTACGCAGGTGGCCCCACTTGAGATATCCGATAGCTGAGCGGTCCGGCCACGGACACGCTGCTGCTGCCAGCAGTAAATTATAGCAGCCGTTTTTCACCCCTCCCTTTCCCAGCGCAATCTCACCACAGAGTTGTACAGCAGACCATTGAAAAGTTTTTATTTTGAAGTTTACACAGACACCAAATACGTTTGGTACAATAGTTTTAGTTTTCATGCAGCAACAAAACCATTTCATGCAAAAATCACACAAAACATCACATTGTGCACAGTACAAACACAAAAATTACGAAACGTATACGATTATTGTGAGGTGCTGCTTTTTCTCTCAACAAAACAACATATAGACATCACAACATCAATATATCTGCTACAGGAAGCACTCATTTAAAATCAGGCCCAACTCTCAAAGAAAAACTCACAGGGGGTGTAAACTGAGTATACCATTTTGGCTGAAGAGGGCCTTTCATGCAAACTATGAAAATGTGCACAGTACACACATAAAACGTACAAAACAAAGCAACACTGAAAAACAGCAAACATGCATCACAACATCAATATGTTCACTGCTGGAAACAGTCACTTAAAATACAGAAAGCACCGTGTACACTCAGCAGCCCACAAGTTAAAAAATTAGAAGCAGCCGGCTAGTACTGACCACTGCTGGTACTGACCTAGATTCCACTGATAGAGCAGCTATCCGGGGAGCTAAAAATAGCTCAGCCAGTGAGCCGCTAAAGTGCCGGATTTTAAGCCTGTGGAACAGCCGTGGGTGATGATGTCACACAGGGTAACAAACAAAAGAGTGTAGTTAAGTCATTGCACGTTTTGCTGAGACATTAAAACTAGAGCCACCCCGTGAACCTTAAGTATCCTTGAAAGTAACCTGAGCGCTTCATTTGGAAGCTGCGCCGCTTCACAGCTGATCTGAGCCCCGGTGTATCCTTGTCTGTACAATGGAGAGAAATCCATCTGTTAGAGGTACGACTAATTTATTGTAGAATTTTGTCTTCCTCGAGGAAAATTTAATGTTAGTTCATTATTGATGTGATGTAAAATATTGTTCGTACTATCCTGCCTAAATATTTTTTTCTTCTAGCGATACAATATAGTTTTCTGTCCAATAATGTATCCAATTATGACTCAGGTGCAAAGATTTATTTGAGGATAAAGATAATATGACTATGCGTGTCTAAAAACTGTTGTTCGGAAATGCCTATTTTGTGTACTGCACATGCTTTTGTCTGTCTGCCTGTTTCTCTCTCCATCTCTCCCCCCCCCCACCCCAATTTTCTCTCCTTTCTTTCTCCCCTCTACGTATGCACCATTGTATCATATATTTCTTTGTTTATGTATTTATCTATTCCAGGTGTCTGATTATTCAACAGGTCATATATTTAATTTCTTCTTTTGGGGAGAGGGGAGGTCGAGGGAAGAAGGAGGAGAAGAAGTAGAAAAAGAAATAGGAGGAGTAGGAGAACAAAAAGATGAAGAAGGGGAAGAAGGAGAAAAACAAGGAAAGCAGGACAAAGAAAAAGAAGGTGAAAAGAAAATTTTAGAAAAGGAGAAGAGAAGAGGAAGAAGCAGGAAAAGAAAGTCTTTTCTCCTTGCACTATTGTATACGGATAACTTAGTAGCGTCAAAAAGCACAACACTATATCGCTGTCAAGTCAATGACTTCAAACAGTTTTGTTTCCCCTCTCTTTAATTTATGCGTCATCAAGAAGCCACAAAGAACCGCGATGTGGAAACGACAAGATCATCTCCAAACAACGACATCACCACCACCACAACCACCACCACCACTACCACCACCAGCAGTAGCAGAAGCAGCAGCAAAAAGGCTGGACACAGAAGTGTGCAGGGAGTGGACACGTCAGAGAGCACGTGCGAACGGTACACCTCCTGTCGCTGGGTGCTGGCCTACATGGGCGGTATGATGACTCTGCTGATGATGTGCCTTCGTAACTGCATCTCCATGGCCATCGTCTGCATCTCCAACACCCGCTACGTGAAGAAGGCGGACATGAACTCCACCACAGGCATCTACAACGATTCCCTGGAGGGGGATCTGAGCGGTGCCGGTGTGTTTCCTGGGGACTCGAGGAACGGGAGTGTGCAGTCAGATCTCTGGAATGGAACCAGCGGTACCGTGGTGAGAGGACTCAGTGATTGGTGGGGTATATTAGTATAGTATTGTGTGTGTGTGTGTGTGTGTGTGTGTGTGTGTGTGTGTGTGTGTGTGTGCGTGTGTGTGTGTACGTGTATGTTTATGTTTTGTTCGTGTGCGTCCATACATGTGTGTGTGCGTGCGTGCGTGCGTGCGTGCGTGCGTGCGTGCGTGCGTGCGTGCGTGCGTGCGTGCGTGCGTGCGTGCGTGCGTGCGTGCGTGTGTGTGTGTGTGTGTGTGTGTGTGTGTGTGTGTGTGTGTGTGTGTGTGTGAGACGTCACTAGAATGTCTTTGACGTCATGGACAGAACGCCAGAAAGCTGTCCATTTTTCATACAGGACACGGGAGAAATGCATGTGGACTGCAATTTTTGTTTGTTTGTTTTTTGTCATACTTGTTTTTGTCTCTGTGGAGTGATGTTTTGGCGACCCATTGCACCGTTCTAGAACAGAAAGAAAGGAAAAATAACTTCACGAGAAAAAGAGGTGTTACCCAATCGATTTTTAACTCCTAATGATTGGTAATAGTTTTGGTAACATTAGCCTGGAGATGGAAAGAGAGAGAGAGGAAAAAAAACTTTAAAAAAAACAACTTCATCAGATAAATCGTGACTAAAATAACAAATATACACGCCAAAAAAATGACATTTTTTAAACCAATTCTGAGAATTCGACCCCTTTAAAGGACAAGTCCAAGGTTAGGGGTGATTTTTGATACGATTTCCGTTAAAGCTCGCTGAGAACGATGATGTAGGTGAAACTGTGATCTGAGGGTTATAAATGCACGAAAAAAAGAGGCTTTTTCCGTCATATCGAAAGCGTCGCCACGACGCCCAAATCACGTGACCATATGCCTACTACGTCACTCTGGGGAGTCGCTGCAAAATGGCCAACTCGAGCTCCGAAGACGAAACTGATACTTTGCCCGAGAGACCCACAAGGATACTGCCGTATCAGTTTGAGCCTGCCAAGGCAGGATTTTGAAAGAGTACCGGTATTCCATGAGGTTTGCGAAATCGCACTCACTGAAGTGCTCGCTACACAAATGGGCGTGATGCGGCGCAGCAAGAAAGTCAGATCGTTTGGATTGTATAAATTTAATCCACTTTCACCTCACTGCGGGTCGATTGCGCGGGAGCTCGTGCATTGTTATACCTGGGGTCGTCTGCGAATTGTTACAGTTCGCGGCAACTTAGTAGGCCGGCATAGTTAACTTTTTTGTCGACCACACGCATACACAGTTTACTGAAGAATCTAAGATGGCAACCGCACTGACTCCCCAGACTGACGTCACTTCCGGGAAAGTCACGTGACTGATGGAGAACCCGAGACTGTAGTCTCGGCCAGCCTACAGAAAATAAAATCGATTAAAAACCCAATCAATTTTTTATTTTTTTATTTTTTATTTCATTAAATCTGAAACTAGTGACTGATTTGTCAGTCATTTCGATGGTCATTTTGCATACTTAAAAACCTTGGACTTTAACACTTTGACAACGCTTATGTGCATTATAGACAAGAATGATGTGTAAGTAATTGAAGACAAGATCGAAGATCACGTGATCACAATGGCGGGCGGTTGACGTGTGTGTGTTCGCTCACCCAACAGTGCACAGTTCTTTGTAGTATTCTTGTGTCTTATGCCCGGTGTTTTGTGCTGGGAGACATGCTAGGTCTGTGTGGTTCTGTACCCGGAGTTGCTGCTACGTGTGCTTCGTTTTTGGCAGTGGAATTAACTTTCTCCAGTTGACATTCTCGGACGGCTAGATGTTCTGTTGAGTTTTCACGTGCAATGACATCTACCTACGACTGTCCAGCTGAGCGTGTTGTGCGCTATCGCCTTGTGCTGTGCTGTGTCATGCAGTGCCAGGTGCCGGGTGCTGTGCCAAGTTTGTGACCAGTGTTTCTGTTTGATCTTTAGACTACAGGTGGGGTGTGTTGTTTTCTCCATCTTGAGCATTGCTATATTTTGCTGTGGTCTGCAGCCATTTGCTCTGTTCTGTATCTTACAGCTCACTAACTTCACAATTTTACAAACGTTATAACTTCGTATCCGCACACATGCCGAGAGAGGGCAAACGCACAGCAGAATCGCCTCTATCAGATGACGGATACGAGAAACGTCAGTGCGGTAGCGCCGAAGATAACAGTTTCTTAGCTACTGACCCAGACTTGACAATTATAGACCCCGAGTTCCTGTCTAGCACTGTACTGGACAACCCAGCGCCCGAGATGGCTTCTGGAAGCGACAGAGGCCGATCCGTCAAAGACGATCTTAAGGCAGCCCTTTGCGACCCAGACGTGCTCGAGCTGATCTCCAAGGCTGTGGCTGCTCAGGTCTCCAGCCAGTTGCGAAAAGAGATAGCGGGGCTGAGGGACAAGGTGGCAGAGAAGGACAGGGAGATTCTTCTTCTCAAGGACCAGATCGACTCTTTGGAGCAGTACAGCAGGAGGAACTGTCTACGTATTAGTCCTGTGCCAGAGGTTTCTTCGGAGAGCACAGACGACATTGTCAAGACAGTCGCCAAGACCATTGGTGTCACTCTCCCAGACAACGCCATCGACAGAAGCCACCGCGTGGGAAAAGTGACCGGCCTATACTCGTTAAGTTTACCTCCTACAAGTACAAAGAGGCGATGATGAAGGCCAGGCGTGGGGATGAACAAGATCGACGCCACCAAGATCTTCCCTGATTCCCAGTGGCCCGCCCTGCCTGCCAGGTCTACTGCTCGCGTACACAGGCTGTACATCAACGAGGACCTGACCAAGACGAGAGCCGAGGTGGCAGCCAGGGCCAGACAGCTGAAACGCGACGGCAAGCTTGACGACACGTGGACTAGGGACGGCATCATTTTTGTCAAGAAGGGAGACTCTGTACACAGGATCGCCACCGTACGGAAAATCCATGTTTTCAGTTAGCGTTTAACATTTGTGATTACAGTGATCGGGATACAGGCTCCCTTCAGCCTCCACTCGTACTCCTCGAGCATAGGCTCAGCCGTGTCATGACATCACTTGTGGCGAATATAATTATATCAAACCGTGTACAGACTTTTCCCCTGTGTCTGTGGATTCTGTACCGTGCAGCGCTCAACTATGCAACGTGTGTACGATGAGTTTATTTTGAACGCACGCGCGAGTGTGCGTGTGTGTGTGTGTGTGTGTGTGTGTGTGTGTGTGTGTGTGTGTGTGTGTGTGTGTGTGTGTGTGTGTGTGAGAGAGAGAGAGAGAGAGAGAGAGAGAGAGTGCATGTGGGTGTGCTATTAGAGAGAGAGAGAGAGAGAGAGAGAGAGAGAGAGAGAGAGAGAGAGAGAGAGAGAGAGAGTGCATGTGGGTGTGCTATTAGAGAGAGAGAGAGAGAGAGTGTGTGTGTGTGTGTGTGTGCATGTGGGTGTGCTATTAGAGAGAGAGAGAGAGAGAGAGAGAGAGAGAGAGAGAGTGCATGTGGGTGTGCTATTAGAGAGAGAGAGAGAGAGAGTGCATGTGGGTGTGCTGTTAGAGAGAGTGCATGTGGGTGTGCTATTAGAGAGAGAGAGAGAGAGAGAGAGAGAGAGAGAGAGAGAGAGAGAGAGAGAGTGCATGTGGGTGTGCTATTAGAGAGAGAGAGAGAGAGAGAGAGAGAGAGAGAGAGAGAGTGCATGTGGGTGTGCTATTAGAGAGAGAGAGAGAGAGAGAGAGAGAGAGAGAGAGAGAGAGAGAGAGAGAGAGAGAGAGTGCATGTGGGTGTGCTATTAGAGAGAGAGAGAGTGCATGTGGGTGTGCTATTAGAGAGAGAGAGAGAGAGAGAGAGAGAGAGAGAGAGAGAGAGAGAGAGAGAGAGAGAGAGAGAGAGAGAGAGAGAGTGCATGTAGGTGTGCTATTACTGAGCATGATTGTTGGTGACTGTTGGCGTACCGCTATTTTAGTCAAAAGAACCGGTAGTACGAAACATTTATCCCCCGGTGACCACTAGTGTACCGGCTCAGCCTAACCACTAACATTTTGTAAACATTGTACAACTGGTGACTTCTCGTGAGTTCGGTTGGGTCAGTGTTTTGTGTTTTCCCTAGTGTGCAGTTCAGTCCTGCGACCTGCTCTTGTTGTGAACAGAAACCAGACGAAAAGCGGTGTGTGTGTGCTGACATCTTCACGGGGAATCGGGACGATTGTGATTTCCTGTATCTCTCTTGTATCGTGAGAGATCGTGATATGCCTGCTGTCGACTTCGTGTTCTCTTTTATCTTACTCTGTGTGTGTGTGTGTGTGTGTGTGTGTGTGTGTGTGTGTGTGTGTGTGTGTGTGTGTGTGTGTGTGTGTGTGTGTGAAACACGTGGTGGGGAGGCAGAGTGCTTACGAAAAGAAATGAAAAGGAAGGCACGGGACACTTGGGTGATCGGACTGTTCAGAACAATGTCACTCACATTCGTAGTGCTGTGCGTGCTGTTAGTCCGCAAGTCTATGTCGGCTGAACGCTCCTTCACACATGAACTGTTATTTGGCTATAATATGTGTGCGTGTGTGTGTGTGTGTGTGTGTGTGTGTGTGTGTGTGTGTGTGTGTGTGTGTGTGTGTGTGTGTGTGTGTGCGAGAGAGAGAGAGAGAGAGAGAGAGAGAGAGAGAGGGGGGATTTAAAGACAAATTATTCACGTGTCATAAATTCTCATGTAAATGTTTTTGAACTTATTCGGCACATGCAATGCCTCGTAAGGGCTGTTGGTGTACATGGATTATTTATATCCTATCACTTAGTTTAGTCTGATGAAACTGCATTACCTCCACGCTAGTTGATCTGCCCGTGTTATTAAGCGTAACAACTGGTTAAGTAATGTTTCTTGAAGTACGTTTTAAAAGCTGTCCAATATGCTAAATACTACATTTCTGTCCAACCATACTGTTGTGGTGGGCTTGATACATACCTGTTAACTTTGACCGAGTTTGCTGGGGGGGGGGGGGGGGGTGGTGTGTGTTTCTCATTTTGTTATTTCGTTTAAGGTATTTTTTCTCTTTTTTAGGTGACCTAATTGTTTTTTCTCTTTTTTCCCTTCTGATTGTATATTTGTCATTTACATTCAGATTTCTTCCTTCTTGCTGTCCATTTTGGCTGGTCCACCTATTTGCTGTTCCCATTAGCGTCTTACATTATACAGATGTCTCTGTTTCAAATTTTTCTATTATGCTTCACCGAGAGAGGCTTTCTACAGAAGATGGTACATAGTATCACATTCACCCTGGCCAGTTTGTTGTTCTCTGTACTTCAGGGTACCATAACTTGAAATGAACTGTGATTTGTGTTTGTATAGAGCCAGGGTAGGTTGCTACCATGTGAAAGCAGTAGCATTAGGCCAGAAATTAGCGTTCTTAAACCATTCTAACCTTGTATCTTTTTTTATTCTGACGTCGGTCAAATCCAAGAATCGGCTGTCGCTTGCTTTGCTTGCTTATATGTTTATTACTGTTTTGCCTCACGATGCTTTTGAACAAACACAGGTCGGGGATTCCTTTAAATGTCACTCAGAAAATGTATTGCCTGCCATCATGGATACAGCGTGTTATACTCTCGAAACCTTGCGTAAGCTACTCTTGCGCGCTGGAGACATTGAGGCAAACCCGGGACCAAGTAGGACTGATACCAGGTCTGATCTATGTATTATTCACCTTAATGCTAGAAGTATTAAAAACAAAATAGATCTGATAGAGGCGGAAGCAAATCAGTTTGATATTATCACTGTATCCGAAACTTGGTTGTCCCAAACAGATATGAATACCTCGATACACCTGACTAATTTCCATCCACCCATTAGACGCGACCAACCGAACGACCCACATGGTGGTGTTGCCATATATGTAAAAAATAATCTGTTCTGCAAACCGCGTCCGGATTTACAAGTAAATGGTTTGGAAGCAGTATGGGTTGAAACAAAAATAAACCAAGAAAGTCTGTTAGTTGGTTCCTTTTACCGCCCACCGAATTCTAGTGTCAACTACTGGGAGCTGATAAGCGACAGTATTCTGTGTAGTAAAATTTATTATACTAGGTGACTTTAACACTGATTTTTTTTAATAACCCTTCACAACACCTAATGGACATCCTAAATGTGCACCAACTTTTCCAGCTTACAAACTCAGCAACTAGGATTACAGAATTAACAAGTTCGTGTTTAGACCTAATCATGACGCAAAGTCCACACATAGTGAGTCGCACAGAGGTTCTCCCTGCCATATGTAGTGACCACAGCGTCCCTTGCGCATACATTAGAAACCCTGTGATTAAAAACAAACCATTTAAAAGAATAATATATAATACAGTAAACTGGACTCTAACAAATTCTGCAACTTACTAATGTTAACTGGAGAAACATTATCGAAAACGATACGATAGATTTAAGCGCCGCCAACTTCACTGACACGTTCTTTGAAATTGCTAAACAATGTATGCCAGCTAAAACAATCTTAGTCCGCCAGAGAGACGCACTATGGATAAATGACGAAATTCGTATATTGATAGAAAAACGAAAGAAAAAAAAATAATAAAAAAATCACAAAAAAGCAAAACAAAGTAATCGAGAAGCCGACTGGAGAAAATTCCGCCAAATCAGAAATTACGTGATATTAAAAATCAGACATAGGAAAAGTGAGTTCTTAAATGAACTAGATAGAAAAGCATCTGACCCAAACATTTTTAGACAGAAAGATTGGTGGCGGTTGGTCCGGGCATTCCTGGGAAAGAAGAGTATAGACAATGATGAAATTCCTCCAATAGACTATAACGGAAAAGTATACTATTCAAATAAAGAAAAGGCAAACATTTTTAATGACTTCTTTATTAAACAGTCAACTCTAGAATACGAAGATGACACACCACCAGACCTCCCTCAACTAGACTGTCAACTTAATGACATTACACAATCAGTTTCTGAAGTAAGCAATATTATCCAAAACTTAGATAAAAGTAAAGCCACCGGTCCTGACCAAGTCCATAACAGATTACTTATCGTCGCCTCTTCTATCATTGCTGAAACTCTTACTATACTGTTTAACAGATCTCTCAGAGAAAGCAAGTTCCCTGCTATTTGGAAAGTTTCTCACGTTACCCCCTTGCACAAAAAGGGGCCCAAGGAGTTTTGTAACAACTATCGCCCCATTTCTTTGTTAAGTTGCATTGGCAAAGTGCTTGAAAAATGTATTCATAAGCATGTGTACAACTTTTTACAAAATAATAATATTATTACACAGTCACAATCAGGATTTATTCCTGGAGATTCCACAGTAAACCAATTAATTTGCATCTATAATGATTTATGTTCATCTTTTGATAAAGGAATAACCACGCAAGCGGTTTATCTTGACATATCCAAAGCATTTGACCGTGTGTGGCACACAGGCCTGCTATCAAAACTGGAAGCCGTCGGCATCAGAGGAAAATTACTTAACTGGTTTCAGGACTATTTATCATGTCGGATGCAGGCTACTGTAATTAAAGGGGAGAAGTCCGATTTTAAGAGTGTTTCATCAGGAGTCCCACAAGGCTCTGTGCTTGGACCACTTCTGTTCTTGATTTATATTAATGACATTGTTAATAATATTGAGTCTGTGATCAAGTTATTTGCAGACGACACTAGTTTGTCCTTGGCACTAAACAACCCCGACTCGCGTGCCGAAATACTGAACCATGACTTAGAACAAATTAATGAATGGGCCAAAAAATGGAAAGTTAGATTTAACGAAGAAAAAACTGAACAATTAAACTTTACTAGAGGTCAGAATCAAAATCAACAACTCACTTTTGGCAGCACAACTCTAAAAGAAACACCTTCTCACAAATACTTAGGAATAATCTTACAAAACAAATGCAGATGGGATGAACACATTAGGTCTGTTGTAAACAAAACAAGTATGTTAATTTCCTGTCTTCGGTCTTATAAGTACAAAATAAGCAGAAAAGCGTTAGAAACTATGTACAAGTCGTTTATCCTCCCACTTTTTGATTATGCTGATATTGTCTGGGATAACTGCACCGACACTCAATCAAAAATGCTAGAAAACCTGCACCTAGAAGCCATAAGAATCATTATAGGAGGTATACGCGGAACTAGCCACCAGAAACTTTACAAAGAATCCGGATTCTGCACATTAAAGGAAAGAAGGAAACGGCATAAACTCTTGATGTTGGGGTTCTCCAGACCGATGCCTCCGGTCAGCAGAAGCGCCACTCATCTTCATCCACTTCCTGCCTGTGCTTCAGGATGTTCACACACAGGAGGAAGGAGAACAGTAGCTGGAAAGAGCAGCAGAAAGGAAGCAAGTAAGACTCTTGCCAACTGTTCTCGGTGGCAGAAAGTAAGCAGGTAAGATGGACATATACCTCTGGCCAGCTGTTCTCGGTGGCAGAAAGTAAGCAGGTAAGATGGACATATACCTCTGGCCAGCTGTTCTTGGGGGCAGAAAGACTGCATGTAAGACATACTTCTGGCAAACCATTCTTGGTGGCAAAAGTAAGCAAGTAAGACGGACATATACCTCTGGCCAAATGTTCTTGGTGGCAGAAAGTAAGCAAGTAAGAAGTACCTCTGACCAACTGCTCTTGGTGGCAGAAAGTAAGCAAGACAGACATATACCCCTGGCCAATAGTTCTTGGTGGCAGAAAATAAGCAAATAAGTAAGACATACCCCTGGCCAACTGTTCTTGGTGGCCTATGCCCCAGGATAGGCCATGGGCCTAAGCAAGTAATAAATAAACAAGTAGAGAGTCCGTATCTCAGAGTCACAGCACTCAACCTCAAAAGCCAAAAGCTTAGCTCAACAGAGTGTGGTCATCTCATGGGTGGGTCACCGTAACCGTTACAGTGCTTGCCCCAATGATTTCTCAGCAGTCAAATTTCATGGCAATTCCATAAAAATTCTTCAGAAGAGACTATAAACCGAGGTCTCCTTGGCGTATACACATGCAAAAAGACCACAAATGCACGTTAAAGATCCTGTAGTCCATGTTAGAGTTCAGTGGCAAGACAGCGAGTCTGCTCAAGAGCGAAGAACAGCACTACATAAAAGCAGTCAATCGATTGGTTTTTAATGTCCAGTCAACCAAGCAGGTATTATCAGGGTTGAAAGGGGTGAATTTAAGTCATCATCACACAACAGTGAAACGTGTGTCAAGAAAAGCAACATTGGACTAAACAGATCTGGAGGAAAAAAGAGGACTTTTTATATAATTGTATACACATCAGATCTTACAAAGAAAAGACCAAAAGACCTAGCTTTACATGCAGACCACCACTCAGCTCCCCACGCCCACCTTGTCCTTCTCAAACAGAGACATGCAGACGTTGCAGTACAAGGAGTAGGTGAAGTGGCCATGGAGGTAGCCCAGGCGGGTCTCCAAGTCTTCTGACTTCTCTGCATTCTCGATGGAGAGGTTGAAGAGGTTGATGAACCAGGTCAGGGAGTACTGGTACATGGGCTCGATGTTGGCCAGGTCAGCGATGGAGAAGAAGAGGATGGTGCTGTGCACTGCGATCTTGGTGTAGCCCATGCGGGCCTCGTCAATCTTCTTCTCGGTCTCCTCAGCGATGGCCTGCTTCTCAGAGATCTCATTGGCCAGTTTCTTGGAGGAGGACAGCACTTTGATGGCAGTCTCATCCTCCAGAATGTTGCCTTCCGAGGAGGACAGCACCTCCAGGATCTTGTCCTCAATTTCCTTCAGTTGCCTGCAGTAAGAAAGCTTTTGTAAGTATGCAGAGTAAAGGCCAAAACAAAGAAAATATGACACAGCAGCTTAGATGAATGAATTACTCAACTAGACAAGTAAGGCTCTGTCATGTCAAGATAACCATATATATGTGTTGAGGGTGCTGCTTAAGCTGATATTTCTTTTTGTTCAAATATTACTTACCTTCACTCTTAAAGAAAGTGCTCCACAACTTCTACATAGCAGCACAGAAGGCAACAAAGTTGAATTATCTAAAACCTCCAGCCAAGAGGCAATATCCACCCTGCTCAAAATGTTGCTAAATATAGCTGCATGGATGAGTGAGAGTGCTGTGTAGATGCAGTAATACACATATATATTGACTGATACTGTATAATTTTACACAATGCGATGATTTATTTTTGATTGTCCGTTTGTTATTGTTATTGCTTTTATGTATGAGTTGATACTGTAATTTCCGGCAAGGGGATGAATAAAGTACTCTG
>OY757555.1:8077509-8102855 GCA_963584105.1 Alviniconcha strummeri | reverse complement strand
AGAGGCAAAATGTAACTCAGTTTCTTGGGCTAATCTGCGTAATACACAAATTAGGTCATTATCAGTATGTCACATAGGCAAGTTTCTCTAGAGAGAAAATAAAGTTGTATTGTGTTGTATCTGTAATGATGCACAGCAATGTCTGAGATACCCGATCGAAACCTTCGTAGTCGTATCAAATGTCTATTAAGATCCATCTTCAAATACGTTCTCGTTTCATATGAACGGTGAAAATTGTCCTATAGACATTAGCTCTCTCGCAATCTCATCTGCAAACAATACATCTTTCATTAAAAAGATGTAAAAACGGGTTCATTCCTTCTACACTTGGATGCAACCATGCGTAACTAAATTACAACGAACACCAGAGAACAATTTATTTTACCTTACGTGACTTATCCATGTAACAACCCATAAACTCTGCCTGGCAATAGAGACACCTCCATTTTCACTCTTCTCTTGCACCAATTTCAGCCGGCCAGATTTTAAATTTGATCAGTAAAAATTTGAATCTATTTGAATGATGGTCCGAACTGGGATTTTTCCCATACAGAAAAGGAAACTGCGATATGCACTGTCAAGATTTAACCGGCAGCGGTCGCAGTTTACATTTCTTACATGGGAAATCTCAACTTTAATTTCTAGCGGTAGGATTTAAAATCCTGGCAAATGTTGATTTGTACCTGGTATAATTGTATATTTAGGAATAACGATTAATGAAAAACTGTCTTAGAAATGCCTCGTAGATGCAGTAGTTAAGCAGGCTACATTGCTTGAGAAAGTTCAGATGCCCACAAAGAAATGTTACATATATTTTATATATCTACCTTTAGCAGTGTTTTAACTTTTGGAATGACTTGCTGGGGAGGGAATGCATCCAAACAAGACAAAAAGAGACTCAACAAGAACATAAGAAGGCACGTGGGGTAGTGGGGAGAAAGCAGTAACAAGCAAACTGAGGACGAGTTTGATCTGAATTTGACAACTGACATAAAAACCGAATCGACAGATTTAGGATTCTCCGCAGTAAGATCTCCAGTCTTTCATTCCAACGGCCATCCGGACACACAATCACCAGATACACACATCGGCAACGGCCATTCGGACACACAATCACCAGATACACACATCGGCAACGATATGGTTCAGTGGAGGAAGCGCTGCGTTCAGCTCCCTGCACACCGCTAACCCAACGCTCCAACGTCCCAGCGCGGCAAGTTCCTTACTCCTCTCTTCTAAATAATAACAAACCCCATAATATGTTACTAACCTATGTAAGATTACTATGCGACTTTTGCATAGTATCAATATCCAAATGCCTATGTGGCTGTTGTCTTTCAAAGCCGCGAGACTTTTTGTCTCTCTTTTTAACTGCGATTTTTGCATAGTATGACTACCCAAATGCCTATGTTTTAAGGCCACGAGACGTTTTGTCTCCTTTTAACTGTAAATAGACATCTGTCCAAACAATGGATTTTTAAACAGTAGCAGGCGCGTCGTTGTCGCCCAGAACATGTCACGCATGTTGAAACTGGAATGGCGGCCGACTGCGTCGCTCCCCGGCTGCGTGGTTGGGGAGAAGAATGTCTAAACCATAATCAGCTTTTTTAAGGTTTCTTCCTTGAACAAAAGCTGGATGGATTAACAATTTTTAATGTATGCTGCCCTCATTATAGGCCCATCTACAGCTGTGAGCAGGTGGTCGTCGTTTTTTATCCGCAGTGAAATGTACCCCAACGACAAAATGTATTTTTTATCCAACAGTAGGCGCCTTGCTGCCCCCCGGACATGATTACACGTACTGAAGCCAAAGCGACCCCCCCCCCCCCCCCACACACACACACACACCCCACTCATCTTTACTTTTAAGAGTCTCTTACAGTTTGTCCCTAATATGTCAACCCGACATCCGAGGACATGAAGCCCCACATCACCACCATCACCCCCCCCCCCCCCCCCCCCCCCCCCCCATGGTCACCATGGTGGGTAGTAGCCCGCAGATAAACGTCAGCAAAGATGGGTGACGAGGCGGTGATCCTGACCCCGTCATTCGTGACGACGTTGCCCAAAGGCTGTTCAAACAACGAGCTGATGTAGAAGGGGACCGCTTGGCCGGGTGACACCGTGACCTGCACGTCGAGAGGACTGGACGAAGTGGACAGCGACTGCACTCGCACGCTGACGTTGTCAGTGCCTTGGGTCATCAACCAGATGGAGGAGGTCCATTTTTTCGCTCCGGAACAACTGCGGAAAAGCGGTGATGAAAGACGTCCCTTCCTGAAAGAAAATGAGAGTAGCATTCGATCTGGAGTCGTCAGAAGGACGAAGTGATAGATTGTCAGAGAGCGCCAGCGATGAACAGGCACGCTACTGAAAGAACAGCTGTGAAGAAGGGTAGGAGGAGAGACAGAGAGATGGGGACGGGGAGAAAAAGACACATGCAAGCATACACACACTCACGCACGAACGCACGCACACACACACACAGGTACACACAGGACGAACACACACACACACACGCACGCACGCACACGCACGCACGCACGCACGCACGCACGCACGCACGCACGCACGCACGCACGCACGCACGCACACACAGGCTTCAGAAGACAGGAACGGGAAAACCAGACTCGAAACTTGTTTCAAGCTGAAATCATGTTTAAATAAATTGATTTCCCGTCTGTGCTGAACAGCGATAAAAATATGTATATTTAAAAGTTATAGAAGACACGACAACACACTGAAGCTCTCACCATTCGCCAAAGAAGCACAAGTTAAAGTCAAGAAGAATGTTGGTATCATCGCTGACATTTTTCTTCTTTTTTTGTATCTCCAAGCAATGGTACTCCAGCCCTTAAACACAAAATCATCAGAAGAAAAAAAAGTACGCTCAGTGGCAAGCATCTTTTGTGAATGCGGGTATCGCAAACTCAGCTCACATTTTTATTACAAAAACTGGAATACAGTTGAAGTTTATTAATTTAATCAAGACAGATGTATAGTGAAGAATACCATGCTAATAATTATTGATATCTGCCACGTGTACTGTCTGTGACCGTCCTGTCGTCGTCGCCGCTACCCACTCAAAGACTTGACCTAACTTCGGACTGCTGGTGACAAGTGAGTAGCACGCGATGTGCTCGTGGCCTAAAGAAAAGAGGGAAAAGTGGTGGACAGAGTGGGGAAAGGGCGAATGCAAACTCCAAGCACTCGTTTACGACGTCCTTCCTCCCGCTACCGTCATAGTTGATTACGCCATAGGTCTCGAAAAACTGTCAGCTAACGAACAGTTTTTGGATTACGCTCAAAGTTTGCAACATACAACTCAAATTATATCAGACGTTTCTTTTATAACTGACCACGTTGCTTTCGCCAGCACAGATGAAACCAAAATCGTTTAAATCGAGACGGAACTTTTTTCTTTTCTTTTTTTTAACCGCGGCGGATGAGTCTCATGTTTACCTTTGTGTTTGGACGCTATGTTGCTGTCAGTCTTATTAGTACACAAACTCCAAGCATGGGTTTACGACGTCGACATTCTTCCTTCAGCCACTGCCGTATTTAGTTACGTCATAGGTTCATGAAAACTGCCAGCTAACGAGCAGTTTTTCGTTGGTGCTCAAACAGTAGTAACTTTGTTACAAACATACTCAAATAAAGCAAGGCTTGTGATTTATAGCCACCAACAAAGTTTACACCAGCACAAATAAAACCACAATCGTTTGAATCGGGACGGAACTCTTTCTTTTAACCGGGTGGATGTGTCTCATGTTTACGTGTGTGCTTGGGCTTCTTCCACAGTCATATTAGTACCCAAACCTTTCGGAGGGCGCCGACCACGTCGGCGGACAGCTGCGCGGAGATAAAGAGTGCCCCTTTAGGGGCGTAACTAATTCTGGCAGAGTTTGGAGGAAGGTGCCGGAAAACGATGCTCGGAGTGTGCACGTGCCTAGTCAGCTGACCACTGAAGAAGGGGGGGGGGGGGGGGGGGGGCTGGAACTACTTTCAAAGATTATAAATACATATGTATTTATAATCTTTGCTACTATCTTGACTTTAGCCTATATTTCAGATCATACTCTCTGCTGCGGTTCTGCCGCAAGTCCGGGCAGAAGTTTGCATCTCATTATAAGCCAGTTAAGAACGAAGTATACTTTGTCAAACTGTCCGAACCATTTCTGGGGGAATATAGCTTCGTCGCAGTTCGCCCAATTAAGAACCAAATATATTCGGCGAACACATTTCAGGTTCTACGAATAATCCGAACTATGTTCTGGCAGAGTTTGGAGGAAGGTGCCGGAAAGCGATGCGGGGAGCGGGGATAGCTCAGTGGTTAGAGCGCCGGACTCGTGATTGAAAGGTCGCGGGTTCGAATCCCTGCTGGAGCGGCGGGAGAATGTTCTTCTCCAGGGTCAACTTTCTGTGCTGACTCTTATTTCGGTATCCGTTCCACCCCCGTGTTACCGCAGTAGCACGTAAAAGACCCCGGTCATTCTGCCTAAAGCGCAGGTGGCAGGTTACAGCTAAACACGCATACACCTTGCGTATGTGGCTTTGCATGAAGTGACACGGTGCATGGTTGTATGGTGTACACAGAACGCGCCGAGACTGACTCTCTCTGGCAGCAGATTCTTGTGGCACCAGCCATGCCAGCGCTGTAAGTACACCACTTCGGTGGATATTCAAAAACGCGCTATAAAAACTATTCACTCATGTAGAATCACATGCGAGCGCAGTGAGTCTGCTCGAGAGCGGAGAATAGCGCTATATAAAAGCGATTAATAATAATAATGTGCCTAGGCAGCTGACCACTGAAGAAAGGGGGGTGGGGGGGGGGGGGGTGGAGGAGGGGACGGTAACTACTTCCAAATGTCTGCTCAGTAAGGAACGGTCGGTTCACTTGATCGTTTGTGACACAAGTGACGTCAAAAGGTTGCAGAAGATTCAAGGTTACTTTACTATCTCATTCGAGAAAATAATTAAAACACGGCTGAACAGTGACCATTGTAAGTACACAATAATTTGACACATATTGTATATTATGGAACTCAAAGAACAGTTATTGGAACTACGAAGGTTTCGTATTAAAGAAACTAGTAATTCACGTAATTTACGTCCCCCCCCCCCCCCACACACACACACACACACACACACTGCTCTGATGTTTGAACGGATTTATCTGTTCAGAAATATTGACTGCAGAACAAAATTTGCTCTCACTGTATTAGATTTCGCCAAGCGAAATCACCTATCAGATGGAAGGAGTATGCACATTTTGGGGCCGATACATTTTTATTATTTTATTTTTTTACGCTGTTGCAGAAGTTTGTAACACGTCGTGGTGATGTCCAACAAAACAGAATGTAATGAAATGAGACTACGGGACTACGGGAATTTTGTCTCTTTCATCTGTTACATAGTGTGCTTGTTTTCAACGTACCTGCTGTGGATTTTCAACGATAGTGTCCTTTCTGACCTAAGGGTAGGTGACGCGTAGTAATACATTTTGGGGGGACGTTGCAGACTTGTGCGATCTTGTGGACCTGCTATGAAGAGGTACCTTCAAACGTAACCGTCGAGATCGATAAATCTTCTGTCGTCTGTCTTTTCTACTTCACATAGCCAATCTGACCCCTTACCCCTCAGCTGACTTCCGTCAGTCGGTGTTCAAGTCTATGTCATATGCACCCAAGTTTATGTTACACAAAAAACTGCATAAATAGTAAATCAATATCTTTACAGCCATTAAGTACTTGTGTTAAGGCAACGATGATAATGCTGTTAATGACGATGATGATGATTATCATTATTATTATAGTTGCTGTTGTTCCGATGATTACGCTTATAATGCCAAAGATGCGACACAGTCAAAGACATACATTGCTACTCGCATTTTTAGAAGAAAATCGTTTTCTCTTCACTTGTTTTAACACTTTAATCGTATTGAATAATGCATGTGTTGCTCCCTAACCAAGATTATCATGCAATCACTTTATCACTGAATCCTTTTTCTTCTTCTTCTTCTTCTTCTTCTTCTTCTTATTATTATTATCAATAATGTTTTTATTGCTAATAGCAATGCATTCTTTGATGTACTATTTCTCCAAATTGGAGTACAAGTGCCATTACAAAGCATAGAACCAAAGTACACGCGCACGCATGTACGCACGCACGCACGCACGTACGTACATGCACACACACACACACACACACACACACACACACACACACACACACACACACACACACACACACACACACACACACACACACACACACACACACACTTAGTCAGCAGGGAAACTTGAAAAAGGTGAGAATTTAGATGATCTGGAAGACGTGAGTGTGTTTGATGACCTAACTTTGCACGGGAGACTGCTCGAGACAAATGATGTAGCATAAGACAAATATCTCTGACCAAGCGAAAGCGTGCGCACAGTGGGAAGACAAAGAATGGAAGCATCAGTAGGCGAGCGTAACTGGCACATTGGTTTCTAAACTTTAGGAGGTCGGTCAGGTTGCCAGGAACGGTCAAGTTCAGGCAGTTGTAGCATGGAGAAGCGAGTTTGTACTGTATTCGTGAATTATGGAGGTATTAGTATCATTATAAGTAGTAGTAGTAGTAGTAGTAGTAGTAGTAGTAGTAGTAGTAGTAGTAGTAGTAGTAGTAGTAGTAGTAGTAGTAGTAGTAGTAGTTGTTGTTGTTGTTGTTGTTGTTGTTGTTGTTGTTGTTGTTGTTGTTGTTGTTGTTGTTGTTGTTGTTGTTGTTGTTGTTGTTGCTGCTGCTGCTGCTGCTGCTGCTGCTGTTGTTGTAGTATTGCTGTTGTTATTGTTACTACTACTATTACTATTAACAGCAACAACTACTAATATGAGGACAATAATAATAAGAAAAAAATCATTCTGCCTGCTTCTACTGCTACGGTGTTGTTGCTGTTTCTTTCTTATTCTTTAAATAAAAATAAAAAATAAAAAATAAATAAAAAAGAATCATGCACAACACATATTTTATAAATTTGTATATACTGTACACACACGCACGCACGCACACACACACACACACACACACACACACACACACACACACACACACGCACGCACGCACGCACGCACGCACGCACGCACGCACGAACACACACACACACACGTGCGCGCGCGTGCATACATGCACGCACTCACGCACGCACGCACGCATGCACGCACACATGTATGTCAGGGTAGAAATCAAAATATGCCAAGATTTCAAACTCTACCGACAGAAATGAAAGCTGGGATTTATCCCAGGAGATAGATATGTTGACACACATAACTCTTCAGGTTTTCAAACACACACCTTGAAAAATAATATAATTGTATCTTATTTAAAAAGAAAAGAAAAGTATGAGTAGCATCGTAATCATTTATCGTAAGCTTGCTCAATAAATTGCTTACAGTGTAATAGTACTTCTCTGCGAAGAAACACTGTTCAATCTTCATAGTAAATGTATTCGCATGTAGCATATCGTCGGTGACCGTTTCAAACCTCGTAACTCAGTTTTTTCCGGTTTTGAGAAAGACACAATTGTTTAAACTGTTTTAAATTCAGATTTAATCGAAACATATCAAGTTTTTAACACATACACAATCGTAAGTACTTACGTTTGTTGTTATGATGAAAAAATAAAATAAAAGAATTTTGAGGAAAAGAGTAAGTTATGAACTATTTTTGCTATAACATGAAGATACGTGCTTTCCATCCTTAACACCTGATCCATAATGAAGACTTACGAGGATTTATCGCATAATCAAAACATACCACTTGAACGATCAGATGTAGTTAAAACAACCAGATTCTTTGACAAAAGCGCGGTTGCAAGCAGGAACGTCTGTTGTATGATTTTACATCAAAACAATATTAACTAGGCATGATTTTTTGCTACAAAAGGCAGACACGTGGTTTTTGTACTAAACAATTGGTCCTAACTGAGGATTTACGAGGATTTTACTTTTAGAGAATATTGTTATTAATGGAGATTAATAGTCAAAGGAAAGCAAAAACATTCCAGAGAACACTTAGTTCAAAAATAAAAGTGACACTCTACAGCTACTGGTCGCTTTCTAGCAATAAAAAAAGAAAGGAAAAAAAGGAAACAAAATTAAACAGATTTGAAAGAGTATGCCCTGTCCGGTTTATGACTGTAGTGTCCAAACAAAATTAATTATGTTCGTTTCAAAGCAAAGAAGCTGATTATCTTTATGTACACTTTCGTCCGGAACCGTCTATAATGTCCAGGCCTCTTGATGTCTGAAATACTGCTAATAGTGGGAGTTCAGAACGATACCTTTGATCGAGGTATCAGACTGGCTTGGCCTGCTATAATAAACTCAGAGAGGCACTGTCCGATTACAGTTAGTCACGTGATAACACCATGCAAGTTCTAATCCTTAGACTGCTGAGCATGTTCCTTTGATGTCCAGTGGTGTCTGTCTTGGAATCAGAACTGACGAGGTTCCGGTGTTCAGTCTCCAGTCTCCTTGAGGCAGTGCATCATAAATGTGATGGTAGTCTTTGGGCAGTACTTTGTTCAGCTGCTGAAGATGCTTCCACTTGGTGCTCGTGATGCGCATGTGTGCCTTGTACATCTAGGTGATCGTGTTGTCATCAGCTTTGTTCTTTCTCCGTCTTTGTGTTTGGGGTCGCCACTGGTCAGTGTAGTTGATCTTGTAGCTCACCGAACCATCCGGGAGGTATTGCAGACACCGTAGGTCCACAACTTGAGGATCTCCAACACTGCTGCCTGGGCGAGGGCTGCTTAAATAATTCAGCTTGGAGAAGTCTCTGACGAAAGTGTGGTCCACTTGTTTGACTTCATAAGGATGGTCGCTTCTTGTGACATTTATTACATCAATGTACTCGGCTGGCCAAAATATATGGCCAAATTATAGTAGTAGTAGTAGTAGTAGTAGTAGTAGTAGTAGTAGTAGTAGTAGTAGTAGTAGTAGTAGTAGTAGTAGTAGTAGTAGTAGTAGTAATCTTTATCTTTGCGTAATAAATATTATCCTCTCTCTCACTCTCTGTTCTATATCTTGTCGTGTTATGTGAGTTCGGTGGTGGATTATGGAATCACTGAAGGAACCAACATGAACTAAAAACATCAGTGAGTCGGGTCGAGGGCGGAGAATAGCGTTATATTCAATATCAGTTATGAGTAACCAATCGATCAAAGCACTCATCTAGTCACATGCAGTCCTTATCCATCTATGTATTCCTGCAGAGTCCTCGTCCGGATGAGACTACACCATGTGTCGTCATCAGCGAGACAGCGGCGGACCAAAATATATGGCGCCCCTTGAGTTTGCCTTTAACTGCAGAGTGTACAGACTGAACCTCCATCCAGGTGTGCCGCTTTTCAAGAAATTTCTGAAAGATGGTCTTCCTTCGGCTCACAGCAAAGTGAATGAGGGCATTGGACAGGGTAACATTACGATCCGGATAGCAGCACCCGTCTCTGTAGAGAATCACTGTGCTGACAGAATCATCCACCACTGACTCTAGATAATCCAAAAATGCATGATGCAAAGTTGCTGCTCTTCAATTCACCGTTCACCTCATGCCAGAAGTAACACATAAAATTACGGTTAGACAGGTTGTAGATTGTAGTCATGACAGCAAAGCTTGGTTTTGTAGTAATTTGCATTTGCAAATACACGTGCAGGCAACAGGAGCACCTGAAAGTCCACAGTGAGAACCATGATGTTATCGTTTCCTTCGGCCTCCTATTTACCATTCTTCTTTTTCTGTCTTGACTCTTCTTTTCTTTTTCCATGCTCCCTGAAGTCCTCTTCGGAGACAGTGACAGTCCAAGACATACTGCGCTGATCTTTTTTCTGGTTTGTATATGGCAGTGTTTTGCATCTTCATTTCCTTGAGTAAAACTTGCCTGGACACTCGGAGTTTTCCTTTGAAATCGCAGTACTCTTGAAACACTTCGTTCAGATGTGTGCGTGAAGTAATCACAGTTTCAAGGTACAGTTTCTGCGAATCCTTTCGGCAATAGTGTGAGGGCAGCTTGGCCAATGATTTTAGAAACTCTCTTGCTATCAGGATCTTCTCTCTCTTGTCAGCGCCTGTATTCCTGTGTTGTTTTCCTGACGAGGGGCTTTTGAGCATTCACGAACTCTCACAAATTTCAACACCCAATCCCGCGCGGTTCGTCACATGAAGACATCTGACTCTCAGGTGTAAAGTTTCCAGATATCATCATCATTCACAGGGGCTGAAGTTAACGGAAATATTATTGTAATTATACTACATGGACTCCAAAACACACTTCATCTTCACACACACACACACACACCCACACACACACACACACACACACGCACGCACGCACGCACGCACGCACGCACGCACGCACGCACGCACGCACGCACGCACGCACGCACGCACGCACGCACGCACGCACGCACGCACGCACACTCACGCACACACACTTGCACACTGACTCTCAAACACACACACGCGTGCTCTCTCTCTCTCTCTCTCTCTCTCTCTCTCTCTCTCTCTCTCTCTCTCTCTCTCTCTCTCTCTCTCTCTCTCTCTCTCTCTCTCTCTCCCCCTCACACACACACACACACACACACACACACACACACACACACACACACACACACACACACACACACACACACACACACACACACACACTAGCTATCTGTTGTGCATATAATATATACTTGCAGACAGACAGGCGCAAAAGAGGGCATACTGGTAGAAACCAGTCACACTCGGTGGTGATTTCAAATAAATCAAATTCTGAATCAATCGCTTCTTTTGAGTAATTAAGCCACATACTACACATTCATAATTTCATCATACTAATTTAGTCATCATACAGCTGCGTGCTAACATATCAGCTCTTACCTGAACAGATTCCACACACGTCCTTCGCTCGAGAAGATGTCTTGATGAAGTGGAAAAAACTCGTAAGGCGCGAAAAGTGACGTAGTTTCCTGATATGTTGTAGCACGGAAAAGCTCGCAAGTCGTTAGAAGAGGTTTTCATCCGCCAAAACTTTAGCGAAAATACCTCGTAACTCCACTTACGTGTCACTCTGGTTCAGCCTCCCGCCACAAATGACTTACGAGGTTTTACTAGTTATTTCTAACCCCGATTTCACCCAAAAATATTTTCCCTAGAATTCCGAGGATTTCACAGGTGTACAAATGAATTATAGATACTCAAAAGTGTAAAAATCCGAAAACCGGGAAAAATTTAGTTACGATGTTTTAATCGGTTACCGACGATATTTATAGTATGCTCAAAATCCTATCAACGGCAGCATGATAAGGTGTGTAAAATTAGTAAAACAGTTAGTGAACAATTAGTGAACAAAATTAGTGAACAAACAATTAGTGAACAAACTGTGAATTGGTTGTTTGGTCGTTATGAGCGCGCTCCATAAACTGACATTGCAACTACGTTACACTACTACTACTACTACTACTACTACTACTACTACTACTACTACTACTACTACTACTACTACTACTACTACTACTACTACTACTACTACTACTATAATTTGATTTCCGAAATGTGTGTTGAGAGATTCTACATTACTTTCGATGAACCATCACTTACGAAGGGTAAGTTCTCTTTAACTTTGTAACAATAATTGTGTGTTTTTCAGCGCCAGTCTTCAAACGCGCTAAGTGCATGAAAAGAAGAGAAGAAAAAAGAAAAAGAAAAAAAAAGAACAACAACAAAATGGGGAAGGGGTATCGATTATATTGACCGGTATCAAAACCGCAGTAACACATAAACCAAACTATGGCTTTTTTTTCTAAATCAGCTGAAACAGTTTTTCATCAGCTGTGGCAGAAAGAAACTCGGAATGTGCTCACCTGTCTGTCTCGTTGGTCGTCCATTAGCTAGGCTGCTTACTGCGAACCAGTTTCTGTGGAACGCTCCGTTGGGCATTAATTATTCAAACCTGGAGCTGACGGACTGCGAGAATTCCTCAATGTGCACACTTTAGGCTCTTGCCAACCAAAACAGCAAACGAGTTGTGACGTTTGACCGTTTTTTGTTTGTTCGGTTTGTTTGTTTCTTTTTTGTTTGTATGTAAAACTGTTGGAGACGAAAAGAGCTGTGACGTTTGACAGTTTTTCGTTTGTTCAGTTTGTTTCTCTTTTGTTTGTAGGTAAAAACTGTTAGAGAACAAAAAGAGTTGTGACGTTTGACAGTTTTTCGTTTGTTGGGTTTGTTCCTTTCTTTTTCGTTTGACTGAATGTAAAACCGTTAAAGACGAAATGAGTTGTGACGTTGGACATATTTGGCTTTGTTCGGTTTCTTTCTTTTGAATGTATGTAAAACTGTTAAAGACGAAACAAATTTTGCCGTTTGACAGTTTTTCGTTTGTTGGGTTTGTTCCTTTCTTTTTTGTTTGACTGAATGTAAAACCGTTAAAGACGAAATGAGTTGTGATGTCGGACAGATTTGGTTTTGTTCAGTTTGTTTCTTTCTTTTGAATGTATGAAAAACTGTTAAAGACGAAATGAGTTGTGATGTTAGGCAGATTTTGCTTTGTCCGTTTTTTTTTGTTTTTTTTTGCATGTTTGTTTGTTTGTTTGTTTGCATGTGAAACTGTTAAAGACAAAACTAGCTGAGACGCTTGACAGGTTTTGCTTTGTTCAGTTGTTTCTTTTTTCTTTTCTTTTTATTAAAAACAACAACAACAACAATTATCTCTGAAACTGTTCAAGACGAAATGAGTTGTGACGTTTGACAGTGTTTGCCAAATTCCAAGCACTGGTTTACGGCGTCCTTCCTCCAACCACTGCCATAGTTGATTACGCCATAGGTCTCGAAAAACTGTCGGACGAACGGTTTTTCGATGATGCTCAAATGGCAGTGATAACTGACCACGTTACTTGCACCAGCACAAATTAAAATCGTTTGAACTGAGTCGGAACTTTTTTTTCTTTCTTTTTTTACCCGGGGCGGGTGCGTCTCATATTTATGTGCATGCTTGGGCGTTTTGTTCGGTTGTGTTGCTTAATGTCCTCGGATGTCCGGGTTGACATATTGGGGACAAACTGAGACCAATGCGGAAGCGTGGTTCAATATAGCTTTACGTCCACGGAAACCATAAAGCTCGTCAGGACGGACAGCCCAGGACGGCCACCTCGACTCTCACACAGCTCCTGAACTATGGTGCTTTGTTCCTTCACGTGATGCTTAATGTCCTCGGATATCGGTTGACATATTAGGGACAAGCTGAGACCAATGCGTGAGCATGGTTCAGTACAGCTTTACGTCCACATAAACCATAAGGCTCGTTAGGATGGACAGCCCAGGACGGCCACCTCGACTCTCACACAGCTCCTGAACTATGACGCTTTGTTGCTTCCACAGTCTTGTTAGTACCCAAACCTTTCGGAAGGCGCTCACCGCATCGGTGGACAGCTGCGCGGAGATAAAAGAGTGCCCCTTCAGTGGCGTAACCAATTCTGGGAGAGCTTGGAGGAAGGTGTCGGAAAGCGATGTTCGGAATGCGAGTTTTTGCTTTGTTCGGTTTGTTTGTTTCTTTTGTTTGTTTGTGAGCCTGTTACAGACAAAACGAGTTCTGACGTTTCACAGTTCTTACTTGGCTTGGTTTGTTTGTTTCTTTTGTTTCTTTTGTCAAAACGTGTTGAGACGTTTGGCAGTTTTTGCTTGGTTCAATTTGCTTCTTTCTTTTTGTTTGTATGTGAAACTGTTAAAGTATGCATTCGTCCTGTTAAACCGCACTGGTTTACTGGGCGTAAAACATCAGGTTTATTTACACTGTACAACTCTTTTTCGTTTTAAAACCTGACTTTTTTCACATTTCTCAAAACTCAACTAATGGAATTCTGTTTCACACTTGTCCTTTTTTCTGTGATCACGGTTTTCAGGTTGTTAAAATCCAGCTGTTAATTACCGTGGTCACAATTTGTTCCTTTAGGGTGTGCGTTTGAGGAAGAGGGAAGTGTATGTGTGCGTGTGTGTGTGGGGGGGGGGGGGGGAGGAGGGGGCGACATGTGCTTTGATGTCTCTTTTCTTTTGTATCTCCCCCCCCCCCCCCTTTTTTTTCTTTCTTCTTTTCTTTTACTCAATAGGCATCTAGTTATCACACATGAAGCAATGATTGTGAATGTGCTTTCATCGTCTTAATAAACAGCATTCTTCTTTTAGGCTTTTGCGTTCATCGTTTTAATAAATGTTATTCTTCTGTTAAGCTTTGCGTTGATAATTTTAATAACTTTTACTCTTCTGTTAAGCTTTACGTTCATCGTGTTAATAAATTTCATTCGTCTTTTAAGCATTGCGTTCATCGTTCTAACCATTTAAAAATAAAAAATAAAAAAAATCTTTAATTTTTGCGTTCATCGTTTTAATTTAAAAAAATCCGCTTTTAAGAATGAAACGGTAGGCACAGTGTCATTACAAGAAACAGTGACATGTTTTGAATGTTCGTATTTTACTACTGGAACACTCGCACGAGGTGATATCGACATCTTTCGTTTACTTTGTCAAATGAGTATTAGATGTTCGTCGACCAAAGCTCTTTCATTTGGGAGGGGTGAAAGGTCGCACTAGCCGAGCGACGCAGGCATAATTACTGATTAATGTGATCGTACGATTTAATGTTTGCAAATTATTATGAGAGCAAGTTTGCTTGACGTCTTATATTCTCACTTGATTTATATTCTTGATATTTCAATTCATCTGCACAGAGTAGGCTACCTGATTTCACAGCGTCCACTCGCCTTTCTGACAAGTTCAAAATGGCCGACGCAGCAGACGATGCTACGGTTACTCGATTCAGTAAATGCCAAGATGTCGATAGATTAGCTTTTTTTTTTTTTTTTTTTTTTTTTACGAATAATGACCTCGTCGAGACCGCTTGGTTGTTGCAGAAGTAAAACATGGCGAATCACATCCAGAATCGGGGCCTGCCAGGTATGCCTTCACCTAATGTTTATGTTTACCGATGTTTGCGCGTGCGAAATACGTCGCAGGGAAGTGAACGAAGCGTGTCGGTGCGCATGCCCAGATGGGATTGCCCCGTCTAAAGTTAGCACAAGCGATGACGCGTGTGTTGACCCCTTTCTTATAAGCGCGAAGTCAGTGACTCTGTTGTCTCGACCCCACACTCCGAGCACCGCCTTCCGGCACCTTCCTCCAAACTCTGCCAGATTTAGTTACGCCACTGAAGGGGCACTCTTTATCTCCCGCGCAGCTGTCCAGCGATGCGGTCAGCGCCCTCCGAACAGTCCGGGTACTAATATGACTGTAGAAGCAACCTAGCGCCAAAGCACCCACGTAAACATGAGACGCATCCACCCCGGGTAAAGGAAATAGTTCCGTCTTGATTCAAACGATTGTGGTTTTATTTGTGCTGGTGTAAACTTTGTTGGCGGCTATAAATGACATGCCTTGTTTTGTTTTGAGTTGTTTGTAACAAACTTACCACTGTTTGAGCACCAACAAAAAACTGCTCGTTAGCTGACAGTTTTCTGGACCCTGTGGCGTAACTAAATACGGCAGTAGTTGAGGGAAGGATGCCGTAAACCAGTGCTTGGAGTTTGTCTTGACCCTTGTCCGCGTCCATGTATACGAACTTTGCCTATCTCAAAGTCTCGGACTCTAAAATCAAGGCACACCTCCCACAAGTCAACAAATAAAAAACATCCCTCTGAAGTGAGTGAAGGACCTAGCGACACCGTCATCCATTTTTATATTTATTTCTTCCCCATCCACACGAAAGCTCTGCTCTCAGCCAATCAGAGGCAATGTTCGTCGAATAGGGCGAATGTTCCCAGAACATGTTGAGCGAAGCTTTTTGGACCCCGAATATAGCTTCGTCGCAGTTCGACGAATACTCCGAACTATATTCGCGAAGCAAATACTCCGAACTATATTCGCGAAGCAAAGGTTCGCCCAGTTAAGAACGAATACTCGCAACTATGTTCGCGAACAAATGTTTGCCCAATTAAAAACGGGCTTAATAGGCCTGCTCGCCTCTCAGTGTAGACGTTAAAGGGCCTAGAGGAGGGGGCGACATGTGCTTTGATGTCTCTTTTCTTTTGTATCTCCCCCACCCCCTCGGTTTTTTGTTTTGTTTTTTGGTTGCTTGGTTGGCTGATTCGTAGAGTGGATAGCTGCCTAGTGTCCTTCTTGACTGTTTCTCATTGGGCTGGGGCGCTAGATTGTTTCCACAGTTTTATCAGTACCCAAACCTTTCGGAGGACGCTGACCGCGTCGCTGGACAGCTGCGCGGAGATAAAGAGTGCCCCTTCAGTGTCGTAACTAAATCTGGCAGAGTTTGGAGGAAGGTGCCGGCAAGCGGTGCTCGGAGTGTGCATGTGATCCAAACTCCAGCACTGGTTTTACGACATCCTTCCTTCAACCGCTGCTGTATTTAGTTACGTCATTGGGTCCAGAAAACTGTCAGCTAACGAGCAGTTTTTTGTTGGTGCTCAAACAGTAGTAAGTCTGTTACAAACAAACCATACAAGGCGTGTCATTTATAGCCACCAACAAAGTTTACACCAGCACAAATAAAACCACAATCATTTGAATCGAGACTGAGCGATTTTTTTTACCCGGGGTGGATGCATCTCATGTTTACGTGCGTGCTTTGGCGCTAGGTTGCTTCTACAGTCACATTAGTACCCGAACCTTTCGGAGGGCGCTGACCGCGTCGCTGGACAGTTGCGCGGAGGTAAAGAGTGCCCCTTCAGTGGCGTAACAAAATCTGGCAGAGTTTGGAAGAAGGTGCCGGAAAGCGGTGCTCGGAGTCTGCATGTGATCGTGTCGTGTTGCGGGCTCAGCGTCCGTCTGCGCCAATGTTGTTGATTTTGGTATTGTCCCCATTTTCGTCTCTCTCGCTGCTTAGGGCGCTAGTTGTCGAGCGCCTTTTGATGTTAACTAGGTGAGTCTTAACTGACAAGTCCAAGGTTAGGGGTGATTTTTGACACGATTTCCGTTAAAGCTCGCTGAGAACCATGATGTAGGTGAAACTGTGATCTGAGGGTTATAAATGCACGAAAAAAGGCATTTTCCGTCGTACCGAAAGCGTCTCCATGACGCCCAAATCACGTGACCATATATATGCCTACTACGTCAATCTGGGGAGCGCTGCAAAATGGCCAACTCGAGCTCCGAAGACGAAACTGATACTTTGCCCGAGAGACCCACAAGGATAAAGCCGTATCAGTTTGAGCCTGTCAGGCAGGATTTTGAAAGAGTACCGGACATCGTGTCAGCTTCGACATGCGGTATTCCATGGGGTTTGCGAAATCGCACTCACTGAAATGCTCGCTACACAAATGGGCGTGATGCGGCGCAGCAAGAAAGTCAGCTCGTTTGAATTGTTTAAACCTAATCCACTTTCGCCTCATTGCGGGTCGATTGCGCGGGAGCTCGTGCATTGTTATACCTGGGGTCGTCTGCGAATTGTTACAGTTCGCGGCAACACAGTAGGCCGGCATAGTTAACTTCTTTGTTGACCACACGCATACACAGTTTATTGAAGAATCTAAGATGGCAACCGCACTGACTCCCCAGACTGACGTCATTTCCGGGAAAGTCACGTGACTGATGGAGAACCCGAGGCTGTAGTCTCGGCCAGCCTACAGAAAATAAAATTGATTAAAAACCCATTTTTTAAATTTATTTTATATTTTATTTTTGTTTATTTCATTAAATCTGAAACTAGTGACTCATTTGTCAATCCTTTCGATGGTCATTTTGCATACTTAAAAACCTTGGACTTTTACTTTAAGGCGTTCACATTTCACAACACTGCTATTGTCAAAGCGAGACCAGCTCTGCAATTTTAATATTATTCTAAGCTTCAACCATCTATGTCGTCGTGTATTAATCACTCAAGAGCAAGGTACACTGTAAGAATGTATGCTGCCATTTTTCCGGCTGTAAGTAATAGCATAGTCCACATTCATGTGTGTGCCAGCGTACCGCATAATATAATATACAAAACCAAAAGAAAACCTTCATGTCACATAATTTCAAGCGTAGAAGCGTTACTCTGGAGACTGTTGTCAAATTTGTCATGTTAACATCTTTGTTATTTAATGAAAAATTGACTGAATTCTAAAAAAATTTTATCCCGTGAGCTGAAGTTTGTGTTTTGTGTTATTGTTTGCAATTGCAAAAGCTGAACAGCATAGACTCCTATGCCATGACACGGTCTGGTCCCTCACGGCGACGTCCCTTTCTTTTCTTCCCCTGCATCCATCGTTTCTCCAACGAAAGCAACGTTCAGCTTTCCTTTCTCAAAGCTGTGGCCACCAACTTCTGGGATCTCAATTTCTACATCTATATTAGTGTAGTCGTCAACCGTAGCGGAAGTGCCTCCGTTTTGTTGTGTCGTCACACCGAAAGCGGATCTTGGTAATGACGGTTTTTCCTTTGCCCATTCTTGCTCTTCCCCTCTGCCGAATATTGCGAACACGAACGCCCCGATGAAGGAAATGCCTGCTGTTATCATGAAGACGTTTCTCCAGCTTTCTTGCCGTTTCTGTAACACACACACACACACACACACACACACACACACACACACACACACACACACACACACACACACACACACACACACACACACACACACACACACACACTCACACACACACACACACACACACACACACACACACACACACACACACACACACACACACACACACACACACACACACACACTTTCAGTGTTGTTATTGGCCTTTTTGTCCCTTGGGGGATGAATACAAATTGACATTGACACAATTCGTTCCTTATAAACAAGTACATGAATACCAATATTACATCACTACAGTACCTACTTCACACATTGACAGGAACAAGCGCCCAGACACAAACCAAGCGCTCACACACACACACACACACACACACACACACACACACACACACACACACACACACACACACACACACACACACACACACACACACACACACACACACACACGTAAAGACGCACGCGTAAAACAGAAAAATACCTGCATGAATTTCAGCATTGAATGCTGTTCTCTGATTCACAAACGTTATTCCCTGGATCACCTGTGCTTTAAACTGAGATGCTAGAACTTGACTTTGATTTTTAGGTATTAAATTATTCAGTTATCGAATAATTGAAGATTTATTTCTTATTTTTTGTTCAACAGAACAGATCGAATTACCTCCGAACGAAGATTGCATTCATACAAATTGAAGATATGATAGTTGTAAGTGTGTTCAGTCAGTTGGATTTCGTACACCCGTAAATCCAATCAAGAGAATCGAGTCAGTTGGATTTTGTACACCCGTAAATCCATTGAAGAGAATCGAGGGTTCACGAAGATTCGTATTTTCGCTGTTATACGTGGTCCTAAAGGTCATATTGTTAAAAATTCAGTTCCACTGTTTGGTAAACTAATCTTGTGTACATGTGTTTAGCTGCTGTTATTGTCGTTGCTATAACTGTTGTTTTTGTTGTTTTATTTTGAATGCAGTCACTCAGTGAAAGAATTCGTTCAAATAAAAAGCTCATGTATCAGCTTCATGCTATTCGTTTTGAATCATTTTCAAATGGGGAAGTCTGGGTCAGTTGAACAAGAACCGAACAAGCGTCGTTACGTGCTGATACTGTGGTACCTCTCCCTTTCTGGCCACCTGTCCTTCTGCCTGACTAACTGCATGCCTGCAGGTCTATCCGCTAGTCTGTCTGCCTAATTACATGACTGATGTCAGCAAGCCTATCTGGCTAACTAAACAAACGCCATCTTTGTCTAACTAGATGACTGGATGTCAGCCTACCTGTCCTTCTGACGGATTACATGTCAGCCTGCATGTCTGACTGACTGTCTCCATGTCATCATGTCTGTCTGCCGAGAGGACTACATAATTATGTCATCATATCTTTCTAACCGACTCCATGTCATCATATCTGTCTGCCTAACGGACTGCATGTCATCGTGTCTGTCTGCCTAACGGACTGCATGTCATCGTGTCTGTCTACTTAACGGACTACATGTCACCGTGCCTGTCTGCCTAACGGACTACATGTCACCGTGCCTGTCTACCTAACGGACTACATGTCACCGTGCCTGTCTACCTAACGGACTACATGTCACCATGTCTGTCTACATAACGGACTACATGTTATCGTGTCTATCTGCCTTACAGACTGCATGTCATTAATGTCTGTCTACCTGACGGACTACATATCATCATGTCTGTCTACCTGACGGACTGCATGTCATCATGTCTGTCTACCTAGCGGACTGTATATCATTAATGTTTGTCTTCCTAACGGACTACATGCCACCATATCTGTCTACCTAACGGACTATATAATTATGTGATCATGTCTGTCTGCCTAACGGACTATATAATTATGTCATCATGTCCGTCTGCCTAACGGACTGCGTGTCATCACGTCTGCATACCTAATGGATCGCGTGATATCATGTCTGATTACCTGAGTAAGTACATGTCATTGCCTAATGCATTACGCGACCTGCCTGCCTATGTGACTGTATACACACGGGCCTGCTGGCTCGGACAACCAGCAGACACACATATGCTGTATTTGGCTCAGTGCTGGCACCTTAATTATGTTTACAGATATGCCTATAATTATAATTACACTCACATCAGCAGTAATAGAGGAGACGAGGAGGGGGCCCACGATGCTAGACGCTGTGGAGAAACTGACCGTGATACCCGCTAACGTCCCCGCAAACCTGCCATCAGAGTTAGACAGCCAGCGTAGAGTCCTTTAAAGGCACAGTTTTTTTATTTTGTTTTTAAATATGCTAAGGCACATTTCCCTTGTGATTCACATGGGATCTGTGTGTGTGCATGTGTGTGTGTGTGTGTGTGTGTGTGTGTGTGTGTGTGTGTGTGTGTGTGTGTGCATGTATGTGTGTGTGTGTGCATGTGTGTGTGTGTGTGCATGCATGCATGTGTGCGTGCGTGTGTGTGTGTGTGTGTGTGTGTGTGTGTGTGTGTGTGTGTGTGTGTGTGTGTGTGTGTGTGTGTGTGTGTGTATGTGTGTGTGTGTGTGTGTGTGCGTGTGTGCGTGTGTGAGTGCTTCGCCCACCTCTCTCCCTCGCTCTCTCTCTTCCAGTCTCCCTCCACACCCTCCATTCGCACCCGCTAGCTGCTACACCCTCCCCTCTCTCTTCTTCTGTTTGTCGGTCTAACTCTGTTTGCCTGTCTGTCCGTCATTCTGCCTCTCTCTGTGCCTCTCTCTTCCTCCCTCTCTTCTGTCTGTCCCTCTCCTTTCCCCCCTCCCCACGCACCCACACCGGACGCTGACCTGGGAGCAATATCCAGATGGTTGAGTCTGAAGCCCGACATACAGGCAGAGTTGAAGGCGGCCGTGACAATCATCATGGACACGGCCACGTACCTCATCTCGGGGTCCAGGAACCCAACCCCCAGGATCACCCCTCCTGGTATCACGAGTCCTGCAGAGAGAGGGAAAGAGAGAGATATAATCCTAGCAATTTACAGTCATCATGGACACGGCCACGTACCTCAGCTCCGTCCAGGAACCCAACCCCCAGGATCACCACTCCTGGTACCACGAGTCCTAGAGAGAGGGAGGGGGGAGGGAGAGAGAGGTGGGGGAGAGGGAGAGAGAGGGGGGAGAGAGAGAGGGAGAGGGGGAGGGAGAGAGAAGGGGGGGGGAGAGAGAGGGGGAATCATAATGATTTACAGTTATCATGGCGAGGGCCACGTACTTGAGCTAGGGGTTCAGGAGCCTAACCCACTGGATCAGCACTCCGGGCACCACGAATCAAGCAGACAAACAAAAGAAAAAAACCCCAAAAACCACCAAACAAACGAAGAAGAAGAAGAAGAAGAAGAAGGAAAAACAGATGAAAACTGTTTACGATCATTCGGCGCCTACAGATCATGGAAAAGAAGAGAAGTTCCTTGTGTTAAAATAGGACACGATGACGAAAGAGTTACTAGTAGGTTCCAATATTAATTTCAGTGTACACGGTGAGTTAATATGGGAATCAAACTGCACTTGTTTGTGCAGCCTCTAAATTATTATCAATATAAATTCACACAAACATACACAAACACGCACACTTATAGACACAGACACACACACACAGGCACACACACACACAAACTCAAACACACACACACACACACACACACACACACACACACACACACACACACACACACACACACACACACACACACACACACACACACACACACACACACACACACACACACACACACACACACACACACACACACACACACACACACACACACACACACACACACACAGGATATGCACTGACCAATACACTGAAACAGCTTCCTGCTCTGAGAGATGGTCAGCTTTCGCTGTGTGGTCAGGTGGTCAGACAGGATAGCGAACAGGGCGCCGGTGAAAACTCTCGCTATGAAAGGCAACGAGGACAACACTCCGTTCTGGTGGGACATTAAGGCATTGTTCATCATCATCATCATCATCATCATCATCATCATCATCATCATCATCATCACCACGACAATAAGGTGGTATCATCGTTATGACGTATATAGCGTATCGTAATCAGCATTGTCATCATCACGACCAACACCTTCAACATCACCACTACAACCGCCAGCACCACCACCGTCCTTATCAGCAGCAGCAGCTGCAGCTGCAGCATTGTCACCGTCATCATCACATCATTATAGCATCAACACTACCATCCCGACAGTGTAATAATTAACTTCATCATCATCACGAGTTGCATAGAATGGTTTCACATTATCAGCATCAGCATCCGAACCATCATCATCGCCATCATCATTATCATCATCATGACTCCAACAGCGTCGTATCATCATCACAAAGGCGAATGTCGTTAAGGTGTCACTCACAGCCTCTGTATCATAGATACGTCTTGGAGGTGTTAATCGTAGTCAATGTATCATAGAGGAAATCGTCTTTAAGATGTGATGACTCCCAGTCTCTGAATCATGGCAGAGGATGTTCCTGATGCGTCACCCGCTGCGTGTGTGTCATAGAAGAGGATGTCGTTGAGGTGTTGCACACAGTCTCTGTATCATAGAGATGTCGCTGATGTATCACTAACAGCCAGTGTACTAAACGGGAGAATTTCATTGAGGGGATGTCACTCACAGTCTTAGTCAAAGAGGAGGACATCGTTGAGTGGGATGTGTCACTAAGTCTCTGTGTCAAACAGGAGGACATCGTTGAGTTAATTTCACTCACGGTCTCTGTGTCAAACAAGAGGACATCGTTGAGGTGATGTGTCACTCACGGTCTCTGTGTCAAAGAGGAAGATGGCGTTGAGGTAATTTCACTCACAGTCTCTGTGTCAAACAAGAGAACATCGCTGAGGTCATGCGTTACTCACGGTCTCTGTGTCAAAGAGGAGGATGTCGTTGAGGTAGATGGGGAGGTAGGTGCCGAGGACGCTCAGTAGCCAGGAATAGCTGATGTGAGTCATCAACAGAGACAAGAAGGCTGCGGACGTGAAAACTGATTTCAGCGGCGGCTTGGTGGAGATCTGTACGTGAGGATTAGAAATTACTGTTCGCATTCATCACCTATGCTCCTAGCGTCTGAAAGCGAATTTTAAGTTTGGTAAATTAATAAAAAAAAATGAAAAAGACAGAAACGGAAAGGGTGTTGGATAATATTTAAACTCGGAGTGGCACGTGTTACTCTTGAAACACAGAAATACTGATGGCCCTTTTCTACAGTACTTTATTCCGCGCAAGTTCTTTTCTCGTAGTCGCATTTAAAGCTACAACATACAGATAGGAATTTTGCGAAAAACGTTGTCAGATTAGTGCTTTTTTGTGCGTCTTTCTTTCATCAACAATGTCAGCAAGTGACTGTCATGGCTCGCCGTTTTGCAAAACCGTAAAACATGTTTTGCCGTGCAGATGGAAACAAAAATGGCTGCCGCGGCTTATTAGTTCTGATCGAGCGTTAAAATCAACCGAATATACATAATCTTAACACTGACCATAACCTAAACCATAAGATCGGCCTAAACGTGAGAGGTAAAGCTGATGCGATCTGGGTTCAAAATAGGGCATTAGAAGAAGAAGAAGCAGAAGAGGAGGAATATTCTGTACAATCCAAAATGAATTGAAGTAAAGATAAACCAACCTTCCTGACATTCGGTTCAGAACGGCGTCTCTGACGTATGAGTGCTCTTTCCTTGCCTTGAATTCTGGGATGTTCTTCCGGCGTGTCGTAAGCTGCAAAGTGCCACACTATGGTCCACGCCAAGCTAAGTCCGCCTGCACATTCATTGATGGGGAATTGAAGGAACACGACTCGAAATCCCCATTTTCCCCTCTATTCCTTTCCTATTCACCCCTAACTCCCCCCCCCCCCCCCCCACCACCACCACCACCCGCCCCCTTCACTCCTCTTCCTCCCCTACAGTCCTCTCCTACCTTCCCTCCACTCCTCTCTCTCTCTCTCTCTCTCTCTCTCTCTCTCTCTCTCTCTCTCTCTCTCTCTCTCTCTCTCTCTCTCTCTGTGTCTCTCTCGCTCGCTCGCTCAATTTCCCGCCTCTCTCTCGCTTCTCTCTCTGGCAAGGTACAGGGCCATGTCCCTCACTCTCTCTCCTCTGCTCTCTGACCTACCACCACCATCCGACTTTCTCTGTCTCTCTGTCTCTGTGTGTGTCTCCATCTCTTGCCCTCTCTTTCCCTCAGTCTCTCTCCCCATCCACCCGCACTCTCTCTCTTTCGCCCTTCCCCCCTCTCTTCTCCCTCCATCTTTCTCTTCACGCCTCCCTCTCACTACATCTCTCTCCCTCTCTTTCCACATCTCTGCCCCTCTCTCCCGCTTCATGGCTGAAAAGCTACCGTAGATATAGAAGATGAAGGGCCATCCATCGTCCAGTGGAATGCTGCACAGGAATCCAGACACCAGGTTGGCCACTATGTTTCCCGTGCTGGTGCCTGGAACATCACTTCATCATTATTGTCGTCATATTGTCTTCGTCATCATCACTGTCATCTCGTCTTCTGTTTCGGCTTTATTAAAGTGATCACCGTTCTCTTCGTCAGCATCATTATCATATCGGGCAGCAACAGCATCAACATCATCGTAAACACCATCATCTTTATCATCGTCATCCCGAGATCCTTGTCTTCCTGCCTGTATAGATATGTTGCGTGTCGTGAAGGATATCACACGACTCAGTGCCATAAACGATGTAACAGCACCACGGGATTCATTCTGAGAAATATTTACTCAGTTGTTTCCGTCTCTCTCTCTCTCTCTCTCTCTCTCTCTCTCTCTCTCTCTCTCTCTCTC
>OY757555.1:8062036-8074809 GCA_963584105.1 Alviniconcha strummeri | reverse complement strand
AAACTGACCTAAATACAGTACTGTATCCGCACGTAAAGACAGTGCTACCAAAACAATTTACATAAGGCATTAAATGCACACACACACACACACACACACACACACACACACACACACACACACACACACACACACACACACACACACACACACACACACACACTGACTGTAGCAGAAACTGGGTATTGATATTAGTTGGCGCGGAAATACTGTGAGAAGAGTAAGGTTTGGCTTTAAAAGATGACAGGGTTGAGCAGTGTCTAAAGTCTTGTGGGAGCGAATTCACAGTTTGTGCTCAGGGAGCGTGTGATAAAAAAGGTGATGTCTGTAACCATACTGATGAAACTCTATTACACATGCTTTGGGGCTGTCCAAAAATCCAAGACTATTAGCTTGATGTACGAAACTGGATTTATACTAACCTTACACACCTCATCAGGCTTGGCAATAAAAGATTTTTTACACTGATAGAGTTTGGACTTATATATACTTTCTAAGACGAAATAAATATGATTGTATTGATTTTAGGAAAAATCAAAGATGCCCTAAACATTAAAGCAAAGATGATAAGCTACGCAGTAGCATACTATCTTTGATTAAGGAAAAGCAGTGGAGAGGGCAGAGGGATATAAGTACTTGAGTGTGGTTTTGGATAGTAATTTCAACTTGGACCCCCTCCCCCCCCCCCCAACCCCCCCCCCCCCCCAAATAAAAAAATAAATAAATAAAATATATACATAAAATAAATTAAAAAACCCGACTCTATGTTAAATAAAGTGATTTCGACAGTGTATTGCTTGAGATAGCTGAGATTCAATTTAAATATGTAGTAACATTTTATAATGCTGTAATATGTAGCCTTATTATGTTTGGTTCTGTCTGTTGATGGGAATATTTCAAATTACATAGATGGAAAAGGTTGTAAAACAAAAAAGAAACTGGTCATGTTGTGAGAAGGCCACTGGACAGTTTTAAGACTACATGAAAAGAGACTTAAATAAAAGAAGAAGCAACACACCCTAATGCAAATATTAAATGTCCCTACACACGAGACACTACTTTGACAGCAGACGCAGCAACAGGAGTGGAAGATTTTTATTCCCAAGGACAAATACAGACCGTTATAAAGCCTCGTTTTTACCTTCGGCTCTCTCAGCTTTTAATGAAAATTATCACAGTCATTAACCGTGTGTGCGCATGCATCAGGACGTCTGCTAAATGAACCTTTAAAACTTGTCCCGTTTACTTTGAAATAGTGTAATAAGGTGGCGTGGGGGAATTTCGTCCTCTCGCTCGGCTGAGGGAACTTCGGTCATCCAAACACCTTGTGAACTGCACTCAGTACTACGCATCAACCCCTACAACTGAAATGTTCCAAACATATTATCAGCTTCATGACGGATCAGTCCACAGAAAGAACAACAAACGAGAGTGATTGTTACAAGCAGCCTACTTTGGGAGCCATACTTATCCCGCTTACTTTCAAATCGTATAATAAGCCTGTATGGCAGCAATTTTCTTCTTCTAGTGACGTGGACAGTGCTGTGCTTTCATTTTCACACCACATCGGCCACTTCAGCATTCCACGCCAGCCGTTGCTTTCAAACATTTGCTGAACTGCTTCTTTCTCTTCACGTCTTTCTCTTCAAAGCCCAGCCCCATTGCCCAAGTTGAGGTTGACGTGAGTGCGTATGTGTGAATTTCAGCCGTCTCCCTTTCTTTCGTGGCAGCGACGACAAGACGATCATAAACACGAGGGAGATATCAGTAATTACTGACATATATGTTGTCTCTATGCTTGTGTCTTTATTCAGTTTGTAAACTTCAGTTGTGTTCGAGTTTTTGAAATAAACATTTGTATTGTGCTTGTGATACCCACTTGCCACTGAGCGTATGGTTTTCTTCTTCTGATTTTGTGTTTAAGGTCCGGAATACCTTTCACTGGAGATACAGATAGAGAACAACAATGTCAGCGATGATACCAGCATTCTTCTTGTCTTTAACTTGTGCTTCTTTGGCGAATGGTGAGTTTCTGTCTGTCGTCGTGTCTTCTATAATTTTTCAAATATACCCTTTTTTATCGCTGTTTAGAACAGACGTGAAATCAATATTTCAAACATGATTTCTACTTGAAACAAGTTTCGTGACTGGTTTTCCTGTTCTTGTCTTCTTCTGAAGCTTGTGTGTGTGTGTGTGTGTGTGTGTGTGTGTGTGTGTGTGTGTGTGTGTGTGTGTGAGTGTGTGTGTGTGTGTGTGTGTGTGTGTGTGTGTGTGTGTGTGTGCGTGCATGTATGCGTGTATGCACATGCGTGTGTGCGTGCGTGCGTATATGCATTCGTGTGTGCGTCTGTTCGTACATGTGTGTGTGTGTGTGTGTGTGTATGTGTGTGTGTGTGTGTGTGTGTGTGTGTGTGTGTGTGTGTGTGTGTGTGTGTGTGTATGTGTGTGTGTGTGTGTGTGTGTGTGTGTGTGTGTGTTTGTGTGTGTGTGTGAGTTTGCATGCGTCTTTCTCCCCTTCCCTAGCTCTCTGTCTCTCCCTCCTACCCTTCTTCACAGCTGTTCTTTCAGTAGCGTGTCTGTCCATCGCTCAAGCTCTCTGCCAATCCATCCCTTCGTCCTTGGAAGCAGATCCATTGCTACTCTCATTCTGTTTCAGGACAACCGGCCGCCGAAGGGACGTCTTTCATCACCGCTTTTCCGCAGTTGTACCTGAACAGAAAAATGTTTTCCTCCATCTGGTTGATGACCCAAGGCTCTGATAATGTCAGCGTGCGAGTGCAGTCGCTGTCCACTTCGTCCAGTCCTCTCGACCAGCAGGTCACGGTGTCACCCGGCCAAGCGTTCCCCTTCCACATCAGCTTGTTGTTTGAACAGCCTTTGGGCAACGTCCTCACGAATGACGGGGTCAGGATCACCGCCTCGTCTCCCATCTTTGCTGACGTCTATCTGCGGGCTTCTAGGGACCATGGTGACTTTCACCCCCTCATCCCCGATCCATTGCTGGGTACCGAGTATTTCGCTGCCGCGTACAGCAGGAGCGAGGCATTGACGGCCAGCTTTGTCCTGGTCGTGGCTCAGGCGAACAACACCGACGTCTCGCTGGAGCTCAGCAAACTGACTGACGGAGAGACCATCCAGATCGGGGGCGTCACGTACGACCGCAGAGACACCCTGCGCGTGACGCTGAACAGTCTCCAAACGCTGCAGATCCAGACGGCGTCCGATTTGACCGGGACGAGGATCTCCTCCACGAGACCTGTAGCCACCTACAGCGGGCAGAACCGTACGCGCGTGGTTAACTCAAACAAATGCCGCTCTCACCTGAGTGACCAGTTACCTCCCGTGGTCAACCTAGGCCGGAAATTTGTCTTGCTGAGCACCCCTGAACAAGATGCCGGCGACCTGTATCGGTTCATCGCCGCCCACCCGTTTACCACGGTGGTTGTGGAATCAGTCCCAAAGACGACCATTCATCTTCTCTCTCCAGGAGATTTCTACGAGTATGACCTGGCCAGCCAAAGTTATCTCTATGCACAATCCGACAGGCCGGTGATGGTGGTGCAGCTGACGAAGACTCCACGATCTATAGATTTCCTAGGAGACCCGTCTATGGGAGTGCTGGCCCCTCTGGAGCAAGCGGAGAGTTTCTACATGTTCCCTCAAACAGTTAAATTTGAATACGTGTACATGACGTTTGTCATTCAGAGGTAATTACGACCATCGTCTTTCCGAGTCTCGTTTATCTTGCCGAGCACTAGCTGTTATGTCTCGTCCTGGCCAATTGCGGTAGGGTGCAGAGGACGCATAATTCGAGGTCCGCTTTCGAAGCGGACCCATTGTTAAGTTCTCTGTTTAAAGCCTAGGTATGGGTCGTAATAATGATGATACATGGCTCTGTTGGCTTCACTTACTGTCACGAGGCAACCTTGACCCGCACTGTGTCACGACACACTGACACCAGCAAGAACATCAAGACTACTATCAAAATGCCGTTACGTGTTGCATAAGTAGGTATGGGACAATCCTCAGCCATGATAAGCTCCTTGCATAACAACATATACCCACACAAAATGGAGATGAATTACCAGAAGACGGCGTGTGGCTGAAAAGGAACGGTAGCACACGCAATCTTCTCACTCTATGGATGTCAGTGTACAAATGTATATAATAATAATAAGTGACGATCCAGAGAGTATCCAGCTGAAGCACGATACAACAGCAACATCTGCCACGAATACCTACTTTTTATGCACAGTGGTTTTTATGTGGTGTTTGTTGTTGTTGCTGATGATGTTTGTCTGTTTGTTTTGTTTTGCTTTGCCTCTGCGGTAGAGTCCATTTCACTTTTTCGGAACAAAACCAACACTGAAATAGAGATGACTGCCATCAGTCGGAAGAAAGTTCGAAACACACACAAATATATAACAAATAAAGCGCTTTGTTTATTCGGACTTTGGAGGAAGACCCTTTCTTTCCAGCGACAAACGAATGGTTATTCGCCAGGCAAAGGAGGAAGAAGAATGAACAAAATCAGAACACTTACTGGCCTGCGTGTGAATGAAGTTTCGTCAGTCAATAATGATGTCCAGAAAATACGCGTATGACGCAGTCTCAGAATACACAACTGTCGGCTTGCGGTGTTTTTGTCTCGTTAGGCGGTTTGGAAAATATCAGAGTCGATCGACTTGTGACCATACGTTTTCTTATTGTGGGTGGATACACCCGGTGTTAACGAGAGTGCTTCATCTAAATCTGCAACAGCGATACCGGTAACCCTTGATAAACAGCCAGAGTGTTGTGTTTCTTTGAAGAAGGGCTTGCACGAATTGATGCATGACAGCTAGGCTTCTGCGAGGGCAATTCGGAAACGACACGAACATCACGTAGTTTTAGGAAGGTTGAGAAAAGTATGTATGTGTGTCTATACACAGGGCCAACTTACAACGAACTTCCGCTTGAAAGGTGTACGGAACAACATTTACCCTGACTTGTAGTAGGTAGATCTGCAGCAGGAAATTATAAGGTGGATATAATGATATATAGCTATGTTTGATCTGCCACTAAAAAAGATAACGTATTATATAATAAAAACATTGCACTAGCAACACATGTTCTCATTCTTCCAAACTACAATCTATTCACACAAACAGCTGCATCCCATTTACTTCCAAACATCCCTCTATTTCATCCCGGTCCCGTCGTCCCCTTATTTGCATCCGAAGCCGTTGCTGTTGTGTTTATCTGGTGATTATGTGTCCGGGTGGCCTTTGGAATGAAAGACTGGAGGTATCGTGTAGTCTTACTTCGGTGAATCCTAAATCTGTCGTTTCGGTTTATATGTCAGTTGTCAAATTCAGGTCTGAATGGGTGCGTCTCGTCAGCCAAACTCGTCCTCAGTTTGTTTGTTACTGCTTTCTCCCCACTACCCCACCTGCCTTCTCATGTTCTTGTTGAGTCTCTTTTTGTCTTGTTTGGATGCATTCCCTCCCCAGCAACTCATTCCAAAAGTTAAAACACTGCTAATGGCAGATGTATAAAGTATATGTGACATTTCTTAGTGGGCGTCTGAACTTTCTCAAGCAATATAGCCTTCTTAACTACTGCATCTACGAGGCATTTCTAAGACAGTTTGTCATCAATCGTTATTCCTAAATATATAATTATACCAGGTACAAATAAACATTTGCTAGGATTTTAAATCCTACCGGCGGAAATTAAAGTTGAGTTTTCCCATGTAAGAAATCGAAACTGCGACCGCTGCCCGTTAAAACTTGGCAGTGCAGATCGCACTTTCCTTTTCTGTACGAGAAAAATCCCAGGTCGAACCATCATTCAAATAGATTCTAATCTTTACTGATCAAATTTTAAATGTGGCCGGCTGAAACTGGTGCAAGACAAGAGCGAAAATGGAGGTGTCCCCATTGCCAGGTAAAGTTTATAGGTTGTTACATGAATAAGTTACACAAGGTAAAAAAAAAATCTTGTCTAGTGTTCATTGTAATTTGGTTATGAATGGCTGCATCCAAATTTAGAAGGAATGAACCCGTTTTTACATCTTTTTAGTAAAAGATGAATTGTTTGCAGATGGCAGGAATGGCATTTCTATGCTGAGATTGCGAGAGAGTTAATGTCTATAAGACAATTTTCACCTTTCATATGAAACGAGAACGTATTTGAAGATGGATCTTAATAGACATTTGATACGACTACGAAGGTTTCGATCGAGTATCTCAGACATTGCTGTACGTCATTACAGATACAACACAATACAACTTTATTTTCTCTCTCTAGAGAAATTTGCCTATGTGACATACTGATAATGACCTGATTTGTCCATTGTGCAGAGTAGCGCAAGAAACTCAGTTACATTTTTACATATACCAGGTACAAATCAACAATTGCTAAGATTTTAAAACATCTGCTAAGAGTTTTAATAGTGCAATTCATCACGCCAAAAGGTAATAGTCTCTCTCTCTCTCTCTCTCTCTCTGTTTGCTTGTGTGTGTGTGTGTGTGTGTGTGTGTGTGTGTGTGTGTGTGTGTGTGTGTGTGTGTGTGTGTGTGTGTGTGTGTGTGTGTGTGTGTGTGTGTGTCTCCTTTTCAGCCCCAAGAAGGACGGGCTGAGACTGAACAATCAGCCTTTGTCTAGCTACGGTCTGACGGGGAACACCGTACCGGGAACAGACCTGGTCGCTGGTTACGTCAAACAGTATAACGCAAATTCGACCCTGATGACAATGCATCACGTGAACGATGACGTATTCAACGTGCATGTAACCACTGCGGAGGTGTGTGAATCCAAAACTATGCCGCTGACGTACGGAAAGCCATTGCCTCCTACTTCTGTAAGTTGTCCGTGTTGATTTACTATGGTTATCTTTCCCTCTGATAAGACATATCATTGCTCAGCGGCTTTTCTTAAGCAGTCTTTACACAAAATTATGATCAAACAAAGTGTGACGTTAATTTGCGAAACAGATTAGTGTTTGTAAGTGTAGCCTCATCCTTGGAGATTCGAACTGGAATTTTTTCTGAGTCGGTCACCCTCCTGGCTACTTTGCAAACTTTGTAAAACAGATTAGTGTTGGTGGCAAAATCTGTCTTGTATTAACAACTCTGAATGTTAAAAACCATCGTTCTTATATATTACTATATTTGCAAATATTCGAAAGGGAAATTTTACTTTAGGAACAAAACATATACCAAGCTTAAACAATTACAGATCACAAAAGTAAGTGTTCTATTTCCACCTTTCTGATACTGCATTGATCTGGGTTCAATGGGTGCTAAAAGTAACTGCTTACCTGCTTATTTCTGCAGCTTTGCCTTTCGTCGGCATTTAAAGAGAAAGAGAACGTTGTTCTTTTAAAAGTATTATTTTAATTTTATTTTTAATATTTTTTACCGTTGATGTTTTATTGTGGATCTCCTCGGCGCAAGTTTTAGACATTAGATACTGATCGTTTCGACCGTTTAGCTTTATATATATATATATAGAGAGAGAGAGAGAGAGAGAGAGAGAGAGAGAGAGAGAGAGAGAGAGAGAGAGAGAGAGAGAGAGAGAGAGAGAGAGAGCGAGAGAGAGAGAGACACACACACACACACACACACACACACACACACACACACATATATATGTATATATATATCAGTCGGCCAGTCAATCGATCCAAGCATTCATCTATTCACATGCAATCCTTATCCATCTATGTACTGCTGCAGAGTCCTCGTCCGGATGAGACTACACCATGTGTCGTCATCAGCGAGACAGCGGCGGGCGACGAGGTGGACAACGACTGTGACGGCAGAGTGGACGAGGAGAATTGTGACCCGGACAGCGGAATGAATGGTAAGAAAATATGTGTGTGTGTGTGTGTGTGTGTGTGTGTGTGTGTGTGTGTGTGTGTGTGTGTGTGTGTGTGTGTGTGTGTGTGTTAACTGGACAAAATGCTAGCAACTGGCTTCATTCATTATTTTTTTCCTGTCATAGTTTCCCTTCGTTTTTTACTCTTACGTTTGTATTTCAACAACGTAACCTTATCGTATTAATAATTACAGATGATCTTTTCATTCTATGGTGTATAGTATTCAGGATGGTTGTGGTTATACATAATCCGTCTTATGGGATCCAAAATCTCTCTCTCTCTCTCTCTCTCTCTCTCTCTCTCTCTCTCTCTCTCTCTCTCTCTCTCTCTCTCTCTCTGTCTGTGCTATCTTTGTTTCTTTTGTTCCGTTTATAATGTTCTTGTCTCTCATTTGTTAGTTTTCTTCATTGTACTTTCTGCTCTTGTTCTAATCGGTCGAGGGATTTCATGGACGGAATGCCAAAATCAGGAACAAAACGGAACACTTTCACATTATTTTAATTTCCAGTCTGTCTAATTCCTGTCCATCGTTGTTACTTCTTCCTGCGTTTCCTATCATCGCCACATCTTGTTCATTTCTATGGCTTGTTGTCACACAATCTAACAACATTATAGTATGGAAACGAAGCTGAAAGGAACAAAACCACTTCATGTCTTTCCACAGCACGTACCTATGCTACATCTGCCTCGAATTCGCTGCCTGCCAATCTGAAAAATCTCCATCTCTGTCAGAATTCAAAACCCAGCTCAAGACATTCCTGTCTTCTTGGACCTTTTCACAAACCTAAGCAAACAGAATCCTATGTGCTTGAGTGGTGTGCTCTATCACAGTGAAATATTTTGTTCTACAAAAAAGGAATATCCACACATGCGGGAGAAATACATAACACAAGTACAACAACAAAGACCTGAGTCGCCTACGGTAACTCTCTTGTAACTCCCTTATGTGTTGATCCTGATCGAGCGCTATGGGCATCATTCTGTTTCATGTTCATGGGAATATCCGTTCAGTACTTGTAGCAGCAGCAACAGCAGCAGCAGCAGCAGTAGTAGTAGTATTGTCATCATCACCGCAACCGCCACCACCACCACCACCATCATCATCATCATGTGTTGGTGTACTTTTCTGGAGGTCGCTAAACCGCGGAGTTCTGATTCCATTTTCATTTGCTTGCAGATGACGACGGTGATGGATTCGTGAATGAAGACTGTGCCGCAAGTTTGACATCGCTTCGTATGTGATTGCTTGCTTTTTTATGGTTGCTTGGTTGGTTGATAGGTCGATTGGTTCGCCGGCCAGTTGCCTTCTTGATCGGTTTGTCAGTGGACTGTGCGGTTTATTGATTGGTTGGTAAATGGTGTTGCTAATATATTAGCTGATTGACTACTGGGGTAGGCCAACAAAACTCAGGCTATTCTAGGCGGGATTTTAAACTTCTTTTACTGTGTCAGCTCCATCAACTTTTACCTGATTGTCTTTTCTTGCTTTGCCCTCTTTTCTAATTACATTCTTGAAGTTTGCTTCCTTCTGTAATTCTTCTAATCATCACTAAGACATTTAATCCTTTCATTTCATCATTCTTTCCCCCGTTTCCAACCAAAACAATTCCACAGGGACACAGAGTGCGACCACCAAACGATAGACAGAATATTATTACCGGAAAAAAACACTGAATGACAGACAGGTTTCAAGTACGCACATTGTCAGACATAACTTCCACGTTGCGAATCACAGAGAGGGAATTATCCATCTTAAATGGTTTATTCCATACACCATAGAAGTAAATATTCTAAAGGTCAAAGTGATATACCACGCACGCGCGCGCGCGCACACACATACACACACACACACACACACACACACACACACACACACACACACACACACACACACACACACACACACACACACACACACACACACAGAATCATAAACAAAGATGAATGATCATACCTGATTGATGGCACCGACGAGAATACTTTGGAATAAATCTAAAGAATTCCTGGGTGAACGGGAATCACTAAGAGTTAGCACAATAAAGGAATCTAACATTAATCCCCCAAGAAGTTAAAGTAATCCAAAGAAACGTGACGATTTTTTTGGAGAATAGTCCGCTTAATCCTAGGCGCTGTTTTGGACTCAGTGGACTAGTCCGGGGCGGAGTTTCACAGCAGGCAGTTAGTCCTGGGTGGACTGTCTTTGTTTGGAAAATTTCCATCTTTTATACAATTTCGATTGACGTTGTTAGCTGACGTCAATATGACGTTGCTTTCCTAACAACCTTCATTCTTCAACTATTTTCGCGGATTCACCCAAGCCTACGGACACCATTCCCTATACTATTCTTACTAATATTACTACGCTGGGTGCGTTCCATCATAGTTCCTTAACTACCTCTTATTACTATTTCTCTGCCAAACACTTCAGGGGACCTTCACACAGCATTTTGCCCCTTGCCATTATTAGATCAGTACCTATTACCTCTGTCAAACAAGAAGTTCCCTAAAGATCTGGTTCTGGACCAACATTTGATCATTACCAATAGGCATTCCGTGTTCTGCATACTTGATCCTGTCCCTACTTCCATCACCAAACAGTGCTTTGATGACCTTGTTTCGTTGATCACGTTTATTGTTAATGCCTCTCTTTCTACAGGTATAGTCCCTCACCAGTTCAAGCAGGCTATATAACACCACTCTTGAAGAAGACTGGACTCGATACAAATCATATGAAGAACTTTAGACCCGTGGCAAACCTGTCATTCATCTCAAAGATTCTTGAGAAAGTTGTCCGCTTACAGGCAAAACCATAGCACAGAGACTGCCGTATTGAGTGTCCTTGATGGTCTGCTTGGTAGCGCGGATGAGAGACTAGTTTCCCTGGTAGCTCTGCTTAATCTATGTGCTGCTTTTGACACTTTGGACCATCCGATACTGCTGAAACAGCTTGAAACAATCTTTGGTGTTAGGGGTACAATCCTCGACTGGTTAGTCTCCTACCTGAGTAGCCGTTTTCAGTCAGTCATTGCTGATGGTGTTGTGTCCGCCTCCCGCCTTCTTGTGTACGGCGTGCCCCAGGGTTCCGTGTTGGGACCTGTCTTGTTTACCTTGTACTCTCAGCGTTTGTCAAATGTGATTTCTGCCCATAATTGTGACTATCACAAGTACGCCGATGACACTGAGCTGTCCAAAATTGGCCCACCCGATCAGTTCCCTTCTGTTCAATCCTGTATTCAGACATGTATTGATGATGTTCTGCTCTGGACAAATAGCAGCAGGCTTAAATGAACACAAATTAGACTGAGGTTATGCCTCCGATCTTCTAATGAAAAGCTGCTAAAAATTCCAAAGCGAAATTTCACATCATTTGCACAACGTTCTTTCAGATTCATGGCACCATCTCTCTGGAATTCTCTGCCGGCCAAAGAAATCTACCAATACTATCTCTATTCAAATCTCAGCTAAAAACCTTCTTGTTTGCCAAGGCCTTCCTGTAGAATCTGAAGAAAGGTGTGTTAATGTGTGGTAGTTGAATGTAGATGGATGCATATGGATAGGGAGAGGGAGGGAGAGGGACACACCTTCACCTAAGCAGCCCTTTAGTTTTCTGGGCCAGCCAGCTATAAATAGCGCCAGGCCCGCCAGGCAGCTATTTAACTCTGTGCCAGCAGGAGTCTGACTCTGTTGCCTGTGGCAGTGCTTGGCAGACAGTACACAGTGGAGGATGGGGTTACATGGTCATTTGTATGTGTTTTGGTCTTCATTGCAATCAAAGAAGTTACTAAGATAACTTTGTAGAAACTGCGGATGTCAAACATAGCACCTTTGACACTTTAGTGTAATTGGTTTGGAAGGAAAAAACTATTAGTGGAGTCAAAAGGGGCATGCATAGTTGAATCTTTACTTACTATTACATTGATGTTTGTTTACCAATGAGTATCAAACATAGGTTTTTGCAGTCAAACTAAGAACAGCACCATAAAGAACAACTACTACTAGACATACATACAAAGTGGTTTCAGAAAGTAAATTGAATTACCTTTGCTGTGGTGGTCTGATAATCCACACCCTTCAGCAGTGATAAGCACAACTGAGCTACTCTACAGCACACCCATTGTGTACTGTATATTCCTTACGTTTGACTTCTGTAATGTTTTGTCAACAAAACAACTGAAATAGAATTCAAAACATTGCACGAGTACTATCAAAAACACTGGTATCCAGACACAGGTATCCATTCCACAACAAGGCGTTGTGTGTCTGCCTGTGGGCAAGGCCAAGTGGTAGGAATACTGGCACTGGGGTCTCTTTTACAGCCCCTCCTGACCTGTCAGCTAATTACTCCCATGTTTGTCAGCATGCACTGTGAAGATCAGAGCCTGGAGAGTGCAGGGACCACTACACACCATCTGGGAAAACCTCTGGTCTTAATTTATGAGGTCTGATAATTCCCTCAAGTGAAAAGGAAGGGAGGAATTGATTGTGGCACCGTCAATGTTTACAACCTAACAAAACATAAATTACTGCTGTCAGACTTGACCAAGAGGTGCCAGGGGGCAGTCTGGCATGAGAGTAAACAGGAGATATCATCCCAAAGATGCTGAGGTGTGAAGAATGGTGCGAAATCTTTTTGAAAGTAAGGGGAGGGGGGTTGAATCTTGAAGTTGCAGCCGCCATTTTGAAACCGTCTTGTAGCCAGGCAACGGGCCCCTAGAAAGCCCGCGCTGGCCTGAAACTGACCCCAGCAGGGCTAATGAGGTCAGATCAGACAGGCGGCAGGGAGCAACTAAAGAGTACACTCTGACTGTTGCACTGAGAAGGTGTGGGGAGGGAGGGAAGGGAGGATGGAGAGAGCATGAGATATCTAGGCAAGAGAAGGAGGCACGGGTGGGGTGGGTGAAAAGGCAGA
>OY757555.1:8038583-8059336 GCA_963584105.1 Alviniconcha strummeri | reverse complement strand
ACAACAGGCATTTTCTCCATACGCCTTTACAAATACACACACACACACACACACACACACACACACACACACACACACACACACACACACACACACACACACACACACACACACACACACAAAGGAAAGCGTGAGGGACAAAGAAAGATATGAGGAAGAGACAGGTGAAATGAAAGTAAATTAAGAGTGGGGGCAGGATCAAGCATATTATGAATTACTCTCACACACACACACACGCACGCACGCACGCACGCACGCACGCATACATACACGCACGTCTTGAATTAAAAAGTACATATATAATAATAGGGAACTTATAGAGCGCTTTTGGAAACTCACAGAAAAACATACAATGCGCAGAAAGTTGAAGTACCCATAATTATGCAAATCAATTGTGTGAAAGTATACAAAACATATGAAAACTGACAAACATTTTCATGCACTCCAGTTTTAGGGGAAGTATGATCTGTACAATATCCAGTCAGTGTTAAAATTGTTGGGACTGCAGTATGTTATGTAATAATATTTTTCAAATTCAAATCTATTCTTCATAATTTGCACAAAGGCATTTAAATGTGGTGTGGTGCCTTGTAGTTTTGAAGTGATGATATGATACTTGGTAATAAGAATACACAGATCAATAATTCTTAATCTTAGTGTTGGTGTTGATTCATTATCTATTCCCAGTTATAAGATTATTCGGCGCCAGGATGGCATATGTCTACTAAGTGGCAAGCAGATCTCGAGTCCGGGACGGTTGGTTGACGGCGCGCGTTGTCGTCTTCACCGTTCTATTAAATCATTATATTGAAGAGCAACAGCATCCCCACTATAGTTGTTGTCGTCATCATCATCAGTATGATCGTCTTTCTAGTCATCCCCAGAGCTCCTCGTATTCCTGTATGGATATAGGATGCGTGCCCTGATATAATACACTGACATTCTGAGTGTTAAGATCCAAGCAACAACAATTCTGGCATGAAGAATAATTGGTCCAGTCAAGGGAGACAGGAAATGGGGATTGATCCATTAAATGCACAGTTGTTTCCCTTGGCCCATTACATAGGCATGTACGCGCGCGCGCGCGCGCGCGCGCGCACACACACACACACACACATACACACACCACCACCACCATCACCCCATCCTCCCCCCCCCCCCCCCCCCCACACACACACACACAGATTGGCCACTATGTTGCCCGTGCTGCCGCTTGAAGCATCACTTCAACATCATCATCATTGTCGTCGTCGTCGTCGGCGTCATCAGCATCGTCATCATAATAAAAAAAAAAATCTGCTTCTCCGCCCCATTAAACATCGTCATCGTATCCAACAGCAACAGCAGCTCTCTGTCTGTCTGTCTGTCTGTCTGTCTGTCTGTCTGTCTGTCTGTCTCTGTCTCTGTCTCTGTCTCTGTCTCTGTCTCTCTCTCTCTCTCTCTCTCTCTCTCTCTCTCTCTCTCTCTCTCCCCCCCCCCTCTCTCTCTCTCTCTCTCTCTCTCTCTCTCTCTCTCTCTCTCTCTCTCTCTCTCTCTCTCTCTCTCTCTCTCTCTCTTATATCTAATTATATGTAAACAAAGGGGATGGCCGTATTAGACAGGGGTTGCTACAGACTTGTTCACGTGAGCACTACTGTTAATCGAAAACGAGGCCGCCCTGGCAAATATCAGTAACTAGAACAAAAGCGAATGTGTTGGGTCTTCTTTGCAATTCGGCAAACTAATTCAGCGTCCGGAAGTTCCACCTTTCCACTCGTCAGCGGTCTCGTCGTCGTCCTTCGCCTTGGTACTCCTCCATCGCCTCGGAACCACGCTCCATGAAGCGGGAAAGACGTCGTGCACAGAGACGTTGGCTGTCCACTGAATTAACAGCACTGCAAGTAACTTGGTGTTTTACGCCCAGTCAACCAGTGCGGTTATTTCAGGGCGAACTGAATTGACGAATCACAAAGAAATCATGAACTCCATCAAAGATAAAGTTTTGTCAGCAATGCAAAGTCTACCTTTTAGAGTGTTGAACTGTGCACCAGCTCAACTGTCAAGGAATTGTATAGATTAATCAACAGTCTATTATGCAAGATTACATCCACCTTGCTGCCTTCTTTCTACCGCACTGATCAACGTCCGCAGGTGTTTTCGGACTTTTTTGTAATAAAGTTCGCCAGATCCCTGATCCTACTGACAACCAGGTTGTTCTTCCTCCATCGGACAATCGTATGCAGATTTGAGAGTTAATTACCAAAGAAAATGTGCTGAAGTTCATAAAGCAAATGACTCCTAAAACCCGTGTTCTAGAACTGATTCCAACGTCCTTACAGTTTGAATGTTCTGACGAGAATGTTTTCCTGCTCACTGCCACTGTAAACCAGACCTTATCAACCAGCTATTTTTCCTTCCTGTATGAAAGCAGCCATCGTCAAAATCCTTTTGATACACATCACACACACACACACACACACACACACACACACACACACACACACACACACACACACACACACACACACACAATGACTGTAGCAGAAACTGGGTCTTGATATTTGTTGGGACGAACATATTGTGAGTAGGTTTTCAGTTTTTTTGTGTGTTGAAAAGATGACAGGGGGGTTGAGCAGTGTCCAAGGTCTTGTGGGAGGGAATTCCAAATGTGCGGTCCAAAGCAAGAGAAGATGCAAAAACCATGAGTCTCGCGTGTGTATTGCTGGATTTTCAGCATGTGGGTGTCAAAAGAGCGTAATGTACGAGACGGAGTGTAGACATGTTCAGAGAGGTAAGCAGGGCCAGGACCATTTATGACATTGAAACACATGCAAGCGTCTTTATACTTAATACGTTCCGAAATGGGAAGCCAGTGCAGTTTTCCAAGGAGAGGTGTTGAGTGATGATGGCGGGGTACCAAGAGACCGAGTGTTGCAGCAAAATTCTGAATTTTCTGGAGAGGTTGCATGATAGAATTAGGTGAACCCATGAGGAGACAGTTGCAGTAGTCAAGCCGTGAGAGGATATATAGGACGTAACAAAGAGTCTTGGTTGCATTTTTTAATTGAAGAACCTGCTGATTGAAGAAAAGCGTTTAAGCTCCAAATAAGCAATTTGACAGATTTTTATGATGTGCTTCTTCATTGATAGTTTTGAGTCAAGGATGGATCCAAGGTTCCTGGCTGATCAGAGAAGTGGATGTTGTGAGAGCCAAGTTTAATCGATTCAGGGAGGGACACGGTGGAAGGTTTCAAGGAATAAAAAAAAAAAAAAAAAAAAAAAGGAAAGAGGAGAGCTTCTGTTAAGTTTGAGCTTATTTTCGGTCATTCATGTTTTTGTGTCGTCTGGGCATGCATTGATTTCTTTGGTGAGGCTAGTCACTTCACTGAGGGAGCGGATTACTGGAGCTGTGTGTCATCCGCGAAAAGTGATGATTTAGAGTGTGGTTATCTATGATATCAGAGAAAGGTGTAGTGTACCGGACGAAGAGAACGGGACCCAGCACTGAGTCAGGAGTACACCGTACATGTTCCCAACCTTTCTGAGCTGACTGATCCACACACAAAAAGTTTCATAAACTTGTTTGGAATGATATTTGTCAAAATGCCATTCAAGTATTTGGCTCATCTTATTGCTGTATCCATGCAGCTGTTAGATTTCCTGATAAAATTATTATCAAAGGGTTTATCTTACGGACCGATGCATCAAATAGAGGAATATGAGCCGGACTTGTTTGCAAGAGCGTGGTAGACTGTTCCATCCAATTTAGTACGCCAGCCGGAACGATAGAACGCGATGGCCTTCCTATCATTTGGGCTATTGACGAATTACATTAGGTATTTGTTTCAACAGGAATTTGTTTTCGAAACTGATCATAATGCAGTATGATAGCTTCGGACTTTCGTCCACGTTTTTGTCCTAAGCTACGTTATCAGTAATGCAATATAAAAACTGACGTCTGTAATGCATATAATTTTGTGGCTTTTCTTTTCCCTCTTCCCTCTATATCTGTTTCTTGGTTAAAGTCTCTCTCTCTCTCTCTCTCTCTCTCTCTCTCTCTCTCTCTCTCTCTCTCTCTCTCTCTCTCTCTCTCTCTCTCTCTCTCTCTCTCTCTCTCTCTCTCTCTCTGAATCTGACATGTGCAAACCTCCATTGAAATGGGTCCAAGGCCTAATCAATAAAATATTCAGCGTTCAGCGTTCTCTCTCTCTCTCTTTATCTCTCTATGTGCGTGTGTGTGCATGTGTGTGTGCATGTACGTGTGTGTGAGTGTGTGTGCGTGCGTGCGTGCGTGCGTGCGTGCGTGCGTGCGTGCGTGCGTGTGTGTGTGTGTGTGTGTGTGTGTGTGTGTGTGTGTGTGTGTGTGTGTGTGGTTGTTGTGCACCGTTTTTAGAACGCCATAGAAAGTAAAAAATTCATAACGAATGTGTACAGATTGGTATGTTGCAGAAAACACTTCTCGCTAATATTTGCTTAGGTCAGTAGCCAGTTAAGCTACCTAATTCTGATTTACTACAGAATCAACACACAAGGGAGTTAGTTAGCGTTCGAAATACGTAACACACACACACACACACACACACACACACACACACACACACACACACACACACACACACACACACACACACACACAACACACACACACACACGCACACACGCACACACGCACGCACACACATACACACACACACACACACACACACACACACACACACACACACACACACACACACACACACACACACACAACCAGCAAATGTTCGGGGTAATCCCCTTTGTTAAGCTACAAAGCGACATTTAAACACCAGTTAAATGGCTAAAAAAACTAGCAAAAAAGACATGAGAAGCTAAACAACCGATCCTTTTTGGTTGAGCTATGCTGTTTTCTTGTTCAGTGCTTGGAATAATCAATATTTCAGCTGATTAAAAAAAAAAAAAAAAAAACATAGGTTGGGTTTATTTGCTACTGTGGGACACACGTCAGTATAATCGACACCCTGTCCCCCACTGTGTTCTTTTTTCAGGCACCTAGCGCTTTTGAAGATTGGCGTTGTAAAACAAAACAAAACAAAAGAAGAAAGAAAGAAAGAGAGAGAGTTACAAAGTTAAAGTGACCTTACCTTCTGCAAATGATGCCTCACTCTGCTTTAATTATCGAACGCAATTATGGGACCTCTCAATACGCATTTCGGAGATAAATTATAGTAGTAGTAGTAGTAGTCGTCGTCGTCGTCGTCGTAGTAGTAGTTGTAGTAGTAGTAGTAGTTACAATTTCATTTTATGGAGCACGATAATAACAAATTATTATAATGTACATTTTCATTCGCTGATCTACGCTCTATGCGCTCACATGATACATATTAACCTAAATATAGTATTCTATACACACGTAGAAAACAGTGCTACCAATTTTTTTTTACATAAGGCATATATGGGGACACACACACACACACACACACACACACACACACACACACACACACACACACACACACACACACACACACACACACACACACACGCACGCACGCACACACACACACACACACACACACACACACACACACACACACACACACACACACACACACACACACAATGACTGTATCAGAAACTGGGTATCGATATTAGTTGGGGCGGAAATACTGTGAGAAGAGTACGGTTTTGCTTTAAAAGATGACAGGTTTGAGCAGTGTCTAAAGTCCTGTGGGAGTGAATTCACAGTCTGTGCTCAGGGGACGTGTGATAAAAAAGGTGATGTACAAAATTACACTCTTCAAATTGTTCTGTTTGCAACCATGCTGATGAAACTCTATTATACATGCTTTGGTGCTGTCCAAAAATCCAAGACTATTAGCTTGATGTACGAAACTAGATTTATACTAATCTTACAAACCTAATCATGCTTGGCAATAAAAAAAAATTTATACGGATAGAGTTCTGGACTTATACATATTTTCTAAAACGAAAGAGATGTGCACTGATTTTAGGAAGAATCAAAGATGCCCCAAACATTAAAGTAAAATGCAGTAGCATACTATCTTTGATTAAAGGAAAAGCAGTGGAGAAGACAGACGGATATAAGTACTTGAGTGTGGTTTTGGATAGTAATTTGATACCCCACCCCCCACCCCATAAAAAATATGTAAAAAAAAGGATAATACTAGAAGAAAAATAAAATAAAATCGACTGTGCTAAATAAAGTGATTTCGAGAATGTATTGTTTGAGATAGCTGAGATTCAGTTTAGATATGTAGTAACATTTTATAATGCTGAAATATGTAGCCTTATTATGTTTGGTTCTGTTTGTTGATGGGAATATTTCCAATTTCATACTATGGAAAAGATTGTAAAAACAAAAGCAGCTGGTCATGTTGTGGGATGGCCACTGGACAGTTTTAAGACTACATGAAAAGAAACTTAAATTAAACTAAAAAACAAAAAACACTCTAATGCAAATATTAAATACTTAAATAAAAGAAGAAGCAACACACCCTAATGCAAATATTAAATGTCCCTACACACGAGACACTACTTTGACAGCAGACGCAGCAACAGGAGTGGAAGATTTTTATTCCCGAGAACAAATACAGACCGTTATAAAGCCTCGTTTTTACGCTCGGCTCTCTCAGCTTTTAATGCAAATTATCACAGTCATTAACCGTATGTGCGCATGCATCAGGACGTCTGCTAAATGAACCTTTAAAACTTGTCCCGTTTACTTTGAAATTGTGTAATAAGGTGGCTTGGGGGAACTTCGTCCACTCGCCCGGCTGAGGGAACTTCGGTCAACCAAACACCTTGTGAACTGCACTCAGTACTACGCATCAACCCCTACAACTGAACTGTTCCAAACTGTATTATCAGGTTCATAACGGATCAGTCCACAGAGAGAACAACAAACGAGAGTGATTGTTACAAGCAGCATATGGGAAAACCTGGCCTACTTTGGGAGCCATACTTATCCCGCTTACTTTGAAATCGTATAATAAGCCTGTATGGCAGCAATTTTCTTCTTCTAGTGACGTGGACAGTGCTGTGCTTTCAGTTTCACACCACATCGGCCACTTCAACATTCCACGCCAGCCGTTGCTTTCAAACATTTGCTGAACTGCGTCTTTCTGTTCACGATGTATGCCCCTCAAAGCCCCGCCCCATTGCCCAAGTTGAGATTGACGTGAGTGCGCATGTGCGAATTTCAGCCGTCTCCCTTTCTTTCGTGGCAGAGACGACAGGACGGCCATAGACACGAGGGAGATATCAGTAATTACTGGTATATATGCTGTCTCTATGCTTGTGTCTTTATTCAGTTTGTAAACTTCAGTAATGTTCGAGTTTTTGTAATAAACATTTGTATTGCGCTTGTGATACCCACTTGCCACTGAGCGTATGGTTTTCTTCTGATTTTGTGTTTAAGGTCCGGAATACATTTCATTGGAGATACAGATAGAGAAGAACAATGTCAGCAATCATACCAGCATTCTTCTTGACTTTAACTTGTGCTTCTTTGGGGAATGGTGAGTTTCAGTGTGTCGTCGTGTCTTCTATCATTATCAAATATACCTTTTTTTTAAATAGTTGTTTAGAAGAGACGTGAAATCTATATTTCAAACATGATTTCTGCTTGAAACAAGTTTCGTGACTGATTTCCCTATTCTTGTCTTCTTCTGAAGCCCGTGTGTGTGTGTGTGTGTGTGTGTGTGTGTGTGTGTGTGTGTGTGTGTGTGTGTGTGTGTGTGTGTGTGTGTGTGTGTGTGTGTGTGTGTGTGTGTGTGTGTGTGTGTGTGTGTGAGAGAGAGAGAGAGAGAGAGAGAGAGAGAGAGAGAGAGAGAGAGAGAGAGAGCATTAAGCAAACTCTGTGTGTCTGTGTGTGTGTGTGTGTGTGTGCGCGCGCGCGCGTGTGTGTTTTTGTGTCTGTATGCGTGTATGCACATGCATGTGTGTGTGTGTGTGTGTGTGTGTGTGTGTGTGTGTGTGTGTGTGTGTGTGTGTGCGTGTATGCATGCGAGAGTGCGTCTGTTCGTGCATGTGTGTTCGTGTAAGTATGCTTGCATGTGTCTTTCTCCCCTTCCCATTCTCTCTGTCTCTCCCTCCTACCCTTCTTCACTGCTGTTCTTTCAGTAGCGCGTCTATCCATCGCTCAAGCTCTCTGCCAATCCATCCCTTCGTCCTTGGAAGCAGATCCATTGCTACTCTCATTCTATTTCAGGACAACCGGCTGCCGAAGGGACATCTTTCATCACCGCTTTTCCGCAGTTGCGGCTGGACGGAAATATGTCTTCCTCCATCTGGTTGATGACCCAAGGCTCTGACAACGTCAGCGTGCGAGTGCAGTCGCTGTCCACTTCGTCCAGTCCTCTCGACGTGCAGGTCACGGTGTCACCCGGCCAAGCGGTCCCCTTCTACATCAGCTCGTTGTTTGAACAGCCTTTGGGCAACGTCCTCACGAATGACGGGGTCAGGATCACCGCCCCATCACCCATCTTTGCTGACGTCTATCTGCGGGCTAATATTGGCCACGGTGACATTCACCCCCTGATCCCCGATCCATTGCTGGGTACCGAGTATTTCGCTGCCGCGTACAGCAGGAGCAACACATTGACGGCCAGCTTTATCCTGGTCGTGGCTCAGGTGGACAACACCGAGATCTCGCTGGAGCTCAGCAAACTGGCTGATGGTGAGACCATCCAGATCGGGGACGTCACGTACGACCGCAGAGACACCCTGCTCGTCACGCTGAACAGTCTCCAAACGCTGCAGATCCAGACGGCGTCCGATTTGACCGGGACGAGTATCTCCTCCACGAAACCTGTGGCCACCTACAGCGGGCAGAACCGTACACGCGTGGTTAACTCAAACAACTGCTTCTCTCACCTGAGTGACCAGTTACCTCCCGTGGTCAACCTAGGCCGGAGATTTGTCTTGCTGAGCACCCCTGAAAAAGATGACGGCGACCTGTATCGGTTCATCGCTGCCCACCCGTTTACCACGGTGGTTGTGGAATCAGTCCCAAAGACGACCATCCATCTTCTCTCTCCAGGAGATTTCTACGAGTATGACCTGGCTAGCCAAAGTTATCTCTATGCACAATCCGACAGGCCGGTGATGGTGGTGCAGCTGACGAAGACTACAAGATCTATAGATTCCCTGGGAGACCCGTCTATGGGAGTGCTGGCCCCTCTGGAGCAAGCGGAGAGTTTCTACATGTTCCCTAAGACGCTTAAATGGGAATACGTGTACATGACGTTCGTCATTCAGAGGTAATTACGACCATCGTCTTTCCGAGTCTCGTTTATCTTGCCGAGCACTAGCTGTTTTGTGTCGTCCAGGCCAATTGCGGTAGGGTGACGAGGACGCAGAATTCGAGGTCCGCTTTTAAAGCGGACCCATTGTTAAGTTCTCTGTTTGAAGCCTAGGTATGGGTCGTAATAGTGATGATGCATGGCTCTGTTGGCTTTGCTTACTGTTACGAGGCAACCTTGACCCGCACTGTGTCACGAGACACTGGCACCAGCAAGAACATTAAGACTACTATCAAAATGCCGTTACGTGTTGCATAAGTAGGTATGGGACAATCCTCAGCCATGATAAGCTCCTTGCATAACAACATATACCCACACAAAATGGAGATGAACTACCAGAAGACGGCGTGTGGCTGAAAAGGAACGGTAGCACACGCAGTCGTCTCACTCTATGGATTTCATGTGTCAATGTACAAATGTATATAATAATTATAAGGGACGATCCAGAGAGTATCCAGCTGAAGCACGATACAACAGCAACATCTGCCACGAATATCGGCTTTTTGTTATGTACTGTGGTTTTTATGTGGTGTTTGTTGTTGTTGCTGATGATGTTTGTCTGTTTGTTTTGTTTTGTTTTGCTTTGCTTCTGCGGTAGAGTCCATTTCACTTTTTCGAAACAAAACCAACATTGAAATAGAGATGACTGCCATCGGTCGGAAGAAAGATCGAAACACACACAAATATATATATGATACATGGAAATATATATCAAAGAAATCAAACGCTTTGTTTAGTAGAAAGTATAAAAATGTAAACGTTCGAGGCAGACCCTGTCTTTCCAGCGACAAACGAATGGTTATTCGCCAGGCAAAGGAGGGAGAAGAATGAACAAAATCAAAACACTTACTGGCTTGTGTGTGAATGAAGTTTCGTCAGTCAATAATGATGTCCAGAGAATACGCGTATGGCGCAGTCTCAGAATACACAACTGTCGGCTTGCGGTGTTTTTGTCTCGTTAGGCGGTTTGGAAAATATCAGAGTCGTTCGACTTGTGACCATACGTTTTCTTATTGTGGGTGGATACACCCGGTGTTAACGAGAGTGCTTCATCTAAATCTGCAACAGCGAAACCGGTAACCCTTGGTAAACAGCCAGAGTGTTGTGTTTCTTTGAAGAAGGGCTTGCACAAATTGACGCATGACAGCTAGGCTTCTGCGAGGGCAATTCGGAAACGACACGAAAATCACGTAGTTTTAGGAAGATTGAGAAAAGTATGTATGTGTGTCTATACACAGGGTCAATTTATAACGAACTTCCGCTTGAAAGGTGTACGGAACAACCTTTACCCTGACCTGTAGTAGGTCGATTTGTAGCAGGAAATTATAAGGTGGATATATGATGCATCTCTATGTATGATCTGCCATCAAACTTATTATTATAATAAAACATTGCACTAGCGACACATGTTCTCACTCTTCCAAATTACAATCCATTCACACAAACAGCTGCATCCCATTCACTTCCAAATATCCCTCCACTTTATCCCAGCCCCGTCGTCCCCTTATTTGCATCCGAAGCCGTTGCTGTTGTGTGTATCTGGTGATTGTGTGTCCGGATGGCCGTCGCTGTTGTGTGTATCTGGTGATTGTGTGTCCGAATGGCCGTTGCTGTTGTGTGTATCTGGAGATTGTGTGTCCGAATGGCCGTTGCTGTTGTGTGTATCTGGAGATTGTGTGTCGGGATGGCCTCTGCTGTTGTGTGTATCTGGTGATTGTGTGTCCGGATGGCCGTCGCTGTTGTATCTGGTGATTGTGTGTCCGGATGGCCGTCGCTGTTGTATGTATCTGGTGATCCAGATATGTGTCCGAATGGCCGTTGTGTGTATCTGGTGATTGTGTGTCCGAATGGCCGTTGTGTGTATCTGGTGATTGTGTGTCCGAATGGCCGTTGTGTGTATTTGGTGATTGTGTGTCCGGATGGCCATTGCTGTTGTGTTTATCTGGTGATTGTGTGTCCGAATGGCCGTTGTGTGTATCTGGTGATTGTGTGACCGAATGGCCGTTGCTGTTGTGTTTATCCGGTGATTGTGTGTCCGAATGGCCGTTGTGTGTATCTGGTGATTGTGTGTCCGAATGGCCGTTGTGTGTATCTGGTGATTGTGTGTCCGGATGACCGTTGTTTGTCTGGTGATTGTTGTCCGGATGGCCGTTGCCGGTGTGTGTATCTGGTGATTGTGTGTCCGGATGGCCGTTGGAATGAAAGACTGGAGGTATTGTGTAGTCTTACTGCGGGGAATCCTAAATCTGTCGATTCGGTTTATATGTCAGTTGTCAAATGCAGGTCTGAATGTGTGTGTCTCGTCAGCCAAACTCGTCCTCAGTTTGCTTGTTACCACTTTCTCCCCACTACCCCACCTGCCTTCTTATGTTCTTGTTGAGTCTCTTTTGGTCTTGTTTGGATGCATTCCCTCCCCAGTAAGTCATTCCAAAAGTTAAAACACTGCTAATTGTAGATGTGTATGTAGGGGAGCGGTGTGGGGAATGAAGGAAGCAGGTTGGAAGCAGGGATGAAGAGCCACAAGTCAGAGGTTGCTATAACCCTTATTTGTACACCAACCAGGACACAGCGTCTGTGTTGGAAAAGACACAAGCAAACAAAACATTTAGAATATGAAACCAAAAAACGTAAAGACTAAACAACAGCAATTATTTAATAAATACAGTAACCATGTAGTTTACTTGTAGGTTACTATAATACGGAACAAAATGATTAATCAGTTATCAAGAACATGACTTGCACTTAAAACCCATATCTCACAGTATCGGGGTGAGTATACAAGAGACGGCCAGTCAATTAACTGATGAACTCCCAGTATAATAGTATACAATAAAGTAACAGTGAAGAATGCGGATTACCAAGCTCATTCTTAAGTAAACAGGAAGAGTAAGATAATCGTTACAGCAGTTCCACTTAAGCACACAACGAGATGGATTATGACACGGGTGGCATTTGGGACCATGCCGTAAGCGGGAGGAAGTCAGTCATAAACTGACCGGCTCCAGCCTCGTTACTCAAAGCGTTACAGCATGTCACTGTTACTGACTAGCAGAGCATATATGTGAACAGCGTCAAGCATCTTACTGACGCGGGTAGCGCAGCAAGAATCTAAACTGCTGATCTGGCTGCGCCTGTCTGCTCGGTTAGTGAACAGAGACAAAGACCTAATTGCCACCACTGAAGCGCATCACCGGCCAGGTCGGGTACACGCACAAAGACCTAGGAAGGGTTTACAAGCTAAGCAGAGTGAAAGTCTGCGCGCCCAACACTCGGCCACACAAAAGCCGGATCAAAACAGAAATAACACGTCTCGCAGTTTATACAATCATCCCTATGCATTAAACCACATTCAACTAGTAAAATGAACATTCCACAACTATGAAGTCAACATCTTCAAAGTGGTAGTCATAATATACCACCGATTTCATGTAGAAACATAGATCGGTAGGAAACTAAACAAATAAGTTATGCCGCACAGAGATCTGCACGGTCGCACAAAGGAACCATAGGCCTACGGAGGGATAACCGTTTTACATCGGCAAAGCATCAATCCAACTGAACATCCAACAATGGCAGCATAACATGCTATCTACGTATCACCTAACCAAGGTTAGCTGCATACATTTTGGAAACACCGGTCATCCTGTGGCATAAAGGCTTAACATTCGAAAGCACAAACAAGGTACTCTGACGCCATAGCGGCTGCAAACAGGCGGCAATCTAACGCCGAAATTACCCACGTGTTCAAGAACTAAAATCAAGGCACGTTGTGAACATGATAACATTGTACACATACATTATTTACATCAATAAGAAACAACAGAACAACAAGTCATAGAAGAATAACTACTTACAGGCTCTCCCCTGAGATGAACACAACAGTAAACAACAGTAAACAACCTGCCTCTGCAGGGACACTGGGGGAAAAGGGACGGTGCCGGCCCAGTGCACAGGTTTTAACACCTTAGATAATTGGGGCCATAAAACACCCACCCAATCAAAAAGGAAAAGGACCGGAAACAAAGGATTAAAAGGTAATGGCCCGGACATGTATACAATACACTCGGTTACATATAAAATATACGTAACATTTCTTTGTGGGCTTCTGAACTTTCTCAAGCAATAGCCTTCTTAACTACCGCATCAACCAGGCATTTTTAAGACAGTTTGTCATCAATCGTTATTCCTAAATATATAATTATACCAGGTACAAATCAACATTTGCTAGGATTTTCAATTCTAACGGTGGAAATTAAAGCTGAGATTTCCCATGTAAGAAATCGAAGTTGCGACCTCTGCCCGTTAAATCTTGACAGTGGAGATTGCAGTTTCCTTTTCTGTACGGGAAAAATCCCAGTTCGGACCATCATTCAAATAGATTCTCATTTATACTGATCAAATTTAAAATCTGGCCGGCTGAAATTGGTGCTCAAAGAGAAGGGCGAAAATGGAAGTGTCCCCATTGCCAGGCAAAGTTTATAGGTTGTTACATGAATATGTTACACAAGGTAAAATAAATTCTTGTCTAGTGTTCACTGTAATTTGGTTATGTATGGTTGCATCCAAATGTAGAAGGAATGAACCCGTTTTTACATCTTTTCAGTGAAAGATGAATTGTTTGCAGATGGCAAGAATGGCATTTCTATGCTGAGATTGCGAGAGAGTTAATGTCTATAGGTTAATTTTCACCGTTCATATGAAACGAAAACGTATCTGAAGATGGATCTTAATAGACATTTGATACGACTACGAAGGTTTCGATCGGGTATCTCAGACATTGCTGTGCATTATCATTACAGATACAACACAATACAACTTTATTTTCTCTCTGTAGAAAAATTTGCCTATGTGACATACTGATAATGACCTGATTTGTCCATTATGCAGAGTAGCGCAAGAAACTGTTACATTTTGCCACCGCAATTTGCCAGTGCAATTCATCACGACAAACGTCCATAAATTTCCAAGTCTTTCGATCAGGCCTGCTGCCCGCGTCCACGAATGAAAATAATTTTCAGAAATTTATCGTTCAATTTCTACATTTTTTTGTATTCAGATGCGTTGCATTTCAAGATGCAAATGCAAGCGCATTATTGTTAGTTTATTAGTTTTCTTTTCTCATGTGCATAACTGACTGATGCACATGCACTATGAGGTGGTACATGTCGTCCCACCTGCACCCCTTCATGAGAGGTAATACTCTCTCTCTCTCTCTCTCTCTCTCTCTCTCTCTCTCTCTCTCTCTCTCTCTCTCTCTCTCTCTCTCTCTCTCTCTCTCTCTCTCTCTCTCTCTCTCTCTCTCTCTCTCTCTCTCTCTCTTCAGCCCCAAGAAGGACGGACTGAGACTGAACAATCAGCCTTTGTCTAGCCACGGTCTGACGTGGAACACCGTCCCGGGAACAGATATGGTCGCTGGTTACGTCAAACAGTATAACGGAGAGTCGACCCCGATGACAATGCATCACGTGAACGATGAGGTATTCAACGTGCATGCAACCACTGCGAGGATGTGTGAATCCAAAACTATGCCGCTGACGTACGGAAAGCCATTGCCTCCTACTTCTGTAAGTTGTCCGTGTTGATTTACTATGGTTATCTTTCCCTCTGATAAGACATATCATTGCTCAGCGGCTTTTCTTAAGCAGTCTTTACACAAAATTATGATCACACAAAGTGTCAGGTTAATTTGCAAAACAGATTAATGTTTGTAAGTGGAGCTTCATCCTTGGAGATTCGAACTGGATTTTTTTTTTTTTTTCTGAGTCGGTCACCCTCCTGGCACCTTTGCAAACTCTGCAAAACAGATTAGTGTTGGTGGCAAAACCTGTTATGTATTAACAACTCTGAGTGTTAAAATCCATCGTTCTTATATATTATTATATTTGCAAATATTCGAAACGGGGGACTTTCTTTTATTAAAGGAATTTTACTTTAGTAACAGATCACCGAACTAAGTGGTCCATTTCGGCCTGTCTGATACTGCTTTGATCTGAGTTCACTGGGTGCTAAAAGTAACCGCTAACCTGCTTGCTTCTGCAGTCTTTGCCTTTCGTCGGCATTTAAAAAGAAAGAGATCGTTGCTGTTTTAAAAATATCTTTTTTTTAAATATATTTTTGACCGTTGATATTTTACTGTGGATCACTTCGGCACAAGTTTAGACATTAGACATTAGATACTGATCGTTTCCACCATATATATTTACATCTATCTATCTATATGTGTGTGTGTGTGTGTGTGTGTGTGTGTGTGTGTGTGTGTGTGTGTGTGTGTGTGTGTGTGTGTGTGTGTGTGTGTGTGTGTGTGTGTGTGTGTGAACCGATCCAAGCATTCATCTATTCACATGCAATCCTTATCCATCTATGTACTGCTGCAGAGTCCTCGTCCGGATGAGACTACATCATGTGTCGTCATCAGCGAGACAGCGGCGGGCGATGGTGTGGACAACGACTGTGACGGCAGAGTGGACGAGGAGAATTGTGACCCGGACAGCGGAATAAATGGTCAGAAAATGTAGTGTGTGTGTGTGTGTGTGTGTGTGTGTGTGTGTGTGTGTGTGTGTGTGTGTGTGTGTGTGTGTGTGTGTGTGTGTGTGTGTGTGTGTGTTAACTGGAGAAAATGCTAGCAACTGGCTTCATTCACTATTTCTTTTCCATCATAGTTTCCCCTCGTTTTTTACCCTTACGTTTTTATTTCAACAACATAACTTATTGTATTAATAATTGCAGATGATCTTTTCATCCTATGGTGTATAGTATTCAGGCTGGTTGCGGTTATGCATAATTCGTCTTATGGGATCCAAAATCTCTCTCTCTCTCTCTCTCTCTCTCTCTCTCTCTCTCTCTCTCTCTCTCTCTCTCTCTCTCTCTCTCTCTCTCTCTCTCTCTCTCTCTCTCTCTCTGTTATCTTTGTTTCTTTCTTTTGTTCCTTTTATAATGTTTTTGTCTTTCATTGTTAGTTTTCTTCATTGTGCTTTCTGCTCTTGCTCATCATCATATGTTGCTGTACCTTTCTGGAGGTCGCTAAACCGCGGAGCTCTGATTCCATTTTCATTTGCTTGCAGATGACGACGGTGATGGATTCGTGAATGAAGATTGTGCCGCAAGTTTGACATCGCTTCGTATGTGATTGCTTGCTTTTTTATGGTTGCTTGGTTGGTTGATAGGTCGATTGGTTCGCTGGCCAGTTGCATTCTCGATTGGTTTGTCACGGGACTGGGCAGTTTGTTGATTGGTTGATAAATGGTGTTGCTAATATATTAGTTGATTGGCTACTGGGATACGCCAACAAAACACAGGCCATTCTAGGAGGGATTTTAAACTTCTTTTACAGTGTCAGCTCCATCACCTTTTACCTGATTGTCTTTTCTTGCTTTGTCCTGTTTTCTAATTACATTCTTGGAGTTTGTTTCCTTCTGTAATTCCTCTAATCATCACTAAGAGATTTAATCCTTCAATTTGATCATTCTTTCCCCAACCTGGACCTGCACAGTAACATTTATATTATTAATGTGTGTGTGTGTGGGGGGGGGGGGTGAGGGGGGTGTTTGCCTGTCAGTGCGCATTTCGCTGTTTTACTTTGTTTACTGGTCCTCAAATTTCAGGGACAATCCGATCTAGCATCTTTACGACGAAGCTGTCCACAAAGGTGCGGGCTGAAATCGTCCAGAAAAGATCAGTCGAAGGTCCTGTGGGATGCGTACTAATCTGCATGCAGCAGACACGCTGCTGGGCGGTCAATCTCTCGACCTCGACCTCTGACCTGAACTGTGAACTCCTGTCGGGTTTGCGTCTCGGCATGCAACCGGCCATTGGCTGGCAATCTTATGAACGTGAGAGACTCACCATGTAAATGTGTGGTGTTGCCGTTTGGGGATGAGTTTCCTTTCGCCGCCTCTGTGTGTTGCTGTTGTTGTGTTTTCCTGTTGTTTAAGACGTCAGGCACTGAACTAGATGTGTGAAGGATCTAATTAGGATCTAATTCACATGTGAAAATGTTGCTGCTGACAAAGCGAGCCCAACTCTGTGATGTTAATGCTATTATTGGTTTGAGTCGTCTATTGCTGATTTCAACCACACAAAAGCAAAAGATGCTGTAGGTATGTACGTGTGTTCTTTGCCATTCTTCGAGCAGTAGGTAATGACAAATTTTACACAACCAACAAAATTACCACCTGTCTGCAGATCTTTCGCATAATTTTAAGTTTAGAAGAATAGTTGTAGAGACCGATTTCCAAACTGTCCTGTTAATTACGCAGTTACCACGTAGTCAAAACCTGACTGAAGTCTGAGTCATGTCCGTTCTGGCCCGAAAACATGTTATTTATTATTTGCAACGGTTTAAATGGAACCCCGGTCTTCATCACGACACGGCCTGAACCACCCCATAACGACGACTTCGGTTTGTTTTCTTTCCCTCCTTTTATCGCTTCTCCAAAGAATGCAGTGATCACGCAGTTACCTTTGTTAAGCCTGTGCCCACCATCTTCTAGTATCTTCACTTCTACCTATGTCAGCGTACTTTTCATCGGCAGCGGAAGTGTCGCCATTTTGGTGTGTCGTCACATCGGAAGCGGATGTTGGTGATGACGGTTTTTCCTTTGCCCATTCTTGCTCTTCTCCGGTGCCGAATACGGCGAACAGGAATGCCCCAATGAAGGGCAGGACTAATGCTGTTATGAAGACGTTTCTCCATCTTTGTTGGCATTTTTCTGCTTGCTTGGCTTTGTTTGTCTTGGTTATTTTGTTCTTCTTTTTCCGAAAAGGATTGTGTGTGCAAAACCTCCCCCTAGTGTGAGTATATATAAAAAAAATGTTTTGTTAACATCTGATATTAGAAATAACAGTTGTTGTTTCATTTTGTTTATAATAATAGTAGTAATGTACATTTATCATGCGCTCATCAAGGCCCTGAGAGCTCACATGATACATATTAACCTAAATGATATTTTATAACATGTAGAGCACAGTCCTTCCGAAACAATTTACATAAAATATTATACGGAAACACACACACACACACACACACACACACACACACACACACACACACACACACACACACACACACACACACACACACACACACACACACACACACACTCCGGGCATCGCTTTCCGGCACCTTCCTCCAAACTCTGCCAGATTTAGTTACGCCACTGAAGGGGCATTCTTTATCTTCGCGCAGATGTCCAGCGACGTGGTTAGCGCCCTCCGAAAGGTTCGAGTACTAATATGACTGTAGAAGCAACCTAGCGCCAAAGCACGCACGTAAATATGAGACGCATCCACCACGGGGAAAAAAAAAGAAGAGTTCCGTCCCGATTCAAACGATTGTGGTTTTATTTGTGCTGGTGTAAACTTTCTTTTGCGGCTATAACTGATACGCCTTGTTTTATTTGAGTTGTTTGTAACAAACGTACCACTGTTTGAGCACCAACAAAAAACTGCTCGTTAGCTGACAGTTTTCCGGACCATATGGCGTAACCAAATACGGCAGTGGTTGAAGGAAGGATGTCGTAAACCGGTTCTTGGAGTTTCACACACACACACACACACACACACACACACACACACACACACACACACACACACACACACACACACACACACACACACACACACACATACATACACACACACGCACACACATACACACACGCACGCACGCACGCACGCACGCACGCACGCACACACACAGACACACACACTATAATTGTAGCAGAAATTGGGATGAAAATACTGTGAGAAGAGGAAGGTTTTCAGTTTGGGTTTACAAGATGAAAGGGCTGAGCAGTGTCTAAGGTCTTGTAGGAGTGAATTCCAAATGTGGGGTCTGAAGCAAAAGAAGGTGCGAGAGCCATGCGTCTTGCGTTAGTATTGTAGGATTTTCAGTATGCGGGTGTCAGAGGAAGAGCGTAGTGTACGAGACGGAGTGTTGACATGTAGCAGTTCAGAGAGATAAGCAGGACCAGAACCATTTATAACACTGAAACACATACAAGCGACTTTGTATACAAGCGACATACGTTCTGAAATGGAACACCAGTGCAGTTTTTCCATGAGAGGTGTTCAGTGGTGGTGACGGGGTGCCAAGAGAACGAGTCTTGCAGCAAAGTTTTGAATTTTCTGGAGAGGTTGGGTGACAGAATTAGGTGTACCCATGAGGAGACAGTTGGAGTAGTCAAACCGTGAGAGGATGTAGGAAGTGACAAGAGTCTTGGCTGCGTCTTCAGTGAAACCTGCTTATTGAACTAAATCGTTTAAGCTCGAAATAAGCAGTTTGGCAGAATTTTATGACGTGCTTTTTCATGGACAGTTTTGAGTCAAGAATGAACCCAAGGTTCCTGGTAGAATCAAAAAAGATGATGTTGTGAGAGCCAAGAGTAACCGAACCAGGAATGGAAACGGTAGAAGGTTTCAAGGAAGACCAAAAGGGAAAGAGAATAGCTTCTATTTTGTTGTCATTCAGTTTGAGCTGATTTTCGGTCATCCATGTTTTCATGTCGTCTGTGTGACTGCATTGAGTTCTTTGGTGAGGTTAGTCACTTCACTGAGAAAAGCGGATTTCTGGAGCTGTGTGTCATTCTCGAAAGAAGATGGTTTACAGAGTGCTTAGCTATGATATCGGAGAGAGCTGCAGTGTACAGGACGAAGAGAATGGCCCCCAGTACTGAGCCCTGAGGCATACCGTACGTGAGGTGTGTTTCTGTGCTATTATTCATTGAATTCTAAGTGGTCATTTCTGTATCCGCACGGCAGTCTGCCGAAAATAGGAAACCATATGGACTTCGTATAGGACATGTGACTGTATACCACTTTTATAACAAAGTACAAGACGTGTGTATGCTGTTAACAAAATCTCCGTACATCCTCCTTCTCGGACTCAGCGAGACCCACCCTAATCTTAGCGTTGGTGTTGATTCATTATCTATTCCCATTTATCAGATTATTCGGCGCCAGGATGGCATACGTCTACGAAGTGGCATGCTGATCTCGAGTCCGGGACGGCACAAAGCATGTGGATTGAGGTCAAAAGTACCTCTTCCAAATCTATCCTGCTGCTATGTATGCTTGGTTTGAGGACTTCGTGCAAATGATGGGCAAGGTCAATGACAACAATTCTAACATAACCTTTCTTGAAGATTTAAATATGGATCCTTTGAAATCTTAACATGTTTGGGAATCAACGACTTCTTTATTTGACTTGCACCATCGTATAATCTGTGCAACGAGAATAAGGCCTACAACAACTCCACTTTTACGCCATATCTACACGAATAATGAACAAATGGCATGAAAAGTGCAAGTCTGATGTGTTGCATAAATGATCACTGTCCAGCCATTTGCATATAATCAATAGAATGCTTCTGAACGCTTTTTTCCCTTTACCCTCTTTGTTTATCTGTAGCTTACTGTTATTTGAATATTTCGCTTTTCAACATATAATTATGTGTCTGGTCAGTATGGACA
>OY757555.1:8015027-8038383 GCA_963584105.1 Alviniconcha strummeri | reverse complement strand
GAAGACGGCTAGTTGCTTCTGTTGACATGCATGTTTGTTATGACGACAGTATGTCAGTAACTATTGATGGCGTTATTTTGGTGTGCGTGTTTTTCTACACATTTCCACAGATATATCTGTATGTATGCCACGCTTACTACATCTATTCGTACCTCTGTCTGCACACGTCTGTCTGATAAACTGAAGAAAGGTCAGCGATTTAATACCAGCCGGTGATACAAGCCATGTTTCCCCCCGAAGTCTTTATCCTTCATTTTGTGGTATATATCATTTCTCGTTTCCAACTAATTTGGTTTTGAATAGACTTGTCATGCTTCTGTCAGCGGGAAGGTACGGATTTCTTCTTAACCCTTTGACTGCCACACTTACCGCCCCGTCACTCTGAAAACGACCAATGAAAGTGCCAGATTTGCAATCATTAAGGCCTTTTTTCTCCTACGCCTGAGTACGTGAAAGACTTTTTTTTTTTTTTTTTTTTTTTTACTGAAGGTAGATTTGTTATAGGACCCATTAAATATACTGTCTGCAGGCGTATACGTGTGCACTTATCAGCCCGGAAATTTTACAGCCTGAGGCAGTGAAGGGGTTAGAGTGTTCATTAAAAAAAAAAATATATATATATATTTAGAAGAACTGGAGTACCGTAAACATCACAATTTTCTGACGGATGGTTCTCTGCCAACTTTTAGCCTGGACTGTGGTAATATTTAGCTGCGTTATAAAATCACCGTCTGCCATCCGTACCAGAAGTGTTGTTGCAGTAATCCTGCCAAAGCTTTTCGTGCGCGCAGGCATGCGCGTGCGTGCGTGTGTGTGTGTGTGTGTGTGTGTGTGCGTGTATATACATATATGTGCGTGCGTGCCTGTGTGTGCGTGCATGTGTGTGTGCGTGTGTGTGTATGTGTGTGTACGCGTGTGTATATATGTGTGTATGTGTGCGTACATGTGTATGCATGTGCGTGTGTGTGTGTGTGTGTGTGTGTGTGTGTGTGTGTGTGTGTGTGTGTGTGTGTGTGTGTGTGTGTGTGTGTGTGTGTGTGTGTGTGTGTGTGTTTCAGTATAATATTTTATGTAAATTGTTTCGGAAGGACTGTGCTCTACATGTTATAAAATATCATTTAGGTTAATATGTATCATGTGAGCTCTCAGGGCCTTGATGAGCGCATGATAAATGTACATTACTACTATTATTATAAACAAAATGAAACAACAACTGTTATTTCTAATATCAGATGTTAACAAAACATTTTTTTTATATATACTCACACTAGGGGGAGGTTTTGCACACACAATCCTTTTCGGAAAAAGAAGAACAAAATAACCAAGACAAACAAAGCCAAGCAAGCAGAAAAATGCCAACAAAGATGGAGAAACGTCTTCATAACAGCATTAGTCCTGCCCTTCATTGGGGCATTCCTGTTCGCCGTATTCGGCACCGGAGAAGAGCAAGAATGGGCAAAGGAAAAACCGTCATCACCAACATCCGCTTCCGATGTGACGACACACCAAAATGGCGACACTTCCGCTGCCGATGAAAAGTACGCTGACATAGGTAGAAGTGAAGATACTAGAAGATGGTGGGCACAGGCTTAACAAAGGTAACTGCGTGATCACTGCATTCTTTGGAGAAGCGATAAAAGGAGGGAAAGAAAACAAACCGAAGTCGTCGTTATGGGGTGGTTCAGGCCGTGTCGTGATGAAGACCGGGGTTCCATTTAAACCGTTGCAAATAATAAATAACATGTTTTCGGGCCAGAACGGACATGACTCAGACTTCAGTCAGGTTTTGACTACGTGGTAACTGCGTAATTAACAGGACAGTTTGGAAATCGGTCTCTACAACTATTCTTCTAAACTTAAAATTATGCGAAAGATCTGCAGACAGGTGGTAATTTTGTTGGTTGTGTAAAATTTGTCATTACCTACTGCTCGAAGAATGGCAAAGAACACACGTACATACCTACAGCATCTTTTGCTTTTGTGTGGTTGAAATCAGCAATAGACGACTCAAACCAATAATAGCATTAACATCACAGAGTTGGGCTCGCTTTGTCAGCAGCAACATTTTCACATGTGAATTAGATCCTAATTAGATCCTTCACACATCTAGTTCAGTGCCTGACGTCTTAAACAACAGGAAAACACAACAACAGCAACACACAGAGGCGGCGAAAGGAAACTCATCCCCAAACGGCAACACCACACATTTACATGGTGAGTCTCTCACGTTCATAAGATTGCCAGCCAATGGCCGGTTGCATGCCGAGACGCAAACCCGACAGGAGTTCACAGTTCAGGTCAGAGGTCGAGGTCGAGAGATTGACCGCCCAGCAGCGTGTCTGCTGCATGCAGATTAGTACGCATCCCACAGGACCTTCGACTGATCTTTTCTGGACGATTTCAGCCCGCACCTTTGTGGACAGCTTCGTCGTAAAGATGCTAGATCGGATTGTCCCTGAAATTTGAGGACCAGTAAACAAAGTAAAACAGCGAAATGCGCACTGACAGGCAAACACCCCCCTCACCCCCCCCCCCCCCCCCACACACACACACACACACACACACACATATAGATAGATAGATAGATAGATGTAAATATATATGGTGGAAACGATCAGTATCTAATGTCTAATGTCTAAACTTGTGCCGAAGTGATCCACAGTAAAATATCAACGGTCAAAAATATATTTAAAAAAAAGATATTTTTAAAACAGCAACGATCTCTTTCTTTTTAAATGCCGACGAAAGGCAAAGACTGCAGAAGCAAGCAGGTTAGCGGTTACTTTTAGCACCCAGTGAACTCAGATCAAAGCAGTATCAGACAGGCCGAAATGGACCACTTAGTTCGGTGATCTGTTACTAAAGTAAAATTCCTTTAATAAAAGAAAGTCCCCCGTTTCGAATATTTGCAAATATAATAATATATAAGAACGATGGATTTTAACACTCAGAGTTGTTAATACATAACAGGTTTTGCCACCAACACTAATCTGTTTTGCAGAGTTTGCAAAGGTGCCAGGAGGGTGACCGACTCAGAAAAAAAAAAAAAAAATCCAGTTCGAATCTCCAAGGATGAAGCTCCACTTACAAACATTAATCTGTTTTGCAAATTAACCTGACACTTTGTGTGATCATAATTTTGTGTAAAGACTGCTTAAGAAAAGCCGCTGAGCAATGATATGTCTTATCAGAGGGAAAGATAACCATAGTAAATCAACACGGACAACTTACAGAAGTAGGAGGCAATGGCTTCCCGTACGTCAGCGGCATAGTTTTGGATTCACACATCCTCGCAGTGGTTGCATGCACGTTGAATACCTCATCGTTCACGTGATGCATTGTCATCGGGGTCGACTCTCCGTTATACTGTTTGACGTAACCAGCGACCATATCTGTTCCCGGGACGGTGTTCCACGTCAGACCGTGGCTAGACAAAGGCTGATTGTTCAGTCTCAGTCCGTCCTTCTTGGGGCTGAAAAGGAGAGAGAGAGAGAGAGAGAGAGAGAGAGAGAGAGAGAGAGAGAGAGAGAGAGAGAGAGAGAGAGAGAGAGAGAGAGAGAGAGAGACAGAGAGAGACAGAGAGAGACAGAGACAGAGACAGAGACAGAGACAGAGACAGAGAGACAGAGACAGAGAGACAGAGAGAGACAGAGAGACAGAGAGAGAGATAGTATTACCTCTCATGAAGGGGTGCAGGTGGGACGACATGTACCACCTCATAGTGCATGTGCATGTCAGTCAGTTATGCACATGAGAAAAGAAAACTAATAAACTAACAACAATGCGCTTGCATTTGCATCTTGAAATGCAATGCATCTGAATACATAATAATGTAGAAATTGAACAATAAATTTCTCAAAATTATTTTCATTCGTGGTTGCGGGCAGCAGGCTTGATCGAAAGACTTGGAAATTTGTGGAAGTTTGGCGTGATGAATTGCACTGAGGGCAGCAGTGGCAAACTGTAGCTCAGTTTCTTGCGCTACTCTGCACAATGGACAAATCAGGTCATTATCAGTATGTCACATAGGCAAATTTCTCTAGAGAGAGAAAATAAAGTTGTATTGTGTTGTATCTGTAATGATGTACAGCAATGTCTGAGATATCTGATCGAAACCTTATTCGTATCAAATGTCTATTAAGATCCATCTTCAAATACGTTCTCGTTTCATATGAACGGTGAAAATTGTCCTATAGACATTAGCTCTCTCGCAATCTCAGTTTGGAAATGCCATTCCTGCCGTCTGTAAACAATTGATCTTTGACTAAAAAGACGTAAGAACGGGTTCGTTCCTTCTACACTTGGATGCAACCATACATAAAAAAATTACAGTGAACACTAGACAAGAATTTATTTTACCTTGGGTAACTTATTCATAGAACAACCTATGAACTTTGCCTGGCAAAGGGCACATCTCCATTTTCGCTCTTCTCTTGCACCAGTTTCAGCCGGCCACATTTAAATTTGATCAGTAAAAATTAGAATCTATTTGAATGATGGTCCGAAATGGGATTTCTCCCAGTACAGAAAAGGAAACTGCGATCTGCACTGTCAAGATTTAACGGGCAGAGGTCGCAATTTCAATTTCTCACATGGGAAATCTCAACTTTAATTTCTAGCGGTAGGATTTAAAATCCTAGCAAATGTTGATTTGTACCTGGTATAATTATATATTTAGGAATAACGATTGATGACAAACTGTCTTAAAAATGCTTCGTAGATGCAGTAGTTAAGAAGGCTATATTGCTTGAGAAAGTTCAGAAGCCCACAAAGAAATGTTACGTATATTTTATACATCGACCATTAGCAGTGTTTTAACTTTTGGAATGAGTTGCTGGGGAGGGAATGCATCCAAACAAGACAAAAAGAGACTCAACAAGAACATAAGAAGGCACGTGGGGTAGTGGGGAAAAAGCAGTAACAAGCAAACTGAGGACGAGTTTGGCTGACGAGACGCACCCATTCACACAATCACCAGATACACACATCGGCAACGGCCATCCGGACACACAATCACCAGATAAACACAACAGCAGCGGCCATCCGGACACACAATCACCAGATAAACACAACAGCAACGGCCATTCGGACACACAATCACCTGATACACACAACAGCAACGGCCATCCGGACACACAATCACCCGATAAACACACACAAAAGCACCAGATACACACAACGGCCATCCGGACACACAATCACCAGGTAAACACAACAGCAACGGCCATCCGGACACACAGTCACCAGATACACACAACAGCAGCGGCCATCCGGACACACAATCACCAGATACACACAACAGCAACGGCCATCCGGACACACAATCACCAGATACACACAACAGCAACGGCTTCGTATGAAAATAAGGGGACGACGGGGCTGGGATAAAATGGAGGGATATTTGGAAGTGAATGGGATGCAGCTGTTTGTGTCAATGGATTGTAATTTGGAAGAGTGAGAACATGTGTTGCTAGTGCAATGTTTTATTATATAATAAATTTCATGGCAGATCATACATAGATATGTATCATTAGATCCACCTTATAATTTCCTGCTACAAATCGACCTACTACACCTTTCAATCGGAAGTTCGTTGTAAGTTGGCCCTGTGTATATATACACACGTACATAATTGTCTCAATCTTCCTAAAACTACGTGATGTTCGTGTCGTTTCCGAATTGCCCTCGCAGAAGCCTAGCTGTCATGCATCAATTCGTGCAAGCCCCTCTTCAAAGAAACACAACACTCTGGCTGTTTACCACGGGTTACCGGTTTCGCTGTTGCAGATTTAGATGAAGCACTCTCGTTAACACCGGGTGTATCCACCCACAATAAGATTGCGTGTGCTACCGTTCCTTTTCAGCCACACCTGATGCCCCATACCTACTTATGCAACACGTAACGGCATTTTGATTGTAGTCTTGATGTTCTTGTTGGTGCCAATGCAGGTCAAGGTTCCCTCGTAACAGTAAGAGAAGCCAACAGAGCTATGTATCATTATTACGGCCCATACCTAGGATTTAAACAGAGAACTTAACAATGGGTCCGCTTCAAAAGCGTACCTCGAATTTTGCGTCCTTGGCAAACTACCGCAATTGGCCTGGACGAAACATAACAGCTAGTGCTCGGCAAGATAAACGAGACTAGGACAGATGATGGTCGTAATTACCTCTGAATAACGAACGTCATGTACACGTATTCAAATTTAACCGTTTGAGGGAACATGTAGAAACTCTCCGCTTGCTCCAGAGGGGCCAGCACTCCCATAGACGGGTCTCCTGGGAAATCCCAAGATTTTGGAGTCTTCGTCAGCTGCACCACCATCACGGCCTGTCGGATTGTGCATAGAGATAACTTTGGCTGGCCAGGTCATACTCGTAGAAATGTCCTGGAGAGAGAAGATGGATGGTTGTCTTTGGGACTGATTCCACAACCACCGTGGTAAACGGGTGGGCGGCGATGAACCGATACAGGTCGCCGGCATCTTGTTCAGGGGTGCTCAGCAAGACAAATTTCCGGCCTAGGTTGACCACGGGAGGTAACTGGTCGCTCAGGTGAGAGAAGCAGTTGTTTGAGTTAACCACGCGCGTACGGTTCTGCCCGCTGTAGGTGGCTACAGGTTTCGTGGAGGAGATCCTCGTCCCGGTCAAATCGGACGCCGTCTGGATCTGCAGCGTTTGGAGACTGTTCAGCGTGACGCGCAGGGTGTCTCTGTGGTCGTACGTGTTGCCCCCGATCTGGATGGTCTCTCCATCGGCCAGTTTGCTGAGCTCCAGCGAGACGTCGGTGTTGTCCGCCTGAGCCACGACCAGGATAAAGCTGGCCGTGATATTCTCGCTCCTGCTGTACGCGGCAGCGAAATACTCGGTACCCAGCAATGGATCCGGGATCAGGGGGTGAAAGTCACCATGGTTACCAGAAGCCCGCAGATAGACGTCAACAAAGATGGGTGACGGGGCGGTGATCCTGACCCCGTCATTCGTGAGGACGTTGCCCAAAGGCTGTTGAACCAACAAGCTGATGTAGAAGGGGACCGCTTGGCCGGGTGACACCGTGACCTGCACGTCGAGAGGACTGGACGAAGTGGGTAGCGACTGCACTCGCACGCTGACGTTATCAGAGCCTTGGGTCATGAACCAGATGGAGGAAGCCATATCTTGTTCCAGCCGCAACTGCGGAAAAGCGGTGATGAAAGACGTCCCTTCGGCGGCCGGTTGTCCTGAAAGAGAATGAGAGTAGCGTTCGATCTGGAGTGGTCACAAGGACGAAGTGATGGATTGGCAGAGAACGCCAGCGATGGACAGACACGCTACTGAAAGAACAGCTGTGAAGAAAGGTAGGAGGGAGAGACAGAGATGGGGAAGGGGAGAAAAAGACACATGCAAGCATACACACACTCACGCACGCACGCACACACACACACACACACACACACACACACACACACACACACACACACACACACACACACACAGGTACACACACACATACGAACACACGTACTCACGCACGCACGCACGCACGCACGCACGCCCCCCCCCCCCCCCCCACACACACACACAACACACAGAGGCTTCAGAAGAAGACAGGAACGGGCAAACCAGTCACGAGACTTGTTTCAAGCTGAAATCATATGTTTAAAAAATTGATTTCCCGTCTGTCCTGAACAGCAATAAAAATATGTATATTTAACAGTGATAGAAGGCACGACGACACACTGAAACTCTCACCATTCGCCAAAGAAGCACAAGTTAAAGTCAAGAAGAATGTTGGTATCATCGGCGACATTTTTCTTCTTTATTTGTATCTCCAAGGAATGATACTGCAGACAAACAGAAAATCAGAAGAAAAAAACTGTATTCTCAGTGGCAAGCATCTGTTTTGAATGCGGGTTTCACAAACACAGTACAAATATTTATTACAAAAACTGGAATACAGTTGAAGTTTATTAATTTAATAAAGACAGATTTATAGCGAAGAATATCATGTTAATAATTATTGATATCTGCCACGTGTACTGTCTGTGACCGTCCTGTCGTCGTCGCCGCTTCCCACTCAAAGACTTGACCTAACTTCGGACTGGTGGTGACAAGGGGGGGGGGGGGGAGGGGGGGAGGGGGTGTTGGGGGGGGGGGGAGTAGCACGCGATGTACTCGTGGCGTGAAGAAAAGAATGAAAAGTGGTGGACAGAGTGGGGAAAGGGCGAATGCAAACTCCAAGCACTGACGACGTCCTTCTTCCAACTACTGCATAGTTGATTACGCCATAGGTCTCGAAAACCTGTCAGCTAACGAACAGTTTTTGGATGACGCTCAAACGGCAGCAAGTTTGCAACAGACAATTCAAATTATATCAGACGTTTCTTTTATAACTGACCACGCTGTTTTCGCCAGCACAGATAAAAGCAAAATCGCTTGAATCGGGACGGAACTTTTTTCTTCTTTCTTTACCCGCGGCGGATGAGTCTGATGATTACCTTTGTGCTTAGACGCTATGTTGCTGTCAGTCTTATTAGTACGCAAACTCCAAGCACTGGTAAACGACGTCGACAACCTTCCTTCAACCACTGCCGTATTTAGTTACGTCATAGGTTTATTTGACGCATGTGAGAGAAAGAGAGGGGCAGAGGGAGAGGGGGGGGGGGAGGAGGGGGAGGTGCGTGTGTGTGTGTGTGTGTGTGTGTGTGTGTGTGTGTGTGTGTGTGTGTGTGTGTGTGTGTGTGTGTGAGAGTGTGTGTGTGTGTTTAGCATAGTAATAATACTAATTACTTAGAACATAGCTTTATAATTGTCTACCTGTTTTAAATTATTGTAACGTCTCTATGTTTCATAGCAGTTTTTTATGTGCCATTTTACAAGTTTTTGTTTTATATTAGTGTAATTTATTAAGTATGTATTATGAGATTGTATATGATATGTTAGTAAATGTAAATGTAATATATTATGTACCTGTATGTGAACAAGAGCGTTGAGCTCGCTCAGCGGGGAATAGCGCTATAGAAAAGTTATGTATTATTATTATTATTTATTATAGGTTTCTGAAAATGCCAGCTAACGAGCAGTTTTTCGTTGGCGCTCAAACAGTAGTAACTTTGTTACAAACAACTCAAATAAAACAGGGCTTGTCATTTATAGCCACCAACAAAGTTTGCACAATCGTTTGAATCGAGACGGAACTCTTTCTTTTACCCGGGGTGGATGTGTCTCATGTTTACGTGTGTGCTTGGGCGCTAGGCTTCTTCCACAGTCATATCAGTACCCAAACCTTTCGGAGGGCGCTGACCGCGTCGGCGGACAGCTGCGCGGAGATAAAGAGTGCCCCTTCAGTGGCGTAACCAATTCTGGCAGAGTTCGGAGGAAGGTGCCGGAAAGCGATGCTCGGAGTTTTATTAGTACCCAAACCGTTCAGAGGTCGCTGACCACATCGGTGGACAGCTACGCGGAAACGAATGCCCATTCAGGGGCGGAACCAATTCTGGCAGAGTTTGGAGGAAGGTGCCGGAAAACGATGCTTGGAATGTGATTAGTACCCAAACCTTTCAGAGGTCGCTGACCACGTCGGTGGGCAGCTGCGCAGATTTAAAGAATGCCCCTTCAAAGGCGTAACCAATTGTGGCAGTTTGGAGGAAGGTGCCGGAAAGCGATGCTCGGAGTGTGCACGTGCCTAGTCAGCTGACCACTGAAGGGGGGGGGGGGGGGGGGCGGTAACTAATATCAAAGATTATAAATACATATGTATTTATAATCTTTGCTACTGTCTGGACTTTAGCGTATATTTCAGACCATACTGTCTGCTGCGCTTCTGCCGCAAGTCCGGGCCGAAGTTTGCATCTCATTATAAACCAGTTAAGAACGAAGTATACTTCGTCAAACTGTCCGAACCATGTTCGGGGAATATAGCTTCGTCGCAGTTCGACGACTTTTTCGAACTAGGTTCGCGAAGCAAAATGTCGCCCAATTAAGAACCAACTATGTTCGGCGAACATTTTTCAGGTTCGACGAATAACCCGAACTATGTTCGCGAGGCAAAGGTCTGCTCAGTAAGGAACGGACGTTATGGACTTGTGCCGCTTTCCGCGCCGCGCTTCGCCCCTAGACGCGGGTACCAAGAGGGTCGGTTCACTCGATCGTTTCTGACACAAGTGACGTCAGAAAGTTGCAGAAGATTCAAGGTTACTTTACTATCTCATTCGAGAAAATAATTAAAACGTGGCTGAACAGTAACCATTATAAGTACACAATAATTTGGCACATATTGTATATTATGGAACTCAAAGAACAGTTATTGAAACTACGAAGGTTTGATATTAAAGAAACTAGTAATTTACGTGTTGTTTTTTCACACACACACACACACACACACACACACACACACACACACACACACACACACACACACACACACACACACACACACACACTGCTCTAATGTTTGAACGGATTTATCTGTTGAGAAATATTGACTGCAGAACAAAATTTGTTCTCACTGTATTAGATTTCGGGAAGCGAAATCACCTATCAGATGGAAGGAGTATACATATTTTGGGGCCGATATAGTTTTTAAGTTTTTTATTTCTTTTACGCTGTTGCGGAAGTTTGTAACACGTCGTGGTGATGTCCAACAAAACAAAATGTAATGAAATGAGACTACGGGACGGATAGAAGGCTCTTTCACCTATTACATGGTCTGGTTGTTTTCAACGTACCTGCTGTGGTACACAATGAAAGACATACATTGCTACCGGAATTTTTGGAAGAAAATCCTTTTCTCTTCATTTGTTTTAACATTTTAATCGTATTGAAAGCTGCATGTGTTGCCCCCTAAGCAAGATTATCATGCAATCATTTTATCACTGAATTCCTCTTCTTCTTCTTATCATTATTATTCTTATCAGTAATGTTTTATTGTTAATAACAATGCATTCTTTCATGGAGTATTTCTCCAAACTGAACTACATGTCCCATTACAAAGCATAGAACCAAAGCACACGCGCACGTATGTACGCACCCGCGAACGCATGTACGCACGCACGCACGCACGCACGCACGCACGCACACACACACATTCACACACACACACACACACACACACACACACACACACACACACACACACACACACACACACACACACACACACACAGAGTCAGCAGGGAAACTTGAAAAGGTGAGAATTTAGATGATCTGGAGACAAACGATGTAGCATAAGACAAATATCTCTTCTGATCAAGCGAGTACGTGCACACAGTGGGAAGACAGAGAAAGCATCAGAAGGCGAGCGTAACTGGCACATTGGTTTCTAAACTTTATTGCCTAAGCTGGGAACGAAATAAAAAGCCAAAGTAACGAAATAAAAGCAAACGTAATGATTCTGCGCGAAATCTCTCTCTCTCTCTCTCTCTCTCTCTCTCTCTCTATATATATATATATATATATGAACATATCCAAAACGTATAGCGATGGAGGTGTCGCAAGGTGTTTGTTTCCCCCATTATGACGTAATCATATTGCCGGGTTGTTTTGTTTTGACCAGAGTGTTCCAAAGATAGTCATGTAGCACCTCGTTGGAAAGCTTGGAACATACCCTGTGTAAAACTAATAACCAAATCATGATGTGACGCAATACACCCGGAGAATCCTGGATTTTATAAGCATTCCGCTGTTTTTGCATCATACACTTGCATAATCAGTCTGTACAGAGCGATACATTTTACACTTAGTGGCTACTTGCGCTCTGTAGAGTTCAGCCTTAAGGACAGCATCTGCAAGAAAATATCCTCTAACTGCTCTGGCGATGGCCTTGCCAGTCAGCATGTATGTGACAGAATTCTGAGCTAAGACCACTTCCAGCAATTGTTGAAGGCCCGATCCTGCCGTCAGTAGTCCCGTACAGCCAAGAAAGCTAATTTCTGTGTGCAATTCCCCAACCCGTAGGACAATGGATTGTGAGACACAGTCAGGTGGCTCATTGTCAACGACTTCCGTGGCTTTCCACCACAGGGCTGGTCAAAGATGAGAACTCGTGTGGCTCCATAGCACAGTGCCAGAGATGAGTGTAGAAATATGCAGCTCATGTTGGTTGGGTCCATATCTATCATGGGTAGGAAAGGAAAGTACTCTGACCAGGATATATCCCGTCGCACACACTCTGCATCATCCGAGACCAACCCGGACAAGGGCCAGGATACCTTCCAAGAAATGCAGAGTATCTTGCTTTTATCCTCAGCAGGGAAGTTCTGCAGCACCGCCTCGTAGGCCAATGACAGATCGACGACGGAAGCGTCAAAGTAACGTATAAAGATTTTGCCCATGGTGCATGACACTGTCTCTAGTGTTGCAGCGACTTCTCGACGTATGGCTTTGCGATGTTTTGTGCCAGGAGTGGCCGCACCGATAATGCCCATCCCATGGAATGTCCCAGCACCATCCAGTGTTTTGAATGCCCATCCCATGGAATGTTCCAGCACCATCCAGTGTTTTGAATGCCCATCCCATGGAATGTTCCAGCATCATCTAGTGTTCTGACCTGGTGATCCATGTTGTTGCCGATGAACTGAATCCAGCTGCTTGGACGGCTGCCGGCCAGCTCTGTTCCTTGACCGAGTGCAGCAAATAGTGAAGGTTTGACCTCACTGCAAGATGAAGAAAACTCCAGTCTATGCAAGTGTTCAGCGCGGTACCTGGAACCAGTCAGATGGTGCAGTGCAACATCAAGTTCTGTCTGAAGGAGTGAGATGAGGACATTCGGCCTTGCTGCTTGCAACAGAGCCTTAAATTATCCAGAGAAGCTATTTTGACTTCAAGTTCTTTCTTCCCGATCCCATGCAATAGCAACAACAAAAATCGAAAAAAACGAAAAGTGAAGGTGATATGTAGTCTAAATTTGCTGCCAGGTCTGCGACCTTCGCACCTGAAGCGTACTCTTTTGATGTTTCAATGTTGTTGATATTAACAAGCAGTAGCTTTGGTGCTATTTGTAAGCTTCATCCCCCCCCCACCCCCCGTCGTTTTCCTTGGCAGATTTTAAAAACCGTTCCAAGATCTTTTCGGCAGTTGACCGGGATGTAACAACATTCCTTTTCCCCCGGATACTAGTAAGGATGACGTCCTCCCCGAAATGGCTCTCGAGCTTCATTTTCACGTATTTATTTGTGTACGGCGTGTCTCAATTTAAGCACTCCTTTAACTTCTGACACAAGTCAGTAATGGTTATTTGTTCATCATTTTCTGCACAGCATCTAACGACTTGTGTAAAGGCTTCAGCCCAAGCTACGTCTTCCGGTCTGCCTTTTTGAACACCACCAGTCAGCATTTCAGTAGAGCGACGGAAGGCTACTGGAATGTTTTGTTTTGTTGTTGTTTTTCACTCTGAAGTTAATGTTCCACTGGCTGTGGTACAATGCATTTACGCACGTTTCCTGTCCGTTTGTCTTGTGGCCATCTAGTGAGCATGCTTGTGCAAGTTTTTCCTGACAGTTGACTGTACTAATTTCGTAGGCAAAATCATTTCCTTTCCTTCGGTCATGTTTAGCTGGTAGCCGACAAAAAAGACAATCAGTTGCGAAGTCATATTTGGACAGTGCTGTGCTCCTGGCTCGGTGCCTTCATCTCTCTTTGACATTAAGTCGCGTTTTATTAGGTTGACATTTCAGTAACTCTGACGGCATAATTTGGCACCCTGTCACCACCACTCTACACGTGTACCTCTCCTGGAAAACAGACAAACTGCTCTGGCTTCCGATTCGAAAACTTATTAAGTATAAAGTCGCTTGTATGTGTTTCAGTGCTATAAACGGTTCTGGCCCTGATTACTTCTCTGAACTGCTACATGTTTACACTACGTCTCGTACACTACGCTCTTTTTCTGACACACTCATGCTGAAACTCCAACAATACAAACGCAAGACCCGTGGCTTTCGCACTTTCTCTCGCTTTGGACCCCACATTTGGAAAACACGACGGAAACCTGTCTCATGGTAAATTTTCTTATTCTTTTTTGTTCGCTCGTTTTCATAACCCACCATTTCTCAGATCTCTAGCGTAATACTGAACTTTCCATTAGGTTGGATGATTGCATTGCCGAGCTAAGCATTCAGAATTGTTTGCAGACAAGACACTGACCAGTGAACCCCAAAACCAACTATTGCTGTCAGTTGCATCATGCATCTTCTTTTGAAAGCAAGGCAACAACAATGATGGGGGGGGGGGGGGGGGGGGGGGAGGGGGGGGAGAGAAACTACACTAGCGCAGATGATTTTGATAATTATTTTGTGGCGGTAAAGCTACTAGCTAGGTAGAAAGAAGAATAGCTCTAAAACAATGCCTAACTTGAACAAAGAGCAATGGAAACAAACAGCAACAGCAACAACAAAACGGAATGACGACTCCCAAGAAGGAGGGCCGGATACGAGAATCAAAGTTATTCTCGTCAAGTTGGATGCTGTGGAAGAGAACAATAACACACCCTGTGCTTTTAAACAATTTTTATGTTCACACACATAAAAGAAAAAGAAAAGAAAAAAATCTTTGATTTGTCACGATTTTATGCGAGTGATAGTTCTTACAGTACACAAAAGCAAACAAGAATAATGGCGCCTTTGGCTAGCCATACTGAAGCGTAAACAAGCCCACATCACATCATTTTCAAGTCATGACGCTCTGACTCAGTCAAGGCCGCGCGTGCAGTGCGTGCAGCGCGGAATGGTGCTATGACTAGCGAAAGTTGCCAACCTTGCAATCTTACCAGAGTAAATAAACTTTTATTTTATTTTAAGGTGCCTCGCGACGCTTACTTGTTTCTACGTTTTATGTATGTAGGGGAGTGGGGTTGGGATTGAGGGAAGCAGGTTGGAAGCATGGATGAAGAGCCACAAGTCAGAGGTTGCTATAACATAACTTTTATTTGTACACCAACCAACCAGGAAACAGTGTAGGCTCTCCCCTGAGATGAACACACGAACACCGTCCGCAACAGTAAACAAACAACCTGCCTCTGCAGGGACACTGGGGGGAAAGGGACGCTGCCGTTGTTGAAGTGTTGCTTTACGTCCACAGAAACCGTAGGTTTATTAGGGACGGGAGCCCAGGACGTCCACCTCGACTTTCACACAGCTCCTGAGCTTTCAGGTGGACGCTGCCGATGATGATGAGTTGATGCTTAATGTCCTCAGATGTCAGCTGACATATTAGGGACAAGTTGTGACCAATGCCGAAGCACGGTTCAATAATTCTTTACGTCCACGGAAACCAGAAGGCTCGTTAGGACGGACAGCCCAGGACGTCCACCTCGACTCCCACACAGCTCCTAAACTATGATGGACGCGGCCGGCCCAGCACACAGCTTTTAACACCTTAGATAATTGGGGCCATAAAACCCTCACCCAATCAGAAAGGAAAAGGACCGGAAAGAAAAGGTTATAGGGTCATGGCCGGGAACATGTATACAATACACTCGGTTATATGTATGTTTTATTTTCATGTTTTCTCTGCTTGATGCACTAGGTTTAATTACTTTTGCTTTTATTTCTTAGGAGATTCTGTCCCTCCGCTTAGGCAATTAAGGAGGTCGGTCAGGTTGCCAGGACCGGTCAAGATCAGGCAGTTTTAGCACGAAGAAGCGAGTTTGTACTGTATTCGTGAATTATGGAGGTATTAGTATCATTATAAGTAGTAGTGGTAGTAGTAGTAGTAGTAGTAGTAGTAGTAGTAGTAGTAGTAGTAGTAGTAGTAGTTGTTGTTGTTGTTGTTGTTGCTGTTGTTGTAGTATTGCTGTTGTTATTGCTACTATTACTATTAGCAATAGTACTCAACAACTATTACTCTGAGGCCAATAATAAGAAGAAAAAACATCATCATTCTGCCTGCTTCTACTGTTACGGTGTTGTTGCTGTTTCTTTCTTATTCTTTAAATCGAAATTGTTTAATAAAAAATAATTAAAAAAAATAATGTAAATCAGAATCATGCACGACACATATAAATGTGTATATACTGTACACACACACACACACACACACACACACACACACACACACACACACACACATACACACACACACACACACACACACACACACACACACACACACACACACACACACACACGCACATACACACACACACACACACACACACGTACACACACACACACACACACACACATACACACACACACACACACACACACACACACACACACACACACACACACATACACACACACACACACACATGTGCGCGCGCATACATGCACACACGCACTCACGCATGCACGCACATGTATGTGTGTACATACGTATGTATGCATATATGTATGTCAGGGTAGAAATCAAAATATGTCAAGATTTCAAACTCTACCGACAGAAATGAAAACTGGGATTTATCCCAGGAGATAGATATGCTGACATGCGTAACTGTCTACAGGTTTTCAAACACACACCTTGAAAAATAATATAATTGCATCTTCAAAAAGAAAAAGAAAAAGAAAAAAGAAAAAGAAAATATGAGTAGCATCGTAATCATTTATGATAAGCTTGCTCAATAAATTGCTTACAGTGTACTAGTACTTCTCTGCGAAGAAACAAGGCTCAACCTTCATAATAAATGTATTCGCATGTAGCATATTCATATTATGCCCAAAATTCTATGATCGCCAGCATGATAAAGTGTGTAAAATTAGTAAAAACAAACTAATTATTTTTTATTTGTTGTCACATGCTCCGTGAACAAACTGGTTGTTTGGTCGTTTGGTCGTTATGAGCGCGCTCCATAAACTGACATCTGACATTACAACTACGTTACACTACTACTACTACTACTACTACTACTACTACTACTACTACTACTATAATTTGATCTCCGAAATGCGTGTTGAGAAATCCTACATTACTTTCGATGAACCATCACTTACAAAGGGTAAGTTCTCTTTAACTTTGTAACAATAATAGCTGTTTTTACAGCGCCAGTCTTCAAAAGCGCTAACTACATGAAAAGAACAGAAGAAAACAGAAAAAGAAAAAGAATAACAACAACAAAATGGGGAAGGGATATCGATTATGTTGACCTGTATCAAAACCGCAGTAACAAATAAACCAACCTATGGCTTTTTTTTTCTTCTAAATCAGCTGAAACAGTTCTTCATCAGCTGTGGTAGAAAGAAACTCGGAATGTTCTCACCTGTCTGTCTGGTTGGTCGTCTGTCGACTAGGCTGCTTACTGCGAACCAGTTTCTGTGGAACGCTCCGTTGGACATTAATTATTCAAACCTGGAGTTGACGGACTGCGAGAATTCCTGAATGTGCACACTTTAGGCACTTGCCAACCAAAACAGCAACATCCGAGGAAAGCAAACGAGTTGTGACTTTTGACAGTTTTTCGTTTGTTCGGTTTGTTTCTTTCTTTTTTGTTTGTATGTAAAACTGTTAGAGACGAAACGAGCTGTGACGTTTGACAGTTTTTCGTTTGTTCAGTTTGTTTCTTTTTTGTTTGTACGTAAAACTGTTAAAGACGAAACGAGTTGTGACGTTTGACAGCTTTTCGTTTGTTTAGTAACATGTGTGTGAACAGGCCCACTTTCAGGCGAGCCAGCACTCCCTGAGACTCCACCTCTTTTGACGTGCTGCGCTGTTTCCCTTTGTCAGTCTTTGCTTTGTTGTAGTCTTTACCTTCACCACATCAATAATGCATCTTGTCCGCTTTGGAAGAAATGCACTGAAATACCTGTTCATATACACCTCTGTTTGTAAAAAAGTATAAAACTGCACTGCTTCATCTGACGGAAGCATTGAATCTGCAGAAGAAAAAAAAAAGAAGAAAAAAAAAAAAGAGAAAAAAATCAGCAGCTCCTCCTTCAGCTTGGAAATTTCATTTTCTAGCCTCAAAACGGTGGCAGCCTGTTGTTGGTTGGTCAACTCCACTGCCTTGATTAAAGGGATGCTGTCAATGTTTTCCGTTTGACACTCTGTAACATGTGTTGCTGCTGCTAATGCAACTGCAGGTCATGCATAGATGTGGTCAGCTCCTCACCTGTAGTCTTCAGGGAAGACCTCTGGCACTAGCAATGACACACCCACTGTACTGAGACAGAAGGAAAAAGGTACCATCAGTCTTCAGTGTGTTTACATTTGATAGAGTAATATTGATACTGTGATAGAGAAGCACATATTTTCTGAGTATATAGATATTCAAGATCAGGTCAATCAAATCAAGGCCTGCAACTAGTGCAAATGTAATAAGCTTCAAAAACATGTTTGTTCATAGGCCCTACACTGGCTACAGGTAAACAGAAGGAGTATTTGCAGTAAATGATGGTTAATTCTTTGCTGTAATTTGTTGTTGTTGTTGTTGTTGTTGTTGTTGTTGTTCTTGTTGTTGTGGCAGTGAAATTATTTTGAAATTAAACAGTCCATTTGTTTTCAAATGCATAAAATAAAATCAATCTAGTTTTTACATAACTTACCTTACAGCAGTTAGCACATAGGCTTTATTCATTCTCACAGTAGTTTACAGACTTTCGAACCACGATGCCAGTTTGCCACAAATGCAATTTTAGCATTCACAAAAAGGATGCCCCGGCTCCTCTCCCACAACATCAGTAATCTTCTTCTTCCAATGTTATCCAGGATCAATGTCTGATCATTACTGATATTTATGGTGCGAGAAAAAGGGGTGTGGCTGAAAGTGAAAATATAACTATAATGAGAATCTTTGTGTCAGTAGTAGCTATAAAGTGTGTCCCACTCCCAGAATAAAAACAGGCGACTTCATGGTTCTTCCAAACTTCCAAGCGTCACTTCTGAACCAATATCAGGAGTGACAATCCCACTCACTTGTCGCCTGCCATGCCGACCGAGAGACCCAGCAACGTCACTGTTTGACCAGCACTTTGCCATTTTGCCGGTCTGGGTTTCCCTGGCACTCACACGTTTCTCGTATCCCACCTTTACTGATGGCACGTAGTCGACAGACTGGATTGGTGATAGCAATGTCAGACACAAAATGCAGTCCGCAGACTTTCGAGTTCTTTGTGGGCACAACAAAGTCCTTCCTTCGAACAGCTCCAAGCCACAGTACTCGGTGGTGTTTTGCCTTGTTGTCGTTTCCCATTGGAAAACTAGAGAAAGATAATTGTTCCGCATTATTTCTTGCTTATCTGCGACCACTGGTACAGTTTATAACACAGCAGTGGTCCTTTCCGCCCATCTTGATCCCGGTAAATACGAAGTTTTGATCACTTGGAGTTCTGATCGCTTGGAAAACACAGCCATGCGTCGGCTATCAAACCCGACCGACACGTTTCCCTTACTTTGGGTAAATTTTGGACGCTAGTCCATTGCGCATGCGCGAAAATCTAAGTGAAAGGGGTCTATTCTGGTTTTATGTTAGCTGGCGTAAGTAACATGGTCAGTTACAAAACAAACGTCTGATATAATCCGAGTTGTTTGTAACAAAATTACTACTGTTTCAGCACCAACAAAAAACTGCTCGTTAGCTGACAGTTTTCGGGGACCTATGGCGTAACTAAATACGACAGTGGTTGAAGGATGGATGTCGTAAACCAGTGCTTGGAGTCTGATCAGTACCCAAACTTTTCGGAGGGCGCTGAGCGCGTCGATGGACAGCTGCGCGGAGATAAAGAGTGCCCTTTCAGTGGCGTACTTGCCCCAGAGGAAAGCTAGCTGCACCTCTGTGTAGGTACACAGGAGTTACAAGAAAGGTACCGTTTAAGCCCCGCCCCAAAGATAGAAAAGGTGCACCTCTGTGTAGGTACACAGGAGTTACAAGAAAGGTACCGTTTAAGCTCCGACCCAAAGATAGGAAAAAGGTGTCCGATGGGTACTGAAAAAGTGTCATGCCCCGAGGGGAAACAAAAACCGAGGATAAAGAGGAATAAAATTTGAGAAGACAGAGCAGTTACTCCCCTTTGGAAAACTGAGACTGACTGAGTGTGACTTGATCTTTTCCGCTCATTCTTCGGAACGGACTTCAGAGAAATGTGGTTTGGGGGTTGAACTAGACAAAATCACTGACTGCTTGGCCTACTTACAGCAGTAAATAGCATGCACGCCTCTTCTGCTCAGGTTTTCCTGAGTCTGTCTGGTGTATTTTCTGTGTGGGCTTATCGCGTAAAAATTAAGCATTGGCCATTTTTGCATGTGGATGCCCATGTGGCAAGGTAATAAAAATCGCCGTCACAGACAATCCTCTCTACGGAATGCACAAAGTGTGTCATACCATACATTTTGTTTAATGTCCTCAGGTGCTAAAAAGCATATTAGGGACAATACAATTAAATTTTGTCAGTGTACAGTTGCACAGATATATACCAGATGACCCCCGAGTGTTCAGCTAGGGAAATCTGCGACAACATTGGCCTTTTTTTTTTCTCTTCCCACGGTTTGTGCAGTTGCCTGACAGGCGGTACATCAGAGACTGCTGTCCTTATTGGAATCCACTTGTTACCTTGATAACAAGAGGTTTGCAGGGGTGAGGGCCTGCCGCTTTGATAACTGACCCCTATCCGCCTAATCCCTTTTTGCGTAGCCATTAATTTAGCCGCCAGGGCTTTCTCCCGTCTCTTCTCTTGCGAAGCGGTGGCGTTTTGCTGAACTTGAATGCTCAGAAGCAATACAGCATACTGAAACGAGAGATATAAAATGAGAATGTTTTGTTAACACCCTTCAGTCCCTAATTAGCCTTGTGGTTTCTGTGGACGCTAAACACGATGCTTACTTTAACGCCCCTTCCCCGTCCCTAATAAGCCTTGTGGTTTCTGTGGACGTTAAGCACCATGTTTACTTGTAACACCTATTCAAAGCTCAGGAGTTGTGTGAAAGTCGAGGTGGCCGTCCTGGGCCCCCCGGCCCTATTAAGCCCTGTGGTGTCTGTGGCTGTAAAGCAACATTGAACTCAACTGTTAACATTCAAATAAACAGTGTAGGTTATAATGCAATGTGAAAGGGAAAAGGATGAGGTTGTCGGTGTTAGTCAATAAAATGTTGCCTTGTGACTTTGCCCCTCACAATTAATGGAAGATGGCTTACACCGCTGTTAATGCAGAATCATTCTGGTGGTGACTGTGTTGCGTTAGTATAGTTTCCCTTCCCCCCCACCTCTTTGAGTTCGGTTCCCTCCAGTACCTCTGCGTTTAGTAAGTCTAACATCACCACCACCACCAACAACAACAAGAGTTGGGTACGAAGGATGGCCGCCAAGAAAGAGATGCAATGTGAAGAATTAAGTGATCAGATGCAAAATGGCATGTGCCACCATACAAGATATGGGCATTTATGATCGGTGTGAGAAAGATGTTGAAAATTGTCGTCCACTTTCTTTGAAGCCAGAGGAGGGTCTTTTAACGGTAGATAAGGATTTTCTTTCTTTCTTTGTCTGTATTCATCTTAGACCAAAGGGGACAAAATCATCAAGACAATGAAACTGCTGGATCGCTGTACATGAAGCAGTTCACATCTTAGAGCGGCTATGCTTATTGTTCATATTACTTTTCGCCGTTTATATCACACTTTACTGATCAAGCTACATTTTGCTGATCACTGCATGGACCGTTACTGCTTTTTACTGTTTATATTACATGCTTATATTCATTGTTACTGTTTACGATTCTGCACGTTCATAATATGTTACAATATTATAAAACTGATTTCCAACTTAGACATTATTGCCCACAATTTTCACTTTGATGTCGCTTTTTGCACTCCGTGATGGAAAACTGAAATAAGTCAACGAAACAAATTGCCCTAATATAACCGTCATGGCTGACTGGGCGTCAAAAGCCAATTATAACAATCCTCTTTTCACAATCTACCATACTTTACAGTTTGCGAAACACAAAGGTATGTAATGGGGAAAAAGAAGAAGTTTACCGATTACTACGGCTACAAATGCGAGAACACTTTAGGTATGCCTCTCGTGCACCACCAAGCCGAACTGGCGCCAGGAATGTTAAAGATGGGCCTTTTCCCGGTGTTTTGTCACCCCATGTTATATTGCGAAGTTCTGCCTGCAGATTTTGTCACACCGGCATGTTTTGTCACCGCGTTATAAAACGTACCGAAAAATTCATTCCGTGCACGGTTTGTTACTCTTTTCCATCAGCATTGTAAGACATCATTCCTCTTCCCTCGATGTATGCATCGGTGTGCGTGAATGTACTCGCGCGCTGTGTTGCGTTGTGCTTTATTATCCCCGCTTCAGATAATACTCTCAATGGTCACGTAGACAATGTGGTCTAACTTCTTTTGCAAATTGTCATTTGTGACCGTGACCAGCTTGTCAGCTTTGCTACTTGCATTGCACACTGGACTTAGAACTAAAGCTACACACACTTCTTGATTTTTTGTTAGAACGTTTCAGAGAGAGAGAGAGAGAGAGAGAGAGAGAGAGAGAGAGAGAGAGAGAGAGAGAACTTCTGGTAGCGCTGGGCTCCTAGCATCGGTGTCTACGTTGGCAGTACCCTACAGCAGGGAAAGTGAGGAGAGGATTTAAACTCCAATCACTGGTATTGGACATCATTCCTCCACTTAAGGTGCACACACACACACACACACACACACACACACACACACACACACACACACACACACACACACACAAACGTTCACACATTGTTGATACCCTGTCCCGTTAAGGCTCCAGCACCAATCGCGTCCTGAAAAGCTGAGGGTGATGATGATGCGTTGATGCTTAATGTCCTCAGATGTCATTTGACATATTAGGGACAAGTTGTGACCAATGCCGAATCACGGTTCAATAAAAGCCACATACGTAAGGTGTATGCGTGTTTAGCTGTAACCTGCCACCTGCACTTTTTGGCAGAATGGCCGGGATTTTTTACGTGCTACTGTGGTAACACGGGGGTGGAACGGATACCGAAATAAGAGTCAGCACAGGAAGTCGACCCTGGAGAAGAAAATTCTCCCGCCGTTCCAGCATGGATTCGAACCCGCGACCTTTCAATCACGAGTCTGGCGCTCTAACCACTGAGCTATCCCCGCCCCAAAGCTGAGGGGACCCTGGTCATCACTTTAAAGAGTTCCACGGGCCCTTAGTTGGCTACCAGTCCACTTGACACTTTCCCATGAAGTGGACGTTGCTGTGACAGATGGGCTGTTCACGCGAGGTGACGTCACCTCATCGTAATTAGACCCTTGCCCGCTCTTTGGTTGAGAGCCGGTGTGGCCTGGCGAAGCGACCTCGACTACCTACACTAACGTATCCACCTTGACAGATGCCGAGACAAAAGTGGCTGACTTCGCGCCGAGAGCAAAACTAAAACGTCAGCTCCCGTGTCACTACGTGCTAATTTTAGACGTGGGAATTTTTTGGCTATCCCATCAGGGA
>OY757555.1:7995027-8010027 GCA_963584105.1 Alviniconcha strummeri | reverse complement strand
AACCCCCCACCCCACCCCCACACACATTTGGCAGCCACGTCGGCGTACGTTTCTCTATATTACCACAGCATGTCCGCTCAAAATCAATTTCTGTTGTTGTTGTTTTCTTCTTCCTCTTCTTTCTGTGTGTGTGTGTGGGGGGGGGGGGGGGGGGGGGGGAGGGGGTAGAGTATAAAACGAAAGATTATTTGATTCTTGTATGTGTTTCAGTGCTATAAATGGTTCTGATCCTGCTTACCTCTCTGAACTACTCCATCTCGTACACTACGCTCTTCTTCTGACACACGCATGCTGTAAATCCAACAATACAAACGCAAGACTCATGGCTTTCGCACCTTCTCTTGCTTTGGACCCCACATTTGGAATTCACTCCCACAACATCTTAGACACTGCTCAACCCTGTCATCTTTTAAAGCCAAACTGAAAACCTTCCTCTTCTCACAGTATTGCCATCCTAACTAATATCAGTACCCAGTTTCTGTTCTGCTACAGTCAGTGTGTGTGTGTGTGTGTGTGTGTGTGTGTGTGTGTGTGTGTGTGTGTGTGTGTGTGTGTGTGTGTGTGTGTGTGTTTGTAGTGTTGTTTTTTTATAATACAGTCAGTGTGTGTGTGTGTGTGTGTGTGTGTGTGTGTGTGTGTGTGTGTGTGTGTGTGTGTGTGTGTGTGTGTGTGTGTGTGTGTGTATGTGTGTGCGTGCGCGCGTGCGTGCGTGCGTGCGTGCGTGTGTGTTTGCAGTGCGTTTTATAGATATTATTATTTTATAATGCTTTATGTAAATTGTTTTGGTAGGACTATACTCTACATGTGTATAGAATATCATGTTTAGGTTAATATATATCATGTGAGCGCTCAGGGAGTTGATAAGCGCATGAGAAATGTACATTATTATTAGTTGTTGTTTTCCATTCGTGAATGGGTGTGTGTGTGTGTGTGTGTGTGTGTGTGTGTGTGTGTGTGTGTGTGTGTGTGTGTGTGTGTGTGTGTGTGAGTGTGTGTGTGTGTGTGTGTGTGTGTGTGTGTGTGTGTGTGTGTGTGTGTGTGTGTGTGTGTGTGTGTGTGAGTGAGAGAGAGAGAGAGAGAGAGAGAGAGAGAGAGAGAGAGAGAGAGAGAGAGAGAGAGAGAGAGAGACAGACAGACAGACAGACAGACAGACAGACAGACAGACAGACAGACAGACAGACTGGGAGAGATAAAGAGACAGAGAAAGACAGTGAGACAGAGTGAGGGTGAACAGCACAAACTTAAGGCGAACAACTTACTTTTGTATGTCATATCTCTCTCTCTCTCTCTCTCTCTCTCTCTCTCTCTCTCTCTCTCTCTCTCTCTCACACACACACACACACACACACACACACACACACACACACACACACACACACACACACACACACACACACACACACACTACAGAAAAGTCAAGATGAAACTTTCAGCGTTGAAAACGGATCTATTCTCATATGAAGTGCACGACTCAAAAGCAGGATCGAGCGGCACAGCTCACTGAGGCGGCTGGGTGTCGGTGCAGTTCTCGGGTAGGTCGTCACTTCCATCGCCACAGTCGTTGTAGCCGTTACACACGTGACTCTTGTACACACAGATCCCGTTTGGGCACTTCAATTTGTCCGAGTGGCACGCGTACACATGCTAGTCTGAACAACAAACAGAACGCCTTCATTATTACATGTGTTCACCTTCATTAACATTGTATTCGTCTCTCTTCACTTCCATTCACCTGTGTCGTCACTGCATTCGCTTTTTCACCTAACTCCATCGTCAGTTGCCTTCGTCGTTATTGTCACATCCGCTCACCTGCATCGTCACTCCACTCATCGACATTATCACTTCTATTGATCACCATCTCTTCTGTTCACTTTTATTGTCACCTCTACTCGTTCTATTAATCGTGTCTTCCGGTGCCTTGTTCAGCAGATGAATCGGCAACTGCACCATTAAGACACACATTATCTTCTGCATTACAAGAACGGTGAAGTAGACAAGACCCGGACCATCTTCAGCATCACAAGAACTGGGAAACAGACAGGACCAACATCATCTCCAGAATCACAAGAACTGGAAACTGGACAAGACACAGACCATCTTCAGCATCACAATACTTGGGAAACAGACAAGACACACATATATTTTAACATCAAAGGCTCACGCTGTTGTTATTCCCACCACCAACTTAAGGCAGTTTCTTTCGTCGGTCTTTTTTAGATTCAAACCGATGAGACAACCCTGGTAAGCACACAGTCCATGACAAGACATTAGATAAAGTTATCGGAACGGGAAAAGGACTGAAAATAAAGGCGAAATAGCTGAAACAGACATGACGAACGTCAAGAGATTTACCTGTTTACATATTTACTCAGAGTAACCGTTAAGATCTACCCGTCAACGTTTCTACTGTTCCTTATGTCCACAGATGTACCTCTTCATCACTATACCTGTTCAGTTTGTTCTTCTTTTGGGGCGTAATCTGCACAATGACCTTTCAATTCATCTACTGGGGTGCCTACCCACACATTCACCTGAAAATAAATGTATCTGTTTACCCTCATGCTTCTCTTTCGTCTAACCATTAAAACCTACCTGTCACCACAACTACTTCTATACCTGCCCGTAGATGTATCCGTTCATGACCCTACGTGTTCATTTTCATACTTTCATTCCGATTAACCGCTGAGATCTACCCGTCAACGTTTCTACTGCTCTACATGTACGCAGACGCACCTGGTTATCAATATACCTGCTTAGTTAATTTATTTCTTTTTGGTATAACATGCACAATTACCGTTCCACTCATTTGCTGGGGTATGTACACACAGATCCACCCGAAAATAAATCTACCTGTTTATCTCCTTTGCCTAAGAACAAAAACCTACCTGTCACTACAACTACACGTGTACCTGCCCTTAAATGTACCCGTTCATGACCCTGCCTGTTTATTTTCATACTTGTATTCTGCCTGATTAACTGCTAAAGATCTACCCGTCAACGTTTCTACAGCTGTACATGTCAACAGATATATCCGTTCATCACTCTACCTGTTTAGTTTATTTCTTACTTTTCGGCATAACATGCACAGTTACCTTTTCGCTCATCGCTAGGGTACGTACACACAGATCTACCCAGAAATATATTTACCTGTTTATCTTGATAATTCTCCTTTGTCTAACGACAAATACCTACCTGTCACCATAATTGCTTGTGTACTTGCCCATAGATGTACCCTTTCATGACCCTACCTGTCCATTTTCATACTTTAATTCAGAATAACCGCTAAGATCCACCCGTCAACGTTTCTACTGCGCAGCATGACTCTCTTTATCTTCATGCTTCTCATTCGTCTAACCACAAAGACCTACCTGTCATCACAACTACTTGTGTACCTACCCATACATGTACCCGTTCATGACCCTACTTGTTCATTTTCATACTTTAATTCAGATTAACCGCTAAGATCTACCCGTCATCGTTTCTACTGCGCTGCAACACCCTGTTTACCGATTTATCTTCATGCTTCTCTTTCGTCTAACCACAGAGAATACCTGTCACCACAACTACTTGTGTACATGTCCATAGATGTACCTGCTCAGGACCCTACCTGTTCATTTTCATACTTAAATTCCAGTTAACTGCTAAGATCTACCCGTCAACGTTTCTACTGCGTTTCATGTCTACAGCTGTATCCGTTCATGAGTTTATTTCTTCTTTTTCGGCATAAGCTGTACAGTGACCTTTCAGCTCATCTACTGTGGTACGTACACAGAGATCTCCCCGGAAATAAATTTACCTGTTTATCTTCATGCTTCTCATTCGTCTAACCACAAAGACCTACCTGTCACCACAACTACTTCTATACCTGCCCATAGATGTACCCGTTCATTACTCTACCTGATAATTTTTATGTTTTTATTCCGACTAACCGCTAAGATCTACCCGTTAACATTTCTATTGCTCTACATGTCCACAAATGTACCTGCTCATCAGTATACCTTTTAGTTTATTTGTTCCTTTTCGGCTCTGTTACTTTTCAACTCATCTAATGGGGTAAGTACACACAGATCTACCCGAAAATAAATGTACCTGTTTATCTTCATGCGTCTCTTTTGTCTAGCCACCTCAGCTACCTGGGTCATAGATGTACCTGTTCATAAACCTACCTGTTCATTGTAATGCTTTCATTCCAGATAACCACAAAGATCTACCTATCCACTCATCTACTGTTTTACATATAATTTACCTTAGTATGTCCAAGCTTACTTTACAGCTAACAACGTAAGCTAACCTAATGTTCACTCACCTGATTCTCGACGTACACAGGTCTATCCGTTCATAAACCTACATATTCAATTAATAATTTCCGTCCAACGTGATATGTAAACTTACATGACCACTTACAGACGATTCTATATACCCACCGATCATGTCCATCTTGATCCTTTCTTCCCGGTTAACCACGAAGATCTACCTTTACACTCACCTCCTAGTCTAGACAGACTATTACCTTAGTGGATATGAGAGAAGATACCACAGGTGTATTAATCATGTAAAATATTTGTGGGTAGGGAGAGACATAACTGTGCCGACATGTTTGCAGTGAGCTGTGAAGAATAGCAACAAATTGTTTGTGTGGATAAACGGGTAGTTTTGAGATTATCACCTGAGTGTACAGGCATACGGTTAGCTCGTTATTTATTTTTGACATACTAACTGACGGGTAGGTCTGTGGTTTAGGAGACTATAGCCTGGATGGGTATGTATGTGGTGCACAGTTGTATTTAACGAGCGGATAACTTTGTTGATGTGGCTGGAGACCGCGTCGAAAGATTAATACCCGTTATTGAAAGATTTGGTTTCTGAGCAGGTGCGATATGGTCATCTGAGCAGGTGCGCCACTGCCAATCATAGGGGTTTGTAGGTAGGTAGTCTCATAGCTTTGTGGTTTCCTATCCGATCATTTGCAAAAGAATAATCATTTATTTCAAACGTTTTCATCGACCAAAAAGGTAGATCAATTATCATTTATATTTGTGGGTAAGATAGGTGCTCATACATAGCCATGGTGGTAGAATAAAACACATTAATTACAAGTATGTAGATGTAGAATAGTAGCCGGTGGATGTGTAGTTAGGCGGGCAACTCTCTGTGTCTACAATGTTCACTACGTTCATTTTTGCATTAGATCTAGCCATTGGATCTGGACAGTTTCTTCTGTATGATTACAGACTCGACTAAGTAAGTTTTATAAACTCGATGTGCTGACTTGACAGTGGGGGGGGGGGGAGGGGGGGGGGAAGAGAGAAAAGAATACGATACTATTTCTGATGCAGCTGTGACTAGCAATAAACCTATCAAACAGGCTGCATAGACAACTGCACTATCACAAAATGCGATCAGTTCTATATTCAAGTTTGAAACCTTGGGTTCACATGATATAACTTCGCAACTTGTCGCAGATCTTTGCAACATCGTCTGGTGAGATGAAACCGAACGGTTAAAAAATCAACGTGGATGTGCAATAAACAGATTACCTTTCCATCTTTCATCTCCTGTCATTATTATATTTGTATGTGCAGCCGTTATTTAATGCCAGCCTGTTTCCTGACGTATGCGACGGCGAAATTCGAGGCAGAAAATTCCGACATTGATTGAAAACATTTACGTCTTTTACAACTATGCAACACGGAAAGCTTCGGTCAAGTAAGTAAGTAAGTAAGTAAGTTGGTGTTTTACGCACAGTCAACCGGTACGGTTATATCAGGGCGAATCTTTGGTCAAACCGCACGCAAATAAATCAGTCCAGTATATAAAACTGATAGGAAATCAATCTCTGTTTCATATGGTTTGGTTAATTTTTACTTTGGTGTTGTATATATTCACCAGTTACACAGTTCCTGACGATACCTGCTGATGAGAACTTTGCAACTTCCCCATGGTACCATTCGCTTAATTTTCAGTGCATTAGTTATTTAACAGTAATCCAGTTTCTGAAGCAAGTGACGACAAAAAGTTGCAGAAGTATGCAGCTTTTGGGGTCGAATTTGAAATTTCAAGACGCCGTCACGCCGCTATGCATCACAGTGCAGTGTGTTTAAAATAAAAGGAAAGTTAACACACAAAAATATGTAACTGATAGGAAATTGTCTCATCGTCTACATGGTACTATTCTCTTTACATTCCACTGTGTAGTTATTAAGCGGTAGGCCCTAAAACAACACCATCCGAAAAAACTTTTCGATTTTGCATGTCTGTCTCAGACGTTTGCAACAGGGTTTCGTGTGGTCAAAGTAAACGTAACATAACTTTCAAAATGTAAGGGACAGATAGAACAAAAACAAAAAAATATATATCTTTCTTCTTTCACGTGGTACCAGTCTTTAAATTGTCTGTGCTCCTTTTTTCTTTTCTTTTTTCTTTTCTTTTTTCTTTTTTAAGTTGCAGAAGCATGCAACCTTTCGGCCCGATTCTCAATCTTTTTGACGCTGTCGCAGATGTTTGCAACACGTCGTGGTGTTGTTGTTTTTTTAACTGTAACGTCGTCTCTGACCTAAGTGTAGGCGACGCGTAGTAATACATGGGGGGGGGGGGGGGGGGGGGGGGAAGTGCCAGCTTCTGCGATCGTGTGAACCCACTTTCAAAGTGAGTTTCATTCACTTTTATCATCCGTTGCATGCAACGTTATCGTCACATCCGCTCACCTCCATCGTCACTCCACTCATCAACATTATCATTGCCATTGATCTTCATCTCTTCCGTTGACTTTTATTGTCAACTCCACTCTTTCTATGAACCGTTTGTTCCGGTGCTCGCTTCATCCCATGAATCGGCAACTGGTCAGTTAAGACACGCACCATTTTCGGCATTGTAAAATCTGCGAACCAGACGAGACATATATTTTCAACATCAAAGGCTCACGTTGCTACAATTACCACCACCACCACCACTGTCATAAACACCAACTTACCGCATTTTCTTTCGTCAGAACCGTCGCCACAGTCGTCTTCGCCGTCACACACATAACTCTTGGGGATACATTTCCCGTTTGTGCACTTCCACTGGTAGCTGGAGCACTTCCAGTCGGCTGAACAACAAATAAAGTGATCGCCTTCAGTGTTTGTGTAAACACCTTCATCGTCACTATACTCGTCTCTCTTCATTTTCATACAGCATTTTCATCACGTTCACTCACCTTGAGAGTCAGTTTTATTCACTTATATCGTCATTTGCATTCAACGTTATTGTCACATCCGCTCACCTCCGTCGGCACTCCACACATCGACATTATCACTTCCATTGATCATCATTTCTCACGTTCACTTTTATTGTCATCTCCACTCCCATTGAACATGCCCGTGCGGGGCCTGTACGGGCATGGTAGAGGTTCGTACGGGCACGGGCTTGCTCATACTTTGCCTGTACCGGCCCTGTATGGGCATGGTAAGGGTGTCTCTGCCCTCACGGGTTTGCTTTTTTTGTTTTTTCTTAATGAAGGAGTTAATGAAAGCCACTCTTATTGTCACGATGTTACATTGAACATTTTGTCGTCTGCGTATATTTTCCAACACACCTTTACCAGATTGCTTCTGAATTTAGAGAACACACCGCACTTTTTCAGTTAGGACACAATTTTTGTTTGAAGTAAACAACAGGGGATAACACTAAATAAATAAAATGAGCAACATGTGGAATAGATAAAACTGTGTAATCCCCGGGGACCGCTACGGTAGCCGGATTGGTGTGGCCGGATAGCCTACTTCAAATTAGTTAATATACATTGCACACTTTCCCTCTGTCTAAATTTGTCTTTCTACTTTTTTAAATTTTAATTTTCTTCTTGGTTTATTCTCCACACCACTTTACTCTGTAGGGCTCTGCGGACACAGCATAATCTCCAATCAACTCCTGCTTAATGGATTGTGGCTGCCCACATCAAAGAAGAACTTGCAAACAATGGAAATGGAAAGGTGGACAATTACTGGAATCTATAGCTTGAGTCCTAGACGATATCCAGCGGTCGGAAATTTATGCCACAAAAAGTGAGTTTGATCACATTTGTGTCTTTCCGTATGAGCGCGTATGCGCCATTGATGTTTGATCTAGATCTAGTTTTCAAGTAACGACGTGCACGCTTCTTCAGTGTTGATGTCGGCAAAACAGTCGATCGTGTACTGACGACTTACTTTTGACAGACTGCGGATGTAATCAAACTAACTTTCGCACATTTTGGCTCCATTTGCTACATATGAACCTGTTTCATTGATTTTATTGATATAATTTGTGACCCAAAGTGGTGTTTAAAATGTCCCAGGATTTCCGACCGCCTCCTTCGGTGTTGACAATTATTTAAAGAGAATCCACACACACACACACACACACACACACACACACACACACACACACACACACACACACACACACACACACACACATAATATGAAATATGAAACACACACTGATACACTGTGCAACATGGGGGGGGGGGGGGGGGGGCGGGGGGAAGAAGAAAAAAAAAAAAAAAAAAAAAAAAAAAGAAGAAAAAAAAGAGGAAAAGTCTAGGATCAAAAAACAGGAATTATCAGCGTAAAGAAACAAATTGTGGAGTAAAACAGTTTACTAGCATTTGTGTGTGTGCGTGTGTTGGGTGGTGGGGGTAGCTTATCGACATGAATCAAGTTTGGTCTTAATCAGCAGCTGTAATTGTTGAGTATTCTCTCTCTCTCTCTCTCTCTCTCTCTCTCTCTCTCTCTCTCTCTCTCTCTCTCTCTCTCTCTCTCTCTCTCTGGATTTATGTTTCTGCACTCAAAATATATGAAGGGACAATGAATTGCTGGATAGTAAGTAAACATGGTGCTTAACATCCACAGAAACCGTACGGCTTATTAGGGACGGGAAGAAGGGGGAAAAGGGGGTATGGAGGTGGGAGGAGAGGGAGATTATACACATATCGCTACACTGTCACCACCAGAATGACTTCTGCATTCAGATGGGCAGCGATGAGAGCTATTTTAATGTTTCAGTAGCAAGCGATGGATAAAGTCACAAGACAGTGCCCACAAACCACAACCTTTTTGGAGAGAAAGAAGAGCTGAAGCGGTATCGAACCGAGGTCCTTCCGCTTACCATCCTAACGCCTTTCCGCTAGGCCAAACCGGCTCACTAATTGCTGGAAAGATACACTCTGACTATATGTACCTTGATTAGGTTAAACGAACAAAGTAAACGTTTTGCAATTGAACCTGCCGTTGATTTTCTATCGGTTTTAGAAGTTGGCTTTTTAAATTAACGCTTTTTTTCATCAGTTGATTGCCGCTTTGTGCGCTCTTTTCCCGCGCTTCATTTTGACGTCACCAAGGTGTCTGGAGTCACGGATAGAACACCAGAAGCTCGGCTCAGTTTTGCGTACAGGTCACGGAAGAAATGCAGGTGGATTGCAATCACTTTTGTTACCGCTTGTTTTTAACTCTGCGGATTGAAATTTTGACGACATTTCGCAGCGCTTGATAAAATAAATTGAAGGTAAGTCTAGGAGAAACTGATGGTTTATTGGATTTTACCCCCTTATTTATAGCTCATAATTATTGGTAATTTTGGGACAAAATTAGACAACAGACGAACAGAATGAAAATAATGCATCAAACAAGTCATGACTGAAAATTTAATTACAAGAATTCAGAGCAAAAAAAGATTGCGCTTTTTTTAAATCTTTTTTTATTTTTTATCCAAACCTGTTAAGGCTAGTTTCTTTAATATGTTCCAGCACAGGGGAAGAAAGAAGAAGAAAAAGCCTGTAAGAACTGCTTTAAAATGCTAAAGAGTAAGGAGCTACTTGCTGTACAGGACATAACACTTATTTAAAACATTTTTATATATGTATTACGCTACAAAAAAAAAAAAAAAAAAAAAAAAAAATGCTGTCCTGAATAATATATTTTAAATTATTTTGTCAATGTCAGTGTTTTCGTTACTTAATTAAATGACCTTTATAAATCACTGGCAACAAGTGCCTTGAATGCTAAAAAGTACAGATCGAACTGTACTTATCACACTTCAGTAAAACATAAAAATGGCCGAAAAAACACGTAGCGCGAACATCAACTGAAACATCCTGGAAGTGGATTGCTGTTCACAATGGCTGACTTGGCATGAACAGAGCAACGGATCAGAATCAGCGTCAAGCAGGCTGCAATGGATCGTCACTGCACGCTGCGAAAATGATATTGGCAAGTATCACTACCTGGTAAGTACTGGGAGAAATTTATAGGCCCAGTAGGCCTACCGGTCGGGTAAGAGTTGGATAAGGTTATGGGGTCCGGTACCGATCTGTGAAGGGCGATGTACGGGTAAACGGTTCGTGTCCGGTTCAGGCAAAACGTATGCAACATTTGGGGTCGAATTTATGTAATTCATGGAATCGAAATGTAAAGGGCAGATAGAACAATCTTTCTTCTTTCACGTGGTACCATCTTTAAATTGTCTGTGCTCTGGACGTTTTAAAAAGTTGCAGAATTATGCAACCTTATGCCTTATGCAGAATTATGCCCGATTCTCAATCTTTTCGGCGCTGGCGCAGATGTTTGCAAAATATCGTTGATGTTTTTTCTTTGTTTTTTTAACGGTAACGTCGTCTCTGACCTAAGTGTAGGCGACGCGTAGTAATACATTTTTGGGGAAAAGTTGCAAACTTCTGCGATCGTGTGAACCCACTATCAGAGTGAATTTCATTCACTTTTATCGTCAGTTGCATGCAACGTTATCGTCACATCCGCTCACCTCCATCGTCACTCCACTCATCAACATTATCACTGCCATTGATCTTCATCTCTTCCGTTCACTTTTATTGTCACCTTCACTCTTTCTATGAATCGTTTGTCCCGGTGCTCGCTTCATCACATCAATCGGCAACTGGACAATTTAGACGCGCACCATTTCAGCATCGTAAAATCTGGGAACCACACAAGACATCTATTTTCAACATCAAAAGCTCACGCTGCTACAATTACCACCACCACCAACACCACTGTCATAAACACCAACTTACCGCATTTCTTTTCGTCAGAACCGTCGCCACAGTGGTCTTGGCCGTCACACACATTATGCTTGTAGATACATTTCCCCTCTGGGCACTTCCACTGGTAGCTGGCGCACTTCCAGTCGGCTGAACAACAAACAAAGTGATCACCTTCAGTGTTACGTGTAAACACCTTCATCGTCACTGTATTCGTCTCTCTTCATTTTCATACACCTCTAACTTCACTGCATTCGTCTTTCACATCAGTTTCATTCATACACCATTTTAATCAAGTTCACTCACCTTTAGAGTCTTTTTTATTCACTTATATCGTCAGTTGCATTCAACGTTATTGTCACATCCGCTTACCTCCATCGGCACTCCACACATCGGCATTATCACTTCCATTGATCATCATTTCTTCCGTTCACTTTAATTGTCATCTCCACTCCCAGTGAACATGCCCGTGAGGGGCCTGTACGGGCATGGTAAAGGCTCGTACGGGCACGGGCTTGCTCATACTTTGCCTGCACCGGCCCTGTATGGGCATGGTAAGGGTGTCTCTGCCCTCACTGGTTTGCTTTTTTGTTTTGTTTTTTGTTAATGAAGGACTTAATGGGAAGCCACTCTTACTGTCATAACGTCACACGGAACATTTTGCAGTCTGTGTATATTTTCCAACACACTGTTACCAGACTGCTTCTGAATTTAGAGAACACATCGCACTTTTTCAGTAAGGGCACAATTTTTCTTTGAAGTAAACAACGAACTAAATAAAATGAGCAACATGTGGAAGAAATAAAAATGTGTAATCCCCGGGGACCGCTACGGTAGCCAGATTGGTGTGGCCGGATAGCCTGCTCCAAAGTAGTTAATATACATTGCACACTTTCCCTCTGTCAAAATTGTCCTTTCTACCTTTTTTCTTCTTCACACCACTTTACTCTGTAGGGCTTTGCGGACCCTCCAAAAGTGCAGCAGAATCTCCAATCAACTCCTAATTAATGGATTGTGGCTGCCCACATCTAAGAATTACTTGCAAAAAATGGAAATGGAAAGGTAGATAATTATTGGAATCTAGAGCTTCAGTCCAGCGGTCGGAAATGTATGTCACAAAAAGTGAGTTTAATCACATTTGTGTCTTTACGTATGAGCGCGTATGCGCCATTGATGTTTGATCTAGATCTAGTTTCCAAGTAACGACGTGCACGCTTCCTCGGTGTTGATGTCGGCAAAACAGTCGATCGTGCACTGATGACTTACTTTTTACAGACTGCGAATGTAATCAAACTAACTTCCGCACATTTTCGCTCCATTCGCTAGACATAAACCTGTTTCACTAATTTTAATGATATCATTAGTAGTTAGTTAACAGTAATCCAGTTTCTGAAGCAAGTGACGACAAAATGTTGCAGAAGTTTGCAGCTTTTGGGGTCGAATTTGAAATTTCACGATGCCGTCAGCTTTTACATAGTACTATTTTCTTTACATTCCACTGTGCTGATATCAAGCGGTAGGCCCTAAAACAACACCATCCGAAAAGTAGTGTGCAACTTTTCGATTTTGGATGTTTGTCGCAGAAGTTTGCAACACGGTTTCGTGTGGTCAAAGTAAACGTAACATAACTTTCAAAATGTAAGGAACCGGTAGAACAATCTTTCTTCTTTCACGTGGTACCAGTCCTTAAATTGTCCGTGCTCTAGATGTTTTAAAAGGTTTCAGTATGCAATCTTTCGGCCCGATTCTTAATCTTTTTGACGCTGTCGGAGATGTTTGCAAAATGACGTTTTTTGTTGTTGTTTTTTGTTTTTGTTTTTCTTTTTCTTCGGTTTTTTCTTCTTCTTTTTTCTTTCTTTCTTTTTTTCTTTTTTCTTTTTCTTTTTCATTCTTTAACGGTAACATCGTCTCTGACCTAAGTGTAGGCGACGCGTAGTAATACATTTTGGGGGGAAGTTGCAAACTTCTGCGATCGTGTGAACCCACTATCAGAGTGAATTTCATTCACTTTTATCGTCAGTTGCATGAAACGTTATCGTCACATTCGCTCACCTCCATCGTCACTCCACTCATCGACATTATCACTGCCATTGATCTTCATCTCTTCCGTTCACTGTTATTGTCACCTTCATTCTTTCTATGAATCGTTTGTCCCGGTGCTCGCTTCATCACATCAATCGGCAACTGGACAATTAAGACGCGCAACATTTTCAGCATCGTAAAATCTGGGAACCAGACGAGACACATATATTTTCAACATCAAAGCCTCACGCTGCTACTATTACCACCAACACCAACACCATTGTCATAAACACCAACTTACCGCAGTTTTTTTCGTCAGAACCGTCGCCACAGTGGTCTCTGCCGTCACACACATAACTCTTGCGGATACATTTATCCTCTGGGCACTTCCACTGGAAGCTGGCGCACTTCCAGTCGGCTGAACAACAAACAAAGTGATCGCCTTCAGTGTTACGTGTAAACACCTTCATCGTCACTGTATTCGTCTCTCTTCATGTTCATACACTTCTGTTTTCACTGCATTCGTCTTTCTCATCACTTTCATTCATCCACCTTTTTCATCACATTCACTCACCTTGAAAGTTTGTTTTATTCACTTATATCGTCTGTTGCATTCAACGTTATTGTCACATCCGTTCACATCCATCGGCACTCCACTCATCGGCATTATCACTACCATTGATCATCATTTCTTCCGTTCACTTTTATTGTCACCTCCACTCCCACTGAACATGCCCGTGAGGGGCCTGTACGGGCATGGTAAAGGCTCGTACGGGCACGGGCTTGCTCATACTTTGCCTGTACAGGCCCTGTAAGGGCATGGTAAGGGAGTCTCTGCCCTCACGGGTTATTATTATTTTATTTATTGTTTGTTAATGAAGGACTGAATGGGAAGCCACCCTTGGACATTTTGTAGTCTGTGTATATTTTCCAACACACCGTTACCAGACTGCTTCTGAATTTAGAGAACACATCGCACTTTTTCAGTAAGGGCACATTTTTTCTTTGAAGTAAACAACAGGGGGGAACACTAACTAAATAAAATGAGCACACTTTCCATCTCTCTAAACTTTCCTTTCTACTTTTTTTGTTTTCTCCACACCCCTTTACTCTGTAGGGCTCTGCGGACCCTCCAAAAGTGCAGCAGAATCTCCAATCAACTCCTGTTTAATGGATTGTGGCTGCCCACATCAAAGAAGAACTTGCAAACAATGGAAGTGGAAAGATAGATAATTACTGGAATCTAGAGCTTCAGTCCTAGACTATATCTAGCGATCGGAAATGTATGTCACAAAAAGTGAGTTTGGTCACATTTGTGTCTTTCCGTATGAGCGCGTATGCGCCATTGATGTTTGATCTAGATCTAGTTTCCAAGTAACGACGTGCACGCTTCCTCAGTGTTGATGTCAGCAAACAGTCGATCGTGTACTGATGACTTACTTTTTACAGACTGCGAATGTAATCAAACTAAGTTTCGCACATGTTGGCTCCATTCGCTAGATATGAACCTGTTTCATTGATTTTAATATCATTTGTGACCCAAAGTGGTGTTTAAAATGTCCCAGGAATTTCCGACCTCCTCCTTGGGTGTTGACAGTTATTTAAAGTGAATCCACACACACACACACACACACACACACACACACGCGCGCGCGCGCGCACGCATGCACACACGCACACACACACATACACATACACAAACACACACACACACACACACACACACACTCACACACACACACACACACAAGCCCTCACACACACACACACACACACACACACACACACACACACACACACACACACACACACACACACACACACACACACACACACACACACAATCGCGCGCGAGAGAGAATTCCAGAGTTACTGACGGTGGTGCAGCTGGCCATGGTCTTCTGCTTGCGTGACTGTTTGTTTTCAATCAATTCAAACCCTATACCCCTACAATTCAGATAGCCTGC
>OY757555.1:7892345-7994827 GCA_963584105.1 Alviniconcha strummeri | reverse complement strand
CGTGGATTCAACTCCTGATAGAGACAGCGTGAAGGACCGTTTTCAGTGTTTCTGAGTGAACACTTGTGCAGACTCATAAACTGCCTGTCTCACTTTATAAACAGTCGCACTAACATCGTTGCACTAGTCAGCTAAACACTCATGTTCTGACGAAGGCCTAACGACCAGTGGCATGCACAGGATAAGGCATACTAGCAGCAGAAAAATGAAACTGCCGATTGTGGCTGCTCCAGGTGGAAGAAATCTGATTAGGTGGTTTAAAATATTATGGTCTATCCCCATCAAACAAAACACTATTTGAATTAAAAAAATTTAAATCTTTACACCAGCCTACAAATATGCCGCCACACACACACACACACACACACACACACACACACACACACACACTCACACACACACACACACACACACACACACACACACACACACACACACACACACACTCACTCACTCACTCACTCACTCACACACAGGCTTCGCTTCTCATTCGCAGAGAACCAACAACTCTGCCCTTTTGTGTAGATACAATCGAAGACAAATGTCATGTGCTCTTCTTATGCTGATTGTACAATCAGTTCCACTTGCCTTTGTACAGGGCTTACCTAGGAAAGAACGCTATTCCAGATTATGCAGTGATTCCGACGATTATAAATTGCTTAACGTGTCAAGCTTTATTTTCTTTGCACTTACGCTGAGGGAGAGCCTAATACTGTGCAACAGAGTAAAGAGCTACAGTCTGTTATGTTGTGCGTATGGATCCATGAAATTATCCTTACTTGTTGACATTAACACATGCTGCTATAATGGTTTCTTCGTTACTAGCACTGATCACGAACTGGCAACCCTTTGTAACGGGCCACAAGACTATAGACACAAACTTGACTCTCTCTCTCTCTCTCTCTCTCTCTCTCTCTCTCTCTCTCTCTCTCTCTCTCTCTCTCTCTCTCTCTCTCTCTCTCTCTTCTCTCCGCCAACCGTGAGACCTTCAAGATAGCAACCATGTACACACACACACACACACACACACACACACACACACACACACACACACACACACACACACACACACACACACACACACACACACACACCCGACACACACACACACACACACGCGCGCAATTGACAATAATAATATACTTTATTCATCCCAGCGTGAAAATTAAAGCTGTCGTTCGATCTTACAATGAAGAACTGAATTGCACATATTGAGATATGTGCAATTCAGTTCTTCGTTGCGCGTTAATGTATAAGATCGAACGACAGCTTTAATTTCACGTTGGGATGAATAAAGTATATTGTTACCATCCGTGCACCACCATAGTACCTTTTCTATCGTCTGAGAAGGCCTGTTCCTGTACCTTTGGAATACCCACAAACAAGGCCTTCAAAATGTGTTTGAAAGGTAAAAAAAAAAAAAAAAAAAAAAAAAAAATCGCACTCTTTTCTGACTAGTTTCTTTGATCCTTATGTCGTCAAACAGAGGTGTAGAAAATGTTTTAAAAAGTTGTCCATGGATCAAATCCCCAAGGGACCGAGTGTGCAGGCCTCTCGTGCGGCCGGTTCAAGGAGATACACCCACACACTCATACACAACCACGCACGCACGCACGCACGCGCGCGCGCGCGAACACACACTCACACACACACACACACACACACACACACACACACACACACACACACACACACACACATCTTATTAGGGCCGGGAAGCCCAGGACGGCCACCTCGACTTTCACACAGCTCCTTAGCTCTGACCTAACCACTCAGAAAGTCTAGCGTCATGACCAACGTAATTGCACCACAGAATCAGTTGTTTACATCTACGATCTCTCTCCCCACCCCCCCCCACCCCTTTATAAACATGATGCTTAACGTCAACAGAAACCCTAAGGCCTATAGTAGGAACGGGGAGAAGGGCAGGGGGTGTTATGTGATTGGGGAAGAGGGAGAGTATATATACCTATAGCCATACTGTCACCACGTCTCATGACATCCGAAGACATTAAGCATAAAATTCTCTCTCTGTCACCACGTGAGCCGGTTTGGCCTAGCGGTAAGGCGTTAGGTTGGTAAACGGAAGGACCTCGGTTCGATACCGTTTCGGCTCTCCTTTCTCTTCAAAAGGTTGTGGTTTGTGGACACTGTCCTGTGACTTTGTCCATCACTTCCTACTGAAACATTAAAATGGCTGTCATCGCTGCCCATCTTAATGCAGGAATCATTCTGTTGGTGACAGTGTAGCGATAGGTATATAATCTCCCTCTCCCCCCACCTCCATACCCCCTTTCCCCCATTCTCCCCGTCCCTAATAAGCCTTATGGTTTCTGTGGACGTTAAGCACCATGTTTACTTACTTACTGTCACCACCAGAATGCCTCCAGCATTAGATGGGCAGCGATGAGAGCCATTTTAATGTTTCATTAATTGTGAGGACAAAGTTACAAGATTGTGTCCACAAACCATAGCCTTTTTGAAGAAAAAGGAGAGCCGAAGCGAAATCGAGCCGCGGCCCTTCTGCTACGCCTTAAGCCTGTTCTTAATTGGGCGAATGTTTCTTCGCGAACCTAGTTGGAAGTATTCGGCGAAGCTAGTTGGTTCTTAACTGGGCCAACTTTTCTTCGCGAACCTAGTTGGAAGTATTCGTCGAAGCTATATTCGGGGTCCAAAAACCTTCGCTCAACATGTTCTGGGAACATTCGCCCTATTGGACGATCATTGCCTCTGACTGGCTGAGAGCAGAGCTCTCCTGTGAATGAAGAAAAAATGAAAATAAAAATGGATGACGGTGTCGCTAGGTTTTTCACTCGCTTCGGAGGGAATTTGTTTATTTGTTGACTTGTGGAAGGCGCAGCCTTGTCTCGGAGACCCAGAATGAGATAGTAGTTAGTTGAATTACCCTGTGAGGGATGATTAAAGTATACTGACTTGACTTTAGCCTACATTTTTGATCATGCTGTCTGCTGCGCGTCTGCCGCAAGTTCGGGCCGAAGCTTGCATCTCATTACAAGCCAGTTGAGAATGAAGTAAAGTTTGGACTGTCCGAACCATATTCGGCGAACTAAAAGTTCAATTAAGAAACGAATCATAGTTCGTCGAAGAGTCCGAAGTATGTTCTGGCGAACAAACATTCGCCCAGTTAAGAACACGCCCACGTTTACCTTCAACCCCTTCAACCCCATCAAACCATCGCAGTCTTCCATCAAACGTGTTATATTTACAGGGCATCCACAACACATGCTCAAAGCACAAGATTATTCAATACCTACGTAATCATAGTTGACACAGCTGACTCCTATGGCCTTGTAGTCTACCAAAAATACAGAATAAATTCATTTTAATCCTTATCTGAAGCGGGGATAATAAAACACAACGCGGCAACACAGCGCGCGAGCGCATTCACACACACACCGATACACACATCGCGGGAAGAGGAAAGATGTATTACAATATTGCTGGAAAAGAGTGACAAACCGTGCACCGAATGAATTTTTCGGTACTTTTTATCACGCGGCGACAAAACATGCCGGTGCCACAAAACGTGCAGGCAGAACTTCAAAATATGACACGGGGTGACAAAACACCGTAAAAAGGCCAGTTCGGCTCGGTGACGTACGAGAGGCATACCGAAAGTGTTCTCCCATTGCGGTGACGTCGCACACATTGGCCAGTCGTGACCGTAGTGATCGGTAAAAAAAAAAAAAAAAAAAAAAAAAATCCCCAATACACATCTTTATGTTTCTCAAACTGTAAAATATGGTAGATTGTGAAAAGAGGAGTGTTATAATTGGCTTTTGACACCCAGTCAGCCATGATGGTTATATCAGGGCAATTTGTTTCGTTGACTTATTTCAATTTTCCATCACGGACTGCAAAAAGCGACATAAAAGTGAAAATTGTGGGCAGTGATGTCTAAGGTGAAAATCAGTTTTATAATATTGTAACATATTATGAACGCGCAGAATCGTAAACAGTAACAATGAATATAAACATGTAATATAAATAGTAAAAAGCAGTAACGGTACATGCTGTGATCAGCAAAATGTAGCTTGATCAGTGAAGTGTGATATAAACGGCGAAAAGTAATATGAACAATAGGCATAGCCGCTCTAAGACGTGAACTGCTTCATGTCCAGCGATCCAGCATTTTCATTGTCTTTATGACTTTGTCCCCTTTGATCTAAGATGAATACAGGCAACACAAATGATATGAAGAACTTTAGACCTGTCTTTCCTCTCAAAGATTCTTGAGAAAGTTGTCCTGATTCAGTTGAAAAAACATCTGTCTTGCAATAATCTTTTTGAAATCTTTCAGTCCGCTTACAGGCAAAACCATAGCACAGAGACTGCCGTACTGAGTGTCCTTGATGGTCTGCTTAGTAGCGCGGATGAGAGACTAGTTTCCCTGGTGGCTCTGCTTGATCTAAATGCTGCTTTTGACACTTTGGACCATCCGATACTGCTGAAACGGCTTCAAACAACCTTTGGTGTTAGGGGTACAATCCTCGACTGGTTTGTCTCCTACCTAAGTGGCCGTTTTCAGTCAGTCATTGTTGATGGCGTTGTGTCCGCCTCCCGCCCTCTTGTATACGGCGTGCCCCAGGGTTCCGTGTTGGGACCGGTCTTGTTTACCTTTGTCAGATGTGATTTCTGTCCATAATTGTGACTGTCACAAGTACGCCGATGACACTGAGCTGTCCAAAAGTGCCCCACCTGATCAGTTCCTTTCTGTTCAATCCTGTATTTAGACATGTATTGATGATGTTCTGCTCTGGATGAATAGCAACAAGCTTAAGTTGAACACAGATAAGACTCAGGTTATGCCCGTTGGCTCTGCATCTTGTCTTGAGTCGGTCGACAGTGAGTGCGCAAACATTGGCGGAAACAGTGTTCCTTTTAAAACGTCGGTTAAATACCTTGGAGTCCATCTTGATAAAACGTTGTCAATGCAGAAGCACAGCAGCATCTGCTGTGCATCCTTTCTAGAGCTCCGACGTATCGCGTCAATCCGACCGTACTTGTCCCAAAGCGCTACAGCAAGACTTGTTGCGGCAATTGTCATATCCCGCCTTGATTATTGCAACTCAGTTTTTATAGGTCCACCAGCAGACCAGATCGCTCGGTTACAGCGGGTGCAGAATAACGCAGCACGGCTCGTGTTGAAAAAAATAAGACGAGATCACGTAACACCGCTTCTTAAGGAACTTCACTAGTTACCAGTAAAATTCCGCTGTCAGTATAAGATTGCAACTCATGCTTACCGCCATTTTGATGGGTCTTTACCTCCTTATCTTTCTTCATCTCTCTGCACTTATGAACTGTCTCGCTCTCTCCGATCTTCTAATGAAAAGCTGCTCAAAATTCCAAAGCGAAATCTCAGATCATTTGGACAACGTTCTTTCAGTTTCATGGCACCATCTCTCTGGAATTCTCTGCCGGCCACTCTAAGAAATGTACCAACACTGTCTCAATTCAAATCGCAGCTAAAAACCTTATTGTTTGCACAGGCCTTCCTGTATAATCTGAAGAAATCTGTGTGTGTGTGGCAGTTGAATGTAGATGGATGCATATGGATAAGGAAAGTGGAAAGGGAAGGGGGGGGTGGGGGGGGGAGAGTATGAGAGATCTAGGCAAGAGAAGGAGGCACGGGTTGGGTGGGTGATAAGACAGATTCAAATTGGTGTTGTTGTCTGAGATCATTAAGTTAATATTTGGTTAATTATTGTATGAGTGGACGAGCGGAGACTGGTGTGCGCGTGTCATTGTGTGTGTGTGTGTGTGTGTGTGTGTGTGTGTGTGTGTGTGTGTGTGTGTGTGTGTGTGTGTGTGTGTGTGTGTGTGTGTGTGTGTGTGTGTGTGTATTGTTCGATAGCCGATAACGGTAATTTAAGTTACAACAATTAAGGTTTTGTTTGCTGAAATGAATGTTAATGTAGTTTTTGTGATAAGATGTTTGTACAGCGCAGTGAGTTTAACTCTGGTTAAAGAATAGCGCTTTATAAGAATTATTTATTATTATTATTATTAAACAAAGAAATAACATCCTTATCTATTGTTAAAAGACCATCCTCTGGCTTCAAAGAATGTGGACGACAATTTTTAACATCTTTCTCACACCGATCATAAATGCCCATATTTTGTATGATGGCACATGCCATTTTGCATCTGATCACTTAATTCTTCACATCGCATCTCTTTCTTGGCGGCCACCCTCCTTCCTACCCAACTCTTGTTGTTGGTGGTGGTGGTGGTGATGTTAGACTTACTAAACGCCGAGGTACTGGAGGGAACCGAACTCGAAGAGGTAAGGGGAAGGGAAACTATACTAAGACAACACTGTCACCACCACAATGATTCTGCATTAACAGCGGTGTAAGCCATCTTCCATAAAATGTGAGGGACAAAGTCACAGGGCAACATTTTATTGACTAACACTGACAACCTCATCCTTTTCCCTTTCACCTTGCATTTATAACCTACACTGTTTATTTGAATTTTAACAGTTCGGTTCAATGTTGCTTTACAGCCACGGAAACCACAGGGCTTAATAGGGTCGGGGAGCCCAGGACGGCCACCTCGACTTTCACACAACTCTCGAGCTTTGAAGAGGTGTTACAAGTAAACATGGTGCTTAACGTCCACAGAAACCACAAGGCTTATTAGGGACGGGGAAGGGGTGTTAAAGTAAACATCGTGCTTAGCGTCCACAGAAACCATAAGGCTTATTAGGGACTGAATGGTGTTAACAAAACATTCTCATTTTATATCTCTCGTTTCAGTATGCTGTATTGCTTCTGAGCATTCAAGTTCAGCAAAACGCCACCGCTTCGCAAGAGAAGAGACGGAAGAAAGCCCTGGCGGCTAGATTAAAGGCTACGCAAAACGGGATTAGGTGGATAGGGGTCAGTTATCAAAGCAGCAGGCCTTCACCCCTGCAAAACCTCTTGTCATCAAGGTAACAGGTGGATTCCAATAAGGACAGCAGTCTCTGGTGTACCGCCTGTCAGACAAATGCACGAGCCGTGGGGAGAGAGAAAAAAGACCAATGTTGTTGCAGCTTTCCCTAGCTGAACACTCGGGGGTCAACCCGCGGTATATCTGTGCAACTGTACATTGACAAATTTTATTGTCCCTAATACGTCTTTTAGCACCTGAGGACATTAAACAAAATGTATGGTATGACACATTTTGTGCATTCCATAGAGAGAGGATTGTCTGTGACCACGATTTTGATTACCTTGTCACATGGGCAGCCATATGCAAAAATGGCCAATGATTAATTTTTTACACGATAAGCCCACACAGGAAATACACTAGACAGACTCGGGAAAACCTGAGCAGAAGTGGCGTAAATGCTGTTTACTGCTGTAAGTAGGCCAAGCAGCCTGTGATTTTGTCTAGTTCAACCCCCAAAACACAGTTGTCTCAAGTCCGTTCCAAAGCATGAGTGGAAAAGATCACTCTCAGTCAGGCTCAGTTTTCCGAAGGGGAGTAACTGCTAAGTAAAGTAAGTAAACATGGTGCTTAACGTCCACAGAAACCATAAGGCTTATTAGGGACAGGGAGAAGGGGGGACGGGGGTATGGAGGTGGGGGAAGAGGGACATTATATACCTATCGCTACACTGTCACCAACAGAATGATACCTGCATTAAGATGGGCAGCGATGACAGCCATTTTAATGTTTCAGTAGGAAGTGATGGACAAAGTCACAAGACAGTGTCCACAAACCGCAACCTTTTTGAAGAGAAAGGAGAGCCGAAGCGGTATCGAACCGAGGTCCTTCCGCTTACCAGCCTAACGCCTTACCGCTAGGCAAAACCGGCTCACGCGTAACTGCTCTGTCTTCTCAAATTTTATTCCTCTGTTTCCTCGGTTTTTGTTTCCCCTCGGGGCACGACGCCTTTCAGTACCCATCGGACACCTTTTTCCTATCTTTGGGGCGGAGCTTAAATGGTACCTTTCTCGTAACTCCTGTGTACCTACACAGAGGTGCACCTTTACTATGCCTTGTGGGTGTGGCCAAAAATTAATAAGGTGTTGCAGAGGTGTCAAAGGAGAACACCTCTTGTGCCACTAAAATAAGGAGCATCTAGTTCTGCTCTGGGGATCGCGCCGGTACTCTTTCAAAATCCTGCCTGACAGTCTCAAACTGATACGGCTGTATTCTTGTGGGTCTCTCGGGCAAAGTATCAGTTTCGTCTTCGGAGCTCGAGTTGGCCATTTTGCAGCGACTCCACAGAGTGGCGTAGTAGGAAGATGGTCACGTGATTTCGGCGTCATAGGCGACGCTTTCGGTACGACAGAAAAGGCCTTGTGCATTTATAACCCTCAGATCACAGTTTCAACTACATCATCGTTCTCAGCGAGCTTTAACCTTAAGGAGGTATGGTATGCCCTTTTTATTATTTCAAAAGAGATTTGAACTAGTTATGCACTTTCGGTTCACTTCCTTGTCAGTCTCGCCTCGCTGGTACCGCAGTCGGAACCCCACTCTGTTCGCCGCGAGGTCAGACAGGCCGGCCAGACGACTGTTAGGCCGTTTTGTACACTCATCAAAGGAGAAAAGGTATGTGTGGCAGTAGGCTGTGTCAAAAGAGCACAAGACACATCAAAAACGGGCATTTCTTTTAATCATTTGTTCAGATACGGATTCTGGGATGATGTGCTCAAACATGTCTTATGATTGTGTCGTCATTTTCTGCGTAATGCCTCCCACAAAGCAGTCTGAGAAATTAGTTTAAATCCTTTTACATTATGAAAAGTCCGATAAGAGTTGCCAAAAATGAGAAAAAGTGAACAAATCAATACATGTCGTGTGAACAATGAAAGCAAACGGCAAAGCCTTCTAAGTTCCGCTATAGTGAGTCATTTAACTGGTGTTTCCTCTGTAATAATTAAAAATACACTCAAAAACGTTTGTACTGAATTGTACTAGCAATACGAAGGCTACACAGGAAAGGCAGCAATCAAGCTAATGCAAGCCGTTTTCCTGATCATGATCTTCATGATCATGATATTCACAAGGAGTCTTATGTATGAAATGATTGAAGGAATTAACACATAGCAATACTGGCCATGGCTGCCATGGCTACCCTTCCTATTACTGGTTCGGGTTTCCCAGAAACCCGACATTAATGGGACTTTCTGTGTATGCAGTTGGGTGGCCAGCTATACATGTATAAGTTCCATGGTACATATTGGAATGATGTGGATCCTTTATACATATGTTTTATTTAACCTTGCTAGATGACTGTGACAGCTGTTAGTTTTGACTGTTGGTCATTGAAATCCCTCCCCCCCCCCCCAAAAAAAAAAAAGAAAAAAAAGAAGAAAGAACTATGTGTGAGCAAGTGCTCTTTGTATACGTTTTACAATAATCCCGCCCCGCTTAACGGATCAATGCAATTTCATTACTGTACTGATAGTAACCCGGGAACCGGAGCAGACGACGCTTTTGTTTTGAAGCGCGGCGTGTGGCGTAACGCCACATGGCCTTCACACAGCCGACCGGCGATAGCCGCAAGTGCGCGCCATTTTCAAATCTGTTTTCTCCCCGAATATTTTGACCGCTTGTTTGTTTACCTACTCTTTGTTTACCTAGTCCTTTTTATGCACTAAGCCATGTGTAATATATTTTTGGCCGACCCCGCTGCCTGGGTCACGGTCCTGTTCTACGCTCCACCGCTACATTACAACTTTGGCGCTGCGAGAGCAGGATGAGCGGAGCGACCCGAGACCACAGCAGGTTGAGTGACCACGGCCCAGACCGCAGCAGACAACCCTGATGATGGCCAGCCACCAACACTGACCACCGACGCCGGCTACCACAACTGGCGACCCGGCTAGCCACCAGCACCACCGACGACCCCGGCTAGCCTCCAACACCACCGACGTCGTACGACAACTGACGACCCCGGCTGGCCTCCAACACCACCGACGTCGTACGACAACTGACGACCCCGGCTAGCCACCAGCACCACTGACGACCCCGGCTAGCCACCAACACCACCGACGTCGTACGACAACTGACGACCCCGGCTGGCCTCCAACACCACCGACGTCGTACGACAACTGACGACCCCGTCTAGCCACCAGCACCACTGATGTCGTACGACAACTGACGACCCCGGCTGGCCTCCAACACCACCGACCTCGTACGACAACTGACGACCCCGGCTAGCCACCAGCACCACTGACGACCCCGGCTAGCCACCAGCAACATCGACGCCGCCAGCCAGCAGTCTCCATCCCCGAGGCCAGACGTCAGTGACTCTGGGAGTCAGAGAGTGACGATGAACTTTGCGTGTTGACACCGCAGAATCCAGCTCGTGCTGCTGTTGCGGTGCCAGTGGTGCCACCTGTCGTCCAACGATCACCTGTGCCTCTGCCTAGACGCTCGCGACGTCTGGCAGAGAAGAACATTAAGTAACCCGACCGCAAAGTTACCCGGCGCAGTACCGTAAGTGTTTTGAAATTAGCTGTTTTGTTGACATGACATGTGTGTGATGATTGCATTTTATACACTAGTGTTCATGATTTTTATGTCAGATGCCATTTGTATTACTAGGTTCATGGTATGTTTTTATCTTGGCTATTTTGTAGGTGCAATGTGTCGGAAGACATTGGTACTATGGTACTTAGGAGAATTTTGTTTAAATGCAAAGTTTCTCAGAAGTGTAACTACCTGTTTTGCTGGCAAATAGTGCGGATTTTTTGGGTGACCTAAATGGATTTTGAAATGTGATAACTCAGTGACCGGTTGCTTCAGTATATACATAGGCCTTTTTCAGTAGGTTGTAGATATTAGAGGATCATTGTTTAAATAACAACCCTCTGTTGATCTAAGGCATAATGCCGCCTCTGATTTAGTCTTAATTTGAAATTGCGGACTCTCATATTAAATATATGTTAGTCAAAGGATGTTCGATTTTGTTTCCCGGTTCAGCCGGAGCGATCTTAGCCCATTCTAGGTTGTTACGTTAAATACGTCGCCTGACAGATTGGTGTTTATACTCAGCGAGGACGCTGGTAGTGGTAGAGTGGGGGGGGGGGGGGGGATGTGAGCAAGTGCTCTTTGTATACGTTTTACAATAATCCCACCCCGCTTAACGGATCAATGCAATTTCATTACTGTACTGATACTGTGATAGTAACCCGGGAACCGGAGCAGACGACGCTTTTGTTTGGAAAGCGCGGCGTGTGGCGTAACGCCACATGGCCTTCACACAGCCGACCGGCGATAGCCGCAAGTGCGGCGCGCCATTTTCAAATCTGTTTTCTCCCTGAATATTTTGACCGCTTGTTTGTTTACCTACTCTTTGTTTACCTCTTCCTTTTTATGCACTAAGCCATGTGTAATATATTTTGGCATCTTAGAATGTTTATTTAACGTTTATTTAGACACAGGATCGATCAGTAGCCGATGCCTTTCTAGGTCCATTCTTTTTTATAGCCGTAGTCTGCATGGCGCGCTTTGTTTAGTACTGAAATGTTGTTTTGATTCGATTAAAGTAATTCTGTGTCGATCAATACTTTGTCGTATAGTATTTTGCTTAGCTGACTTCATGTTTAGTGTTTATTTTGGGTTGAAATTAACTTATTAAGTATTGTTTACTGTAGAAGCTAAGTTGTATTCATAGACTACTTAATATCACTATCAGTGCTGCTGCGACTAAGATTACGCGCCCCAGGTGAAAGTTCGCACCGATTGTTTTAGTACTAGTCTTTGAGTGTGTCTTGCTTCTCTTACAGAGTGTTGTATTGTAATTTTTATGTACCATTTTAACCGTGGGAGCATGTTCTTTATTCCGATGTAAGTTTTAGTGACAGTTATATTTTGTACATTGTGTTAGTTGTGATTTAGTTGTACAAATCTGTATATAGACAGGCGCAAGCCACGCTTCCCACTCTTGGTGTAAATAAAATAAGTCATGTGTATACATTTTGTTTATACGGTTTAAAAGATGGTAACTGTAGCTTTTATTTGATGTTTTTGATGTTTTAATTGGTTTAGTTATTGTAGAGAAAAGTGTATTTGTGCAGGCCAAGAAAACACAGTTGTCAGCCATTTTGTGGTCTAGAGGGCCGATTTTACTGTAGCGATAGCGTGTGTTCCCTGTGGCCCGCGCCATTCTCTTATCTATGCGTGCGAGCTTGAGGATTTTGTGTGTGCTGAAAATTGTCTGCGGCTGAGCAAGTAAAACCTGATTGCTGCCATACGCCTGCTGTGGTCTCCACTTTATTGACTCCGCTGCCTGTGTCCTGTCCTTTGACCACTCCACACCATTGCATATGTAAATTAGTGTTTTATGCATAGCCATCCAGTGCAGTTATATCCGGGTGAGAAAAGAAAAGAAAAAGAAAAAAAGAAAGAGAGAAAAAGAAAAGAAAAAAAGTTACAAAAGTGTATTTGGAGGACTGATGTAATGTTGATGATATATATATATATACAGTTGCACATGATCACCATGTATAATGATATATTTTTTGGTTTTGTTCTTCTGGCAAATAGAAACCAATGTGCGCAAATCGGTCTGGTCTGGCTATAAATTATGATGCGGTTTACACAGTAATTAGTCACTTGTGCGCTTTGTCAGCACTTGTGTTTTGACAGTTTGAGTGGATTAGTGATTCTGGATAATAGTTTGTCAGATTGCAATGCGTTTCACTGAGTGTACTGTGTGGGGGCATGGCTGTGGGAGGGGTGGGTGGTTGGGTGGTGTCGATGTGTATGTTTTTGTATGTCACTGTTTCTATGGTTATGTATATAATATACTTACTTAAGTGGTGCCTTCATTGCAGAGTGGAATACTTTTTTCTGGTTTGCTGAATTGGCATATTATATATATATATCACATCATTCAGCAAACCAGAAAAGAAGAAAAGACCCCCCCCCCCCCCCCCCCCCACAGGGCCCCGTTTGGGACAACAACAAAAATCAAGATGATCAGAATTTGGTGAAAAGATGTGTGAAACAGTTATGGGTGGGTGGGGTTGCAAATAGACCTTACCCAGCCTTCAACATGAGAATTTAATGCAGTGAGGGTGAGGCACAGCAGATAATGTTGCTGGGGTTGAGGGGGTGGGGGTGGGGAGAGGAGTATTTTGGGTTCTGATGGCTGATGGGAGGCAGAGTTCAGGAGTTGTGTGGAAGTCGAGGTGGCCGTCCTTGGCTCCCAGTCCTAATGAGCCTTATGGTTTCTGTGGATGTAAAGCAACACTGAACCGTGCTTACACATTGGTCACAGTTTGTCCCTAATATATCAACCCGACATCCGAGGACATTAAGCTGTACATCATCAACATCATGGGAGGCAAGAGTTCAGGTGGATGTACTCCATACTGGACTGACAGACAAGGAGCCTGTCAGGCTGTCCCTCATAGAGGTCGTTATCTGTACTCGGTTGATGCTTTGTTGGTTTACCATGTATTGATTTTGATTCTTTTTCTTGCTTCATCCATCTCTCTAGGAGCAGGTGAGAGTAGACCATGACCACCAAGACAGGTATCCGTGTCGTGCGAGGTCCTGACTGGTCTGATGGCAATGATGATGGAGGTGAAGGTCACCTAGGCACAGTGACTGGCATTCCAGGTCAAGGAGCCAGCCATGGCATGGTGCAGGTAGTGTGGGACTCTGTTGGGGAAGAAAAGTCCTACTTTACTGGCAAGGACAACAAATTTGAACTGCGCATCTATGATAGTGGACCAATAGGTATGTCTGCTGGCCTGTGTGACATATATATTGTGTTCCTTTTTGTCTTCCTATGTGTTTCAGGCATAATATTGCATGATATTTCATTTTGTAATAAATTATATAGACATACATGGATATAATTTAATGTAACGTGGGCTAAGCAACTATGAATACTTTGTATGTGCATGTGTCTGAATTAGTCTACCTATGTATGTGCCTGTGTTAAAAATCAGTGTTTGAAGTTTGCGAAAACATGGCCATGGTGGCTGCCATTTGTGCCCCACAGTCTGTATTAGTCATTCAGTGACATTAAAGTCAAGGCTGACAGGGGTGGCAAAGCACTAGCAGCAAATACATCACAAACCAACCTTTTTCTGCTCTTCATCAATGAAGAGTGAACCAGTATGGCTGTGCCCTGGGGAGCCAGAACTTAAAGCAAGAAAGGTGCTTCTTTTATATAAATATTGATAGAACAGCCAAAAATATGCATGCAAACAAAAATATTTGCACATTTTTATGTTTTTAGGCAAACTTGGTTCCCATTTATTCCTTTTTTTAGCATCTGGTACCATAATGGTTTATGCTACTAATAATTTATTGATAAAGTTGTTGCTTTTTTTTGTTCCTAGTTATATCTCCATTTTTTGCTTTGTATACTTTGTCTTTTATTATTAACATGTGCTGCTTTCCCCATGCAAAATTCCAGCATTCATGCACAGTTTTATCTTTACCATACACTAACACACTACTGTGATTCACACAGTCTCCTTACTGCTTCTAATGAAAGGGAGAAAGTTGTATTAAATTTGCCATGGTAGCTGATTTTTTTACCCTTCATTTTTATATCCCCTCCTTCCCCCAGTAAAAGAGGGTGGAAGGGGTACCCTGGATTCCCCTGGTTTTCAGCTCTGTTGAAGGATCTTTTGTGTGTACAGCCTTTAGTAGAAAAATTTTCTTTGCTAATCATCTTGATCAATTATTAAGGACTAGACACTTAGTCCCATGTGTCAACCGGAAAAGAATGAGTACACTACTGATCTGATGCATGTTTTTTGTAGTTTTGTAGGCTGGCTTTAATCTGTGCTGTGGTTGTTTTGACAACACTAACAGTTATGTGGCTCATTTTCAGGTGTGAAGCATAAAGGTGTGATATGTGATGTGTGCAAGATGGATGGCATCACTGGAACACGATGGAAGTGTTGTGTGTGTACTGACTATGACCTCTGTCCACCATGCTATCACACAGATCGCCATGACAGAGCTCATGCCTTTATGAGATATGTCACAGATGACTGCAAATTGTAAGTGGTTATGCTAATTTCTCTGTGTGTGTGTGTGTGTGTGTGTGTGTGTGTGTGTGTGTGTGTGTGTGTGTGTGTGTGTGTGTGTGTGTGTGAGTGTGTGTGTGTGTGTGTGTGTGTGTGTGTGTGTGTGTGTGTGTGTGTGTGTGTGTGTGTAATGTGGGCCTTGCCTGTTTAGCTTCTTGTAATTTTAACTGCTTGTAGTCATTGTTATGGTCATTTTCCACATATAGTGTCACACCATGGATGTAGTTTATGTTTGAATTTTCTACAGCATGCCAAACTCTATTTGTATGTTAGAAGTTCATACTTTGTATGTAGGGGAGCGGTGCGGGGAGCTGAGGGAAAGCAGGTTGGAAGCATGAATGAAGAGCCACAAGTCAGAAGTTGCTTTAACATAACTTTTATTTGTACACCAACCAACCAGGAAAGTGTCTGTATTGGAAAAGACACAAGCAAACAAAACATTTAGAACATGAAAGCAAATGTTAAGTATAAACAACAGCAATTATCTAATAACTACAGTAACCATGTAGTTTACCTGTAGGTTACTATAATACGTGACAAAATGATTAATAATCAAGCACATAAATTGTGTGCTTGACTTACACTTAAAAGCCATATCTCACAGAGTCGCGGTGAGTATACAAGAGACGGTCAGTCAATTAACTGATGAACTCCCAGTATAATAGTATACAATAAAGTAACAGTGAAGAATGCGGATTACGATGATGAGTTGATGCTTAATGTCCTCAGATGTCATTTGACATATTAGGGACAAGTTGTGACCAATGCCGAAGCACGGTTCAATAAAAGCCACATACGTAAGGTGTATGCGTGTTTTAGCTGTAACCTGCGGATTACCAAGCTCATTCTTAACTAAACCGGAAGAGTGAGATAATGTTACAGCAGTTCCACTTAAGCACACAACGAGATGGATAGTGACACGGGTGGCATTTGGGACCATGCTGTAAGCGGGAGGAAGTCAGTCATAAACTGACTGGCTCCAGCCTCGTTACTCAAGGCATGTCACTGTTACTGACTGGCAGAGCATATCTGTGAACAATGTCAAGCGTCTTACTGACGCGGGTAGCGCAGCAAGAATCTAAACTGCTGATCTGGCTGCGCCTGTCTGCTCGGTTAGTGAACAGAGACAAAAACCTAATTGCCACCACATATCACATCTCTGGCCAGTTCGGGTACACGCAAAGACCCGGAAAGGGTTTACAAGCTAAGCAGAGTGAAAGTCTGCGCGCCCAAGACTCGGCCATACAAAAGCCGGATCAAAACAGAAATAACACGTCTCACAGTTTATACAATCACCCCTATCATCCTATGCACTAAACCATATTCAACTAGTAAAATGAACATTTGACAACTATGAAGTCAACATCTTCAAAGTGTTAGCCATAATATACCACCGATTTCATGTAGAAACATAGATCGGTAGGAAACTGAACAAATAAGTTATGCCGCACGGCCGCACGACAAAGTACCCATGCTTTTAGAAGGATAACTTTGCATCGGCAAAGCATCACTCAAGCTGAACACCCAAGAAGGGCAGCATAACATACTAGCTACATATAATACGTAATAGCCTACATATCAGCTAACCCATACATTTTGGAAACACCGGTCATCCTGTGGCATAAAGGCTTAATGCAACCAGGTGGCAATCTAACGCCGAAATTACCCACGTGTTCAAGAACCAAAATCAAGGCACGTTGTGAACATGATAACATTATAAACATACATACTATTTACATCGATAAGAAACAATAGAATAACAAGCCATAGAAAAAATAGCTACTTACAGGCTCTCCCCTGATGAAAACACATGAACACCGGCTGCAACAGTAAACAACCTGCCTCTGCAGGGACACTGGGGGAAAAGGGACGCTGCCGGCCCAGCACACAGGTTTTAACACCTTAGATAATTGGGGCCATAAAACCCCCATCCAATCAAAAAGGAAAAGGACCAAAAAGAGAGGATTAAAGGGTCATGGCCCGGAACATGTATACAATACACTCCGTTACATGTAGATATTTCAACATTATTATTAGTGTTAATGCCATCCACTGGTTGGCTGCATGTGCACAGGGTAAAAGTGCCGTCCCGCAGTGCTTCCAAGCGTAAGGAAGTCTACGGACTGGTGAAGGGGGCAGAGGTGGCGCGTGGCCCACAATGGAACTTTGGAAATCAGGATGGTGGGTATACAAGCTTCTCTTTATCTCATGAATTGCCTGTCTGTGAAACTGGCCTGATAATAATGTTTCTTTTCTTCTTCTGCTTTTGTCATTGATTTGGCACTTGCCAAGCTGTTGCTTTCTTCACAGATGAGGCTTATGCAGCTCTTTTTCCACTGACCCTTTTTTAATTTGCAAAACACCATGATTGCACATGCTTTCTTTAATTTTTAAAATAAGTAGTAAATTCCATACTGAAGAAGTGGATTCGTGACACTGATCAAGGGAAAACCTGAAAACAGTGTAGCTTCCTTAAACTGATTGTTGATAACAACAACAACAACAACAACAACAACAACAATAATAATAATAATAATAATAATAATAATAATGTATAGTTATCATGTTTTCATGTGCTCACATGACGCATATTAACCTAAATATGATATTCTATACACAAGTAGATCACAGTCCTACCAAAACAATTTACAAATAGTATTATACTGTAAAAAAACAAACACATGCACAACACACACATGTACTCTCTCTGTGTCTCTCACACACGCACGCACGCACGCACGCACGCACACACACTGACTGTAGCAGAAACTGGGTACTGATATTATTTGGGATGAAAATACTGTGAGAAGAAGAATGTTTTCAGTTTGCATGGACTGTATAGGACTATCAATTATTGCACCTATCCTGTTTAATATTATTATACATGATCTCCCCAAAGTATTATCAAATAACACACATGTGGTGCAATATACAGATGATATTGTTATTGACTGATCGATGATCGCTTATATAGCACTATTCTCTGCTCTCTTGAGCAGACTCACAGCGCTTGTATGCGGTTCTGCATGAGTGACTAGCTTTTATAACGCGTTTTTTTAATATCCACCGAAGTGGTGTACTTACAGCGCTGGCATGGCTGGTGCCACATGAAACTGCAGCCGTCTCAGCGCAAGTCCTGTGTACACCACACAACCATGCACCAAGTCACTTCATGCAAAGCCACATACGTAAGGTGTATGCGTGTTTAGCTGTAACCTGCCACATGCACTTTTGGCAGAATGACCGGGATCTTTTACGTGCTACTGTGGTAACACGGGGGTGGAACGGATACCGAAATAAGAGTCAGCACAGAAAGTCGACCCTGGAGAAGAAAATTCTCCCGCCGTTCCAGCAGGGATTCGAACCCGCGACCTTTCAATCACGAGTCCGGCGCTCTAACCACTGAGCTATCCCCGTTATTTGGGTTAACACAACTCTTAGAAAGCATACAAAAAAGAGGGTGGTAAATCCAGTACAAAAACTATATCAATTGGAAATAAATAAACTAACTGCTTACATGAAGGATAATGGTTTTGAATTATCATGGGAAAAGACGTGTTTAATGCTTTTTAATAATGGAGAAAACCTGAAAAGCTTACCTAAACCCTGCCGTTCTGTTGAGCATCTGTATTCACATGCATTCACACCCACCCACCCACCCACACACACACACACACACACACACACGCACACATATCAACTAACACCTGGTTTGGGCGTCACAACAAGGAGTTGTGCTGGCGCTGCGCAGAGTGCCAGATTCTCTCCCTGCCTGTCCTTTACCTGTTTTCTCCACCTCCTCACCTAAACAACCGGCCCTTATCGGCCCTCCCATCTTCTACTCGCCACTACACCTCTCCCTCCCCTCCCTCCATCCCGCTTCCTGTCCTCCGGACACCCCGGCACCTCAGTGCTCTCATGCCCCCCTCCCCCGCCTCCCTCCCTCCCCCCTAGCCGTTGTCACTTGGTGTTTAAACTCAAGTTCACTTGGCAGTGCAACTTCCACTTAATAATGGAGAAAACCTGAAAAGCTTACCTCAAATAGAACTAGATGGTTAGTTATTAAATTACAAACAGAATACAAACTTTTTGGGTGTGTATATATAACCGTTCTTTCTGTTGTTTTCAAAAATTAAACAAACAAAAATTCAGGGCAAGGTATAACTTCACATTGTTTAATCGAGATTTAAATTTAGCAGTTGAATGGACCTAAACTAAGCGTTAAATAAGTAATAAACTAAATGCGGAATAAATACTAGATTAGGTTCGGAATAAATAATGGGATAAATACTGGAATAAACCCTGAAACACAAAACAAACAGCCTCTATTACAGTACATGCAAACATTTTCAATCCATACCTCATGATCACATGCATGCACACCCTCCACAGCTGTCAACATACATCCTGGCAATAGTCAACCACCAGTCAAACCACGCAACATACCCAGACTCCTTCATTTCAATTTATCCATAAACGTAACCTACACTGACCCCAACCCACAACCTACAGAACACCGCCGATCAACGGCTAGCTATTTTGTTATTCATTTGTTTTTTTCCTGATAGTAATACCACTCAGCAAAGTTTAATACGTCCTCAAACCAATAAATATTATAACTGTACGTACTTACCCTGTGTGTGGAACATGGGTTTCTTTTAAACTACTTTTTTTTTCTTAATTCTTTTTTTCTTTTTTTGAGAGAGAGAGAAAAAGAAAAAAAGAATATGGCAGTTAGCTAAAAAAAAATATATAAAAAATCATTTTTTCCCAGCTGATCTCCCACGTACATAAAATGATCTCATAAAATTATGACGTCACGTCAATGATGACGCGATGTATTACTTTCTACTATTTGCTTATAATAAATACCAATGTTACCATGCTGGCGCGTGCATGACAGTCAGCTGCTACTCTATTCTTTCTCTCTCATACCCTCAAACACAAACACGCACACAATCTGTATATAATAATACGCATACACAAAACAGCCGGCCACATATATAACTACTAAGCTGAACTGGAGGCTACACATTGAAAATTTAATAAATAAAGCCAGAAAATGACTGAATTTTCTAAAAATAGTACACAGTCTTGGAGTCAGGATACAAAAACGTTATTATATTTATCAATTTCTTTAGTGAGATCGAAATTAATTTATGGTCAGGAGGTAAATTTTCCGCACCAAACACACTCCTAAAGAAACTGCAAAGTATCGATAGTAAAGCAATTAAATTAGCCATTGGTGTTCCGGTGCATACAAATACCAGCAAATCTTGCGCAGAAGCAGGAATGATATCTCTCTCTCTCAGAACAACGGAAATTGGCGATTTCAAAATATAAAAAGTCTTGCAGTCATTAATTCCGTAACAGAAGATTTTTTTTAGATTCAAATAAAGACTATCCCAAAAGTGCTCAAAACATATCATCTATTCAACCAATCAGAAATTATATAAACGATTTGATTAACGAATGCAACATAGATATTAAATCAATTCCAGTTCTCCCAACATCACCTCAAATGCCACAGTGGGAACACATAAATGCCAAATTTGATACTGATTATACTGATGTGAAGAAAAGTGAATCTACAAACATTTTAGCTTATTTAGAGAACATCTAAATAATAGATATCAAAATCATATTAAGATTTTTACTGATGGTTCCGTTCTGGACTCATTAGACAGTGGAGCAGGATTTGTTATTCCTGAATTAAAAGTGCAAAAATCTTTTTACTTAGGGAAGTGTTTTTCCATATTTACATCTGAGTTATATGCAGTATTAATGGCATTAAACTACATATGCAATATTCAGTTAGCAATATATAATTTTGTGATCTGTGTTGACTCAAAATAAGTTCTCTGTGCATTGAAAAGCTGGAACTGTAAAGTGAGAGGGGATATATTTTATGAAGTAAAGTATTTAATACAGTGTATCATGTACAAGAGTATTGGGATTGAGTTTTGTTGGGTACCGTCTTATTGTGGTCTTTATTGGAATGAAATATCAGACAAATCAGCTAAACAAGGTGCAATGAAAAACATGTCTGAGATATCATCCAGTAACCTGCTACTATCATCTCATGAGATTAATTCACTACTTAAGAAGACTGTATATAAACAAACTGAAGAAAGTAAATTTGCGATACCTTCTTGTTCTAGATATTTAGCAAGAGTACTATACAAGTTACGTTTAAATTCATGGAACACTAAATATTCACAGAATGTGACACGTGTTTGTAAAAATATCTTATCTGTTAAACACATATTGCTTGAATGTCCCAGAGTTATTTTAGAAAAATGGATATGACCTAAATGCTTACAACAATGTAAGAGATATTTTGTATAATAATGATATTATTACTAATATTGTCAAATCGATTGTTCATAGTCCTATGGGAAAATTAGTATAAATAATAATTATATGTTTTTGCTTTTTGTTTTTGTCTAATATTACCTCATGTGAACAGACATAAAATAAAATATTAACTGATTGATTGATTGAAGACTGGCAGGGATGTGATATATCACCTTTACTGTAGGCCAGCTGTACTGTCTGTGTGTCTGTTAAGCTTCCCGAAGAACTGGTTGATGAGGAGGAGCAGGTAGTTGATTCACAACGGTGGCTGTATTAATTATTAGGACTGGTCTGTGGTGGTGGATGGAATCCAGTGGTTGGTTGGTAGTGGTGATTGTAACCTCATGACTGGTTGGTGGTGGTGGCTGTAACAATATGGCTGGTTTGTGGTTGTCGCTGTAACATCATTTATAACATCATGGCTGGCTTGTGGTTGTCGCTGTAACATCATTTATAACATCATGGCTGGTTTGTGGTTGTCGCTTTAACATCATTTATAACATCATGGCTGGTTGGTGGTAGTAGCTGTAACCTCATGACTGGTTGGTGGTGGTGACTGTAGTTGTAACAGCATGACTGATTTGTGCTGGTGGTTGTAGCATAGCTGGATGGTGGTGGTAGTGGTGATGGTGGTGGTGGTGGTGGCTGTACTCTCATGGCTGGTTGGTGGTGGTGGTGGTGGTGGCAGTAACCTTATGACTGGTTGGTGGTGGTAGTAACCTCATGGCTTGTTGGTGGTGGTGGCGGTGGTGGCAGTAACCTCATGGCTTGTTGCTGGTGATGATGGTGGCAATAACCTCATGGCTGGTTGGTGGTGGTGGTGGCGGTGGTGGTAACCTCATGGCTGGTTGGTGGAGGTGGTGGCAGTAACCTCATGTGTGGTTGTTGTTGGTGGTGGTGGCATTAACCTTATGACTGGTTGGTGGTGGTAGTGGTGGTGGCAGTAACCTCATGGCTGGTTGGTGGTGGTGGTAACCTAACGGCTGGTTGGTGGTGGTAACCTAACGGCTGGTTGGTGATGGTAACCTAACGGCTGGTTGGTGGTGGTGGTGGCTGTGACATGTAGCTGCTGTGACTTGGGTTGATGTTTGTTTCCAGGTGGGCCAGGCAGTCGAGGGAAGATTGTGGAGGTGGGGACCTTCAGAGGGGGTTACTACCGTGGTGGTGTGCGTGTCAAGTGGGACAACAAACCTGACAACATTCTGGGCTACAAAGTGGGAGCTGAAGGAAAAGTGGACCTGGTGGCCAAGTCCAAAACAAGCGGGGGCACCTACTACCCTGAACACCTCCCACGCCTAGGTCAGTGTGCTGGACATGCAGGTTGATTTTCTTTCTATTCTTGGTTTGTTCTTTTGAAAAATAGAAATGCTTAGAACAGGGTACAACTCTGCAGCCAGTCCTTTTCCATGGTAGACAACTGCTTTTGATTTTTTGATGACAATGCGTTGACATGTGGTTGTGCAGATGTGGTGAACCCAGATCATGTTCACCTGAAGCGTGGTGACAAGGTGAAGGTGGATGTGGACAGTGACATTTTTAGGAAGGTGCAAAAAGAACTCCAGATTGGCTGGAATGATGGCATGAAACAGGTACCTTTTACATGCAAACATCGTGAACAGGTAACCCACACTGACACTCAGACTGTGATACAGGTAGTCCTCACACTGGCGTTTACGCCATGGCACAGGTAACTTTCACACCAACGCTGACACTGCAGCACAGGCAGTCACACTGACACTCACACCATGGCACAGGTAACTTTCACACTGACACATTGCAACAGCACAGACACACCATGAAACAGACAACTGTAGACTAACAGTAACACACCATGAAACAGACAACTGTAGATTGACACACCATGCTATAGACAACTGTACACTGACACACCATGAAACAGAAAACTGTACACTGACACACCATGACACAGACAAGTGTACACTGACACACCATGACACAGACAAGTGTACACTGACACACTATGAAAAAGACAACTGTAAACTAACACACCATGAAACAGACAACTGTAGACTGACATACCATGAAACGGACAACTGTAGACTGACACACCATGAAACAGACAACTTTACACTGATGCACCTTGAAACAGGCATACCCTGACACACCATGAAACAAACAACTGTACACTGACATCTTGAAACTGGCAACCATACACTGACACACCATCAAATGGGCAATTGTACACTGAAACACCATAAAACAGGTAACTGTCACTAACACACTATATTATATAAGACAGGTTCTACTCACATAGTGACACTTGTATCATTAAACTATCATTGGTGGGAGCTGCCACAAGTATTATCTTTGTCATGACAAAACTTTTGTTGTGACAAACACGTGTTTGTTGCATCAAACATGCGTTTGTCGCAACAAAACACGTCTTTTGTCATGACAAAAGTATGCTTGCCGCGACAAAATATTTTTGTCAGGACAAAACTTCTATCGCAACAAATATTTGTTTGCATACTTTTGTTGTGACAAAAGACATGTTTTGTCACAACAAAGGTTTTGTCGCAACAAGCATACTTTTGTTGTGACAAAAGATGTGTTTTGTCGCAACAAAAATGATACTTATGGCCGCTCCTGCCAATGATACTAAACACATTATTCTGATACCATAACTCACACTTGACCCAAATAAAAGGAATACCCACACTCATCACATGAAGCAGATAACTCTACACTGAAACACCCAGCACAGAACAGATTACTCTCAACTGACGCTTTCACCGTGACATGAGAAACTTTGACACTGAGACTTACCCTGTTAGACATGTAACTGGGTTATGTACTAAATGAGGATCACATTCATCTGCGGATCATATTGTAATGTAGGTGATGTGTTGTTATTCAGTGTCTTCAGGATGTTGGTACGATCATGGCTATACCATACCCCTCGGTGGTCAGAGTGCAGTATGAAGATGCATGCATCTGGAATGTTGTTCGCTGTGTACTCCAGAGGGTAAGCAAACCAATATGACACTTAACAACAACAGCAATAATAATAATAATGAATACTTAGAGCGCCTAACCTGCACAGGCCCTAAGTGCATACACTTTCTTTACAAATACATAATATTGTCAAAATTCTATACATACAACATGAACGCGTGCGCGCGCGCACACACACACACACACACACACACACACACACACACACACACACACACACACACACACACACACACACACACACACACACACACACACACACACACACATGCATGCATGCACACATACAGACTTGCACACACGTGTGAGTGTGCCATCGACGTTCGTACGTGCATGCACACACACACACACACACACACACACACACACACACACACACACACACACACACACACACACACACACACACACACACACACACACACACACACACACACACACACACACACACACACACACACACCAGTCACATATCAGGGCAATGAGACTGAAGAAAAGTTTTTTTTAAAGAGAAAGGTTTTCAAGGAAACTTCAAAAGAGCTGACAGAGGTATGAGATCTTTTAGTCTAGTGGTCACTGGTAGCCAGTAAAGTGAGCACTGTACAGGAGTGATAGGGTCTAATTCTGAAGCTTTGACTGAGCCTCACAGTGTCCTTTTTGACTCCAAAGGGTAAGCAAACCAATATTGACACTTAACAGGGTAATGAGATCTTGTAGTCTAGTGACCGGTCACTGGCAGCCAGTAAAGTGAGCACTGTACGGTAGTGATAGGGTCTAACTTTGAAGCTTTGACTGAGCCTTGCAGTGTCCTTTTTGACTCCAAAGGGTAAGCAAACCATAATAATAATGACTCTTATATAGTGCTATACCCCGTAAGCATTTACAATGAGATCTTGTAGTCTAGTGCTCATTGCCACCCAGTAACGTGAGCACAGTACAGGAGTGATAGGGTCTAATTCTGAAGCTTTGACTGAGCCTTGTCACATCCTTTTTGACTCCAAAGGGTAAGCAAACCAATATTGACACTTAACAGAGTAATGAGACCTTGACGTTGTAGTCCAGTGGTCACTGGTAGCCAGTAACGTGAGAACAGTACAGGAGTGAATGGGTCTAATTCTGAAGCTTTGAATGAGCCTTGCAGTGTCCTTTTTGACTCTGAAGCCTGTCCAGTAAGTAGGTCTTAGAGTACAGCAGAGAACAGAGCAGTTCAGTAATTTAGTCTGGAAAGTGTGAAAAGATAAATGAGTTTTTTTGTGTGTGTGGTGTACGTGGTTAAACATTGACTAACTGGACTTATTCTTCAAAGTTCAAATTAACTATAGGAAGTGTATTCCTGAACTTGTATGTACGTTTTTCAGACATGAAAGGTTAACCTGAAGAGATTTTGGCAGGTGAGCTCCTTCTAAAAGGGGGACATGGTGAAGATCATTGACAGTTATAATCGTGCTGTGGACTTGCAAGTGGGCCATGGAGGCTGGAATGATAAGATGGAAGATGTGAGTCTGCTGTTCTCCGTATCACCCACTGTCCTCTGTATTGCTCACTGTCTGCCATATCGCCCACTCTTTTCCATATCACACACTCTCCTCTGTACTACCTGCAGTCCTCTGTATTACCCATTCTCCTCCATACTGCTCACTGTTCTCTGTATCACCCACTCTCCTCCATATCACCCATGGTCCTCTATATTGCCCACTATCCTCCATATCACCCGATGTCCTTTATGTGACCCACTCTTCTCTGTATCACCCACTGTCCTTCATATTACCCACTCTCCTCTGTATCACCCACTGTCTGTATCACACACACCATATTGCCCACTCTCTTCTGAGCTGTCCTGCATATTACCCACTGTCCTCCTTATCATCCACTCTCCTTGTTTTCACCTGCTGCCCTCCGTATTGCCCATCTGTCCTCTGTATCACACACTCTCCTCCATATCGCGCAGCTGTCCTCTGTATCACCCAGTCTTCTCTGTATCACCCACTCTCCTCTGTGTCACCCAACTGTCCTCTGTATCACCCACTCTCCTCTGTATCCCCCAACTGTCCCCTGTATCACCCAACTGTCCTCTGTATCACCCACTCTCTTCTGTATCCCCCAAATGTCCCCTGTATCACCCAACTGTCCTCTGTATCACCCACTCTCCTCTGTATCGCTCATCTGTCCTCTGTATCACCCACTCTCCTTTGTATCACCCACTCTCCTCTGTATCACTCAGCTGTCATCTGTATCACCCACTCTCCTCTGTATCACTCAACTGTTCTCTGTATCACCCACTCTCCTCTGTATCACCCACTCTCCTTTGTATCACCCATTCTTCTCTGTATCACCCAATTGTCCTCTGTATCACCCACTCTCCTTTGTATCACCCAACTGTCCTCTGTATCCCCCACTGTCCTCTGTATTGCTGTCACTGCAGATGAGAAAAGAATTGTGTTGTTATTGCGCACTGCTGACACCACATAATGTCTCACTCCCTTTTGTGTTACTGGTGTCATTAAGGCCCCACAGCAGAGAGTGCACAGTTATAAAACTAGACCCCTTTTTGAAGCCTAGGAAAACTTGGAAAATTCTTGCTAGTGTGGAATTTTGCATAAGCTGAGTTTCAGCAATTTTGAGATTAATTTTTTTCATTCTCTAAGTAAACTCAGTGTTGTTGGTTGATTAGTGTAATCCAGTTTTCGATTGGTGCCCAGAAATTACCTGAAAATAGCCCTTTGAAAATATATTGTGTAATCTTGCCTAAATCATACTTATCCAAATTTTGATGTCTAAAAAAATTGCATCATGTTTTTCTGACTTATGCAGCTCTTTTTGTCAGTACATTAACTTTAGCTATGTGTTATTCAACTTTTGCATTTTTTTTTTTTTGGAAAAATGCACAAGTTGAAGCATTGCTGAGCTGAAAGACAGTTGCATAGGCTGGAAAAAAGTCCATGTAAGTCTTTATGTACACTGATTGAATTGCTAAGAAAAGTTTATGTTATCAGCATGACATGTGAACTGAAACACGCTGATGTAGAAAACAAATGGTTTTTGTTTTGAAAATAAGAGGTTTTTGTTGTTGTTGCTTTTTTGCCTTTCCTGTTCATTCAGCTTCATTTCTGCCCAATCCTCTTGAAACAGAAAAAAAAAAAAATGTTTGTCATGAGCAGGGAATGAAATGTTTACATATGATTTGGTACATTTTATTTCTCCCTGATGACTTCAGAAATGCACACCTGGACCTTGATGAATAGTTTGGTTTTGGCTGGGCATTAAAAACAAGTCACCTCTCATTCCCCATGGTTCCAAAGCCTTACATGGAAAACACAACCCCCCATAATACCCTGCTTCTGGTATGCATATGTAGGGTAATACCCTACTTCTGGCATGCATGTATAGTGTAATGTCCTGCTTCTGGTATGCATATGTAGGGAAATGCCCTGTTTCTGGTATGCATATGTAGGGCAATGCCCTGCTTCTGGTATGCATATGTAAGGTAATGTCCTGCTTCTGGCATGCATGTATAGTGTAATGTTCTGCTTCTGGCATACATGTGTAGTGTAATGCCCTGCTTCTGGCATACATACATAGTGTAATGCCCTGTTTCTGGCATACATACATAGTGTAATGCCCTGTTTCTGGCATACATACATAGTGTAAAGCCCTGCTTCTGGCATGCATATGCATTGTAATGCCCTGCATCTGGCATGCATAAATTATGTTATGCCCTGCATCTGGCATGCATAACATAGTGTAATGCCTTGCTTCTGGCAGGCATATGTAGGTTAATGCCCTGCTTCTGGCATGCATACATAATGTAATGCTCTGCTTCTGGCATGCATATGTAGTGTAACATCCTGCTTCTGGCATGCATATGTAGTGTAATGCCCTGCTTCTGGCAGGCGTATGTAATGTAATGCCCTGCTTCTGGCATACATGCATAGTGTAATGCCTTGCTTCTGGCATGCATACATAGTGTAACACCCTGCTTCTGGCATGCATATGTAGTGTAATGCCCTGCTTCTGGCATGCATATGTAATATAATGCCCTGCTTCTGGCATGCATACATAGTGTACTGGTGTAACAGAGGTGCAGTACTTGCAGCCTGTGCAGGTGTGATATGTACACAGAGTACACATGTGATGTTTACAGTGTACAGAGGTGACAAAGAGTATAGGTGTGATACTTACAGAGCATATATAGGTGTGCTACTTGCAAAGTGTACAAGTATGATCCTACATAGCATACAGGTGTGATCCTTAGAGTGTGTACAGATGTTGTACTTACAAAGTTGCATAGTGCACAAGTGTGGTACTTACATGGTGTATAGGTTTGATACTTGCAGGGTGTACATGTGTGATACATAGTGTACAGCTGTGGTTCTTACAGAATGTAAGTGTAATACTTACAGAGTGTACAGGTATGTGTGATACTGATAGTGTACAGATATGTGCACTACTTACAGTGTACAGGCATGTGCGATACTTACAGAGTGCACAGGTATGTGTGATACTTACAGAGTGTAGATGTATGTGTGATACTTACAGAGTGTACAGGTATGTGTGATATTTACAGAGTGTACAGATATGTGATACTTACAGAGTGTACAGGCATGTGTGATACTTAAAGAGTGTACAGGCATGTGTGATACAGTGTACAGATATGTGATACTTAAAGAGTGTACAGGCATATGTGATACAGTGTGTACAGGTATGTGTGATACTTACAGAGTGTACAGATATGTGTACAGGTGTGACTTTGACACTTGGACATGCTGTTGGCTGTGCTGCAGGTGCTGGGCAAAGTGGCAAAGGTGAAGAAGATTGACAATGACGGAGACCTGCTGGTGAGGGTTGATGGGTTCCAGTGGCTGATGAGTCCAGTCAGTTGCACACTGGTACATGACCCACACAGACAATCACAGGAGCCTTCCAGTCTTCTGTCAGCAAAATGGGTAACTGTTCTCCTTTGATTGAAGTACCAATATTGCTACAGCCAGCAAGCTCCAGTTTGTTGTGCACAATTGATGTTTTGTTGTTTTTGTTGTTTAGCTTTACTGAAGCCTGCTGGTTTTTGTTTGGTAGAAAGTCCTGTGTTTAATGAGTTGTATGTGTATTTGCCAAAGTAATTTGCTAAAGCTGAGTGAGAGCTGTGCTGTGACCTGTTTTACTTTTAGGCTGTAAGTAGCAAGGCACCGGCTGCAGCTGCTGCTTGCTGTGGATTTGAACCGTTGCTTGGACTGACCTTTGTCCTCAGAGGTTGAACTTTGTAAACAGTGTGATGTGACTGCCCTCCACAATGAATGTAACAGCAAAATGGCTCACATCACTGCCTGTCTTTAATTTGTCCCATGCTGGCTGCCTACTGCTTTAGAGACAACTTCTGGTCCTAGACAGGTCAGTGGACTGCATTGTCAGCTGTCTTGAATCAAGCCAGAGGAATGAACATTTGAAAAGAAGCAATGGTAGCAGCAGCAGTAGCAGTGACAGCAGTAGTAGTAGTAGTAGTGTGTGTGTAAATGTGTGTGCATATGTGTGTGTATGCATGTATGTGCGTGCATGTGTGTGTGTGTGCATGTGTGCGTGCATGTGCATGCATATGTGTGTGTATGTATGTGTACATGCATGTGTATGTGTATGTAGATACTGTATTTAGCCCCCTCTGCTTCTAGTGTTTAATACATGTAAACAGTATCAATGGACTGACTACATGTGAAATAGTTTTAGAATAGAAGTTGTGAGTGCTGAGGGCATCACTGAGTGCATTACAAATGTATGTTGTTGTTATTATTATTATTATAGTAGTAGTAGTAGTAGTAAGAATATACGAAAATAAGCATGATGATAAAGATCTTATTGATGGTATACAGTTAAGGATGTTTTGTCAAAATATAATAATTTTTTTTCAGAGTGCTGTTAAAATTAGATAAACAAAGTAATGTGGAGATTATCAAGATGCTTGCTGACAATTGCTCCACCAAGGATGACCTTGAAAGGTAACCTTTGGACCCATTAACCCATCCAGAGAGTCTGCTGTGTTGCAGGCATGAGTGGTATTATTGTGAATGTACCAGAAATGGTATCATTCACACAAGACAACCAGGTGGCTGAGTACTTCCAGGCAGCTGACCAGGGTGACCTTGAAAAGGTGAAGACCTTCATTGCTGAAAACAAGGGCAAGGTAGGAATGCAGTTATTTTCCACTTCATGAAATCCCAACCAAATACTGAAATAGCAGTCTCAACAAGCAGTTTAGATAGTAATTTCAACACAATCAAAAACATTTATTTTTCAGTGATTGTAGTACAGGTTTATTGTAACCTGCCTAACAGCCAATCCTTGCTAAAGTACTAATGGTTAGGAAAATACAGAGAGAATTAGTACCGGCAAACAGCCAACCAGAGAAACAAATATTTGTCATTCTTGTGAAAATTATAGTAAACAAAATAGTTTCACAAGTCAGGTATTTTGGGCTTTCAGATCAGATTAGAAAGAGAGAAAAAGCATCACAAGTAGTAGTAATAGCAGCAGCAGTAGTAGTAGTAGTAGTAGTAGTAGTAGTAGTAGTAGTAGTAGTAGTGAGTATATGTGTGTGTGTGTGTGTGTGTGTGTGTGTGTGTGTGTGTGTGTGTGTGTGTGTGTGTGTGTGTGTGTGTGTGTATGTGTGTGTGTGTGTGTGTGTCTGTGTGTGTGTGTCTGTGTGTGTGTGTCTGTGTGTGTGTGTCTGTGAACTACAACAAGAGGGAAAAAGTCCTTTGAGATTAAAATGCTCCTAGGTATACTGAGGTTTTGATGTATGCACCCTCACATTTCTTGTGTAAATGATGCCTATCATACTTTTGTTTGAAAGATGCATTCCTCCCTATAAGATCCAATTGTTGCAGGTCATCAATCACCTTTTGTAATTTTATTTCATGAATGACACCCTTGAAATCATGTCTGGTTTACTTATGATCTTGGCCAATTTTGCAACCATTCATTTTAGCTTTCCATGTGTTTCATTGCTGTCTTGCTTGAAAAGTGAGTCCGTGAGAGTGTTTCCATCTCTTGTGTATGTGAGTATTTTAGGGGAGACTTTATGAGCAAGATTTTTCCAATTTTATACACTATTAACCTCCACTGAACTTCAGTGTTTCATATCAATTTTTAATTACCTTGACCTAATGTCAAAGTCATAAGGATGCCCAGAAAAGTAACCCTGAAAGTTGCACTTTCTAAGTGAGCTCATTCCCTTTGAGTTCAAACTTTGTATGTGTGGCCAAAATCTGATGGAATCCTTTTCATGAATTTGGTGTGTATTATTCTTAAAAATAGCAGACTTGTTTCTAGTTTGCAACCAATTTTATTTTTTTTAAAGTTTTTTAGACTAGTTAAGAGAGATCTTTGACACTTTTGTATGATGATGACCTCCATATCATGTCCTCTTTCCTAGTTTAATGCAAGTTTCATTGTGTGTATTTCATGTACTGATACGGGTGACCTTCTTTGAGCTTTATACAATTTTTTTGTTTTTTGTTTTGTTTTTTTAAACCAGTTTTGATGACACTGACCTATTTTCAAAGTCTCAGTAAAGTTTGGAAAGAAATGTTTTATTCTATGCTTGCCTTTGTTTCTAAGTCTGGTGACAACATCCTTGTTTTTTTTTCTTGTTTTTTTCTTCAGATCAACATTTGTGTTCACGGCAATGCAGCATTGCATATTGCATGTCACCGTGGCTACCTTGATATTGTCAAACACCTGCTGGACAATGGTGCAGATACAAATGTGACTGATAATAATGGCGACACACCGTTACATTATGCAGTCGATGGGTAAGAATGTATCATTGTGTATGTCCTAAGTGAATGACACTACTGCTCTTCTTTAGCTTTCTTGTCCAGTAGCATTGGCCAGAATTGACCACAGGGTAATAATCTACATCAGTACACAGGCAGGTTAGTGTTCATTTTTCTGTGCCAAGATTGTACGTCCTTATGTCAGGATCATTCATTTCCCTATGCCAGGATCTTCCCCATACCAGGATCATTAATTTCCCCTTATGAGGATCTTCCCCATGCCAGTATTATTCATTTCTCCTTACAAGGATCTTCCCCATGCCAGGATCATTTCCCCATGCAAGGATCTTCTCCATGCCAGGATCATTCATTTCCCCATGCCAGGATCATTCATTTCCCCATGCCAGGATCTTCCCCACACCAGTATTATTCATTTCCCCTTACAAGGATCTTCCCCATGCCAGGATCATTCATTTCCCCTTACAATGATCTTCCCCATGCCAGGATCATTCATTTCTCCTTATGAGGATCTTCCCCATGCCGGTATTATTCATTTCACCTTACAAGGGTCTTCCCCATGCCAGGATCATTCATTTCCCCATACAATGATCTTTCCCATGCCAGCATCATTCACTTCCCCAACAAGGATCACTGCCAGTAGCAGTTCAATCAGTATGACAACACTGTATGGGGATTTAAATCACTTGCTTCAGAGTGCAGCTTTCTGAGTGTTAGGGGATAGAGTCACTGTGTGTACATGTTCATATATATGTAGACAGGATTGGTATGATAACCAATGTGTATACTGTAGACAGGACAACTACTAAAGAACATAGCTTTCTGAATTCTAAGGGCTCTTAAGACACTGTTCATATGTGCATATATGTATGTATGTAGACAGGACAATAGGCTTGCACCAAAATCTCACCCAACTGAGTGAGCTGCCAAGAACAATGAAAACTACAACATACAGCCTTCTTTTAGACAGCAAAGAAACTGGACCAGTAAAGGGTCATTCAGGTTCTGAACAGCAGGAAGGTCTGATGACCAATGATATGTTCCACAGCAGGAAGGTTTCATGACCAATGATATATTCCACAGCAGGAAGGTCTGATGACCAATGATATGTTCCACAGCAGGAAGGTCTGATGACCAATGATATGTTCCACAGTAGGAAGGTCTGATGACTAGTGATATATTCCACAGCAGGAAGGTTTCATGACCAATGATATATTCCACAGCAGGGATGTCTGATGACCAATGATATGTTCCACAGCAGGAAGGTCTGATGACCAGTGATATGTTCCACAGCAGGGATGTCTGATGACCAATGGTATGTTCCACAGCAGGAAGGTCTGATGACCAATGATATGTTCCACAGTAGGAAGGTCTGATGATTAGTGATATATTCCACAGCAGGAAGGTCTGATGACAATGATATGTTCCACAGCAGAAAGGTCTGATGACAATGGTATATTCCACAGCAGGAAGATTTCATGACCAATGATGTGTTCCACAGCAGGAAGGTCTGATGACCAATGATATGTTCCACAGCAGGAAGGTTTCATGACCAATGATATGTTCCACAGCTGGAAGGTCAGATGACCAGTAATATGTTCCACTGCAGGAAGGTCAGATGACCAATGATATGTTCCACAGCAGGAAGGTCAGATGACCAATGATATGTTCCACAGAGGGAAGGCCTGATGACCAATGATATGTTCCACAGCAGGAAGGTTTCATGACCAATGATATGTTCCAGATCAGGAAGATTTCATGCCCAATGATATGTTCCACTGCAGGTTTGATGACCAATGATATGTTCCACTGGGGCTAGCTGTGACTGAACATATATGCTCTCTACATAGCGTTAACTGAGACAGAGGGTTAAATAAAGTAGGTGTATTAAGATATTGTTTATTTGAAAATGATTGTGACTTTTTGCGAGCAGAAAACTAGGGGAAATGTGTTAGCATGCTGATTGTGTATGTTGACGGCTTAATTTTCACAGAAAGAGATACTGACAGTATTTTGTGTGCACCACTGTTCGCAGCGAACAAGATAATGCAATGGATTAGTTTTGTACGAAGAGGTGTTGAGAGTATCAAAGAATGCACTGTTTGTCGGGAACAAGATAATACAGTTTGATGATGTTAGTAGGAAATGGCGTTGAGAGTATCAATCCCTGTGATGATCACGATAACACTATGGATGGGTTTCATAGGAAGAGGCATTGAGCACGTCAATAAATGCACTGTTTGTGGGGAAGAATTGCAATGACAATTGATGAGGAGTTAAGAGTATGAAGGTGTGTTCTGTTTGTTGCGAACAAAATAATAACATGGATAAGCTGTGTAGGCAGAGTACAAGGAAGAGGTATTGGGTGTATTAAAGCATGCACTGTTTTCAAGGAACAAGATAATACAGTGGATGAACTGTGTAGGCAGAGTACAAGGAAGAGGTATAGAGTGCATTAATACATGCACTGTTTGCAGAGAGCAACCCGCTGTATTGGAGGAACTGTGTAAGAAGGGAGCCAATAAGAATGTACAAAACAAAGATGGTTTGACAGCCCTTCATACAGCTGTTGACCAGGATCTGGCTGAGTGTGTTCATGTACTTGTCAGCAATGGAGCAGATGTTAATGTACAGGTAGGTGTGACAATAAGTAAATGCATATGTGTCTTGAGTTGATAAGAGCAAAAGAGGACAGGTGACTACATCAAAATGCTTTTGATGCTGGAAATGCATGCAGGGTGTGTGTGGAAAACTGACATGTACCTTGTCTGGGTGAGAGGCAGAGTGTTAGCTTTGAGAAAGACTTTGTTTCTGTTTGATCAACCTTGTATGTCCATGTCTATAACAAATACAAGTGCAGGGAGTACATAATATGTGATAATGATAATAGTGCTAAGTGTGAAGAACACAAAAATGTGGGAATGACACAAATTGAGACATGTATGCCTTCAAAAAGCATACCCCCCAAAAAAGGAAGAAAAAAAAAAAAGAGAAAAAAAAAAAGAGGACAAAATACCCTGATTAATTAATTAAACAACACAGATGGACAGGTGTATTATAATTGATAAACCTAGCAAACATGAAAAACCTGTTTACTGTTAGCTGTGACTGCAGATTGGTGTAAGAGTTAGCTGTGACTGCTGTTAGAGTAAGCATTGACTGCAGATTGGTGTAAGAGTTAGCTGTGACTGCAGATTGGTTTAAGAGTAAGCTGTGACTACAGACTGGTGTAAGAGTTAGCTGTGACTACAGACTGGTGTTAGAGTTAGCTGTGACTGCAGATTGGTGTAAGAGTTAGCTGTGACTGCAGATAGATGTAAGAGTTAGCTGTGACTGCAGACTGGTTTAAGAGTAAGCTGTGACTGCTGACTGGTGTTAGAGTTAGCTGTGACTACAGACTGGTGTTAGAGTTAGCTGTGAGCGCTGAATGGTGTAAGAGTTAGCTGCGACTGCAGACTGGTGGAAGATTTAGCTGTGACTGCTGACTGGTGTAAGAGTTAGCTGTGACTGCTGACTGGTGTAAGAGTTAGTTGTGACTGCAGATTGGTGTAAGAGTTAGCTGTGACTGCAGACTGATGTAAAATCTGTGACAGGCATGACATAAACCAGAAAATGTTAGCTCGCATGATGTAGCAAAACATGTTTGCATTGTTATGTAGGACAAGGAACAGGACACACCAAAGCATGATGCCATCAGAAAGGGGAACCGTGACATCATAAAAGCTTTGCTGGACTGTGACAAGCTGGATGGAAGCAAAGCCAACAATGAAAAACTCAATGTCATGCATGTGGCTGTTATCAATGGACAACAGAGGTGTGTGTGTGTGTGTGTGTGTGTGTGTGTGTGTGCGTGCGTGCGTGCGTGCGTGCGTGCGTGCGTGCGTGCGTGCGTGCGTGTGTGTGCATGCGTAAGGATGTGTGTGTGTGTGTGTGTGTGTGTGTGTGTGTGTGTGTGTGTGTGTGTGTGTATGTACATGTGTGTTTGAGTGTGTGTGTGTGAGAGAGAGAGAGAGAGAGGGGCAGGTAGGCAGGCAGGCAGGCAGGCAGAGAGAGAGAGAGGTATTGAGTGATCACAGAAAGATTCCCTTTGCCATTAGTATCTCATACATTTGCCATGTTGCTGCAGATACAAACCAAGTGGTCACCAGCAATACCTATTGTCCTTGTGGATTGATATTACAGTTCAGATGCTGGTTTGTGCAGAGTGGTGGAGGTGTTGATTGGCTGCAACAAGCGCTTGGCCTCCATCACAGGAGGGATTGAAAACTGGGCCCCTCTTCACCTGGCTGCTATGAATGGTCGAACAGCAATCGCTGGTGTCCTTGTGAAAGAAGTAAAATCCACTCCGATGAGCACTCACACCGACATGTTGACCCAACACCAGTCACTGGTGTCCTTGTGAAAGAGGTAAAATCCACTCTGATGACCACTCACAACTGACATACTGTTGACCCTGCACCAGTCATTGGTGTCCTTGTGAAAGAGGTAAAATCCACTCCGATGACCACTCACACTGACATACTGTTGACCCTGCGCCAGTCACTGGTGTCCTTGTGAGGTCCACACAGATGATCACTCACACTGTACCACTGGTACGACAACATTTGCTGGCGTTTGTTTAACCCCTTCACTGCCCCAGCATGTAAACCTTTTGGGCTGAACTGAAGATGCACGGACGCACCTGCAAACAGTATATTTTCCAGTCCTGTAATATATCACATCTACTTTCGATGCTATGTGTTTTGATGAAAATCCTTTCAGATGCCTATGAAAAAAAGAAGGTTAAAAGACTTAAGGGTTTCAAATTTGGCACTTTCATTGGTTGTTTTCAAGTGACATCATGGCAGTGAAGAGGTTAAAGGTTCACTGCAAGATGCTGTTTACCACCACACTAACAGAATGTCATTGACACTACAATAGTATGTCAGAAGTGAAGCTGGCAGCCATTTACTATATAGAGCTTTCTGAATAATGAAAGAATGAACATTTCTCAAGACTGTTGGTACTGCTGATTCTATGCAAAAGATCCAAACACAAAAGGGTTCAAAACAATGCTTATTTATTATGACAATATGCGTATTGTGTGTCTGTGTCATAATAGATAAGCGTTCTTTTGAACCTTTATGTGTTTGGATCTTGTTTTAGAATGCTAACTGTCATTCTGCTTCAGATTTTTGTTTCTATTCAAAAGATTAACATTAATTTAGAAACACATCACATGAACACTCCAAACAAGGCCCCCCTCCCAATAGAATGAAGTTAGCCTTTGCTGGTGGTTTTTATGGTCTATGGATTAGAATTTGTTTTCTTGCAGTTCTTCCTTGGTTGACAAATTTCTTTCCAATTTTCAGACTTGACCCATATGTGCCAATTAGTTGACAGTGCTTTATCTGCAAATTAAATTAGCATGCACGCTTTTGTAAAAAATGATAATAATATTTTGAACCCAAGTCAGTTAGGCAGATATCTCTAGAGACAGATTTTGTGCAGACTCTACTCAAGGTCCTTCAGTTGAGACTATTAGCCAAGGTTCCCCATGTGTATACAAAGGCAAAAAGATCACCTACACATGTTCTCGGTGGAATATGGAAACATCAAGACAACACAGCATGCACCAAAAGTGTCAGAGCCTTCAAAGTGTTGAAATTACTAATTAGACACTCCAGAACAGATAACATTTGTAATACAGAAGAAAAAAAAAATCTGCAGAACAACACATGATAATGTTCGGCAGATAATCATGATATTTACTGTACTTCTTGTGTATCTGGTATGTCATCACATTGTAAAGTACATCAGCGCTGAGGTTAGGCAGGGATTTATGATTTTGTTGTTGCTCTAATGCCATCATGAAATTTTGTCCTAAAATGAGCTAAAACCTCAGCAATTAACATTATAAATCCTTTATCTTATTTTTAAACAAATGGAAAAGAACAGGTAGGTTGCTACTGAGTAACCGGCTCTCTTTGTGCTTTTTTTGTTGTTGCTTTTTTTTAAATGTCGGCTTTGCATTTTATTTCCAAAACCTGCTATTCACATTGTAATAAAGTGTGGCAACAGAAAAGGCAATTCTTTTCATGGTGACTTTTTTTTTTTTACATGGAGAAGACTTTGTCAATCCATGACTTTCAAATGTTGCTGGCTTTTACTAGTAGAAGTTATCATCAATCCATGACTGTTTTAAACATTGCTGGCTTTTACTGATAGAAGTGAATGAATGTTTCAAACAGTGCTTGTTTTTACAGGGAGAAATTGTTGTCAATCCATGACTGTTTCAAATGCTGCTTGGTTTCACAGGGAGAAGACATTGTCAATCTATGACTGTTTCAAATGTTGCTTGGTTTCACAGGGAGCAGTCATTGTCAATCCATGACTGCTTCAAATGTTGCTTGGTTTTACAGGGACAAGTCACTGTTGATCCAGTGGACAAAAAAAGCCGCACACCCCTACACTATGCAGTGCAGTCCTGTGAAAACACTATCATAGATCTTCTGCTGGGAAGAGGTGGGTACCAAGCATACTACACACTCTGGCATTGTCATTCAGGTTCCTTACTTGGTAGAATTTCATTTTGCACATGCTATCATTTTTGCATTGGAAAACCCGTTTTGTGTGTGTGTGTGTGTGTGTGTGTGTGTGTGTGTGTGTGTGTGTGTGTGTGTGTGTGTGTGTGTGTGTGTGTGAGTATTGTTATATCTTTATATGGGCAAACATATCAGACTGGAACAGCCATGTGGGCAGACACGTTTTATTCAGCCACAATCACTCTTGTTCTCCAGTAACATTAGTATTACAGGGGTTGCTTCCCTTGCATCCTTTATATATGTGTTACTTCACAGTATTATCACAAGTGTGACAAATCAAAACCCATGATCTCACAGATACTCACTTTTTGTACATGAGTAAGTGTTATCACGGGATAATTTTAGTTTTTGTGTCAGTGTTGATTAATTGATAATGGAAATTAGTTGAAAATTGTCCATTTTTGTTAGGCCATTTGAGTTGTAAAGAATATACGTTCCTGGAAAACCATACACTTCTGCATCTCAACTGAAGTTTTTGAAAAGAAGTGTCACAATAAGCTGTTGTTATCGTAGTTGATGGTCATTGTAGCAGATGACGCCCCTACGGCAGAAGCTTGTATTGTAAACCCTGTAGTGCTGGGCATGCGCAAGAAAGAATAATAAAGTTTGGTTCCCGCAAACACAAGCTCGCATGGTCTCTCTCTGTTACACAGTTAGCTGTAGAGCTAACGATTAGTCGTAGAGCTAACGACACAAGAAGAATCTAGGTTTCCTAAGTGAAACACACAAAAATGGTTTATTCTGATTGAAGTACTTAATCCTGAAGACACTGTAAAACAAATTTTGCATTTTTGAGAAGATGCATAATGATACAGTTAAGCAACAAATCTAAGTCTCAATCAGTGTGACACCAAATTCTGAGTGACAGACCACTATTAGACAATTTTGCGTACAGACTACTATTGTCAGTTGACAGTTAGCAAACAGTTGAGAATCATTTGTTGTTTGTTATGAAAAAACAGATTACATGGCTTTTTAGGGCATTTTGCGTGGAACAAAGTGTTGACATGGGCACCACCCCATTTGTGTTAGACCTTGTGTCAAAAGGTAGAGCAGAATAAAGCAGAAGACATCTAGTGAGAACTTCAACCCTCTACTCAGAAATTTACACCAAACATTTTGGGTTTATTGTTGTTGTTGGTTGCTTTTATATAGCACTATTCTCCACTCTCGAGCACTCACTAAACTCTTGTTGTATACGATTCAGAATGAGTGAGTACATTTTTGAATATCCACCAAAGTGGTGTACTTTACAGTGCTATTTGGTTGTTACATCATACATGGATGTGAAACCACTACCATCTTGGCACACATTTTGTGTACACCATACAACCAGTTTATAGATTCACTTCATTCCAAGCCACATACATAGGGTGCATGTGTGTTTGGGTGTAATCTGCAACATGCACTTTTGGCAGAATGACCAGGATCTTTGGAAGCTACTGCAGTAATGCTGTGCTAGAACAGATACCAAAATAACAGTCAGCGCAGAAAGGTGTCCCTGGAGAAGAAAATTATCCGGCCACTCCTGCAGGAGCTTGAACCCGTGACCTTTCAATCCGAGTCTGGCTTTCTAACCACTGACCTGTCCTAGCTCACCATTGTCACCTGGCAGGTGACGTGGTCATGTTGAGTAGCAGTTGACCCGTCTCAGTTTTTCACTCATAAAATTCATAAGCCTGGAGACAGTTTTAGTGTACTGTCAAAATCTCTCTCTGTCTCTCTCTTGAGAATTCTTTTCTTCTGAGGTCCTGTGTTGGGGGCGGGGATAGCTCAGTGGTTAGAGCACCGGACTCGTGATCGAAAGGTCGCGGGTTCGAATCCCTGCAGGAGCGGCGGGAGAATTTTCTTCTCCAGGGTCAACTTTCTGTGCTGACTTATTTCGGTATCCGTTCCACCCCCTTGTTACCGCAGTAGCACGTAAAAGGCCCCGGTCATTCTACCAAAAAGTGCATGTGGCAGGTTACAGCTAAACACGCATGCACCTTATGTATGTGGCTTTGCATGAAGTGACATGGTGCATGGTTGTGTAACCGGCCGACCTGCAGCCCGTTCCTCATTTTAGGTTCAGGGGGAGGCTGGAGATTGCCAAGGAGAAACACTCACACTGGAATAAACCATTGTCTCTAGTCATCCTCATGTAGTGTGCCTTTCAATGTCAAGTCCCTCGCGTTGTGTTCAAAATCACTGCAATCGACCGACCTTGGTATCCAGAAAAAAACCTGTGTTAGTGTTTGGTTGTTTGTCCGCTCCTCAGAGGTAGGTGTGCCGTTTCACTATGCACTTATGCCACTTAAAACAGACACTAGACAAAGGTAAGGGGAGACAGAAGTTGTACACATGTACCGACATGACGAAACACTGAGGCACGCTCACAAACGCGCGTCTCAGTACATACTCCCATTATAGTGACGAGCCAAATAAAGAAATGCATACAGTTTTATTTACACTACCGCATGTTGCACATACAGTACACACAAGCCTTGCTCGGAGCAAACCAAACTGACGCATGACTATGCCTAACCTATGCACTAAACCATAGCTAACTTAGCCGGCTACTGGCATAAACTCAGCACCAATTACCTACAAAAGTAGGTTGCACCCTTGCACTAACTTAACTAATACTTGCACTTTGCAGCACAAGAAGACAAACAGAAACTTAACTAACGCTCGCACTTTGCAGCACAAGTCTTCTAATAACTAAACGACATGCGTTCCCGCACTTTGCAGCACAGGTGTCTTAATTACTAAACATGCGTGCCCACACTTTGCAGCACAGGTCTCAGTCTTAATTACTAAACATGCGTGCCCACACTTTGCAGCACAGGTCTCTTAATTACTAAACATGCGTGCCCACACTTTGCAGCACAGGTCTCTTACTGAATAACTAAACATGCGTGTGGGCGGCCCACACTTTTGGCAGCACAGGTCTCTTAATAACTAAACATGCGTGCCCGCACTTTGCAGCACAGGTCTCTTAATCAGTAACTAAACATGCGTGCCCGCACTTTGCAGCACAGGTGTCTTAATTAATAAACATGCGTGCCCGCACTTTGCAGCACAGGTGTCTTAATAACTAAACATGCGTGCCCGCACTTTGCAGCACAGGTCTCTTAATAACTAAACATGCGTGCCCACACTTTGCAGCATAGGTCTTCTAATAACTAAGGGAAGAGCAACACACTTTTTCAGCATGTAAACTCGGGGGGGGGGGGGGGGGGGGGGGGGTAGGGGTTGACCAGCACTTTTCAGCACATGGTACAGAAACCGGGCAGGCACTGTCTTTTATACCGCACCGCGCGGCACCGGCCAGTCGCTGGCAGGCAGCGTCCGACTGGAGAGAAGGGGTGGGGAAACTCAGGGCCCGTAACTCGAGCTAGCTTGCACAGCTCTCCCGCTACAGTTGTATGGTGCACACAGAACGCGCCGAGATGGCAGCAGTTTCATGTGGCACCAACCATGCCAGTGCTGTAAGTACACCACTTCGGTGGATATTCAAAAACGTGCTGTAAAAAGCTATTCACTCGTGTAGAATCACCTGCGAGCGCAGTGAGTCTGCTCAAAAGCGGAGAACAGCAATATATAAAAGCGATCAATAATAATAATCTTGTGAGGCCTTAATCCCCATGTAGGGCCAGTGAAGAAGAGAACTGTGGAGGGAGTCTCTTGGTGAATCACCTTCATGTGCATGGGCCATGGCAGTGTTTGCTGAACATTAGTGCAGGTACTAACAGCGGTTCAGTGAAGATGTGCTTCTGCTGAGACTATTTTGCCCACAGTGGAATCTGGACTGACTAGTTCTCTTAAGCGTTGTCCAGTAACCTGAGTAAACTTTACAGGGCACCTTCCTTATTGTGTGCAATGCTTATTGTGTGCAAGGCTTTTTGTTGTTGTTGTTGTTGTAATGGGGTTTAGTTCCCTAGCTTCACTGCCTGCAAAGCGTGGTTCTGTGCTGTTCATTTTGCTATCACCATAGTAACTAGCTGTCACACTTAAGCTTTTTCACCTAACCCTACAGCCAGTTAGTGGCATTATGATAGTGCTTAGGACATGTAATGTTCTTCTTGCAGATGCTGATCCAAACATTCAAGAAGTGGATGGAAACACTCCAGCCCACCTGGCTCAGATGCCAAAACTTCCAACAGTGGTGAGTCATTTCATTTGCACCAAGCAGTCCTACCAGTGTCTGAATGAGTCATCATTTCATATCATCAACTGGCTCATTCAGAATTGCATACAACACATTTTTCGCCAAGCTCTTTTCTTCTTCTTCCATTTTCACTTGAAATGCTGATGTTAATGGGCATTTGAATGAACTACTACCCCCCCCCCCCCCAACCCCCCCCAAAACAAAAATAAAAAAACAAACAAAAAAACAAAAAAAATAAAACTAAAATAACCAAACAGCAACAATAACCAAACAAAAAAACAAAGAATGATTATTTATTGTGAAACAATAAAAACAATAACAATACCCCCCCCCCCCCCCCCCCATTTTTTTATTTTTGTTGTTGTCCTGTTGCACTGCATAAATACAGCAGAAAATGTCTCCATGTTATTACATAAATCAAGGTAAAATCCTATCAGCTGTGGGAACTTGGCGTATGCATCAAGATGTGTTTGTGTAATGTGAAGCTGTCAGGAACCAGCTTCCTAAATTTTTCTTACAAAATTGAAAATTGGGATGTTGCCCCTGAAATTGGTCCAGCTTACATTGACATTGAATGCTATGGTTGATGACAGGGTCACACCAAGGTGACACTGAGTGCTATGGTTGATGAAAGTATCACACCAAGATGACACTGAATGCTATGGATGATGACAGGGTCATACCAAGGTGACATTGTTATGGTTGATGACAGGGTCACACCAAGGTGACACTGAGTGCTATGGTTGATGAAAGTGCTATGGTTAATAAAATTGTCACACCACGGAATGCTATGGATCATGACAGGGTCATACCAAGGTGACATTGGGTGTTATGGTTGATGACAGGGTCACACCAAGGTAACATTGGTGCTATGGTTGATGAAAGTGTCACACCAAGGTGACATTGAATGCTATGGATGATGTCAGGGTCATACCAAGGTGACACCAAGTGCTATGGTTGATGAAAGTGTCACATCAAGGTGACATTGAATGCTGTGGATCATGACAGGGTCATACCAAGATGACCTTGAGTGTTATGGTTGATGACAGGGTCCCACCAAGGTGACACTGAGTTCTGTGGTTAATGAAATGTGTGTGTGCATGTGTGTGTGCATGTGTGTGTGCATATTTGCTTAGCATAGTCTCTAGGGACAAGATTTTGTGCTTTTAAAATACTTTAATTATTTAAATGATTAGTGTTAAGTTTGAACAAAGACAACTTTGAGGTGTCACTGCATGTGGTGATAGATAGTGGGGTCACACCAAGATAATGCTGAGTGCTGTGATTGGTGGCAGGGTCGCATCAAGAAGGAGGAAGTGTTGGTGCAGTCTATCCTGTGCATGCTTGCTGGATGTGGCACTGACCTGAACAAGAGAAACAAGGCTGGCAAAACACCGCTTGACCTCTGCAGGACTCCACAGCTTGTGCAGAAGCTCAGAGAGTGAGTTGAACTAATGTGTGCCACTCTAAAGCCATCGAGATAGATGCTGTTTGCATGCACATGTACCTGGCCAGGTGTGGGCGCATCTGCTGGGGTTTACTGTGAGATATTTCAGTTTGTCTCTGAAGAATTGGAACTTGTGTACCATGTGATTTTTCCTACTATACATGATCATTTACTTGTGATATATATTTATGTGAGTAAGTGATTCACACACCCACATTTATTTTACATAGCAGGTTTTGGGGGCTGTTCCACCTAAATTAATGTAACTGAGTGTACTGTGTGTGTTCCGGGCCATGACCCTTTAACCTTTTTTCTTCCTGTTGTCCTTTTTTGATTGGGTTGTAATTTTATGGCCCTAATTATCTGATGTGTTAAAACTTGCCATGCTGCATCCTCTTTCCCCCAGTGTCCCCGCAGAATCAGGTCATCGTTTAATGTGAGATAGCTGTTGCCTGGTTGCGTCTGATTCAGGGGAGAGCCTACACTGTTTCCTGGTTGGTGTAAATAAAAGTTACACCAACCACTGACTTGTGACTCTTCATTCATGCTTCCAACCGGCTTCCTTCACTCCCCACCCCGCTCCCCTGCATTAATATATATATCACAGCAACTGAGAAAGGATGAAACAAAGGGGAACATGGGATCACTGAACAGGCTGCTGGTGGAAGAAAAAGATCAAAAGAAAGGGGTGGGCAAGGAGGAACAGCAAACAGTTCTCACTGGCCTGCCAGTTGATGTTGGAAAGAGTACACATGTGGACACACGGTGACCAGCAGCCTGAGTGATCAGTAAATAATGTCGTTTTTCTCATGCATATTCATGTTCTGCTCTGATAATAGTTACCAACCAGTTTGTGCTGCTGACCAAAATTCTTTCTCACATCTGACATAAATCCTTCTGTTAACACAGTGGCTTTTAGGCCAGTAAATGACATTACCTGCACCTGCACCCACACCTGCACTCATTTGAAATGGCGTACATTCAGTAGTAACAAACACACTATTTAAATTACTGCTCCGAGCCGTGTGTCATGACAGTTTGATAATCTGCTTTATGATTCTTCAAAGTAGAACTTTTTTGAGCATATGATTTTATTGTTTGTATTTGTTGTTACATGTTCCATGTAAGTTTTTTTTTGGCTGTTCCACCATGACACGGTGGGTTTGGAACATATACCAAGCTTACTGTGCAGAGAAGGCAGGCCTTTGTTGTTGTGTTTGTATTATGTTTTTTCCAGCATGAATCCTCTCCTTTTCTTTGTTAAGAGAATTTCCTTACAGGCATTTCCTGCCTTAAAATCTATGCATGAGGTTTGTTCATTAATCGGATGTGGAAAAATTTGATAATAATATTTTTTTGCAAGACAGCAGTAAACCACTGTGGGACAGTATGCAGTAATGGATTGTCTTGTGTGTGCTGTTCCTCAGATAAACAGAAAAGAAGAGACTGTGATAGCCCAACTGCATACTGGCCATTCTTTTATTACTTATTCCTTTTTATTCAAGGGTGAGGAACCGCCAATGTGCATTGGATGTGATGAACTTTTAACTTATTGAAGATATATTACTTACTTGTTCAGATCTTATTGAAATAAGAGAGAGCCACTTTACAGCTCGTTCACTGTGTGTTGTTACAGGAGATTTCACCCGAGAAGATTTTTAACTTTTTGAAAGAAATCAATATTTTTGGAACAGTTTGAACTTGAGATCACTTTTGATTATGTTTCTGTCTTACTCCCTCTTTTAAGTATGGTTTTAAAATTGTACATATACTAGTTTTAACATGTGTACACTTTTAAAAAGTAATATATGATGACAAAATGTGTATTGCCCTGATATAACTGTCCTGGTTGACTGGGCGTAAAACTCCAGTTTACTTACTTACTCGTGTGTGCCGTGTCACAGGATCACAGACACGGTGCAGTCTCCGCAGCATAAGAAGGGTGATATTCCTCCACACTGGGGCTCCATGAAAGGGCAGGAACTGGTGGTGCTGGAGCTGAAGCAGGACGATGCTCTCATGGCAGAGGAGTACAACAATGTCAGCAACAGGTTTCTGCGCAGCATGGCTAATGTGGAAATTACATCCATCAAGCGTATACAGAACAGGTCACTGTGGAAGGTCTACCAAGCGTAAGTCTTGTGTTCCTGCCATTGACCCCACAGCATGGGCTGCTGTTGCACACTGAGCAGTGCAACACTGAGTTAATATCACTGCACACGCACTGCAGTTTACAAACCCTCTGTATTATACATTTTGACTGTTGTAAACACTAGAAGTTACTTTGCACTTAGTGGGTTTCTGTTTAAGATGCCAGCATCAGTATTAATGATCTCTGCTCACAATGACATGTGTGCTAACAGGATCAGCAACATGAATCTCGCGTCTCTCACTACATCACTTCACTAGTAACAACTGTTTCTAGTCCTACTGATTGATGAGATCATGTTTGAAATGCTTTAGTCATGGCAAAAGGAAGGTGAAAGGCTTACAAACGATGGTGACTTTTTGTTCACACAGAACCAAGGAAACCATGGAATTCAAGTACGGTCTGGGTGGTGCCAATGAACAGATCCTTTTCCACTGGACACCAGCCAGATCTGTGGAACCCATCCAGCACCAGAACATCGACCCCCTTCTTGCAGGCAGTAACATGGGGGCCATCTGGGGCAAGGGAGCTTACTTTGCTGTGGATGCCAAGCAGATAGATAATTATGCCACTGCCAGTGATGAAGGCTACCGTTACATGTATATGGCACGTGTTCTGGCAGGTTGCTGCGCACAGGGAAGTAAAGGTTTGCAGCGACCGCCCCCAGTGGATCTCAACAAACCCAAAGAGCTGGCGGATGCTGTTGTAGATAATGTTGATCATCCACGCATCTATGTTATCTTTAGAAACCAGCAGATTTATCCAGAGTACTTGGTCCAGTACATGTAGGCAAACTGACAGGCCATGCATCCGTGTGCTGCCTGAAGTAATGAGCAGGTCATCCCCAAGACTCTGACCCAGAACAAGCATGCCACCAAACTGACCTTTACCTTCGTGTACCAAGGGCATTGGGACACCGTCACTGATATTCAAACAACCTTGCTTCATCTTTGACGGTCTCCCTCAGCTGTCTGTGTTACATGGAAGTCTAACCTAGTTATATTAATAATGTACATTTATCATGCGCTTATCAATGCCCTGAGCGCTCACATCATGCATATTAACCTAAATACAATATATGTATGTAGAGGACAGTCCTACCAAAACAGTTTACATAAGGCATTATATGGAAACACACACACGCACGCACACGCATGTATGCACATGCACACAAAAAATGACTGTAACAGAAACTGGGTATTGATATTAGTTGAGGTGGAAATACTGTGAGCACCATTTATAGCACTGAAACACATACAGGCAGCTTTGTATTTAATACGTTCTGAAGTGGGAAGCCAGTGCAGTTTTTCCAGGAGGGGTGTTGAGTGGTGGTGGCGGATTTTAATTTTGTTCAGATTTTAATGTTGTTCATCCATCTCATCTTCTGTCTGCATCAACCTCTCTTTTTCTCCTCTCTCATTGTGTTGTTAAGATACTGTGACATGGCCAGATAATTTTAGCTAATGCTTGTGTTTTTTGGTTGGTTACATGGTCATTGCAAGGGTCCGCCCTAATATAACTGCAATGTTTGACTGGGTGTAAAACAGCAAGTTACTTACTTTGCAAGGGATCCACAAGATAATTAAATGTTAACATTTTGTCTCCATTTGTTGGATTTTTCCCCCTTCATGTTACACTTAAGAGTCATGTTTGGCAAGCACATGTAGAAATGTTGTCATGACAAAATTTTATTTGTTTCCTTTCTTTTTAACAAATGTTAGCTTATAATTATCTATACATTGGCGACTTTTCATTTTCTTCAAGGTGATTTGGTAACCTCATGCATTGCATGTCGGACTTTGTTCTCAAAACTTGGTGGCTACCCGGTAATATTGGCTGTCCAGGTTGCCAGTGATGATATGGAATACATTACACAGTTTTTTACCTTCACAACTTGACAGATGGTGTGTGTGTGTGTGTGTGTGTGTGTGTGTGTGTGTGTGTGTGTGTGTGTGTGTGTGTGTGTTCTGTAACTAATGAGGGCCCATGAGTATGAAGACCAAATAGCCTTCCTAATTGTGTTTATCTTCTAAATGGTGATGACACTGAAAACAACTGGCATGTGTTATAAGCCTAAGAAAGGGCTGTCCAACCAGCCAAAACACATTCACAGTTATAGGCTCATTTTTCTATGTTTAAGCAGTCTAAGCACCATATAAAAATGGTGGCTCTGATGGTGCCATTACCAATAGAGGCTACTTACAATAGGGGGGAAATGAACACTTGTATCAAACAATGCCGTCGCACATACCACTGAAGGCCACAAACTATTCAAGAAAGAGGAGACAGGAAAATCTGGAATGGGAAGGGGTCATTGGGTCACTAATCTCAAATGAAAATCTCAAATGGGAAGGGGTTAGGTCACCAACATCTGCTACAATTGCAGTGACCTTTGACTGAACTTGGGCTGCTGTTACACAATGTCTAATCAGTTTAAATATTTTGGCATCACATGCATTGCATTGTTGGTAAAACAACAGACTTTCCCAATCTAAAAATAAATGCAAGCCAATAGCTATTTCTGAGGCTATTGATGACTCGCACATGTGGAAGGAGAGCTGGACTTAGGACTCTTTAGCAAATTGGAATTAGGGCCTTTTACTTTATTTGCTCATCATACATATGGGCCCTGGTCAAGGATGTTGTAATATTAATAGTTTTGGCCAATGCCCATCATATAGTGTGTGTGTATGCATGCATGTGCACAAATGTGTGTGTGTATGATGAAATGAGTATATTCTTATGTCTTTGTAAGTGGTCCGGGCTCTTATGAGATGGAGCACCACAAAAAGCTATTATTATTTCTTTGTCAGCACCTTTGCAATGTCAAGGGATACCTGGTTGGTAGCAAATGAACCACCTAAGACGCCCAGTCTAGACTTACAGACAGCATCCCGAAGGCAGTAGTATTAACCATTCCCCTGCCAAAGAACATTTACAGCTGCTATGATGCCCTTTCCAGGACAGCCTCACAGACATGCTAATCTGATGAAAACTGTTTGAAAACTTGACTATATGAAAATGCATTCACAAACTTTGGACTTAAAGCAGAAAGCTACAGGACGTCTCTATGGCTGAAGACTTCATACAACATCCTGTTGACAGGGAATTAATGGGTTAAAAGGCTTGTATACATTTTCGCAATCCTGAATTTTGGACTCTTTCAAGAATCAAGAATGCATTTTTTTATTTTTATTTTTATGAATCATTAATAATGATAATACAAAATAAAGCTTGTACTGTAATGTTGACGATTATGTTTGAAGTAGATATGTTGGAATGTGCATTGTATGTGTTAATATTGCACATACCTAATTTTGTATTTATTCTTGTAATGGTCAGGTGGAATAATCTGTAATACTTGCATGTATGTAAAAATTATATACACCAGCTGCCAGCGGGAAGACAAGTGTTGCTTTCAGCACAGTTCCATAGTGTGGGGGAAACCAGTTGTACCCATGTTCCAAACTATGGGGAAACTGAGGGTGCACTCACATTGCTTATGATCCATTGAAATGTACCCTTGCACTCATTTGCTGTGAAACTGAATGTACCTATGCTCAAATTGTGGGAGAAGTTTGGTATGTGGCAGGTTAAAAAAAATCTGCAACATGTCGATTTAGTGTACAGTCTTAATTATTTTTGAAAATTTATTCTGCAAGTTATGATCAAACTTATTCTATTAGATTTTTTATTCAGTTATGCAGAGAATGGTGTTTTGTGATATTTATACAAGGCTGAATTTATGCCCCTGGGTGTCCAATTTGTTGTTCCCATTTTTCTCGTATAATGTAGGCCTATAGAGTGAGTTGCTGTTGGTGTGTTTTTGGCTCTTTTTTTATTCAGTTTATTTGAGTTGACTTCCTCCCTGTAGAAAACTAGGGTTGGTCCTCAAGAAGGAATGAGGAGCAGCTGTGTCACTGTCATACCCTTACCTACATTAGTACATATGTTGCTGTGCAATGTTGGAGTTAACTTATTATAATGTGAAGCTTGCGGAATTTGTCAACTCTTTGAGGGTTGCTGGGGCTCCCTCCTGCGTTTGCTGCCTTTTTTAAGCTCTGTATATTTAGCTTTGTATAGTCGGAATGCTTGTGTGTGTGGGTGCCTCTGTGTGTGTGCGTGTGCGTGCACACACGCGCGCGCTTAGAATAGTCTCTAGGGACAATTTTGTGGTTTAAATATACTTTTATTATTATTTGTTGATCTGCAACTGCCAAGAGATTTGTGTGGTGCATCAACTACCATGATCACTAAGCACTTTACAAACTATGTGAAAGAAAACCCATACAAATCAGTACGAACTGGTGAGACGTCAATATAAATTACAATGCTATATATACCCTCAACATCTGCACAGCATCACTCTCCCCCCTCCATTGTTTTGTTGATGTTGTCCTTGTTCCTAGGTTGGCCCATGTTATACTGTCTTATTTAAATGAAACAAGTAGTGGTTGCTGTGCATCTGATTTATGAGTATTTTGTGTTTCGGCAAGCTTATTATTATAGTGTATGTATATTGTTAACCTCAGTGTTAATGTTCTGCTGCTTCTCCTTCTTCTTATTATTATTGATCGCTTTTGTATAGCGCTATTCTCCGCTCTCGAGCAAAGTCACTGCACTCACATGTGATTCTACATGAGTGAATAGCTTTTTATTGCGCATTTTTGAATATCCACCGAAGTGGTGAATGTGTGGATATTCTTGTGAATGAGTATGATTATGAATGCTCTCAAAGCCGTGCCCCATTCCATGTGTATGTATATTTTACTTGACACGTGACAATAAAGATATACTGATTGATTGATTGAGATGAACACATATTCTTAACAGCACTAAGAGAAACGCATACACACACACACTATGGTTCAAAAACGACCACCAGTACCCACAACATGTGGAGGAACTGCAACAAGGTAGCAGGTATGAGGAGACAGAATTAGATTTTTCAAGTGGACTTGAGAGTAAATCTTTTAAAGCACACTCAGAAACATTGAGAGGGAATTGAAATGGGTGCTACCAAAACTGGATCTTTAAGTTTAACCATTGTGTGCTTGTCAAATCATCAAAACCCATGCATCTGTGCTTTCAAATTTATTTTAAAAGATTGTGTGCTTTGGAGGCCTTTTAAAACTGCTAGACTTGTACGTTAACCCCTTCACTGCCTTGATGTCGCTTGAAAACAACCAGTACAAACTCAAAATTTGAAACCCTTGTCTTCCCCCCCCCCCCCTCCTTTTTCTGCACTGGCATGTGACAGATTCTTCATCATAACGCATAGCACTGAAAGTAGATTTGTTATAGGACCGGCTAATAAACTGTTTGAAAGGTGCATCCGTGTATCTTTCAGCCAGGAAATTTTACAGGCTGGGCAGTGAAGGGGTTAATGCCTGTGTAGATACATGCATGTGTGCATGCATACTAATTTGTGCCAGTGTACATAAGTGAGCTGCTAAGAAATGTACTGTTGTAGTTTTTAAGGGCATGTACACAAAAATGTCTTTTATAATAATGGAATTTGTAAAACGCCTACCCAAGCTCAGAACAAGCATAACACACATAATATACACTGAGATGGAAATGTTATCAATATTATTGATAAAAATTAAAATGAAAAAAGCTTACACATAATGCATAACTATGCAAACAATGTGGGTGCGCGCGCACACAGAGACACACACACGTTGTACAGACTTATAGGGGTGATGGACAATGTTGCTTAGCTGAAATATTCATTTTTGTAATTTCTGACTTTGCATGCAGTGTAACACTAACAATGAATACAGTTTCAGTCCATCAGTTTTATATAGGGGAGTGGGGTGGTAAGGGGGAGCAGGTTGGAAGCATGAATGAAGAGCCACAAGTCAGAGGTTGCTATAAGGCTAAGAGCTACAATGAAAATACACTATTTTTCTTTTCATTATGTCACATGCATGGAACACAACTGATTTTGTTCAGATTTGGTGTGCATGTGCTGCAATGTATGTAGAATAACAGGGCATGGCCAAAACATTATATATATATAAAACTTTAGATCGGGTGAAACCCTCGGTGGCAATTTTGATGGTAGTTTGACACTTTCGTCACTAGCGTCGATCGTCGAAGACGATGCTTCATTGTTAATTGGCAACTTGTTTTCAACCACCTTCTTCTTCTTTTGACTGGACCTGTGTGCTGATTTCCATTCCATCCCCTCTTTTTAGGCTTGTCTGCTCGTATTTTCCGTGGTTGACCCATCATAAGCAACGATAAATACTGTTAGAATGAGTCAGCTGTAAAACATCGTGCCTTCTGCTGAAGCTTTCAGCCATGCTTTGAAAATTGAAGTGCGTGGCTACGGCTTTCGTAAGAAGCGCTCTGATTGGCTGTTGGGCACCCCCACTCTTTTCGCATTCTCTTGCAGCAACAGCCAATCAAAATAAAGTTTAGGAACAGTTTCGGGCTTTGAAACATCGACACAGAGCTGGATCAGAGCTTTATTTTGGTACTTCAACCAGCTCTGTACATACGATACAACAAAAGTTGTGATGTTTTGAAAATCTTGCATATATAATGAGGTTAGTCAAAGACCCCAAACAACAAACACTGCTATTGAAAAGCATAAATAAGCACATTTATGATGATGTTATGACATTATAACTTTGCACAAATGAAAATATATGTTGCAGAGAAGTGTAGTGCCGCAGAAAAACTCAAAACAAGAAAAATCAAGAAAAATCAACTTTTTGCATGGTAGCTCTTAGCCATAACATAACTTTTATTTGTACACCAACCAACCAGGAAAGGTCTGTATTGGAAAAGACACAAGCAAACAAAACATTTAGAACTTGAAAGCAAATGTAAAGCCGTCTAAACAACAGCAATTGCCAGACTGAATAAACACAGTAACCATGTAGTTTACCTGTGGGTTACTATAATACATGACAAAATGATTAATAATCAAGCACATAAATGGTGTGCTTGACTTACACTTATGTGGAGAAAAGCCCTTCTATTAAAGTACATCGGGTTACCGATCCTTTTTTTTTTTTTATCTAAGCCGTTTAACTTTACTAAGTCAGACTGTTGGTGAAATAGTCTTTGTAAGTTTTGAAGTTGAGAAGATGAGAATGTTTTTAGTTCAGTCAGTAGTTAGTTGGTACTGTGTCTTAGTGCGGTCGCGGGGTGCAGTAGTCTCCTTTCCCATGTGAAGCCACTGGCTAAAGGATGGTTTCAACTTAGCGCCGGTCCGCAGCCCGTTGGCCGAGCTGTAGACCGTACAAGCCTCCCTGTCAGTTCATGCGGCACGCGCATGGAAGAGCTGTCTTCCCCTTTTCTGATGATGAGTTGATGCTTAATGTCCTCAGATGTCATTTGACATATTAGGGACAAGTTGTGACCAATGCCGAAGCACGGTTCAATAAAAGCCACATACGTAAGGTGTATGCGTGTTTAGCTGTAACCTGCCACCTGCACTTTTGGCACTGAGTATGACCGGGATTTTTTACGTGCTACTGTGGTAACACGGGGGTGGAACGGATACCGAAGTAAGAGTCAGCACAGAAAGTCGACCCTGGAGAAGAAAATTCTCCCGCCGTTCCAGCAGGGATTCGAACCCGCGACCTTTCAATCACGACGAGTCCGGCGCGGCTCTAACCACTGAGCTATCCCCGCCCCCTTCCCCTTTTCTGTTACGAATTCTTCTTTTATTCCAAATTCTGGGCCGCCGCCGGTGCCGTATTTTTCAAAGCAGTATAAAAGACACTCCCTTTTAATCCCCGCACCACTCGCCCTCACCAAAATCATAAGACCGTGTGCCCTCTTTGCAGTTGACTTTGCTAATTCTCCGAGTCAGTCTCCAAGTCAGTCTCTAAATCTCCAAGTCAAAGCCTGTTTTTTATTCGTCAGTGCCACTAGTGTCACTTTTGGCTTATGATTTAATCTACATTCAACAGGTTGGTTTGACTATTTTTTATCTTCCTAGTTCCTGACTGATGTTTTATTGTTGTCTGATTGTTGTAGTTTTTATGGTTTGATCTTGCCGTAACTGAGATCTGGCGTCGCTGATGTTTGAATGATTATTCTTCACGTTCGCTTAAACGATTAGGTACAGGGGCCAGCTTTGTGGTAGTCACGAGTTGTTTCAGATATATGGGTTATAATAAAAAATCTCATTTCATGATTGATGTGTTGAATCTTAAACTGCGTTTCGTAACAGATGTTCTGACGGAGAGGTCAGGTTCGTTATTCGAGCCCGGCTCCATTTTTTCATTCTAATCTAAACCTCCTAATGGAGTTCCTTTATCATAGTTTACTGGTTAGAAAAGACCTGTTCCGCGTATCCGCGATTAACAGATTTTATTCTATTTCAGTAACATTATGTGAAAAGGCCAGCTCCGCGATAGTCCGCGATTAGCTTTGGTTTGACTTTTCCACTGATAAATAATTCTATTGTGTATTCCATCTTCCACTATCCACAGACTTGGAAGATACCTTAAAGTTAATTTCTCATAAATTCAGTGTAAGACCCTAGTGAGAAATTACAAAGTGAGGCGATGTTGTTTTTGATGATACACCGTTCGTGAACTGTCTTTTCATAGGTTTGTTGCTCAGACTTTCGCTACCAGCACAGACGATTTTGTGTCGACTTATGTCGTTTACGTTAAATTTTCATGGAACGAGACAACCGGATCAAGTTTACCTAGCTATATTGGCTTTTCGAACCCTTGTGTCTTCTAACTCCTTCTTTTGTCTGCTTATGACATGCTTGTGATTTATGTCTTTTTGATTCAATAATATTTGAAACTTTCATTCTCCACTGGAATTCGTGTTGAAAGAGAGATGGAAGTAAAGCGAGAAAAAGTAGAACGACTCAGTGAATGAGTGAGTGAGTGTGTGGATGTGTGTGTGTGTGTGTGTGTGTGTGTGTGTGTGTGTGTGTGTGTGTGTGTGTGACGGTGTGTGTGTGTATGTGTGTGTGTGTGTGTGTGTGTGTGTGTGTGTGTGTGTGTGTGTGTGTGTGTGTGTGTGTGTGTGTGTGTGCTGGATCAGTTTCTGATAGTCTGGAGATGCCACGTGCAAGTAATTTACGCAGACATGTTTTATAACCTAACCTGCTAGCGTTCTCAGTTGCGTGGCTACAGAATCGCTCGACGACATTCGACCCCTTTACGCACTAGAGACGTTACAGTTAAAACACAATCTCACGGTGTCGCGGTGAGTACACAAGAGACGGCCAGTCAATTAAATGATGAACTCCCACTATAATAGTATACAATAAAGTAACAGTGAAGAACGCGGATTACCAAGCTCATTCTTAACTAAACAGGAAGAGTGAGATAATTGTCACCGCAGTTCCACTTAAGCAAAAATAAATAAGTAAACATGGTGCTTAACGTCCACAGAAACCATGAGGCTTATTAGGGACGGGGAGAAGGGGGGGGGGGGGGGAAGGGGGTATGGAGGTGGTGGGAGAGGGAGATTATATACCTATCGCTACACTGTCACCACCAGAATGATTCCTGCATTAAGATGGGCAGCGATGAGAGCCATTTTAATGTTTCAGTAGGAAATGATGGACAAAGTCACAAGACAGTGTCCACAAACCACAACCTTTCTGAAGAGAAAGGACAGCCGAAGCGGCATCGAACCGAGGTCCTTCCGCTTACCAGCTTAACGCCTTACCGCTAGGCCAAACCGGCTCACCCACTTAAGCACACAACGAGATGGATATATAGTCGCTGACACGGGTGGCGTTTGGGACCATGCCGTGAGCGGGAGGAAGTCGGTCATAAACTGGCTCCAGCTTCGTTACTCAAAGCGTTACAGCATGTCACTGTTACTGACTAGCAGAGCATATCTGTGAACAACGTCAAGCGTCTTACTGACGCGGGTAGCGCATCAAGGATCTAAGCTGTTGGTCTGGCTGTGCCCGTCTGCTCGGTTAGTAAATAGAGACAAAGACCTAACTGCCGCCACTGACGCGCATCACCGGCCAGTTCGGGTACACGCAAAAAGAGCCGGAAAGGGTTTACAAGCTAAGCAAGTCTGCGCGCCCAAAACTCGGCCAAACAAAAGCCGGATCAAAACAGAAATAATATGTCTCACAGTTTATACAATCACCCCTATGCATTAAACCATACTCAACTAGTAAACTGAACATTCGACAACTATGAAGTCAACATCTTCTAGCTAGCCATAATATACCATCGATTTCATGTAGAAACACAGATCGGTAGGAAACTAAACAAACAAGTTATGCCGTACGGCCGCACTGACAAAGTACCCATACTATTAGAGGGATAACTTTGCATCGGCAAAGCATCACTCAAACTGAACATCCAACAATGGCAACATAACATACTAGCTACATATCATATATGTTGGAAGCGCTGGTCATCTTGTGGCATAAAAGCTCAACATTTGAACGCACAAACAAAGTGAGAGAGAGAGAGAGAGAGAGAGAGAGAGAGAGAGAGAGAGAGAGAGAGAGAGAGAGAGAGAGAGAGAGAGAGAGAGAGAGAGAGAGAGAGAGAGAGAGAGAGCGGAGAGAGAGAGAGAGAGAGAGAGAGCGCCGGCGCGCATGTTTGTGTGAGTATTTCGGTGAACAGAACTGAGACTGCACGGTATGAAAAATGCTAGTCACTGATTAACATCTCCGGCACTCGGTGGCTGTGGCCATAGTGCGGACAACAGTTCAACAGACTGACAAGTTTTACGGTGTGAGTTCGCCGTCTCAGCGGTCAGCAAGGTATGAAAAGTGCTCATCAACATTTGACAGTGAGTTTGCGATAGGCCGGTGAGAACATTTCACTGACATTTGTGAGTGTGTCAAACCGACGGATTCAAGGCTGTTTAGTTCTCTGTGAATGTCTCTCGGTGACGGACACACCGTCGCAGCTGCATCCTTCATTGGCATCGTAGTCCTCTTCTCTTTGTTCTGACACTGAAGCACGTCACGTCAGTACATTTCCGTTTAAGTTTGATCGTCGTTCAGCTGTCACGTTTGACAGTCACGGTCTGCGGCTTTTATGTTGCTTTACGTCCACGGAGGCGGGATGACCTATTAGGGACGGGGACAGAGTGGGAAAGGGGACAGGGTGATTGGCTCGACCGCGGAAACCGCCCGAAAAAGACCGGAGAGACCGTGGACCGCCGCCAGAACAATGGAAGTGTTAAGGCGGTGTCCCCTCGCCATTGCCCAGCGACTTGTGCACCGCGCAATTGCTCTTTCAACTGCTGTGCTGGACAGAGTCACTAAGACAATGTCCGTTGCACCGCTGTTGACGAACAACTTGGACAACTCGAAGCAAAAGACGTCCAACTTGCTCAGCCCAGCTCCACCTCCCTACTCATGATCTCTTCTGGGCAAAAGTGAGGATCCAGCTCCACCTCCCTCCTCTGAGATCTCTTGATCTTTTGATCTCGCCTGGAACCCTGACGGTCTGCGGTCTGGTGGAGTAGGGTAAATAGGCCAGGTCGTCACCTCGACAACGTTTGGTTGACAACCGAACAGCAAAACCCAACCGAACTTGACGTCCGACGTCTTCTCCGCCTCAGCCTTCTGGTCCGTGGTGGTGAGTGATGATCCGGAGAAGGAAGGCGTGGCAAACAAATGTGGGTGTCAGGGGGAGGTGAGTGGGGTGCGTAAAGAGAGATTAAAAAACCCAATAAATTGTATTATGGATCTTGGATTTTTTTTAATTTTATTTTTTAATCCAGTATATTATTAATTTTTTTAAACTTATCATCCGTTTAAATGACTTTTCACGTTCCTTTGGTATTATTGTTAAATTAATCAGCCTTTGCTAGTTAGTTCAATTGCCCTGTGAGTGATGATTAACTTGAAGTAGATATTATGAACGCCGCCATGTCGGATGTCCCCAAGACGGAAGCGGCACGGCAAGACGGAAGTGACGTCTGACGATTGTCAGGGTTGGTGGGCGAGGAAGAGGGTGTGGTAAGAGGAATATGTCTTCTCTGTTGATAGATATTCTGTGTTTTGTTCTGATTTAGTTTATTAAGTTTTTACCAATTGAATTGTTTTTGATGTTGCTTTGATCTTTTTGTTACATGTCCTGTTCAAATTAATGAGCTTTCAGTAGTTATAGTTCAATTACCTTATGAATGATGATTAAAGTATATTAACTGGATTTGATTTTGAAGTCCAAGTCGGATGCCCCGAGACGGAAGGCCAAGACGGCATGCCAAGTCGGATGTTCCCGAGATGGAAGGACAAGACTGACGAAATTGAAAAGTATGCGGGGTGGGGGGTGGGGGGAGGGGGGTGGGGGTGGGGGGGGTCACATCTCTCTCTGGTGCTGTACGTTTTTCTGGCTGAATGCTTGGGTAGGTGTGTGGGTATCCGAGTAACAGAGTATGGCAACAGAAAATGGTGTCATGAGGATGGATTATGTGCTTTGATTCAGTATATATATATATATGTGTGTGTGTGTGTGTGTGTGTGTGTGTGTGTGTGTGTGTGTGTTAGTGTCGGTTTCAATTTTATTCGAGTTCCTTTCATATTCTTGTTATATGTTTGTCGGGGGGGGGGGGGGGGGGGGGGTCGATGTCTGTGTCTGTCTCTGTGTGTGTGTTCTACTGTGGTATAATGTTGATTATGTGTTTGTATTTGATTTAGTCTACCTGCTTGCTAAGTTACTATTTACTTTTTTTTCTTTTCTTTTTTCTTTTTTTTCTTTTTTGATGTTGCTTTCCTCTTTTTGTTACATGTTCTGTCACAATTAATGATCCTTAGTATTTGTTTCAATTCCCATGTGAGTGATGATTAAAATAACTTTTGTTGATGTGATTTGAAGGCCGAGACGGATGTCCCGAGACGGAGGATCCAGACGGATGTTCCCGAGACGGAGGATCCAGACAGAAGTCTCCGAGACGGACGACCAGGGCGGACTGGCACAGAGCATGTCCCTGAGACGGAAGGTCAAGATGGGTGGGCCCACCATCTTGGCTTTCCATCTCAGGGACATCCATCTGTGCTATCTCCTTTGGCCTTACGTTTGGAGACGGATGTCACAGACGGATGTCCCTCAGACTGATGACCGAGACGGAGGGCTACGACGGATGCCTTAGACAGATGTCCCCAAGACTCAAAGACGGAGGTAAGGTGTGTGTGTGTGTGTATGTGTGTGTGTGTGTGTGTGTGTGTGTGTGTGTGTGTGTGTGTGTGTGTGTGTGTGTGTGTGTGTGTGTGTGTGTGTTACGTGTGTGTGTCTACGTGTGTATCTCACTGTCTGTCTGTGTGTCTGTCGGTCGGTCTGTTTTCTACTGTGATGTTGTGTATATTATGTCTTCCGATTTGATTCAGTCTATCAGCTTACTAAGTTGCTATCTATTTACTTTTCTTCTTCTTTTTCTTCTTCTTCTTCTTTCCTTAGATACCCACAATCATGTCGATGATTATTGTGGCACTTTAGATGGTGTTCGCAAAGTCCAGATTTTAGCTCTGGTCACAAGTCCTTATAATTCAATTGTTGCACTGTCATTCTCTCTCTCTCAAAAACAAAACAACAACAAAAACACTAAAGAACTAGTTGACTGGTCAGTTCTTGGTGTTGCTTACATCCGTTTGGCACATGTTCTCTTAGAATTAATGACTTCTGTTTCTTTAAATTGCCGTGTGAAAGATGATTAAAATTCCGTTGATGTGATTTGAAGGCCGAGACGGATGTCCTCGAGACGGAGGATCCAGACGGATGTACCCACGACGGAGGATCCAGACGGATGTCTCAGAGACGGCGGATCCAGACGAATGTCCCCGAGACGGAGGATCCAGACGGATGTCCCCGAGACGGAGGATCCAGACGGATGTCCCCGAGACGGAGGATCCAGACGGATGTCCCTGAGACGGAGGATCCAAACGGATGTCCAAGAGACGAAGGATCCAGACGGATGTACCCGAGACGGAGGATCCAGACGGATGTCTCGGAGACGGAGGATCCAGACGGATGTCCCTGAGACGGAGGATCTAGACGGATGTCCCCGAGACGGAGGATCCAGACGGATGTCCTCGAGACGGAGGATCCAGACGGATGTCCCAGAGACGGAGGATCCAGACAGAAGTCTCCGAGACGAACGACCAGGGAGGACTGGCACAGACAATGTCCCTGAGATAGAAGGTCAAGATGGGTGGGCCCACTATCTTGGCTTTCCGTCTCAGGAACATCCATGTGTGCCATCTACCTTGGCCTTTCGTTTAGAGACGGATGTCACAGACGGATGTCCCTGAGACGGATGACCAAGACGGAGGGCCACGACGGATGCCACAGACATATGTCCCCGAGACCCAAAGACGGAGGTAAGGTTTGTGTGTATGTGTGTGTGTGTGTGTGTGTGTGTGTGTGTGTGTGTGTGTGTGTGTGTGTGTGTGTGTGTGTGTGTGTGTGTGTACATGTATGTGTCACTGTGTGTCGGTCGGTCGGTCGGTCGGTCGGTCTGTTTTGTACTGTGATGTTGTGTATATTATGACTTTTTATTTGATTCAGTCTATCAGCTTAGTAAGTTGCTATCTATTTACTTCTTCTTCTTCTTCTTCTTCTTCTTCTTCTTCTTCTTCTTCTTCTTCTTCTTCTTCTTCTTCTTCTTCTTCTTCTTCTTGTTCTTCTTCCTCTTCTTCTTCTTCTTCTTCTGCTTCTTCTTCTTCTTTCCTTAGATGCCCACAATCATGTTGATGGTTATTGTGGCACTTTAGGTGCTGTTCGCAAAGTCCAGATTTTAGCTCTGGTCACAAGTCATTATAATTGAATTGTTGCACTATCATTCTCTCTATCTCAAAAACAAAACAAGAACAAAAACACTAAAGAACTAGTTGACTGGTCAGTTGTTGGTGTTGCTTTCATCCGTTTGGCACATTTTCACTTAATTTTTTCTTCTTCTTGTATTTGTTTAAATTGCCGTGTGAGTGATGATTAAAATAACTTCCGTTGATGTGATTTGAAGGCCGAGACGGATGACCCCGAGACGAACGTTCCAGACGGATGTCCCCGAGACGGAGGTTCCAGACGGATGTTCCTGAGACGGAAGGTCCAGACGGATGCGCCTAAGACGGAGGATCCAGACGGATGTCGCCGAGACGGAGGATCCAGACGGATGTCCCCGAGACGGAGGATCCAGACGGATGTCCCAGAGACGGAGGATCCAGACGGATGTCCTCGAGACGGAGGATCCAGACGGATGTCCCCGAAACGGATGATCCAGACGGATGTCCCCGAGACGGAGGTTCCCAGACGGATGTCTCGGAGACGGAGAATCCAGACGGATGTCCCCGAGACGGAGGATCCAGACGGATGTCCCCGAGACGGAGGATCCAGACAGAAGTCTCCGAGACGGACGACCAGGGCGGACTGGTACAGAGAATGTCCTTGAGATGGAAGGTCAAGATGGGTGGGCCATCTTTTCTTCTTCTTCTTCTTCTTCTTCTTCTTCTTCTTCTTCTTCTTCTTCTTCTTCTTCTTCTTCTTCTTCTTCTTCTTTCCTTATATGCGCACAATCATGTTGATGGTTATTGTGTCTCTTTAGGTGGTGTTCGCAAAGTCCACATTTTAGCTCTGGTGACAAGTCCTTATAATTCAATTGTTGCACTCTCATTCTCTCTATCTCAAAAACAAAACAAGAACAAAAACACTAAAGAACTAGTTGACTGGTCAGTTGTTGGTGTTGCTTTAATCCGTTTGGCACATTTTCACTTAAAATTTATTTCTTCTTGTATTTGTTTAACTTGCCGTGTGAGTGATGATTAAAATAACTTCCGTTGATGTGATTTGAAGGCCGAGACGGATGACCCCGAGACGGATGTTCCAGACGGATGTCACCGAGACGGAGGATCCAGACGGATGTCCCTGAGACGGAGGATCCAGACGGATGTCCCCGACACGGAGGATCCAGACGGATGTCCCCGAGACGGAGGATCCAGACGGATGTCCCCGAGACGGAGGATCCAGACGGATGTCCCTGAGACGAAGGATCCAGGCGGATGTCCCCGAGACGGAGGATCCAGACGGATGTCCCCGAGACGGAGGATCCCAGACGGATGTCCCCGAGACGGAGGATCCAGACGGATGTCCCCGAGACGGAGGATCCAGACGGATGTCCCCGAGACGGAGGATCCAGACGGATGTCCCCAAGACGGAGGATCCAGACGGATGTCCCGAGACGGAGGATCCAGACGGATGTCCCCGAGACGGAGGATCCAGACGGATGTCCCCGAGACGGAGGATCCAGGCGGATGTCCCCGAGACGGAGGATCCAGACGGATGTCCCCGAGACGGAGGATCCAGACGGATGTCCTCGAGACGGAGGATCCAGGCGGATGTTCCCGAGACGGAGGATCCAGACGGATGTCCCCGAGACGGAGAATCCTGACGGATGTACCCGAGACTGAGGATCCAGACGGATGTCCCCGAGACGGAGGATCCAGACAGAAGTCTCCGAGACGGACGACCAGGGCGGACTGGCACAGAGAATGTCCTTGAGATGGAAGGTCAAGATGGTTGGGCCCACTACCTTGGCTTTCCGTCTCAGGGACATCCATGTGTGCCATCTGCCTTGGCCTTACTTTTGGAGACGGATCTCACAGACGGATGTCCCTGAGACGGATGATCGCGACGGAGGGCCACGACGGATGACACAGACAGATGTTCCCAAGACCCAAAGACGGAGGTAAGGTGTGTGTGTGTGTGTGTGTGTGTGTGTGTGTGTGTGTGTGTGTGTGTGTGTGTGTGTGTGTGTGTGTGTGTGTGCGTGTGCGCGTGTGTGTGTCACTGTGTGTCGGTCGTCGGTCGGTCGGTCGGTCTGTCTGTTTTCTACTTTGATGTTGTGTATATTATGTCTTTCGATTTGATTCAGTCTATCAGCTTACTAAGTTGCTATCTTTTTATTTCTTCTTCTTCTTCTTCTTGTTCTTCTTCTTCTTCTTCTTGTTCTTCTTCTTCTTCTTCTTTCCTTAGATGCCCACAATCATGTTGATGGTTATTGTGTCTCTTTAGGTGGTGTTCGCAAAGTCCACATTTTAGCTCTGGTGACAAGTCCTTATAATTCAATTGTTGCACTGTCATTCTCTCTATCTCAAAAACAAAACAAGAACAAAAACACTAAAGAACTACTTGACTGGTGAGTTGTTGGTGTTGCTTCATCCGTTTGGCACATTTTCACTTAAAATTTATTTCTTCTTGTATTTGTTTAAATTGCCGTGTGAGTGATGATTAAAATAACTTCCGTTGATGTGATTTGAAGGCCGAGACGGATGTCCCCGAGACGGAAGTTCCAGACGGATGTCCCGAGACGGAGGATCCAGAGGGATGTCCCTGAGACAGAGGATCCAGACAGATGTCCCCGAGACGGAGGATCCAGACGGATGTCCCCGAGACGGAGGTTCCCAGACGGATGTCCCCGAGACGGAGGATCCAGACGGATGTCCCCGAGACGGAGGATCCAGACGGATGTCCCCGAGACGGAGGATCCAGACGGATGTCCCCAAGTCGGAGGATGCAGACGGATGTCCCCGAGACGGAGGATCCAGACGGATGTCCCCGAGACGGAGGTTCCCTGACGGATGTCTCGGAGACGGAGGATCCAGACGGATGTCCCCGAGACGGAGGATCCAGGCGGATGTTCCCGAGACGGAGGATCCAGACGGATGTCCCCGAGACGGAGGATCCAGACGGATGTCCCCGAGACGGAGGATCCAGACAGAAGTCTCCAAGACGGACGACCAGGGCGGACTGGCACAGAGAATGTCCTTGAGATGGAAGGTCAAGATGGGTGGGCCCACTATCTTGGCTTTCCGTCTCAGGGACATCCATGTGTGCCATCTGCCTTGGCCTTACTTTTGGAGACGGATGTCACAGACGGATGTCCCTGAGACGGATGATCGCGACGGAGGGCCACGACGGATGCCACAGGAAGATGTCCCCAAGACCCAAAGACGGAGGTAAGGTGTGTGTGTGTGTGTGTGTGTGTGTGTGTGTGTGTGTGTGTGTGTGTGTGTGTGTGTGTGTGTGTGTGTGTGTGTGTGTGTGTGTGTGTGCGCGTGTGTGTGTCACTGTGTGTCGGTCGGTCGGTCGGTCGGTCGGTCTGTCTGTTTTCTACTTTGATGTTGTGTATATTATGTCTTTCGATTTGATTCAGTCTATCAGCTTACTAAGTTGCTATCTTTTTATTTCTTCTTGTTCTTCTTCTTCTTCTTCTTGTTCTTCTTCTTCTTTTTCTTTCCTTATATGCCTACAAACATGTTGATGGTCATTGTGGCACTTTAGGTGGTGTTCGAAAAGTCCACATTTTAGCTCTGGTGACAAGTCCTTATAATTCAACTGTTGCACTATCATTCTCTCAAAACAAAACAAGAACAAAAACACTAAAGAACTAGTTGACTGGTGAGTTGTTGGTGTTGCTTTCATCCGTTTGGCACATTTTCACTTAAAATTTAGTTCTTCTTGTATTTGTTTAACTTGCCGTGTGAGTGATGATTAAAATAACTTCCGTTGATGTGATTTGAAGGCCGAGACGGATGTCCCCGAGACGGATGTTCCAGACGGATGTCACCGAGACGGAGGATCCAGACGGATGTCCCTGAGACGGAGGATCCAAACGGATGTCCCCGACACGGAGGATCCAGACGGATGTCCCCGAGACGGAGGATCCAGACGGATGTCCCCGAGACGGAGGATCCAGACGGATGTCCCTGAGACGGAGGATCCAGGCGGATGTCCTCGAGACGGAGGATCCAGACGGATGTCCCCGAGACGGAGGTTCCCAGACGGATGTCCCCGAGACGGAGGATCCAGACGGATGTCCCCGAGACGGAGGATCCAGACGGATGTCCCCGAGACGGAGGATCCAGACGGATGTCCCCAAGACGGAGGATCCAGACGGATGTCCTCGAGACGGAGGATCCAGGCGGATGTTCCCGAGACGGAGGATCCAGACGGATGTCCCCGAGACGGAGAATCCTGACGGATGTACCCGAGACGGAGGATCCAGACGGATGTCCCCGAGACGGAGGATCCAGACAGAAGTCTCCGAGACGGACGACCAGGGCGGACTGGCACAGAGAATGTCCTTGAGATGGAAGGTCAAGATGGTTGGGCCCACTACCTTGGCTTTCCGTCTCAGGGACATCCATGTGTGCCATCTGCCTTGGCCTTACTTTTGGAGACGGATCTCACAGACGGATGTCCCTGAGACGGATGATCGCGAAGGAGGGCCACGACGGATGCCACAGACAGATGTTCCCAAGACCCAAAGACGGAGTTAAGGTGTGTGTGTGTGTGTGTGTGTGTGTGTGTGTGTGTGTGTGTGTGTGTGTGTGTGTGTGTGTGTGTGTGTGTGTGTGTGTGTGTGCGTGTGCGCGTGTGTGTGTCACTGTGTGTCGGTCGTCGGTCGGTCGGTCGGTCTGTCTGTTTTCTACTTTGATGTTGTGTATATTATGTCTTTCGATTTGATTCAGTCTATCAGCTTACTAAGTTGCTATCTTTTTATTTCTTCTTCTTCTTCCTCTTGTTCTTCTTCTTCTTTTTCTTGTTCTTCTTCTTCTTCTTCTTTCCTTAGATGCCCACAATCATGTTGATGGTTATTGTGTCTCTTTAGGTGGTTTTCGCAAAGTCCACATTTTAGCTCTGGTGACAAGTCCTTATAATTCAATTGTTGCACTGTCATTCTCTCTATCTCAAAAACAAAACAAGAACAAAAACACTAAAGAACTACTTGACTGGTGAGTTGTTGGTGTTGCTTCATCCGTTTGGCACATTTTCACTTAAAATTTATTTCTTCTTGTATTTGTTTAAATTGCCGTGTGAGTGATGATTAAAATAACTTCCGTTGATGTGATTTGAAGGCCGAGACGGATGTCCCCGAGACGGAAGTTCCAGACGGATGTCCCGAGACGGAGGATCCAGAGGGATGTCCCTGAGACAGAGGATCCAGACAGATGTCCCCGAGACGGAGGATCCAGACGGATGTCCCCGAGACGGAGGTTCCCAGACGGATGTCCCCGAGACGGAGGATCCAGACGGATGTCCCCGAGACGGAGGATCCAGACGGATGTCCCCGAGACGGAGGATCCAGACGGATGTCCCCAAGTCGGAGGATGCAGACGGATGTCCCCGAGACGGAGGATCCAGACGGATGTCCCCGAGACGGAGGTTCCCTGACGGATGTCTCGGAGACGGAGGATCCAGACGGATGTCCCCGAGACGGAGGATCCAGGCGGATGTTCCCGAGACGGAGGATCCAGACGGATGTCCCCGAGACGGAGGATCCAGACGGATGTCCCCGAGACGGAGGATCCAGACAGAAGTCTCCAAGACGGACGACCAGGGCGGACTGGCACAGAGAATGTCCTTGAGATGGAAGGTCAAGATGGGTGGGCCCACTATCTTGGCTTTCCGTCTCAGGGACATCCATGTGTGCCATCTGCCTTGGCCTTACTTTTGGAGACGGATGTCACAGACGGATGTCCCTGAGACGGATGATCGCGACGGAGGGCCACGACGGATGCCACAGGAAGATGTCCCCAAGACCCAAAGACGGAGGTAAGGTGTGTGTGTGTGTGTGTGTGTGTGTGTGTGTGTGTGTGTGTGTGTGTGTGTGTGTGTGTGTGTGTGTGTGTGTGTGTGTGTGTGCGCGTGTGTGTGTCACTGTGTGTCGGTCGGTCGGTGTCGGTCGGTCGGTCTGTCTGTTTTCTACTTTGATGTTGTGTATATTATGTCTTTCGATTTGATTCAGTCTATCAGCTTACTAAGTTGCTATCTTTTTATTTCTTCTTCTTCTTCTTCTTCTTCCTTGTTCTTCTTCTTCTTTTTCTTTCCTTATATGCCCACAAACATGTTGATGGTTATTGTGGCACTTTAGGTGGTGTTCGAAAAGTCCACATTTTAGCTCTGGTGACAAGTCCTTATAATTCAACTGTTGCACTATCATTCTCTCAAAACAAAACAAGAACAAAAACACTAAAGAACTAGTTGACTGGTGAGTTGTTGGTGTTGCTTTCATCCGTTTGGCACATTTTCACTTAAAATTTATTTCTTCTTGTATTTGTTTAACTTGCCGTGTGAGTGATGATTAAAATAACTTCCGTTGATGTGATTTGAAGGCCGAGACGGATGTCCCCGAGACGGATGTTCCAGACGGATGTCCCGAGACGGAGGATCCAGAGGGATTTCCCTGAGACAGAGGATCCAGACAGATGTCCCCGAGACGGAGGATCCAGACGGATGTCCCCGAGACGGAGGTTCCCAGACGGATGTCCCCGAGACGGAGGATCCAGACGGATGTCCCCGAGACGGAGGATCCAGACGGATGTCCCCGAGACGGAGGATCCAGACGGATGTCCCCAAGACGGAGGATGCAGACGGATGTCCCCGAGACGGAGGATCCAGACAGAAGTCTCCGAGACGGACGACCAGGGCGGACTGGCACAGAGAATGTCCTTGAGATGGAAGGTCAAGATGGGTGGGCCCACTATCTTGGCTTTCCGTCTCAGGGACATCCATGTGTGCCATCTGCCTTGGCCTTACTTTTGGAGACGGATGTCACAGACGGATGTCCCTGAGACGGATGATCGCGACGGAGGGCCACGACGGATGCCACAGACAGATGTCCCCAAGACCCAAAGACGGAGGTAAGGTGTGTGTGTGTGTGTGTGTGTGTGTGTGTGTGTGTGTGTGTGTGTGTGTGTGTGTGTGTGTGTGTGTGTGTGTGTGTGTGTGTGCGTGTGCGCGTGTGTGTGTCACTGTGTGTCGGTCGTCGGTCGGTCGGTCGGTCTGTCTGTTTTCTACTTTGATGTTGTGTATATTATGTCTTTCGATTTGATTCAGTCTATCAGCTTACTAAGTTGCTATCTTTTTATTTCTTCTTCTTCTTCTTCTTGTTCTTCTTCTTCTTCTTCTTGTTCTTCTTCTTCTTCTTCTTTCCTTATATGCCCACAAACATGTTGATGGTTATTGTGGCACTTTAGGTGGTGTTCGAAAAGTCCACATTTTAGCTCTGGTGACAAGTCCTTATAATTCAACTGTTGCACTATCATTCTCTCAAAACAAAACACGAACAAAAACACTAAAGAAATAGTTGACTGGTGAGTTGTTGCTGTTGCTTTCATCCGTTTGGCACATTTTCACTTAAAATTTATTTCTTGTTGTATTTGTTTAACTTGCCGTGTGAGTGATGATTAAAATAACTTCCGTTGATGTGATTTGAAGGCCGAGACGGATGTCCCCGAGACGGATGTTCCAGACGGATGTCACCGAGACGGAGGATCCAGACGGATGGCCCTGAGACGGAGGATCCAGACGGATGTCCCTGAGACGGAGGATCCAGACGGATGTCCCTGAGACGGAGGATCCAGACGGATGTCCCTGAGACGGAGGATCCAGACGGATGTCCCCGAGACGGAGGTTCCCAGACGGATGTCTCGGAGACGGAGGATCCAGACGGATGTCCGTGAAACGGAGGATCCAGACGGATGTCCCCGAGACGGAGGATCCAGACGGATGTCCCCGAGACGGAGGATCCAGGCGGATGTCCCCGAGACGGAGGATCCAGATGGATGTCCCCGAGACGGAGGATCCAGACGGATGTCCCCGAGACGGAGGATCCAGGCGGATGTTCCCGAGACTGAGGATCCAGACGGATGTCTCCGAGACGGAGGATCCTGACGGATGTACCCGAGACGGAGGATCCAGACGGATGTCCCCGAGACGCAGGATCCAGACAGAAGTCTCCGAGACGGACGACCAGGGCGGACTGGCACAGAGAATGTCCTTGAGATGGAAGGTCAAGATGGGTGGGCCCAATATCTTGGCCTTCCGTCTCAGGGACAGCCATGTGTGCCATCTGCCTTGGCCTTACGTTTGGAGACGGATGTCACAGACGGATGTCCCTGAGACGGATGATCGCGACGGAGGGCCACGACGGATGCCACAGACAGATGTCCCCAAGACCGAAAGACGGAGGTAAGGTGTGTGTGTGTGTGTGTGTGTGTGTGTGTGTGTGTGTGTGTGTGTGTGTGTGTGTGTGTGTGTGTGTGTGTGTGTGCGTGCGCGTGTGTGTGTCACTATGTGTCGGTCGGTCGGTCGGTCGGTCGTTCGGTCTGTTTTCCGCTTTGATGTTGTGTATATTATGTCTTTCGATTTGATTCAGTCTATCAGCTTACTAAGTTGCTATCTTTTTATTTCTTCTTCTTCTTCTTCTTCTTCTTCTTCTTCTTCTTCTTCTTCTTCTTCTTCTTCTTCTTCTTCTTCTTCTTCTTCTTCTTCTTCTTCTTTCCTTATATGCCCACAAACATGTTGATGGTTATTGTGGCACTTTAGGTGGTGTTCGAAAAGTCCACATTTTAGCTCTGGTGACAAGTCTTTATAATTCAACTGTTGCACTATCATTCTGTCAAAGCAAAACAAGAACAGAAACACTAAAGAACTAGTTGACTGGTGAGTTGTTGGTGTTGCTTTCATCCGTTTGGCACATTTTCACTTAAAATTTATTTCTTCTTGTATTTGTTTAACTTGCCGTGTGAGTGATGATTAAAATAACTTCCGTTGATGTGATTTGAAGGCCGAGACGGATGTCACCGAGACGGATGTTCCAGACGGATGTCACCGAGACGGAGGATCCAGACGGATGTCCCAGAGACGGAGGATCCAGACGGATGTCCCCGACACGGAGGATCCAGACGGATGTCCCCGAGACGGAGGATCCAGACTGATGTCTCCGAGACGGAGGATCCAGACGGATGTCCCCGAGACGGAGGATCCAGACGGATGTCCCCGAGACGGAGGATCCAGGCGGATGTCCCCGAGACGGAGGATCCAGACGGATGTCCCCGAGACGGAGGTTCCCAGACGGATGTCCCCGAGACGGAGGATCCAGACGGATGTCCCCGAGACGGAGGATCCAGACGGATGTCCCCGAGACGGAGGATCCAGACGGATGTCCCAGAGACGGAGGATCCAGACGGATGTCCCCGAGACGGAGGATCCAGGCGGATGTCCCCGAGACGGATGATCCAGACGGATGTCCCCGACACGGATATCCAGACGGATGTCCCCGAGACGGAGGATCCAGGCGGATGTCACCGAGACGGAGGATCCAGACGGATGTCCCCGAGACGGAGGATCCAGACGGATGTCCCTGAGACGGAGGATCCAGGCGGATGTCCCCGAGACGGAGGTTCCAGACGGATGTCCCCGAGACGGAGGTTCCCAGACGGATGTCCCAGAGACGGAGGATCCAGACGGATGTCCCCGAGACGGAGGATCCAGACGGATCTCCCCGAGACGGAGGATCCAGACGGATGTCCCCAAGACGGAGGATTCAGACGGATGTCCCTGAGACGGAGGATCCAGACGGATGTCCCCGAGACGGAGGATCCAGACGGATGTCCCCGAAACGGAGGATCCAGACGGATGTCCCCGAGACGGAGGATCCAGACGGATGTCCCCGAGACGGAGGATCCAGACGGATGTCCCCGAGACGGAGAATCCAGGCGGATGTTCCCGAGACGGAGGATCCTGACGGATGTACCCGAGACGGAGGATCCAGACGGATGTCACCGAGACGGAGGATCCAGACAGAAGTCTCCGAGACGGACGACCAGGGCGGACTGGCACAGAGAATGTCCTTGAGATGGAAGGTCAAGATGGGTGGGCCCACTATCTTGGCTTTCCGTCTCAGGGACATCCATGTGTGCCATCTGCCTTGGCCTTACTTTTGGAGACGGATGTCACAGACGGATGTCCCTGAGACGGATGATCGCGACGGAGGGCCACGACGGATGCCACAGACAGATGTCCCCAAGACCGAAAGACGGAGGTAAGGTGTGTGTGTGTGTGTGTGTGTGTGTGTGTGTGTGTGTGTGTGTGTGTGTGTGTGTGTGTGTGTGTGTGTGTGTGTGCGTGCGCGTGTGTGTGTCACTGTGTGTCGGTCGGTCGGTCGGTCGGTCGTTCGGTCTGTTTTCCACTTTGATGTTGTGTATATTATGTCTTTCGATTTGATTCAGTCTATCAGCTTACTAAGTTGCTATCTTTTTATTTCTTCTTCTTCTTCTTGTTCTTCTACTTCTTCTTCTTGTTCTTCTTCATCTGCTTCTTTCCTTATATGCCCACAAACATGTTGATGGTTATCGTGGCACTTTAGGTGGTTTTCGAAAAGTCCACATTTTAGCTCTAGTGACAAGTCATTATAATTCAACTGTTGCACTATCAATCTCTCAAAACAAAACAAGAACAAAAACACTAAAGAACTAGTTGACTGGTGAGTTGTTGGTGTTGCTTTCATCCGTTTGGCACATTTTCACTTAAAATTTATTTCTTCTTGTATTTGTTTAACTTGCCGTGTGAGTGATGATTAAAATAACTTCCGTTGATGTGATTTGAAGGCCGAGACGGATGTCCCCGAGACGGATGTTCCAGACGGATGTCACCGAGACGGAGGATCCAGACGGATGTCCCCGAGACGGAGGATCCAGGCGGATGTCCCCGAGACGGAGGATCCAGACGGATGTCCCCGAGACGGAGGTTCCCAGACGGATGTCCCCGAGACGGAGGATCCAGGCGGATGTCCCCGAGACGGAGGATCCAGACGGATGTCCCCGAGACGGAGGATCCAGACGGATGTCCCCAAGACGGAGGATCCAGACGGATGTTCCCGAGACGGAGGATCCAGACGGATGTCCACGAGACGGAGGATCCAGACGGATGTCCCCGAGACGGAGGATCCAGGCGGATGTCCCCGAGACGGATGATCCAGACGGATGTCCCCGACACGGATATCCAGACGGATGTCCCCGAGACGGAGGATCCAGGCGGATGTCACCGAGACGGAGGATCCAGACGGATGTCCCCGAGGCGGAGGATCCAGACGGATGTCCCCGAGACGGAGGATCCAGACGGATGTCCCTGAGACGGAGGATCCAGGCGGATGTCCCCGAGACGGAGGTTCCAGACGGATGTCCCCGAGACGGAGGTTCCCAGACGGATGTCCCCGAGACGGAGGATCCAGACGGATGTCCCCGAGACGGAGGATCCAGACGGATGTCCCCGAGACGGAGGATCCAGACGGATGTCCCCAAGACGGAGGATTCAGACGGATGTCCCTGAGACGGAGGATCCAGACGGATGTCCCCGAGACGGAGGATCCAGACGGATGTCCCCGAAACGGAGGATCCAGACGGATGTCCCCGAGACGGAGGATCCAGACGGATGTCCCCGAGACGGAGGATCCAGACGGATGTCCCCGAGACGGAGGATCCAGGCGGATGTTCCCGAGACGGAGGATCCTGACGGATGTACCCGAGACGGAGGATCCAGACGGATGTCACCGAGACGGAGGATCCAGACAGAAGTCTCCGAGACGGACGACCAGGGCGGACTGGCACAGAGAATGTCCTTGAGATGGAAGGTCAAGATGGGTGGGCCCACTATCTTGGCTTTCCGTCTCAGGGACATCCATGTGTGCCATCTGCCTTGGCCTTACTTTTGGAGACGGATGTCACAGACGGATGTCCCTGAGACGGATGATCGCGACGGAGGGCCACGACGGATGCCACAGACAGATGTCCCCAAGACCGAAAGACAGAGGTAAGGTGTGTGTGTGTGTGTGTGTGTGTGTGTGTGTGTGTGTGTGTGTGTGTGTGTGTGTGTGTGTGTGTGTGTGTGTGTGTGTGTGTGCGCGTGCGCGTGTGTGTGTCACTGTGTGTCGGTCGGTCGGTCGGTCGGTCGTTCGGTCTGTTTTCCACTTTGATGTTGTGTATATTATGTCTTTCGATTTGATTCAGTCTATCAGCTTACTAAGTTGCTATCTTTTTATTTCTTCTTCTTCTTCTTGTTCTTCTTCTTCTTCTTCTTGTTCTTCTTCTTCTGCTTCTTTCCTTATATGCCCACAAACATGTTGATGGTTCTTGTGGCACTTTAGGTGGTGTTCGAAAAGTCCACATTTTAGCTCTGGTGACAAGTCCTTATAATTCAACTGTTTCACTATCATTCTCTCAAAACAAAACAAGAACAAAAACACTAAAGAACTAGTTGACTGGACAGTTGTTGGTGTTGCTTTCATCCGTTTGGCACATTTTCACTTAAAATTTATTTCTTCTTGTATTTGTTTAACTTGCCGTGTGAGTGATGATTAAAATAACTTCCGTTGATGTGATTTGAAGGCCGAGACGGATGTCCCCGAGACGGATGTTCCAGACGGATGTCACCGAGACGGAGGATCCAGACGGATGTCCCTGAGACGGATGATCCAGACGGATGTACCCGAGACGGAGGATCCAGACGGATGTCCCCGAGACGGAGGATCCAGACGGATGTCCCTGAGACGGAGGATCCAGGCGGATGTCCCCGAGACGGAGGATCCAGACGGATGTCCCCGAGACGGAGGTTCCCAGACGGATGTCCCCGAGACGGAGGATCCAGACGGATGTCCCCGAGACGGAGGATCCAGACGGATGTCCCCGAGACGGAGGATCCAGACGGATGTCCCCAAGACGGAGGATCCAGACTGATGTCCCCGAGACAGAGGATCCAGACGGATGTCCCCGAGACGGAGGTTCCCAGACGGATGTCTCGGAGACGGAGGATCCAGACGGATGTCCCCGAGACGGAGGATCCAGACGGATGTCCCCGAGACGGAGGATCCAGACGGATGTCCCCGAGACGGAGGATCCAGGCGGATGTCCCCGAGACGGAGGATCCAGACGGATGTCCCCGAGACGGAGGATCCAGACGGAGGTCCCCGAGACGGAGGATTCAGGCGGATGTTCCCGAGACGGAGGATCCAGACGGATGTCCCCGAGACGGAGGATCCTGACGGATGTACCCGAGACGGAGGATCCAGACGGATGTCCCCGAGACGGAGGATCCAGACAGAAGTCTCCGAGACGGACGACCAGGGTGGACTGGCACAGAGAATGTCCTTGAGATGGAAGGTCAAGATGGGTGGGCCCACTATCTTGGCTTTCCGTCTCAGGGACATCCATGTGTGCCATCTGCCTTGGCCTTACTTTTGGAGACGGATGTCACAGACGGATGTCCCTGAGACGGATGATCGCGACGGAGGGCCACGACGGATGCCACAGACAGATGTCCCCAAGACCGAAAGACGGAGGTAAGGTGTGTGTGTGTGTGTGTGTGTGTGTGGGTGTGTGTGTGTGTGTGTGTGTGTGTGTGTGTGTGTGTGCGTGCGCGTGTGTGTGTCACTGTGTGTCGGTCGGTCGGTCGGTCGGTCGTTCGGTCTGTTTTCCACTTTGATGTTGTGTATATTATGTCTTTCGATTTGATTCAGTCTATCAGCTTACTAAGTTGCTATCTTTTTATTTCTTCTTCTTCTTCTTGTTCTTCTTCTTCTTCTTCTTGTTCTTCTTCATCTGCTTCTTTCCTTATATGCCCACAAACATGTTGATGGTTATCGTGGCACTTTAGGTGGTTTTCGAAAAGTCGACATTTTAGCTCTAGTGACAAGTCATTATAATTCAACTGTTGCACTATCAATCTCTCAAAACAAAACAAGAACAAAAACACTAAAGAACTAGTTGACTGGTGAGTTGTTGGTGTTGCTTTCATCCGTTTGGCACATTTTCACTTAAAATTTATTTCTTCTTGTATTTGTTTAACTTGCCGTGTGAGTGATGATTAAAATAACTTCCGTTGATGTGATTTGAAGGCCGAGACGGATGTCCCCGAGACGGATGTTCCAGACGGATGTCACCGAGACGGAGGATCCAGACGGATGTCCCCGAGACGGAGGATCCAGGCGGATGTCCCCGAGACGGAGGATCCAGACGGATGTCCCCGAGACGGAGGTTCCCAGACGGATGTCCCCGAGACGGAGGATCCAGGCGGATGTCCCCGAGACGGAGGATCCAGACGGATGTCCCCGAGACGGAGGATCCAGACGGATGTCCCCAAGACGGAGGATCCAGACGGATGTTCCCGAGACGGAGGATCCAGACGGATGTCCCCGAGACGGAGGATCCAGACGGATGTCCCCGAGACGGAGGATCCAGACGGATGTCCCCGAGACGGAGGATCCAGACGGATGTCTCCGAGACGGACGACCAGGGCGGACTGGCACAGAGAATGTCCTTGAGATGGAAGGTCAAGATGGGTGGGCCCACTATCTTGGCTTTCCGTCTCAGGGACATCCATGTGTGCCATCTGCCTTGGCCATACGTTTGGAGACGGATATCACAGTCGAATGTCCCTGAGACGGATGATCGCGACGGAGGGCCACGACGGATGCCACAGACAGATGTCCCCAAGACCGAAAGACGGAGGTAAGGTGTGTGTGTGTGTGTGTGTGTGTGTGTGTGTGTGTGTGTGTGTGTGTGTGTGTGTGTGTGTGTGTGTGTGTGTGCGTGCGCGTGTGTGTGTCACTGTGTGTCGGTCGGTCGGTCGGTCGGTCGTTCGGTTTGTTTTCCACTTTGATGTTGTGTATATTATGTCTTTCGATTTGATTCAGTCTATCAGCTTACTAAGTTGCTATCTTTTTATTTCTTCTTCTTCTTCTTGTTCTTCTTCTTCTTCTTCTTGTTCTTCTTCATCTGCTTCTTTCCTTATATGCCCACAAACATGTTGATGGTTATCGTGGCACTTTAGGTGGTTTTCGAAAAGTCGACATTTTAGCTCTAGTGACAAGTCATTATAATTCAACTGTTGCACTATCAATCTCTCAAAACAAAACAAGAACAAAAACACTAAAGAACTAGTTGACTGGTGAGTTGTTGGTGTTGCTTTCATCCGTTTGGCACATTTTCACTTAAAATTTATTTCTTCTTGTATTTGTTTAACTTGCCGTGTGAGTGATGATTAAAATAACTTCCGTTGATGTGATTTGAAGGCCGAGACGGATGTCCCCGAGACGGATGTTCCAGACGGATGTCACCGAGACGGAGGATCCAGACGGATGTCCCCGAGACGGAGGATCCAGGCGGATGTCCCCGAGACGGAGGATCCAGACGGATGTCCCCGAGACGGAGGTTCCCAGACGGATGTCCCCGAGACGGAGGATCCAGGCGGATGTCCCCGAGACGGAGGATCCAGACGGATGTCCCCGAGACGGAGGATCCAGACGGATGTCCCCAAGACGGAGGATCCAGACGGATGTCCCCGAGACGGAGGATCCAGACGGATGTCCCCGAGACGGAGGATCCAGACGGATGTCCCCGAGACGGAGGATCCAGGCGGATGTCCCCGAGACGGATGATCCAGACGGATGTCCCCGACACGGATATCCAGACGGATGTCCCCGAGACGGAGGATCCAGGCGGATGTCACCGAGACGGAGGATCCAGACGGATGTCCCCGAGGCGGAGGATCCAGACGGATGTCCCCGAGACGGAGGATCCAGACGGATGTCACTGAGACGGAGGATCCAGGCGGATGTCCCCGAGACGGAGGTTCCAGACGGATGTCCCCGAGACGGAGGTTCCCAGACGGATGTCCCCGAGACGGAGGATCCAGACGGATGTCCCCGAGACGGAGGATCCAGACGGATGTCCCCGAGACGGAGGATCCAGACGGATGTCCCCAAGACGGAGGATTCAGACGGATGTCCCTGAGACGGAGGATCCAGACGGATGTCCCCGAGACGGAGGATCCAGACGGATGTCCCCGAAACGGAGGATCCAGACGGATGTCCCCGAGACGGAGGATCCAGACGGATGTCCCCGAGACGGAGGATCCAGACGGATGTCCCCGAGACGGAGGATCCAGGCGGATGTTCCCGAGACGGAGGATCCTGACGGATGTACCCGAGACGGAGGATCCAGACGGATGTCACCGAGACGGAGGATCCAGACAGAAGTCTCCGAGACGGACGACCAGGGCGGACTGGCACAGAGAATGTCCTTGAGATGGAAGGTCAAGATGGGTGGGCCCACTATCTTGGCTTTCCGTCTCAGGGACATCCATGTGTGCCATCTGCCTTGGCCTTACTTTTGGAGACGGATGTCACAGACGGATGTCCCTGAGACGGATGATCGCGACGGAGGGCCACGACGGATGCCACAGACAGATGTCCCCAAGACCGAAAGACAGAGGTAAGGTGTGTGTGTGTGTGTGTGTGTGTGTGTGTGTGTGTGTGTGTGTGTGTGTGTGTGTGTGTGTGTGTGTGTGTGTGTGTGTGTGTGTGTGCGCGTGCGCGTGTGTGTGTCACTGTGTGTCGGTCGGTCGGTCGGTCGGTCGTTCGGTCTGTTTTCCACTTTGATGTTGTGTATATTATGTCTTTCGATTTGATTCAGTCTATCAGCTTACTAAGTTGCTATCTTTTTATTTCTTCTTCTTCTTCTTGTTCTTCTTCTTCTTCTTCTTGTTCTTCTTCTTCTGCTTCTTTCCTTATATGCCCACAAACATGTTGATGGTTCTTGTGGCACTTTAGGTGGTGTTCGAAAAGTCCACATTTTAGCTCTGGTGACAAGTCCTTATAATTCAACTGTTTCACTATCATTCTCTCAAAACAAAACAAGAACAAAAACACTAAAGAACTAGTTGACTGGACAGTTGTTGGTGTTGCTTTCATCCGTTTGGCACATTTTCACTTAAAATTTATTTCTTCTTGTATTTGTTTAACTTGCCGTGTGAGTGATGATTAAAATAACTTCCGTTGATGTGATTTGAAGGCCGAGACGGATGTCCCCGAGACGGATGTTCCAGACGGATGTCACCGAGACGGAGGATCCAGACGGATGTCCCTGAGACGGATGATCCAGACGGATGTACCCGAGACGGAGGATCCAGACGGATGTCCCCGAGACGGAGGATCCAGACGGATGTCCCTGAGACGGAGGATCCAGGCGGATGTCCCCGAGACGGAGGATCCAGACGGATGTCCCCGAGACGGAGGTTCCCAGACGGATGTCCCCGAGACGGAGGATCCAGACGGATGTCCCCGAGACGGAGGATCCAGACGGATGTCCCCGAGACGGAGGATCCAGACGGATGTCCCTGAGACGGAGGATCCAGACTGATGTCCCCGAGACAGAGGATCCAGACGGATGTCCCCGAGACGGAGGTTCCCAGACGGATGTCTCGGAGACGGAGGATCCAGACGGATGTCCCTGAAACGGAGGATCCAGACGGATGTCCCCGAGACGGAGGATCCAGACGGATGTCCCCGAGACGGAGGATCCAGGCGGATGTCCCCGAGACGGAGGATCCAGACGGATGTCCCCGAGACGGAGGATCCAGACGGAGGTCCCCGAGACGGAGGATTCAGGCGGATGTTCCCGAGACGGAGGATCCAGACGGATGTCCCCGAGACGGAGGATCCTGACGGATGTACCCGAGACGGAGGATCCAGACGGATGTCCCCGAGACGGAGGATCCAGACAGAAGTCTCCGAGACGGACGACCAGGGCGGACTGGCACAGAGAATGTCCTTGAGATGGAAGGTCAAGATGGGTGGGCCCACTATCTTGGCTTTTCGTCTCAGGGACATCCATGTGTGCCATCTGCCTTGGCCATACGTTTGGAGACGGATGTCACAGTCGGATGTCCCTGAGACGGATGATCGCGACGGCGGGCCACGACGGATGCCACAGACAGATGTCCCCAAGACCGAAAGACGGAGGTAAGGTGTGTGTGTGTGTGTGTGTGTGTGTGTGTGTGTGTGTGTGTGTGTGTGTGTGTGTGTGTGTGTGTGTGTGTGTGTGTGTGTGTGTGTGTGTGTGTGTGCGTGCGCGTGTGTGTGTCACTGTGTGTCGGTCGGTCGGTCGGTCGGTCGTTCGGTCTGTTTTCCACTTTGATGTTGTGTATATTATGTCTTTCGATTTGATTCAGTCTATCAGCTTACTAAGTTGCTATCTTTTTATTTCTTCTTCTTCTTCTTGTTCTTCTTCTTCTTCTTCTTGTTCTTCTTCATCTGCTTCTTTCCTTATATGCCCACAAACATGTTGATGGTTATCGTGGCACTTTAGGTGGTTTTCGAAAAGTCCACATATTAGCTCTAGTGACAAGTCATTATAATTCAACTGTTGCACTATCAATCTCTCAAAACAAAACAAGAACAAAAACACTAAAGAACTAGTTGACTGGTGAGTTGTTGGTGTTGCTTTCATCCGTTTGGCACATTTTCACTTAAAATTTATTTCTTCTTGTATTTGTTTAACTTGCCGTGTGAGTGATGATTAAAATAACTTCCGTTGATGTGATTTGAAGGCCGAGACGGATGTCCCCGAGACGGATGTTCCAGACGGATGTCACCGAGACGGAGGATCCAGACGGATGTCCCTGAGATGGAGGATCCAGACGGATGTCCCCGAGACGGAGGATCCAGACGGATGTCCCTGAGACGGAGGATCCAGGCGGATGTCCCCGACACGGAGGATCCAGACGGATGTCCCCGAGACGGAGGATCCAGGCGGATGTCACCGAGACGGAGGATCCAGACAGATGTCCCCGAGACGGAGGATCCAGACGGATGTCCCCGAGACGGAGGATCCAGATGGATGTCCCTGAGACGGAGGATCCGGACGGATGTCCCCGAGACGGAGGATCCAGACGGATGTCCCTGAGACGGAGGTTCCCAGACGGATTTCCGCGAGACGGAGGATCCAGACGGATGTCCCCGAGACGGAGGATCCAGACGGATGTCCCCGAGACGGAGGATCCAGACGGATGTCCCCAAGACGGAGGATCCAGGCGGATGTCCCCGAGACGGAGGATCCAGACGGATGTCCCCGAGACGGAGGATCCAGACGGATGTCCCCGAGACGTAGGATCCAGACGGATGTCCCCGAGACGGAGGATCCAGGAGGATGTCCCCGAGACTGAGGTCCAGACGGGTGTCCCCGAGACGGAGGATCCAGGCGGATGTCCTTGAGACGGAGGATACAGACGGATGTCCCCGACGGTTGTCCCCGAGACGGAGGATCCAGACGGATGTCTCTGAGACGGAGGATCCAGACGGATGTCCCCGAGACGGAGGATCCAGACGGATGTCCCCGAGACGGAGGATCCAGACGGATGTCCCGGAGACGGAGGATCCAGACGGATGTCCCCGAGACGGAGGTTCCCAGACGGATGTCTCGGAGACGGAGGATCCAGACGGATGTCCCTGTGACGGAGGATCCAGACGGATGTCCCCGAGACGGAGGATCCAGACGGATGTCCTCGAGACGGAGGATCCAGACGGATGTCCCCGAGACGGAGGATCCAGGCGGATGTCCCCGAGACGGAGGATCCATACGGATGTCCCCGAGACGGAGGTTCCCAGACGGATGTCCCCGAGATGGAGGATCCAGACGGATATCACCGAGACGGAGAATCCAGACGGATGTCCCCGAGACGGAGGATCCAGGCGGATGTCCCCGAGACGGAGGATCCAGACGGATGCCCCGAGACGGAGGATCCAGGAGGATGTCCCCGAGACTGAGGTCCAGACGGGTGTCCCCGAGACGGAGGATCTAGGCGGATGTCCCAGAGACGGAGGATCCAGACGGATGTCCCCGACGGTTGTCCCAGAGACGGAGGATCCAGACGGATGTCTCTGAGACGGATGATCCAGACGGATGTCCCCGAGACGGAGGATCCAGACGGATGTCCCTGAGACGGAGGATCCAGATGGATGTCCCCGAGACGGAGGATCCAGGCGGATGTACCGAGACGGAGGATCCAGACGGATGTCCCCGAGACGGAGGATCCAGACGGATGTCCCCGAGACGGAGGTTACTAGACGGATGTTCCCGAGACGGAGGATCCAGGCGGATGTCCCCGAGATGGAGGATCCAGACGGATGTCCCCGAGACGGAGGATCCAGACGGATTTCCCCGACACGGAGGATCCAGACGGATGTCCCCGAGACGGAGGATCCAGACGGATGTCCCCGAGACGGAGGATCCTGACGGATATACCCGAGACGGAGGATCCAGACGGATGTCCCCGAGACGGAGGATCCAGACAGAAGTCTCCGAGACGGACGACCAGGGCGGACTGGCACAGAGAATGTCCTTGAGGTGGAAGGTCAAGATGGGTGGGCCCACTATCTTGGCTTTCCGTCTCAGGGACATCCATGTGTGCCATCTGCCTTGGCCTTACGTTTGAGACGGATGTCACAGACGGATGTCCCTGAGACGGATGATCGCGACGGAGGGCCACGATGGATGCCACAGACAGATGTCCCCAAGACCCAAAGACGGAGGTAAGGTGTGTGTGTGTGTGTGTGTGTGTGTGTGTGTGTGTGTGTGTGTGTGTGTGTGTGTGTGTGTGTGTGTGTGTGTGTGTGTGTGTGTGTGTGCGCGTGTGTTTGTCACTGTGTGTCGGTCGGTCGGTCGGTCGGTCGGTCTGTCTGTTTTCTACTTTGATGTTGTGTATATTATGTCTTTCGATTTGATTCAGTCTATCAGCTTACTAAGTTGCTATCTTTTTATTTCTTCTTCTTCTTCTTCTTCTTCTTCTTCTTCTTCTTCTTCTTCTTCTTCTTCTTCTTCTTCTTTCCTTATATTCCCACAAACATGTTGATGGTTATTGTGGCACTTTATGTGGTGTTCGAAAAGTCCACATTTTAGCTCTGGTGACATGTCCTTATAATTCAACTGTTGCACTATAATTCTCTCAAAACAAAACAAGAACAAAAACACTAAAGAACTAGTTGACTGGTCAGTTGTTGGTGTTGCTTTCATCCGTTTGGTACATTTTCACTTAAAATTTATTTCTTCTTGTATTTCTTTAACTTTCCGTGTGAGTGATGATTAAAATAACTTCCGTTGGTGTGATTTAAAGGCCGAGACGGATGTCCCCGAGACGGATGTTCCAGACGGATGTGACCGAGACGGAGGATCCAGACGGATGTCCCCGAGACGGAGGATCCAGACGGATGTCCTCGAGACGGAGGATCCAGACGGATGTCCCCGAGACGGAGGATCCAGACGGATGTCCCTGACACGGAGGATCCAGACGGATGTCCCCGAGACGGAGGTTCCCAGTCGGATGTCCCCGAGACGGAGGATCCAGACGGATGTCCCCGAGACGGAGAATCTAGACGGATGTTCCCGAGACGGAGGATCCAGGCGGATGTCCCCGAGACGTAGGATCCAGACGGATGTCCCCGAGACGGAGGATCCAGGAGGATGTCCCCGAGACTGAGGTCCAGACGGGTGTCTCCGAGACGGAGGATCCAGGCGGATGTCCTTGAGACGGAGGATCCAGACGGATGTCCCCGACGGTTGTCTCCGAGACGGAGGATCCAGACGGATGTCTCTGAGACGGAGGATCCAGACGGATGTCCCCGAGACGGAGGATCCAGACGGATGTCCCGAGACGGAGGATCCAGACGGATGTCCCGGAGACGGAGGATCCAGACGGATGTCCCCGAGACGGAGGTTCCCAGACGGATGTCTCGGAGACGGAGGATCCAGACGGATGTCCCTGAGACAGAGGATCCAGACGGATGTCCCCGAGACGGAGGATCCAGACGGATGTCCTCGAGACGGAGGATCCAGACGTATGTCCCCGAGACGGAGGATCCAGGCGGATGTCCCCGAGACGGAGGATCCAGACGGATGTCCCCGAGACGGAGGTTCCCAGACGGATGTACCCGAGATGGAGAATCCAGACGGATGTCCCCGAGACGGAGAATCCAGACGGATGTCCCCGAGACAGAGGATCCAGACGGATGTCCCCGAGACGGAGGATGTACCCGAGATGGAGGATCCAGACGGATGTCCCCGAGACGGAGGATCCATGGGGATGTCCCCGAGACGGAGGATCCAGACGGATGTCCCCGAGACGGAGGATCCAGGAGGATGTCCCCGAGTGTGTGGTCCAGACAGGTGTCCCCGAGACGGCGGATCCAGGCGGATGTCCCAGAGACGGAGGATCCAGACGGATGTCTCTAAGACGGATGATCCAGACGGATGTCCCCGAGACGGAGGATCCAGACGGATGTCCCTGAGACGGAGGATCCAGATGGATGTCCCCGAGCTGGAGGATCCAGACGGATGTCCCCGAGACGGAGGATCCAGACGGATGTCCCCGACACGGAGGATCCATGCGGATGTTCCCGAGACGGAGGATGCAGACGGATGTCCCCGAGACGGAGGATCCAGACGGATGTCCCCGAGACGGAGGTTCCCTGACGGATGTCTCGGAGACGGAGGATCCAGACGGATGTCCCTGAGACGGAGGATCCAGACGGATGTCCCCGAGACGGAGGATCCAGACGGATGTCCTCGAGACGGAGGATCCAGACGGATGTCCCCGAGACGGAGGATCCAGGCGGATGTCCCCGAGACGGAGGATTCAGACGGATGTCCCCGAGACGGAGGTTCCCAGACGGACGTCTCGGAGACGGAGGATCCAGACTGATGTCCTCGAGACGGAGGATCCAGACGGATGTCCCTGAGACGGAGGATCCAGACGGATGTCCCCGAGACGGAGGATCCAGACGGATGTCCCCAAGACGGAGGATCCAGACGGATGTCCCCGAGACGGAGGATCCAGGCGGATGTCCCCGAGACGGAGGATCCAGACGGATGTCCCCGAGATGGAGGTTCCCAGACGGATGTCTCGGAGACGGAGGATCCAGACGGATGTCCCCGAGACGGAGGATCCCAGACGGATGTCCCCGAGACGGAGGATCCAGGCGGATGTCCCCGAGACGGAGGATCCAGACGGATGTCCCCGAGACGGAGGTTCCCAGACGGATGTCCCCGAGACGGAGGATCCAGACGGATGTCCCTGAGACGGAGGATCCAGACGGATATCCCCGAGACGGAGGATCCAGACGGATGTCCCCAAGAAGGAGGATCCAGACGGATGTCCCCGAGACGGAGGATCCAGACGGATGTCCCCGAGACGTAGGATTCAGACGGATGTCCCCGAGACGGAGGATCCAGGAGGATGTCCCCGAGACTGAGGTCCAGACGGGTGTCCCCGAGACGGAGGATCCAGGCGGATGTCCTTGAGACGGAGGATCCAGATGGATGTCCCCGACGGTTGTCCCCGAGACTGAGGATCCAGACGGATGTGTCTGAGACGGAGGATCCAGACTGATGTCCCCGAGACGGAGGATCCAGACGGATGTCCCCGAGACGGAGAATCCAGACGGATGTCCCGGAGACGGAGGATCCAGACGGATGTCCCCGAGACGGAGGTTCCCAGACGGATGTCTCGGAGACGGAGGATCCAGACGGATGTCCCTGAGACGGAGGATCCAGACGGATGTCCCCGAGACGGAGGATCCAGACGGATGTCCTCGAGACGGAGGATCCAGACGGATGTCCCCGAGACGGAGGATCCAGGCGGATGTCCCCGAGACGGAGGATCCAGACGGATGTCCCCGAGACGGAGGTTCCCAGACGGATGTCCCCGAGATGGAGGATGCAGACGGATGTCCCCGAGACGGAGAATCCAGACGGATGTCCCCGAGACGGAGGATCCATGCGGATGTCCCCGAGACGGAGGATCCAGACGGATGTTCCCGAGACGGAGGATCCAGGAGGATGTCCCCGAGACTGTGGTCCAGACGGGTGTCCCCGAGACGGAGGATCCAGGCGGATGTCCCAGAGACGGAGGATCCAGACGGATGTCCCCGACGGTTGTCCCCGAGACGGAGGATCCAGACGGATGTCCCCGAGACGGAGGTTCGCAGACGGATGTCCCCGAGATGGAGGATCCAGACGGATGTCCCCGAGACGGAGGATCCAGACGGATGTTCCCGACACGGAGGATCCATGCGGATGTTCCCGAGACGGAGGATCCAGACGGATGTCCCCGAGACGGAGGATCCTGACGGATGTACCCGAGACGGAGGATCCAGACGGATGTCCCCGAGACGGAGGATCCAGACAGAAGTCTCCGAGACGGACGACCAGGGCGGACTGGCACAGAGAATGTCCTTGAGATGGAAGGTCAAGATGGGTGGGCCCACTATCTTGGCTTTCCGTCTCAGGGACATCCATGTGTGCCATCTGCCTTGGCTTTACGTTTGGAGACGGATGTCACAGACGGATGTCCCTTAGACGGATGATCGCGACGGAGGGCCACGACGGATGCCAAAGAGAGATGTCCCCAAGACCCAAAGACGGAGGTAAGGTAGGTGTGTGTGTGTGTGTGTGTGTGTGTGTGTGTGTGTGTGTGTGTGTGTGTGTGTGTGTGTGTGTGTGTGTGTGTGTGTGTGTGTGTGTGCTTGCGCGTGTGTGTGTCACTGTGTGTCGGTCGGTCGGTCGGTCGGTCGGTCTGTCTGTTTTCTACTTTGATGTTGTGTATATTATGTCTTTCGATTTGATTCAGTCTATCAGCTTACTAAGTTGCTATCTTTTTATTTCTTCTTCTTCTTCTTCTTCTTCTTCTTCTTCTTCTTCTTCTTCTTCTTTCCTTATATGCCCACAAACATGTTGATGGTTATTGTGGCACTTTAGGTGGTGTTCGAAAAGTCCACATTTTAGCTCTGGTGACATGTCCTTATAATTCAACTGTTGCACTATCATTCTCTCAAAACAAAACAAGAACAAAAACACTAAAGAACTAGTTGACTGGTCAGTTGTTGGTGTTGCTTTCATCCGTTTGGCACATTTTCACTTAAAATTTATTTCTTCTTGTATTTCTTTAACTTGCCGTGTGAGTGATGATTAAAATAACTTCCGTTGGTGTGATTTGAAGGCCGAGACGGATGTCCCCGAGACGGATGTTCCAGACGGATGTCACCGAGACGGAGGATCCAGACGGATGTCCCTGAGACGGAGGATCCAGACGGATGTCCCCGACACGGAGGATCCAGACGGATGTCCCCGAGACGGAGAATCCAGGCGGATGTCACCGAGACGGAGGATCCAGACGGATGTCCCCGAGACGGAGGATCCAGACGGATGTCCCCGAGACGGAGGATCCAGACGGATGTCCCTCAACCGGATGATCCAGACGGATGTCCCTGAGACGGAGGATCCAGACGGATGTCCCCGAGACGCAGGATCCTGACGGATGTCCCTGAGACGGAGGATCCAGACGGATGTCCCCGAGACGGAGAATCCAGACGGATGTCCTCGAGACGGAGGATCCAGTCGGATGTCCCCGAGACGGAGGTTCCCAGACGGATGTCTCGGAGACGGAGGATCCAGACGGATGTCCCTGAGACGGAGGATCGAGGCGGATGTCCCGGAGACGGAGGATCCTGAGGGATATCCCCGAGACGGAGTGTGTGTACGTGTGTGTGTGTGTACGTGTGTGTGTCGCTGTGTGTCGGTCGGTCGGTCGGTCTGTTTTCTACTTTGATGTTGTGTATATTGTGTTTTTCGATTTGATTTAGTCTACTAAGCTTACTAAGTTGCTATCTATTTACTTCTTCTTCTTCTTCTTCTTCTTCTTCTTCTTCTTCTTCTTCTTCTTCTTCTTCTTCTTATATGCCCACAATCATGTTGATGGTTATTGTGGCACTTTAGGTGGTGTTCGCAAAGTCCACATTTTAGCTCTGGTGACAAGTCCTTATAATTCAATTGTTGGACTGTCATTCTCTCTATCTCAAAAACAAACAAAAAAGAACAAAAACACTAAAGAACTAGTTGACTGGTCAGTTGTTGGTGTTGCTTTCGTCCGTTTGGCACATTTTCACTTAAAATTTATTTCTTCTTGTATTTGTTTAAATTGCCGTGTGAGTGATGATTAAAATAACTTTCGTTGATGTGATTTGAAGGCCGAGACGGATGTCCCCGAGACGGATGTTCCAGACGGATGTCCCCGAGACGGAGGATCCAGACGGATGTTCCTGAGACGGAGGATCCAGACGGATGTCCCCGAGACGGAGGATCCAGACGGATGTCCCCGAGACGGAGGATCCAGACGGATGTCCCCGAGACGGAGGATCCAGACGGAAGTCCCTGAGACGGAGGATCCAGACGGATGTCCCCGAGACGGAGGATCCAGACGGAAGTCTCCGAGACGGACGACCAGGGCAGACTGGCACTGAGAATGTCCCTGAGATGGAAGGTCAAGATGGGTGGGCTCGCCATCTTGGCTTTTCTTCTCAGGGACATCCATGTGTGCCATCTGCCTTGGCCTTACGTTTGGAGACGGATGTCCCTGAGACGGATGACCGAGACGGAAGGCCACGACTGATGCCACAGACAGATGTCCCCGAGGCCGAAGGTCAAGACGGAGGTAAGGAGAGTGTGTGTGTGTGTGTGTGTGGTTGGGTTGGGTTGGGTTGATGTGTGTCCAGGAAAAAGTGTGCGGCAAGTGCGATATCTTCTGGTGTAATATATGTATGATGGTTTGTTTGTTTTTGTTGTTGTTGTTGTTGTTGTTGTTGTTGTTTTGATCCAGTATGACTGTTGATTAAGTTACGATGAGTTGAAAAAAATTTTGATTGAACGTTTCAGTCCGTCTGAATAATTCTGTTCTGTTGAAATCAATTAGCTTCTGGTATTTAGTTGAATTGTCACTTTATTGATGATTAAAATATATTATCTGGTCTTGACTTTGCAGGCCGCGTCGGATGTCCCCGAGACGGATGGCCAATACTGATGGCGATGAGACGGACGGCCAAGCCGGCACGCCGAGACGGATGGTGCAGACGGATGTCTCTGAGACGGAAGGCCGAGATGGAGGTCCCCGAAGCGGAAGGCCACGACGGATGCCAGAGACGGATGTGCCTGAGACGGAAGGAACAAATACGTGTGCCTGAGACAAATGGTACAGACCTGTGTCCCTGAGACAGAAGGCCAGAACGGGCGGCAGAGGATGTCCCCGTGAGGGAGATTTTGCGGACGGAAGGCCAAGGCGGACGTGCCTGAGATTGAACACCTATACGGATGCGCAGACGGTTGAATATCTTCTATAAACTGCGATCTTGTCCGTTGGCCGAGCGGTCCAGCAGACAGAAAAATTGGGACCCATATTTTCCAGTGCGATTCTGGTGCCTAAACCCAATACTGGAACTAGTGCAACTATAAGAGAGGTTGTACGAAACAATTCTAGTGTTTTCATTCGGGTAATGTTCTGAACATTTGAACATTTTTAATGATGCAGTCCGAAACCTCTTTGGTGGAAGGGATAATCACCCGCTGTGCTCTAGTTATACGCAGCTCCGAATCAGAATGACTGTTTTACGTAGTGTGTTTTGTACGTGCGCGTGGGCTTTTTGAGTGTGTTTTTCCTCACCGAGGTGGTCTGCTTACAGCATCGTTTGGTTGCAACATGGCCGGCTCCACGCACACAGTACCCCACGTATGTTGCTTCAGATAAAATGACGTTGTCAGTCGGTGCATGGTTGTGTGGTGCACACAGAACGTGCGCCCAAGACAGCAGCAGTTTCACACGGCACTCTGTGTATCTGTCTCTAAGAAAGAAGTAGGACTTTGATGCTCCATTTACCTTAAAAGTACAGGCTTGCTCTCCATTCTCATGAAAGGTAGCAAAAATCTTCAGTCAGCCACCGCTGATCGCATACAAACGCGACGCGAACGTCCGGTACATGCTGGTGTGAACTAAGCTGCGTCAGCCAACCACCAGAACACCAGGGACCATCAAGCAAAATGCGGAACATATCCCTTCCTCTGCACTAACTCCAACATCACTGGATGAACATCACGAAACAGTTCAACTGCTTGACGTACAACGTTGTATAGGTCATCCACTGTACCAAATGCGCTCAGCTCTACATCGGGGAAACTGGACGCACCTTCGACACCCGCTTCAAAGAACACGTTGCGGACATTAAACACCGGAGAGACAAACCTGTTACGAATCACTTCAGTCAAACTGGCGACACCATCCATAACATTTGCATAAAAGGACTGTAGCTTCTCTTTACAGACAGTGTGAATGACAGAAAAGACATGGAGACATAAACTTGGCAGCAGGAAACCAGATGGAAAGAATGAAAGACTATAACTAAACGTGGCTGTCACTTGGCTGTTGTCTATTTAGGACTTACGTGGATGTAACTATATTCTGTTCAATATTTAGGCTACTTTTTCTCTCTCTCAGTGGAACCCTGATGAAGGTTCAATTTTTCCTTCGATTATAATATCAGTAGGGTTCTCTCTGCCTCCGACTAACGTGTTTTTCATTCCCCGGGCACTCCGGTTTTCCCATTCATCCCATGGGATGTTTGGAACTGGAAGCATTTCTTCCTTTTCTAAGGTCGGACCTGTTAACCGGTTGCTTTGTTATGGTACACGCCTGTGTGATTTTGTGTTCTCGTCATTTTTATAACTTTTATATAACTGTGTGCGTTTGAATTGGTATACGTATAACTATATACATACCCGATACTTTTTTGAGTATGAATATTCTTCTTTTTTGTGTTTGATGTTCGTGTATGTATGCTTTGTTTTTATGTTTGTGTGGGGACTGGTTTAGTGGACTGACTTGAGAAAGGGTTTATTTAATGAGAAGAGTTTTGAACTGTGCATTTGCTTAAGACAAAGTAAAAATGGAAACAGACTGCACCATGTAAACTACGTGTTAGTGCGTTGCTCCGGATGAGTTTGCACTGACAGAGGCTGACTGCTGCAGACCTTCGTGTAAATGATATTTTAGGCAACGGAATGCTTTTGTGTAAATGATGTTTTAGGCAACGGAATGCTTTGTGTAAATGATGTTTTAGGCAACGGAATGCGTTGTGTAAATGATGTTTCGGGCAACGGAATGTTTTGTGTAAATGGTGTTTTAGGCAACGGAATGCTTTGTGTAAATAATGTTTTGGGCCACGGAATGCTTTGTGTAAATGTTTTAGGCTTTGCTTTAAGAAGCTTTGCTCAAGACCGATTTCTAATCAATTGTTAGAGCTTCATAGACATTAATTTTGTGGAATTGTGGCTTTTGGATCACTCTAGTGTCACTGTAGATGTGAATTTGCCTTGTATAGCAATTGTGCTCAGAAAACTTGAATTATTTGCTCCCACAATTTAAAGTGCAAAATCATCTTAACTGCTCTTCTTCTTTTTCAAAAGCACTATATACACTACAAATCAATTTGTTCTGTATACACATCCATGTGAATTTCAATAATTACATGAAGCGCGAATGCTCAGTGTTGTTGTTACGTGCCTGACACCTGACGTCTGACAGTAAAACTGTGTGAATCACATTTCTGACTTTGTTATGTGTGTGACTGTTACCGCAATAAAATTGTGGATCACACTTCTGACTTTGTTATGTGTGTGAGTAGGCAGAGTTGGTTACCGCCAACAACGTGCAGACATGCAATACCAAACCTGCTCCTCCCCCCCCTCCCTCCCCCCCCCCATGATGTACACTGACGCCATGGCGGCTGCAACCAGGCGGCAATCTGACGCCAAAATTACCCATATGTTCAAGAACCAAAATCAAGGCACGTTGTGAACATGATAACATTATAAACATACATTATTTACATCAATAAGAAACAATAGAACAACAAGTCATAGAAAAATAACTACTTACAGGCTCTCCCCTGAGATGAACACATGAACACCGGCCGCAACAGTAAACAAACAACCTGCCTCTGCAGGGGACACTGGGGGGAAGGGACGCTGCCGTGGTGAAGTGTTGCTTAATGTCCTCAGGTGTCAGTTGACATATTAGGGACAAGTTGTGACCAATGCCGCCAAAGCATGGTTCAATAATTCTTTACGTCCACGGAAACCAGAAGGCTCGTTAGGACGGACAGCCCAGGTCGTCCACCTCGACTCTCACACAGCTCCTGAACTATGAAGACGCTGCCGGCCAAGCACACAGGTTTTAACACCTTAGATAATTGGGGCCATAAAACCCCCACCCAATCAAAAAGGAAAAGGACCGGAAACAAAGGATTAAAGGGCCATGGCTCGGAACATGTATACAATGGGGGCGGGGATAGCTCAGTGGTTAGAGCGCCGGACTCGTGATTGAAAGGTCGCGGGTTCGAATCCCTGCTGGAACGGCGGGAGAATTTTCTTCTCCAGGGTCAACTTTCTGTGCTGACTCTTATTTCGGTATCCGTTCCACCCCCGTGTTACCACAGTAGCACGTAAAAAATCCCGGTCATTCTGCCAAAAGTGCAGGTGGCAGGTTACAGCTAAACACGCATACACCTTACGTATGTGGCTTTTATTGAACCGTGCTTCGGCATTGGTCACAACTTGTCCCTAATATGTCAAATGACATCTGAGGACATTAAGCATCAACTCATCATCATCATCATCAACATGTATACAATACACTCGGTTATATTTAGAAACCCTACCCCCTCTGCTGAAGACATTTGGGTGGGTGGAATGTGTGTGTGTTGGGGGGGGGGGGGGAGACTGTAAATTGTAAGCTGGAGTGTCATGAAGGTTTGGTTTACGGGTCAAAATCACAGCGAGGGTTCAGGATGCTTACGACTTTTACCCATTTGTTAGCTGTGGAACCATTTGCCTTCAAACCTTTTGTATATATCTAGGCTTGCCTGGCACCATGTAGTCAATTATGCATGCAGCTGTTGCCACTGACATGCAGAATATTGTGTGCACTACATTATATATATATATACACCATCCAGTCAGATCACATATGTAAATGTACCAGCTTATTCTGCCATTAAGGTTCTCAACTGACATTTTCTGTTCACTGACCTTTTACGTCAATGTACATGAACCAGCAGTTTATCCTGGCTCCAGGGTCCTCAGAACACACTTTTGATGACCTAATTATGTCCACAAGTGTCATTACTCTCAATGCAGATTTGATCTTAGCACTAGAAATGAATTCATTTTCTGCTGTTGATCTGAAATCATGAACCCCAGCTCTGCCAGCAATGATACACATATCCACTTTAAAATAAACATTAAAAATTGCATTTTAGAATTAAAAGAAATTGCTCACAAATAAAATGCTGTAAGGGTATAATTTAATCCCAACTATAATTGTGTGTACTGAATCTGTGTAATGAAGATATACTGTCCTGCAAGATTCACTTGTATTTCTTATTTCAGTTCAAAATGAACATGCTCAGTATGCATGCATGCGTGTGTGTGTGTGTGTGTGTGTGTGTGTGTGTGTGTGTGTGTGTGTGTGTGTGTGTGTGTGTGTGTGTGTGTGTTATTTATGCTGTTTTTTGTTGCCAAGACAGAATTTACATCAAGATCAATATTGTTTTACCAGCATTATTCCTGCTATGATCCAGGCATGGCAATGGAGATGATGACTTGCATCCATGGGGTAGCGTAGCTCATTAGACAGGACTGCCAAGTGTTACTACACTTGAAGTAAACATAGTGCTTATCATCCATGTAAACCATAAGGCTTATTAGGGATGGGGAGAAGGGGGAGGAGTATGGAGGTGGGGAGGAGGTATGTTATATACCTATTACTACACTGTCACCACCATAATGACTCCTGCATTAAGAATGGAAATGATGACAGCCATTTTAATGTTTCATTAATTGTGAGGGACAAAGTTACAAGGCAGTGTCCACAGACCACAACTTTTGAAGAGAAAGGATGCCAAAGCGGATTTGAACCAAGGTCCCTCTGCTTACTAGCCTAATGCCCTACCACTAGGCCAAACTGACCCATGCTCCAGACTTGAAGTAAACATGTTGCTTTACATCCACAGTAGTGAAGTGGCTTATTAGGGATGGGCCAGACTTGAGATTCATTTTCTCATGTTATGATTACTTACACTACAGCAGAATAATTTAGCAGTGTTATGTGTACTTATAATCTTGTTTTGTGCAACAATGTGAAAGTGCAGTTTGGTGCATTTTAGCTGGATTTCTTTTGCCAGGAGAATATTTGTATGCACACATTTTAAATGGAACTAGGTAACAGAAATGATGGACCTTGTCACCCTGTAAAATTCATGTTTTGCATGTAAACTGCCATAGAACACCTAAAATGTCATTAAAAGACTGTGTTCATGTTTGCATGCAGCAACTTTAGTTAAAATACTATACAGAAACAGTGCTGGAATGTTACCTGAAACAGCACTCACAGTGTGCAAAAAAACAAAAAAACAAAACTTGAATACTGAAATAGTCATGAATATTTGCCCAAACTGTGTATACTGTAGTTCTAAAAACAGATCAGCAAAGTGTGTATGTGTACCACGCCAGTAGCAGTTACTCCAGTTGATCTTTAATTTATATCCCTAGTAGGTGTAATGGTATGGTGTAATGGTTTGTAGATTATGTCACACACACACACACACACACACACACACACACACACACACACACACACACACACACACACACACACAGATCTATACAACTTGAGTGACAGTGACACACTGTTCTGTCAACTCCTTTATTTTGATGTTTAACAGTACACAGAGCACGGAGCACACATCTTGAGACAGCTGCTGATGCTGAAGTAGGGAGGAACAGCTAGGGGTGAACACAGCCGAGGCATAGCCAAAATTTAGGTGTAGGGGAGTGGGGTTGGGGGTTGAGGGAAGCAGGTTGGAAGCATGAGTGAAGAGCAGCAAGTCAGAGGTTGCTATAACAACTTTTACACCAACCAACCAGGAAAGGGGGGCGGGGATAGCTCAGTGGTTAGAGCACCGGACTCGTGATTGAAAGGTCGCGGGTTCGAATCCCTGCTGGAACGGCGGGAGAATTTTCTTCTCCAGGGTCGACTTTCTGTGCTGACTCTTATTTCGGTATCCGTTCCACCCCCGTGTTACCACAGTAGCACGTAAAAAATCCCGGTCATTCTGCCAAAAAGTGCAGGTGGCAGGTTACAGCTAAACACGCATACACCTTGCGTATGTGGATTTTATTGAACCGTGCTTCGGCATTGGTCACAACTTGTCCCTAATATGTCAAATGACATCTGAGGACATTAAGCATCAACTCATCATCATCAACCAGGAAACAGTGTAGGCTCTCCCCTGAGATGAACACAGGCCGCAACAGTAAACAAACAACCTGCCTCTGCAGGGACACTGGGGGGAAAGGGAAGCTGCCGGCCCAGCGCACAGGTTTTAACACCTTAGATAATTGGGGCCATAAAACACCCACCCAGTCAGAAAGGAAAAGGACCGGAGAGAAAGGATTAAAGGGTCATGGCCCGGAACATGTATACAATACACTCGGTTACATAGGTAAACACGCACTTTAGGTAAAGTGCATGTTTACCGAAGTTTAAACTCATACAATACTACATTACTAGGAAGCAATTTTATTCTCCGGTGTTAACTTTCTGTGCAGACTCCTCTTTTGCGGGATATATCCACTCCACCTTGTTAGTGTGTTACCGCAGTAGCATGTAGAGTACCCTTATCAGTTTTGCCAGTAGTGTAGGTGGCAATTTACAGCTAAACACGCACACACCCCTTTCGGTGTGAAATAGCCAATCGTCTCGAGTTTCTACAGAAAGAAGTTGGTCGCCAACATGGAACATAACACACAAAACGTACACCTAAACTTTACGTACAACCTTTTCTAAATCATTCAAACTTCAGATATAATGTGTTATGAACTGTAAATCCTTCTAGTGATGTTGGGTACTGAACTTTAAATTCTTTCGCTGCTGCTGATGTGTGTCGTGCACACTCCACGGTTTGCACACCTGAAAACATGCTGTTGTTTTTCTCATTGAAAGAAACTGTAAAGATCTAAAAACACATCTGGGTGAGTGGCAAACAATCGTAGCCCATTTATCGCCAAAGAAGGCTGGGCCAGACGACACGTTTCCGCGCACTGGCTGCGCAAATCACAAATCAACGGAAGGGAGACCACTTATATATATATATTTATTTATTTATTGTAGGGGAGTGGGAATGGTGAGTTGAGGGGAAGCAGGTTGGAAGCATGGATGAAGAGTCACAAGTCAGAGGTTGCTATAACATAACTGTTATTTGTACACCAACCAACCAGGAAACAGTGTCTGTTTTAGAAAAGACACAAGCAAACAAAACATTTAGAACATGAAAGCAAATGTAAAGTATAAACAACAGCAATTATCTAATAACAACAGTAAACATGTAGTTTACCTGTAGGTTACTATAATACGTGACAAAATGATTAATTATCAAGCACATAAATCGTGTGCTTGACTTACACTTAAAACCCGTACCTCACAGTCACGGTGAGTATACAAGAGACGGCCAGTCAATTAACTGATGAACTCCCAGTATAATAGTATACAATAAATTAACAGTGAAGAACGCGGATTACCAAGCTCATTCTTAACTAAACAGGAAGAGTGAGATAATCGTTACAGCAGTTCCACTTAAGCACACAACGAGATGGATAGTGACACAGGTGGCATTTGGGACCATGCCGTAAGCGGGAGGAAGTCAGTCATAAACTGACCGGCTCCGCCTCGTTACTCAAAGCGTTACAGCATGTCACTGTTACTGACTAGCAGAGCATATCTGTGAACAACGTCAAGCGTCTTACAGGAAGCGGGTAGCGCAGCAAGAATCTAAACTGCTGATCTGGCTGCGCCTATTGCCACCACTGACGCGCATCACCGGCTAGTTCGGGTACACGCACAAAGACCCGGAAAGGGTTTACAAGCTAAGTAGAGTGAAAGTCTGCATGCCCAAGACTCGGCCATACAAAAGCCGGATCAAAACAGAAATAACATGTCTCACAGTTTTTACAATCACCCATATGCATTAAACCATATTCGACTAGTAAACTGAACATTCCACAACTATGAAGTCAACATCTTCTTCAAAGTGTTAGCCATAATATACCACCGATTTCATGTAGAAAAATCGGTAGGAAGGAAACTAAAAGATCGGTAGGAAACTAATCAAATAAGTTATGCCGCACTGACAAAGTACCCATACTTTAGAGGGATAACTGCATCGGCAAAGCATCACTCAAACTGAACATCCAACAATGGCAACATAACATACTAGCTACATTTTGGAAACACTGGTCATCCTGTGGCATAAAGGCTTAACGCAACCAGGCGGCAATCTGACGCCGAAATTACCCACGCATTTAAGAATCAAAATCAAGGCACGTTGTGAACATGGTAACATTATAATCATACATTATTTACATCAATAGAATAGAATAACAAGCCATAGAAAATAACTACTTACAGGCTCTCCACTGAGATGAACACTGGCCGCAACAAACAACCTGCCTCTGCAGGGACACTGGGGGAAAAGGGACGCTGCCGGCCCAGCACACAACTTTTAACACCTTAGATAATTGGGTCATAAACCCCCCACCCAATCAAAAAGGAAAAGGACCGGAAAGAAAAGATTAAAGGGTCATGGCCCGGAACATGTATACAACGGGGGGGCGGGGATAGCTCAGTGGTTAGAGCACCGGACTCGTGATTGAAAGGTCGCGGGTTCGAATCCCTGCTGGAACGGCGGGAGAATTTTCTTCTCCAGGGTCGACTTTCTGTGCTGACTCTTATTTCGGTATCCATTCCACCCCCGTGTTACCACAGTAGCACGTAAAAAATCCCGGTCATTCTGCCAAAAAGTGCAGGTGGCAGGTTACAGCTAAACACGCATACACCTTACGTATGTGGATTTTTATTGAACCGTGCTTCGGCACTGGTCACAACTTGTCCCTAATATGTCAAATGACATCTGAGGACATTAAGCATCAACTCATCATCATCAACATGTATACAATACACTCGGTTACATATGGCACCGGCTTTGGTATCTTTGGCTGGGAAAAATACACCCAAGCTATAATGATAAGCAGTGAGAAATAAAGAGAGCAATGCGATAAAAATAAAATAAAATAAAAATTGTTTTTATCAGATAACAGATTCAGAAAGTCAATAACGATCTGTCAAATCATTGACAGTGTGGACAATCACTTTGGTGAATATCTTTGACATTTCCTAGTTGTTCGTCTGTATTCTTGGCATAATAGCAAAGAGCCTGCTGACTGCAAGCTGATACATGAAACTGTCCAGCATGCTGAATTAAGCCAAACCAGAGATGCGATCCGGTGGCATCAGGCTACTAAACCTAAACTGTTTTACTGAGACATAACAAAGGCAAAGCTGGTAAGTTTTACATTATTATTATTGATCGCTTTTATATAGCGCTATTATCCGTTTTCGAGCAGACTCATTGCGCTCGCATGTGATTCTACATGAGTGAATAGCTTTTTATAGCGCGTTTTTGAATATCCACCGAAGTGGTGTACTTACAGCGCTGGCATGGATGGTGCCACATGAAACTGCTGCCACCTCGGCGCTTTCTGTGTACACCATACAACCATGCACCATGTCACTTCATGCAAAGCCACATACATAAAGTGTATGCGTGTTTAGCTGTAACCTGCCACCTGCACTTTTGGCGGAATGGCCGGGGTCTTTTACGTGCTACTGCAGTAACACAGGGAGGGAACGGATACCGAAATAAGAGTCAACACAGAAAGTTACCCTGGAGAAGAAAATTCTCCCGCCGCTCCTGCAGGGATTCGAACCCGCGACCTTTCGATCACGAATCCGGTGCTCTAACCACTGAACTATCCCCGCCCCCGTACATACATCGGGCATGTTTCTCGCCTATCTTCCATGGGTATAGAGTACTGTGAAACTGATTTCAGGTTAAATGGAGGTAGACCAGTGAATAAGACAGCACCTGTAGCGGTTTAGTGGAAGTAGTTTATTGAGATTTGAACATATGTGCATTTTTGTAAAAGGTTGCTTAACTTTTGAACTTTAGTATATTCTATTCTGTGACGTCATCCATTAATGCAGGTGTTAAACATTCTCTGTGAATCTCTCAGTCGCCATGATATAATTGGTGGTAAATGAAGCACTTTTGTTCAATATTTGTACACGAGCATTGTACAAAATTATGCAACGTGACATTTTTCTTTTTTAATCTTCATTAATCCCACACGCGTAATTCAGGCCACCATACCTGGGTAAGACAACAGCAGCCGCAAGAGCAGTGCTACCCATTGATACCAGCATGTGCAGTATTTCTGTGCATCCAAAGAATGGTATAGCTGCCTGTTGTTTGGGATGTGTAGGGGACACGCCCATTTTAATACATACCATTAAAGGACAAGTCCACGATTAGGGGTGATTTTTGACACGATTTCCGTTAAAGCTCGCTGAGAACGATGATGTAGGTGAAACTGTGATCTGAGGGTTATAAATGCATGAAAAAAAGGCATTTTCTGTCGTACCGAAACCGTCGTCATGACGCCCAAATCACGTGACCATATGCCTGCTACGTCACTCTGGGGAGTCGCTGCAAAATGGCCAACTCGAGCTCCAAAGACGAAACTGAGACTTTGCCCGAGAGACCCACAGGGATACATCCGTATCAGTTTGAGCCTGCCAGGCAGGATTTTGAAAGAGTACCAGAACATCATGTCAGCTTCGAAGCAAACCCCATGCGGTAATTCCATGGGGTTTGCGAAATCGCACTCACTGAAGTGCTCGCTACACAAATGGGCGTGATGCGGCGCAGCAAGAAAGTCAGCTCGTTTGAATTGTATAAACTTAATCCACTTTCGCCTCACTGCGGGTCGATTGCGCGGGAGCTCGTGCATTGTTATACCTGGGGTCGTCTGCGAATTGTTACAGTTCGCGGCAACAAATCGACCACACACATACACAGTTTACTGAAGAATCTAACATGGCAACCGCACTGACTCCCCAGACTGACGTCACTTCCGGGGAATCCTACAGAAAATAAAATCGATTAAAAACCCTTTTTTTTTTTTTTTTTTTTTTTTTTTTTTCATTAAATCTGAAACTAGTGACTCATTTGTCAATCATTTCGATGGTCATTTTGCATACTTAAAAACCTTGCACTTTTACTTTAAGCTGCTATGTACCATCTCAGATAATCCCTAAAAGCAGAGTAGTTCATCTTGCAGACAAGCAGATATTGAAAAGACACATACTGAGCTATCCAAATATCATTGTCTCCAAGAATCCCCCCCCCCCCCCCGGGGGGGGGGGGGGGAGGGGGGAGGGTTTCGATTCCTGGCCCATGGACTAATAAAGAGTGCCACATCAGTGGTGTAACCACTTCTGTGGATATTCAAAAAACAACAACAACAAAAACGCGTTATAAAAAGCTTGTCACTCATGTAGAACCACAGGCGAGCGCAGTGCTGGAGCCTTAACGGGCGGGGGGAACACTGGCTGGTTTTTTGTTTTGTTTGTTGTTGCACAGCATTGGTTTCATGCTATTCATAGCCAAAATCCGAGCCGAACCTTGGGCCAGGACACCCGAGACTTAGCCTAGCGATTTCGCGCGGGACTATACTGCCTGTTTTTATTGTCGACAGGTTAGTGTTTTCACGACTAGTGACCTCGTCGAGATTGCTTGGATGTTGCAGAAGTAAAACACAACGAATCACATCCAGAATCTGGGCCTGCCATGCATGCTTACCGATCATTACACGTGGGAACTACGTCGCAAGGAAATGAACGAAGCTTGTCAGTGTGCATGCCCTGATGGGATAGCCCCGTCTAAAATTAGCACGTAGTGACACGGGACTGACGTTTTAATTTTGCTCTCAGCGCAAAGTCAGCCACTTTTGTCTCGGCATCTGTCAGGTGGATACGTTAGTGTAGGTAGTCGAAGTCGCTTCGCCAGGCCACACCGGCTCTCAACCAAAGAGCGGGAAAGGGTCTAATTACGATGAGGTGACGTCACCTCGCGTGAACTGCCCATCTGTCACAGCGAAGTCCACTTCATGGGAAAGTGTCAAGTGGACTGGCAGCCAACTAAGGGCCTGTGGAACTCTTTAAAGTAATGACCAGGGTCTCCTCAGCTTTTCAGGACGCGATTGGTGCTGGAACCTTAACGTGACAGGGTATCAACATGTGTGTGTGTGTGTGTGTGTGTGTGTGTGTGTGTGTGTGTGTGTGTGTGTGTGTGTGTGTGTGTGTGTGTGTGTGTGTGTACACCTTAAGTGGAGGAATGATGTCGAATACCAGTGATTGGAGTTTAAATCCTCTCCTCACTTTCCCTGCTGTAGAGTACTGCCGACGCAGACACCGATGCTAGGAGCCCAGCGCTACCAGAAATTCTCTCTCTCTCTCTCTCTCTCTCTCTCTCTCTCTCTCTCTCTCTCTCTCTCTCTCTCTCTCTCTCTCTCTCTCTCTCTCTCTCAACAAACAAAACAAACAAAAAACAAAAAAATCAAGAAGTGTGTGTAACTTTAGTTCTAAGTCCGGTGTGCAGTGCAAGTAGCAAGGCTGACACAGTGGAGTAACCTCCTACTCAAAAATATAAATATTGACGGAGTTTTTGTTGTCGGTAGAAAGATCAAAGATCAAATGACAATTTGCAAAAGAACTTCGACCACATTGTCTACGTGACCATTGAGAGTACCTGGGGAAAATAATAATGACGAAAACTTGTTAGGCGCATAGTATGCCATAAACACCAGTACGCACTATACAATGAAACAGTTTGACCCCCCTCCCCCACAAAAACAAACAGTCAATGTCATCAAACCATAGCAGTCTTCCATCAAACGTTACAGGATATCCACAACACATGCTCAAAGCACAAGATTATTCAACACCTACGTGATCATAATTTTAATGGTGACCACTGTGACCTTTTAAACACACATCACATCATGTATCCTTTCTTTAATTATCTGCCAACACTGATTTATGCTGGTATCAAGAATACAACTCCAGTCGAATTCCTCAAATTCTGTCCTCATCTGTGCAAAGTTACCCTTGGCCTTGCTCAAATCATACTTAAATTCTTGTTCTTGTTCCTTTTCTTCACACACACATATAATAATGAGAATACCAGTGTTTCATTATCACTTTTTCCTGGAGATAAGTGTTCAGTACCAGATACCATGCTCTCCTCGTTTACCAGTACTAGGCCAAGCAGATTTGAGGTATGTCTTTCTCTCTTCAGTTTTTTCTTCTTTTTTTCGTCTTCATTTTTTCATATTTTTTTTTCACCGTCTGTGTCAGAAACACATCCCTGACACATTCAACAAACTCGTCCTTGTTGTTAGACCATTCACCATCCCATCTAACTGAAGGGTTGTTAAAATCTCCAACAATGTAAATCTTGTCATAATTGTTCAATCAGTCACTTTTCATTAGTTTAAGTAGTTCTTGTGTGTTTTTCTCTGCAGAATTTGGGCTTTTATAGATGCGTCCAGTCAAAACCCTTTCTTCATTTGTACTTGTAAAATTACACCATACGCGCTCCTAAAAGACCGAACCATTGAGCTCTTCACATTCTGCTGCATGGAATGACTTGCTTCTGTAAATAGCAACTCCTCTTTTAACTTGTTAGTGTTAACAAGGAGTAATCTGTACAGTTTATCAGTACATACAGAGTGCTCTTGCTCTGCGCCACTGAGAAGTTAGTTATTTTTAGACACGGAACTGACGGCAGAACCCAACCCATACATGTATGTACGTCGTCACATGTTAACCGGGATCAGAGCTACTGATAAAAACTTCGCCCTGTGCGCCCTGTCCCCAGCAGTCCGTGTGCACGCAAAGCAACCCTGAAGAAGAAGGCTTCCGCTATATCGTTCGCCTGCTCCGGCAAAATTAGCCTTCATCATTCTCATGCCTTTTAGATTTAGAGGTAAGTTTCAAATCATTCCCCCAAAAAACTAACACTGAAACCAAACCTGTCGAGGGATTTATTTATATTTATTTTTAAGCAGTTTTTAAAAATTTCCGGGGCAAATTCGCTGTGCCTGTGGTTCGATGTCTCTTCCAGCTAATAACAAGCTCATCTTTCTTTTTTGTGACAATGTAGACACCCCGATCATCGAGGATCTCACTGGGGTAAAATCCAAAGAGACGGTCGGAAATTCCTGGACCGTTTTAAAAGTTATTCTGGGTCACATATATCATCACAATCATTAAATGAGGTCCATACCTATCAATTACAGCCGAAATCCGATACAAAAGGTGAGTGTTTTTTTCATCATATATTTTTGTCTTTGATTGTTTCGAGTTGGCTTCACGGACTGCAAATGGCGAACGAAGTGCTGCTAGGTAAGCGGCTTCGTTAAACAAGCTGGGGCAATTAAAAACCACGAAAAATGTACGGGGGGAGGGGGGGGGGGGGAATGCAATCTGAGAACGTTGAGTCGTGAGTACGATTGTCTTGCCAAAATCGGCACTAAGGAAGAGTTCACGTTGTTACTGGAAAACTAGGTCAAACGTCAAAGGGCAACATGC
>OY757555.1:7868906-7892145 GCA_963584105.1 Alviniconcha strummeri | reverse complement strand
TTCTTCTTTTGACGGCCAGGAATTTCTCCATTTTTAGTTTTTTTGTAAGGGCTATTGTTGAGCAGCTAGCAGGTGATAGTTGGTAGGTGGTATGTGCAGCATACTGCCATGCGGCACGTGGTGTTTATCATTGTGCATTTTTGTTTAACATTTGTTTCTGAAAAAATTCTCCAACAGTTAGTTTAAAAAAAAAATGTAAAAGGACGATCTCTTCGAATTAAACAACAACACACACACACACACACACACAAAAAAAAAAAAAAAAAAAAAAAGATACCAGAATGTTTGAGCCTTGTATGCTATTTTTTCTTTTTTCTTTTCAGTTGGTTTGTTTGCTAAAAAAAAAAAAAAAAAAAAGTAAAGGGACGATCACTTCGAAAAAAAAGAGAACAACATGGAAGTGCTGATAAATGTACCACTCGGAAACTTGACACAAATCCAAGGGGAAAACTGCAGCAACAGGACTGATTATACTGGTGGGTAATTAGCCCAGCTGTTTCTGTTTTTATTGTTTATACCCCGAAGAGAGGTCTTGCCCTTTCTGTCTTGTAATTTTTCAGCTTATAGTCCATTCTTCTAATTTCTGTCTTCTTTTTGTTGTTATTATTTCTCCCGAAACATCTCCAACATTTTCAAGTTTTGTTTTTGCTTGTTTTGTTTTTTGTATGGCTATTGTTGAGCAGCTAGCAGGTGATAGTTGGTAGGTGGTATGTGCAGCTGGCTGCCATGTGGTACTGGTATTTGCCATTGTGCGCGTTTGTTTATCGTTTTTCCATCCACCCCCCCCCCCCTCCCACACGCCCCTTATTTAGTATTGATAAATTAGACGGATGGTTGACAATACCAATATGCTCAAGCCTTGTATGCTATTTTTGTTGTTTTGTTGTTTTTGGTTTGTTTGCTTGTTTTTTTAACAACAACAATAGTGAAGGGACCAACGCTTCGAAAATTTGTGTTTGATGTTTGTGTTTTTTGTTTATATTGTGTATGGTTCCTTTTGTTGATTTGTCCCGATATAGCGTAATGGCTGACTGGGCGTAAAACACCAAGTTACTTACTTATTCCTTTTGTTGATTTGTCTTGAAAGAGCACGAGCGGGAACTGGCAGAACCCGTCATCATAAACGACTGCCAACTGATTGATGATACTGGTGGGTAATTAGCCTAGCTGTTTCTGTTTTGATTCTTGTTTAGATTGTGTTTGTTTTTGTTTTTTGTTTTTACCCCGAAGCGATCGCCCTGATATAACCGCACTGGTTGACTGGGCGTAAAACACCAAATTACTTAGCCCGAAGAGAAGACTAGGATGTCTGATGTGCGTCGCCTGTCTGGAATCTCAGGGCTGTTGTTTTATTCCCCTTTCCTATCTCCTCTTTTATTTTTATTCCTCGTCCTCTTGCTCTTTCTGTCTTGTCATTTTTCAGCTTGTAATCCATTATTCTAATTTCTGTCCTCCCCCCACCTTTTTCAAGGGGGTGTGGGGGGTGGGGGTGGGGATCTCTTACCACGAAGAGAAGACTAGGATGTCTGATGTGTGTCGCCTGTTTTTATTGTTTTCATCCTGATGAGACAAAGTTGTCTGGAATCTCAGGGCTGTCATTTGATTCCCCTTTCCTATCTCCACTTTCATGTTTCTTCCTAGTCCTCTTTCTCGCTCTGTCATTTTTCATGATATAGTCCATTCTTCTAATTTAAAAAAAAAAAAAAAAAAAAACGGTTGGGGTGTGTGTGTATTTGACGGGGTGGGGGTGGGGGGAGTTCCAGAAAATTCTTCAACATTTGTAGTTTTTCTGTATGTCCATTGTTGATCAGATAGGAGGTGACAGTTGGTATGTGGTATGTGCAGCATGTTGTTACGTGGCACTGTTATTTGCCGTTGTGCATTTTTTTAAACGTATTTCTGTTCACACACACACCCATCCACCCCTCCGCCCCGACACCCACGCCCCCTTTTTCTTTCCCTTGTTTACTCTAGTATTGATAAATTAGACGGAATGGTCAACGAAGCCTTGTATGTTATTTTTTGGTTTCTTTGTTTGCTTGTTGTTGTTTTTTTTTTTGTTTTTTTTAGCAACAACAGTAGTGAAGGGACCATCTCTTCGAAAATTGATGTTTGTGTTTTTTGTTTATATTACGTATGTGTTCCTTTTGTTGATTTGCCTTAAAAGAGCTCAAGCCGAAACCGCTGGAGCATCTGCAGCCCGGAGAGCTCATAAAATTCGAATGTGGAAATTCCAGCCATTGGACTGTTTATACGGGTAGGTAATTCGCCTAGCTGTTACTGTTTTGATTGTTTTTACCCTGAAGAGAGGACTAGGATGTCTGAATGACTCGCCTGTCTGGAATTTCAGGGCTGTCATTTCATTCCCGTTTCCTATCTCCTCTTTGTTTTTCTTCCTCGTCCTCTTGCCCTTTCTGTTTTATCATTTTTCAGCTTATAGTCCATTCTTCTAATCTGTTTTTTTTTTTTTTTTTTTTTTTTTTAAATCTTCAGAAAATTCTCCAACATTTTAGAACTTTGTAAGGCTATTGCCAAGCAGCTAGGATGTGACAGTTGATAGGTCATATGTGCAGCATGCTTCCATGTGGCACTGGTATTTGCCGTTGTGCATTATATTCTCCGGTCCTATATCGCATCAACTTTCAGTGCTATGTATTTTGATGAAAATCTTTTTCGCATGCCGGTGCGAAAATAAAATAAACAAAAAGGGTTTCAAATTTGGTTCCTATTATTGATCGTTTTTAAGTGAAATCATGGCAGTAAAGGGTTTAATAACAACAATAGTGAAGGGACCAACTCTTTAAAAATTGGCGTTTGATGTTTTTTGTTTTGTTTGTATTATGTATGGGTTCTTTTTGTTGATTTGCCTTTAAAGGACAAAAGCAGAAACTGCTGAGTGATCTGCAACTCGGAGACATGATCACACAAATCTGCAGCGGCCGTTGGGAAGTTCTTAGGGGTATGTAATTTGCGTAGCTGTTTCTGGTTTGATTGTTTTTACTTACTTACTTCGACGTCTGATGTAACTCGCATGTCTGGAATCGCAGGGTTGTCATTTGATTCCCATTTGCTATCTCCTCTGTTATTTTTCTTCCTAGTCCTCCTGCTCTTTCTGTCTGGTGATTTTTCTGTCCATTTTTCTAGTTTCTGTCTCTTTTTTGGTGTGGTTTTGTTTGATCTGCAGAAAATTCTCCAATTTAAAAAAAATGGATATTGTTGATCAGATAGGTGATAGTTGGTAGGTGCTATGTGCAGCATGCTGTTATGTGGCACTGGAATTTGCCGTTGTGCGTTTGTTTAACATTTGTTTCTGTCCATCCCACCTGCCCCCCCCCCCCAACTCCCTCCGCCCTCCCCCCAACCCTTCCCCCCTCGCCCCCCTTTGTTTACTCTAGTATTAATTAGACGGAACTGTCGACGATACCAGCATGTTCTAGCCTTGTATGCTATTTTTTGGTTTGTTTGTTTGCTTCTTTTTTTAACAACAACAACAGTGAATGGACCAACTCTTCGAAAATTTGTGTTTGATGTTTGTGTTTTTTTGTTTATATTACTCTGGGTTCCTTTTGTTGATTTGCCTTGAAAGATGAGATGCTGAAAAAGCTGAGAGATCTGGAACCCGGAAACTACTGCCACCCTGCTGATTATACTGGTGGGTAATTAGCTTAGCTGTTTCGGTTTTTGTTGTTTTTTTACCCCGAAGAGAGGACTGGGATGTCCGATGAGACTCGCTTTTCTGGAATCTCAGGCCTGTCATTGATTCTGCTTTAATATCTCCTCTTTTATTTTTCTTCTTCGTCCTCTTGCCCTTTCTGTCTTGTCATTTTTCAGCTTATAGCCCATTCTTCTAACGTACCGGTTGACTGGGCGTAAAACACCAACTTACTTACTTACTTACTTACCATTCTTCTAAAAAAATCTTTCTTTCTTTTTTGTTTTGTTTTTGGTCTTCTGAAAATTCTCCAACATTTGCAGTTTTTTGCATGGCTATTGTTGAGCAGCTAGGAGGTGATAGTTTGTAGGTGGTATGTACAGCTTGCTGCCTTGTGGCACTGGTATTTTCCATTGTGCGTTTAATGTTTGTTTCTCCCCCCCCCCCCACCCATGCTCCCCCCTCCCCACCTCCCCTTTACCCCATTGGTTATTCAAGTATTCATAAATTAGACGGAATGGTCGACGATACCCGCATGCTCAAGCCTTGTATGCTATTTTGTTGTCGTTGTTTTTTGTTTGTTTATTTGTTTGCTTATTTTTAACAACAATAGTGAAGGGACCAACTCTTGAAGGATTTGTGTTTGATGTTTGTGTTTTTGTTTATATTACATATGGGTTCCTTTTGTTGATTTACCTTGAAAGAGCACAACCGGAAACTGCTGAGTGAACTGCAACCCGGAGACTTGATAGAGATCCCCAGGGGACTCTACAGCCACTGGGCTGTTTATGTGGGTGGGTAATTAGCCTGTTTCTGTTTTCATTGTTTTTACCCCGATGAGAGGACTAGAATGTCTGATATGACTCGCCTGTCTGGAATCTGAGGGTTTACATATTATATACACGATAAGAGTTTTGAAATGTGCAGTTGCCTATGACAGACTTTGTTATTATTGGGTAAGATGTTTATTCTAGACATTATCTTTTCCTTATTGTTCTTTAGCATTATTTTCCTTTATCTGTGGTTAATTCTACCAAATATGACCAATCATAGTGGAGTAACAATAGCAACAGTCCGTCATCTAGAGTTCACTCAAACAGAGACAAATCAGTGAAACCTCCGTCCTTGCCATTTTTACAAGGAATATCCAGACCGACCAAAGGACTCAGAAATACAATACATTCTGACACGTTGGCACCCAGTGCAAATATGAAGACAAAGGAGAAAAACCTTCGCAAGAAACGTTCCAGAAAAAGAAAAGGGAAATAAACAAAAGAGGCAAATGTACATACAAATCCTCAGCAAGAATGAACCCGTAATAAAAGCAGAAGAGGAAGAGGGGGAAGAGAAAAAGAAGAGCAACCGAATGGACATGGTAAGCACGGAGAAAAGAAAGGGGGGGGAAAAAAAAAAAAAAAAAAAAAAAGAGAGAGAGAGAAAAAGGAGGTATAAAACTATTGAACTACCAACAAATACCCCTGTCTTGCCTAAGAAACAAAACAAACGGGAGGCAAAAAACAATGGAAACAGCCGAGAGAGAAGCAAAAGCTGAAAGGTAAACAGAAACTCGTGTGGCCTGCGCACACATTTTAGACCAATGAAAACCGGGCTTCTGGAAAAATAGCGATGCTCTCACATGGCCGCGCCGAAGCTCACGGCATGAGTCAGTCGACACCGCAGATTGTCCCTAATATGTTGTTTAGCATCTATGCTCTTTAGCATCTAAGGACATTAAGCAAAAAGAAAGAAAGAAAGAAATACTGACACAAGAGAAAAAACAAGTCACAGACCAAGCACGTCTCTCGAAGTCACGCAGTGGACTAAAACCAAGGCCAACCATTGGTCAATCTCCTGTCCACGCTGACGAGTAGCTAGTGCACAGCATGATACCAAAAACTGAGAGGTACAATGATACCCTGAAACAAGCGCTAACGAGACAAAGACAGAAAGCCTAACACGAATGCCTACGGCAGAAAAGGCCGTGAAAGAAAGAAACTGTACACAAATGCCTGTGGCAAAGAAAGAAAGACCAAACCACAAATGCCTGTGACAAAGAAAGACCAAACCACAAATGCTGATGGCAAACGAAAAATGGCTGCCCTAATCAGGCAAGCAAACAGCTGACACCAAGATGAAAGAAACAAAACAGCTGAAACCACCTCAAAAACCCAAACGGTGGCCTACCTGCGAGCGTAAGGCGGAAAAACACCACCAATCACAAGTCTAACAGACTACTGTCTGCAACAAACGAGTGTCATCGAGTACAGTCAAAGCCATAAGAGCACAGAAGCAAAAATAACTGTACCAACGATAACTAACCCGTCATTAACCCGGCTTCCATCTAAAAAACAAAGGCTGCAGACTGATAAAGCAAATCGCTAATCAGGACTACCGATGACAAAGCATCAGGATGTAAACAAATGCAGACGAAAAGAAGAAAGCAAAATGGCTGCCCTAATCAGGCAAGCTAACAGCGGGGACGAAATGGCCGATAGGCCACAGACAAAAAAAAAAAAAAAAAAGACTATGATGGAAGTGGGGGGAAAAAAATCTGAAAAGAAAGAGAAGGCAAGAAATGTCAGAGACCAACGTGACAAAGGCTGGATACACGTAATCCGTGTGCACGATACAACCCACTTAGCAGTGACAACAACACTGTGGGGCAGCAGACGCTCACGAACTGCCCCACACAAAGAAAGAACAAACAGTCTCGTTAAACATCGAGACTACCCCCTCACTCGTACACCGTAAATGAACGCTATAACTCGAGAAACAAAAGGGCAAGCAAAGAGAAGAAACAGAGAATGGCAAGAACCGCTTTATTGTGGGTGACTACCGCTCCAGGGAACCAGTATGCTCCATAAATAAGACCTCCCCACCCTACAGGACAACGCAAACAACAACGCCTCTTTTTTTCCATAAGGTGGTTGGGGGGCTGGGACCGGGCATACCAGTTGAACAGTTCTTAAAACCCCTTCCAGCAAACAAAAGACAAATAAATGGACCCGTTCCCACCAATTGAGTCTTAACTCGGAGCCAGCTTACTGTGCTACAGGCAAAAGCAGCCAGTAAGGGTCTATCTGGGTGTTTTCAGATTTTTGCGAAATTAAAGTCCATAAGCATTCAGCTCTGGTGTGTTTGTACTGATATGCTCGGAGAAGTTGAATAAATATGTTTAAAACGCATTTTATGCACCCTGCCCGGCATAAATTTTACTCATTTTAAGCTGAGAGCATGGGATTAAAAACATTAACAAAATATATTAAAAGTTAACTAATGTTGACATTTCAAGTCTCTTCAGGTGCCCCAATTTTTGACATGTTCCTGTGTCAAAATTCGTAAAGATTAGTACATTTAAACCTCCTGTTGCTAAGGATTAAAGGAAAACTACTCAATAAACAGTGAAAACTTTAAAGCTGGTTTTTCTCAAAATGGCCTCCGCCACACATGCAACCTTAAAAAACACGTCACATACACATCTTTTGGAGCAGAAACGGGATTTTAGTATCAAAATAACAAGCAGAATTTGCAGATTTGAGACATGCATCGTATATCTGACATATCCAAATTTTAAGTTAAGCGGACTCGTTTCGTGAGAACGGGTCACCAGAATTCCAGGACTTCACAGCAAAGAACATTATGGACAGACAAACAACACTAAACTCCAGACCCTTCTTAGTCCCTCACTCAAAAAGAGAACAGCACAAGAACTCTCTTTTTTTTTCTCTCTCTTTTTTTTTCTTTCTTTTTTTTGTCCGCACCACCACCGACTGGAACCACCTCAGTGACGACCAAGTGAAGGCCCCCACACATGAGGACTTAAAGCGACGGATCGCCACCCAAAGCACCATTTGATTTACACGTCTGCACTCCCCTTCCCGTCGCATTTATACCTAAAGTTAGGTCCGGCGACGTATCACATCAAGAAGATCAAGAGCCAAACCCCAAACCCTAACCCAGGGAGGCCACGAAATAGCTAGTCTATGGAACTAGAACGAACAAAACCTTTTCGTCTTTACATATGGTGAAACAAACAAGGAAAAACTGAGTGGGAATAAAATAAAAACACCCAATAAAGGGCAGGCTCCCTGATGAAGTCCACTTGTGAAAGGTATGGCAAACAACGAAAAAGACCGAAACGCCACGCACCTACCAAGGCTCGAGAAAGTTTAAATAACAAGGGGGAAATAAACAGTGGCCCAGCTGCTGGCAATGACATCGGAGCTTCATCCTTGGAGATTCGAAATTGAATTTTTTTCTAAGTCGGTTACCCTGTGGACACCCTTAAAAAAAATCAAAAAAAATCTTTGATCTGTACGCAGAACTGAGATCTGGTCGTGTTCTAAGCGTGACGTACTTTGATGACGCTCAACTAAGAAGCACACTTGCACGAACACACGCGAGCACACGCGTGCACGTACACTATACGCAGTTTACAAACCTAACTTAGACAACAAACAATACTTAATTACGGCACTTGCTGTTCTGTCCGTGCCGGCCATAACCAGGCTGGCATTAACCTTTTTTTTCTCTCTTTTTTTTTTTCCTCTCAGGCAATGAATCGGTTGTGCACGTTGCCGGACTGGACGGCGACAACATTCGATCTGCTGTCCATCAGCTGAGTTTTGTCTCTGGATATGGGTACCCAAAGGCTAAGGTCAGGGATGACAGATTATGTGATGCTGTGAGGGGTTCAGAGGCCTTGAAGAACAACATCCTGGATAGCCAAATGACGTGAGATCGTTTAACATTCTGTTAATGTTATAGGTTTATTGTTTAATTGTGTATTCATAGATTGTCCTAGAGAGCGCCAGTAAACTATTGGCCGATCAAAAGAAGGAATGGAAATGCAAGATAAGGAAATCAAGGCCTACTGATAAAGAAAACTGTCAGGCAAATAGATAGGTAGTGTGTGTAAATGGGTAATAATTATATATATTGAAGTAGTCCTTGGCAGGAAATCTTATTCGGCAGGACAATTGTAAGTGCACACGCACGTACCCACGTACGTACCCACCACACATACGGCACACACATGTGTACGTACACACAGGCACACACGCGCGGGCGCGCATACACCAGTGCACACACACACACACACACACACACACACACACACACACACACGCACGCACGCACGTACAAACACGCACACACACGCACGCACGCACGCACATACACTGACAAAAACACGCACGCACGCACGCACGCACGCACACACACACACACAGCCACACGCACGCGCGCCCAAGCAGACGTACGCACGCACTAACACACACACGGGCATTCACACACACGACTGAGCTCAACTTATGGTGAAGCAAAGCAGTATCGCGAGAGGGGACAGCATGGCTGGTCTATAGGTTACATAATGATGTGATGTGATAAACTTAGACTGTGATCGACTGTGAAATGAACAAATATTATACAGCTTCCCTGCATGGCAATGACAGTATTTAGTCATTTTCATTGCTTCGAGGTTTGTTTCTGCCTTGATCGGTCTTAAATACTCATCTTGGAGCAGGCAATGTAACTCAGATTTGAAGTGAAACCCCTCGGCCTTCAAATCTGCCCCGTTCACAGTATTAAAAATAACCAACTGTTTCTCTCTCTGCCCGTGTTCGTGGGCGTATGCGTTCGTGCAATGTACGTGTCTGTGTGTGTGTCGCACATGTGTTTGTGTCGAGTCAGTGTGTGGGGGGGGGAATGTGTGAATGTGTGTGTGTGTGTGTGTGTGTGTGTGTGTGTGTGTGTGTGTGTGTGTGTGTGTTGGGGGCAAGGGAGGGGACGTTTATCCATCCCGGCGATGCCACCCATGAAATACTGATATGTTCCGTTCTTTTCCAGCCCGCCCCTTCCCAGAGCGGAGACTGTGCGCAATGCCCACGCATACATAGGCCGCGTTATGGCTTACAACGTGATGTCTCAAAACTGCGAACACTTCGCCACGCGGTGCCGCTACGGTATCAGCACGAGCCAGCAGGCACAGGGCTTACTTCTGGCTCTGGTGATCACGACGCCTGTTGTCGCTCTGCTCGGGTTTGCCGTCGCTCTGGTGTATTTTCGGATTCGCCGCCGAAACTACGATAACTGAAGAGAAGCAGGAGGAAAAATGCTCGTATTTACACAACCAAGAAGAAATTAATAACTTCTGTAACTACATGACTATCTGTCTCCAGTAGAAACAAATACTGAGGAGCACTTTAAGAGTCGAATGGTTGCAAAAGGGTCGGACAAAAAGAATTAAAAATAAAACAAGAATTCCTCGTCGGGGGAACTAACACTCTGTTCCTGGTAGACATGGAGAAGGGAAATATCTACTCTATCATCCAAACACTACTCACACTATTCTACTAACACAACAGCCAATAAAGACCTGGACCAGAATAAAAACAAGACTCAAAGCTGTCCATCTTATGCACACAATCAAACACAACATCAAACCTGACACAATCAAACAAAATATCAACCCTGACACAATCAAACAAAATATCAACCCTGACACAATCAAACAAGATAAGAATCCCTGAAATATCCTAAATCTAAATTCCACACCGAACGTTATAATTCATAATATAAATGCATAACACAGTCTAAAAATGAACAGTTATTACCATGCTAGCGGCAGTTATTCAGTTTCCTTGTTTGCCGTTTGAGCTTCATCCGAAGGCTTCCTCTGGGAAGCTGAGGCCGGCATCGGCCGACGGCTGGGTGCCGGCGTGCGAGTCCGCGACGGATTTAGAAGGTTCATGTTCATTATCGAACTTTTACATCAGTTTTGTTTCTGTTCGTATTTTACCCACTTTTTAAGTCTGTTCATTTTAAAATCTGAATATATATACTAGTTTTAGCATGTACACATTTTTAACACTGATTATTGTGTGATGACAGAATGTGTATCGCCCTGATATAACCGTACTGGTTGACTGAGCGTAAAACACCAAGTTACTTGCTCTCTGGTTATTCTGCTGTTGCATATGAAAATGTAAACACCTGGAATTTTTATGTAAAAAGAGAAAACGGCAGTATGTTAGCAAGGGAAATAAGCCATGTTTGTCATGGTTCAGGAGATGTGTGAGAGTCGAGGTGGACGTCCTGGGCTGTCCGTCTTAACGAGCCTTCTGGTTTCCGTAAAGATTTATTGAACCGTGCTTTAGCATTGGTCACAACTTGTCCCTAATATGTCAACTGACATCTGAGGACATTAAGCATCACTTCATCATCACCATGTTGTGTTGGATCGTGTTCTTTTTTCAGGTTTATCTCCCTTCCACTGTTTTTTCTTGCACATTTACTTTGGAATAAATGGCGATTGTTCTGTGACTGATTTATTTCTTATTCCTCTAAGTCTAATAATACATAAATTATTGTTGTTCTGCATGGGGCATTTTTCAATGTGGTTTTTAATTTATTTTTATTTGAGACATGCCACGGATTACCGGTTGCAAAATTTGCTTGACTGATATATATATATTTTCCTTTTTTATAACTGCTTTTATTAGGGCAGTCATTTTTAAGAGGGGGACCTGGTGAAGAGGCAATTTTTTTTAATGTGATATGCACTGCTTAATGTCAGTTGGATTACTCCTGCACTTACTTATGAAAGACTTTTTACCTAGATGTTTGTTTGCTGTTGTAATTTAATGTTTTATGATTGGAGTGAATGTGTGATGAGTACTAGGCACCACAATACTTTCCTAGAGCAATTGTATTGACACTTGGCAATATGTTTGACACTTGGCAATACGTTTTATGATTGGAGTGAATGTGTGATGAGTGTACTTGGCACCACAATACTTTCCTAGAGCAATTGTATCGACACTTGGCAATATGCTTTATGGTAGGAGTGAATGTATGCTGAGTGTTCCTGGCACCACAAAACATTCCTCAACCAATTGTATTGACACTTGGCAATAAAGTTGTACTGTATAAAGTGGTATTGAATTGTTGATCCAGTCCAGAGTATCTCACCTCATTCAAACCCCATGGACCAGAGGGTGCAGAGATGAAGGTTCCAGACTTGGAGAACCCAGAGATATATGTGCATGGTTCCCTTGGTTAATCCTGCATACATTAGAACAGGAGAAAGTTCACCGACTACTCACACAAATCCTGCCTTCCTTGCTTCACTGATCTACTTCCAACTGTAGATCTAGTTCCAACATAGTGACATGTCATGAACAGTGAAAGTGGTTTTGCTTGTGATTTGATGAACCGTTCTGATCACAATGATACAATCTTCAATCAAGAGTATAACTATTAACTAACCTCACAAAACACACACACACGTGCATAAAGGTTTCTGCATGCGTGCACATGCGTGTGTGCATGCACGCGCAAGCGTGTGTGCCTTTAGGTTGTTGTAACTGAAATCCCATCTACCATTGACTGAGTCTCTAGTTTGTTGGACTTTGTCTTTCACATAATTATGGTGTGTGTGTGTGTGTGTGTGTGTGTGTGTGTGTGTGTGTGTGTGTGTGTGTGTGTGTGTGTGTGTGTGTGTGTGTGTGTGTGTTGTGTTGTGGTGTGTGTTGTGGTGTGTGTGTGTTGTGGTGTGGTGTGGTGTGGTGTGTGTGTGTGTGTGTGTGTGTGTGTGTGTGTGTGTGTGTGTGTGTGTGTGTGTGTGTGTGTGTGAGAGACAATCCCCTCCCAGCAGTGACAGAGCATTAAAAATAAAGGTATTCATTTGTGAATAAAATTCATCAATCATCAACTGACTCATCTTTCATTCTCCCTAAACTCAAATTTTTATGTTTCAGATATTTGATTTTATTCAATCTTAATTCTGAAAGATACTTAACATTGTAAGTACTAACTTGCATTTGACATTATTACAATCATCAGCAACAATAATATATAGATAAAAATACAAACATCAATAAAAAATCAATAAAAAATCAATGAATGAAACAATAAATAGTATTTACTACCAGTACATATAAAATGTCAACGACTCATTCAGTTATTACAAAGCTAGTTCTTGTGAAAATGCGAATACTTCAGTCACACCAGTCTTTCCAGACAGGAGCCACACAAACAAAAGTATCCTTATAAAACAAATGTACCAAGCTGTTTACTGTCAAAATATTTCCCCCCATTAATCACAGTAAGGTACGACACTCTATCCGGATCTAAATTAGTTAGAACACCAGCAGTGGTTACTCATGGTCACAGTAGCAAGCATAACACACACAATGACATGCACACCCAGCAAGAGACAGACACACAAACACACATCCCAACTTGTACACATCCACTTACATCCACTCAACACTGTCATCCAGATCCATCCCAACACCAGACACACTCATAAATGAAATGAAATCCAACAAGTTTCTCAATGGTTACTTGGAGGCAGTCATGGCAGCACTGTACCACCATACAGACACCCATCTTGGGCTAACAGTGGCCTAGGTTGGGGATGCAAGGACCACAACCACCACTTTGGAATGCCCAACCGCCACCTTTGAATGGCAGTGGCTTTTCTCTTCCCTTTTGGGACCACACCAGTTATGAACACCATGGAGTCTCCCCACAGTCTGTGGACCACAAGCAGTGAATGGTATGGATTGTCTTCATTCCTGTGGACCACACCAGCTTTGATTTGAATTGTATGGATTGTCCACATTCCTGTGGCTCACACAAACTTTGAATGGTATGGATTGTTTGAATTCCTGTGGACCACACAAGCTTTGAACGGTATAGATTATCTTCATTCCTGTGGACCACACCAGCTTTGAAAGAGCAACAATCCTCTCTCTCCCTCTGGACCACACCGATGAGCCTGACAAGTTATAGCAGAGGACCAGCAACGACAGAAAAGGCCAAGTGATGAATTACACTGCCTGACAAGGGTGCAGCTATTAGAATGTTAGCAGTCATTCTTGTTTCAGATTTTTGTTGTTGGTTTTTAAAATAAAATATACAGAAACAATTGACTGATTGATGGATGATCACTTATATAGCGCTATTCTCCGCTCTCTTGAGCAGACTCACTGCGCTCGCCTATGGCTCTACATGAGTGACAAGCTTTTTATAGCGCGTTTTTTTGAATATCCACCGAAGTGGTGTACTTAAGCGCTGGCATGGCTGGTGCCACATGAAACTGCAGCCATCTCGGCGCAAGTTCTGTGTACACTATACAACCATGCACCATGTCGCTTCATGCAAAGCCACATACGTAAGGTGTATGCGTGTTTAGCTGTAACCTGCCACCTGCACATTTGGCGGAATGACAGGGGATCTTTTACGTGCTACTGCGGTAACACGGGGGTGGAACGGATACCGAAATTAGAGTCAGCACAGAAAGTCAACCCTGGAGAAGAAAATTCTCCCGCCGCTCCTACAGGGATTTGAACCCGGGACCTTTCAGTCTCGAGTCCGGCGCTCTAACCACTGAGTTATCCCCGTCCCCAATGTCATGCTCAATATCCTCATGGGCACATAAAACAGGCACTGAATTCAGCTACACCACGGAGGACAGTGCTATCACTTGATCTGCCTGAAGTTCATCTGGACGGTCTGTAGTTGTCGTGGCAAGGTGACGTCGTTCTGCTGGTACAGACTGAAGATTCTGCCTATCACCTTCTCTCCAACAAACTGCACGTTCTTCAGAATGGTGCCCCTCTGTGAACACAAGTGCAAGGGATATAAAATGGCTAACACACAAAATGAACCTTTTCTTGTTAAAGAATTTCTCAGACCTAAAGACAAGCAGCTGGTGAAAGAAAACTGGTCCCTTACTCTGTTCTTTCTGTATTCAGTTTCTATGCAATCAAAATACATTTTAACACACACACACACACACACACACACACACACACACACACACACACACACACACACACACACACACACACACACACACACACACACACACACACACACACACACACACACACACAAGTAAATCAGTTGAAAGGTGGATATAAATAAGTAGACCAGAAAATAATCTTAAAAAGGCAGATATACTCAACTAGCCTTACCCTAGAACTGCTTGTATGATGTCATTGCTGTTGTGAATGATACGGCTTCCTTTTTTTTTTTTTGGGGGGGGGGGGGGGGGGGGAGGCGACTCATCACAGGATTTTAAAGAAGGACTTATATCCCTGTTCAGAAACGAAACTTGCTGACGCCACCCCATTGGAATTGCTTCCTTCTTTAAAAACGACCGCAGTTTACTGAGCGTGCGTGCCAGTTACACTGCATGCAGGGAACAGATCAGTCCACACGGGTGCGTACGACGGAGACAGTGGGTCACCTTCAGATAATTTTCACGGTTTTATTCTTTCTGTGTGGATTAGCGCAAAAAGGTAAGTATTTCTGCTTGTTTGTCAATATGGACACACACACAGATGTCCATAATTATGTCCTAAGCCGGAGAACATCTAGGTTTTCAGTGAGGGTAAGCGAAGAGAGTGGCTGCCAGGCCCAGGTATTTTTAGTTGCCGCTGACTTGAGAGCGTGTCGTAACAATTAAGACGAGAACGGGTCGTAAAAAGACTTCCCAGTGAAACTCTGTCTGTGAGCCGGTGTGGCCTAGCGGTAAGGCGTTAGGCTGGTAAGCGGAAGGGCCTCAGTTCGATGCCTCTTCGGCTCTCCTTTCTCTTCAGAAAGGTTGTGGTTCGTGTACACTGTCTTGTGACTTTGTCCATCACTTCCTACTGAAACATCAAAATGGCTCTCACCGCTGCCCATCTTAATGCAGGAATCATTCTGGTGGTGACAGCGTAGTGATAAGTGTATAATCTCCCTCATCCTCCACCTCCATACCCCCTCCCCTCCCCCTTTTCTCCGTCCCTAATAAGCCTTATGGTTTCTGTGGACGTTAAGCACCATGTTTACTTACTTAACTGTCTGTCCCTGCTTTCTGCTTCTTTCTCTTCAACCCCTAAGAGAGGCGGGGGATTGTCTGATGTCCAGCTCCTGTCTGGAATCTCAGACATTTAATTCCCCTTTCTTATTTTCTCTCTCGTTTTTCCGACTTGTCCTCTTGCTCTTTCTACTGATACACCAACAACTGTACTGTCAAAATTCAATAGATATGCAAACCAAACAGTCCGTTCTCTTGAAACAATCTGCATGATTTTTCGTCAACATATACAGGCTTTTTTGTACTTGTCCTGTTGAGCAGCTTGAAGATAATAGTTGGTAGGTGGTATTTCAATGCAGCTTCACGCCATATGGCACTGGTATTTGTCATTATGCGTTTATAACTATTTCTGTCCATTCCCTTAAATAAAAATTCTTTAATTTCTTTATAAATGAGGCAGAATGGTTGACAATACCAGCATTTTATGCTCTGTCTCTTTCTTCTTTCTTTTTGTCCTTTTTTAACAAGGGCGATACTGAAGGCACTAACTGAAAATTTGTGTTTAATGTTTGTAATATTTTGTAACTGTGTAGGGCCGCTTAATTTTGTGATTTGGCTTGAGAAAGGGTTTGCAAATATGGGAGAGTTTTTGAAATTTTGACTGTCTGTCGGCGCTCCACACCATTATAATAATAAGAACAATAACACAGGTCATTTCAACATGGCCACCCAATCAGTCCCACAATGCTACGCGGCGCGTGACGTCATGAGTGTTCTCGGAAACGATAGGCCCGCATCTCACCGACCCACTGGACCCATCCACAGCCCCGCCCCTTTCCCGCTGTTATCGGGAGGTATCACAAGCGGCGGCCGGCAAGAGGGCTTGTGAGGGCCTAGTCTCGATTCCGCTTCGGCTGTCCCTTTTTTCAAAAAGGTTGTGGTTTGTGGACACAGTCTTATTGTGACTTTGTCCTTCACAATTGATGAGGGGGCGGGGATAGCTCAGTGGTTAGAGCGCCGGACTCGTGATTGAAAGGTTGCGGGTTCGAATCCCTGCTGGAACGGCGGGAGAATTTTCTTCTCCAGGGTCGACTTTCTGTGCTGACTCTTATTTCGGTATCCGTTCCACCCCCGTGTTACCACAGTAGCACGTAAAAAATCCCGGTCATTCTGCCAAAAGTGCAGGTGGCAGGTTACAGCTAAACACGCATACACCTTACGTATGTGGCTTTTATTGAACCGTGCTTCGGCATTGGTCACAACTTGTCCCTAATATGTCAAATGACATCTGAGGACATTAAGCATCAACTCATCATCATCATCACAATTGATGAAACATTAAAATGGCTCTCATCGCTGTCATCTCAATGCAGGAGTCATTCTGGTGGTGACAGTATAGCGATAGGTATATACTCTCCCTCAATCTTCCCCCACCTCCATACCCCGTACCCCTTCTCCCCGTCCCTAATAATCCTTATGGTTTCTGTGGAAGTTAAGCACCATGTTTACCAAAGGGCTTCTACTAGGAAAGCGACCGATTTATTGCGGTCACTTCAGTCCAGATACCATGTCACGTTTCTTTCCTGCCTGACAGTGAGAAGATTTCCTAAACTACAATAGGGGCATGGTCAGATAGTTTTCGTGTTTTTTGGACGATATCAAAGTGTTTGAACCAAACGAAGAAGTAAACTCGACTGTGGAAATGACAGTCAGATGCTACAGATGATGCGAAAGGACGAAGCTCCATACAGAGTTTTCAGTTTGATTTCGACATTACTCAAGACAGAAAATCACCGAAAATCCGACACCACGCGCTGTCTACCTAAAAATGACTCGAGGGGTAGACTGACACCCTAAAACCCAAAACAAGCGCTAAACAGGCAGAGAAAGAAACTGAACGCAAATGCCTGCGGCAAAAAAAAAAAAAAAAAAAAAAAAAAAAAAAAGAAGAAGAAGAAGCTTGTGGCAAATTATAATGAAAGACAAATCAACACAAATGCGAGAGTTAAATGAAAAATGGCTGCCCTAATCAGGCAAGCAAACAATTGAAACCAAATGGCCAGATGGAAAGGATGGTGAAAATGACGAAGAAAGATCCAGGAGAAAGAGGGATGGAAAAAAATCCATTACTCCCACCCGATCGAAAACTGTACATGGTAACTAACAGTCTCTGACAGCGTGCAATGTGACAAAGGCTAGAAACGCGTAATCCATGCACATAATACAAACCACACAATGATGCCAACAGCCACTGGACACTGAATAGACGCTCACGAAGTACCCATATAATTTATTATTATTATTTTAATCAAGTTGTCTCGACTAGCGAGGCACCTCGAGGTTACTCCCATCATCCCCCATCGAAAAAGAACGAAACAACTCAAGAAGCTAAAGGAACGCAAAGAGAGGAAAAACAAACTGAATAGTCGGAGTGTATACCAAGAACCTCACTGACCCAAACATGAAACCCTAATCCAGGGAAAGCACAAAGTATCTAGTCTGATCAACTAGAAAAAATAACAGGCAGGATAACGCAAACAAAGAACTTATTGGGAGTGGTGAAATTGTGGAATTATACGTAGGTAATACTGTGATGAGATTATTTTCTTTAGTGTACATTGCCACTTCTCATACGGTACATGTACATTATTTTTCTTGTGTGTAGTTAGTTGTCATAGCATTTTGTATGATTTTGAGATCGGATCAGAGAATAGCGATATATACTGGCCTAAAAGTTATTTTTTAGTACTGTTTATTATTATTGTGAAGGCAGGGGTCATCCCAACTAAAACGGACTGAAACGCCATGAATCTGACAAGGCGATACAGAGAAGAAAAAAAGAAAAAAGGAGAATGACAGAAGAAGAAAAAGAAGAAAGAACAAATCCCAAATTTTGTCAGAGGTGTCGGAGCTTTATCCGTAGAGATTCGAACTGGAAATTGTTCTAAGTCGATTACCCTGTAGGCACCCATACGACCATTTTGCTGTGGCGATTGAACCAAAAAACGACAAAACCGCACTGAGTTAGTTTGTGCCGGGCCCTTGTGCGTGTGAGACAAAAATCCGCTCTAAAAATAGCAGCATTTCGCGTCTCTGATTGGTTGAGATCAGCGACCGCGTGGGGCCTGTGGATGGGTCATAGTGAGCACACCGCGCTTTACAAGATAATGAAAACCTCAAAAATAATAATTATATAGTCATACGTTCTTGTTTTTTGAATGAAGAGACTGACACAAGATGATTTATTCATCTTCATACGAAATGGCACTCTTGCTCAACACGGAAAAACTAACAGGCTTTCGGGTTTTGTTCATCTACTCACATATGCACGGATTGTCGTAACTAAAGTATATCTAAGCAGTCCACGCACACTTACAACATGAAAAAACACATGCAATTAAATGCACTAGTTACAGGAATAAACAATTATTTACTTAGCTAGTGAGCTAGTTACTGAGTTGGTTAGCTGATGTTTAACGTCCACGCAGTCTTCCACTTAAGGTATCGTCATGGCGAGACACGATGGATCACATCACATCACACACACACACACACACACACACACACACACACACACACACACACACACACACACACACACACACACACACACACACACACACACACACACACACACACACACACACACACACACACACACACACACACACACACACACACACAAGCAAACATCAAACAATTTGTTTCGAAAAGTTAGTCCCTTCAGTATTATCGTTGTTAAAAATAAAATAAAATAAAATAAAGAGCATGCAAAGCTTGAACAAGCTGTATTGTCGACCATCCCACCTAATTTATCAATATTAGATTAAGGGGGGGGGAGGGGAGAGAGAGAGAGAGAGAGAGAGAGAGAGAGAGAGAGAGAGAGAGAGAGAGAGAGAGAGAGAGAGAGACAGACAGACAGACAGACAGACAGACAGACAGACAGACAGACAGACAGACAGACAGACAGACAGACAGACAGAGAAAAAAAAAGAGAAAAAAGAAGAAGGAATGAACAGAAAGAAAGAAAAGCTATAATTTATGTAATGCATAATGGAAAATACCAGTACAACATGGCAGCAGGCTGCACATACCACCCACCAACTATCATCTCCTAGCTGTTCAACAAGAGCCATACAAAACAAAACAAAAAACAAAAAACACTTTCTTATCACAGTTATAATAAGACATTGGTATTGCAATCACTTTGGCTAGTTACCTGGAAACAGAGGATCTCTGGTGGAGCTGTTCTGCACGTTTTATTTATACATTATATAATAATTAGATTTCAGACTCTAATGCAAGATGGCGGCACAGACCCTGAGAACACACAACGAGAATCTGCTGAAAAATCTGAAAGACGGCGACTTGATAAAGATCCCCAGGACATATTACAGCCACTGGGCTGTTATATAGGTAAGTAATTAGAATAGTTGTTTGTGTTTTGGTTGTTTAAACTGTTTTTACCCCCAAGAGAGGACTGGGATGTCTGATGTGACTCGCCTGTCTGGAATCTCAGGGCTGTCAACTGATTTCCCTTTCCTATCTCCTCTTTTATTTTTATTCCTCGTCCTCTTGCTTTTTCTGTCTTGTTATTTTTCTGCTTATGATCCATTCTTCTCATTTCTTCCTCCCCCCCCCCCCCCGCCCCCCTCCCCACCTTCTCTCTCTCTCTCTCTCTCTCCTCTCTCTCTCTCTCTCTCTCTCTCTCTCTCTCTCTCCAGAAAATTGTCTAACATTTTTCGATAAGAGAAAGTGTTTTTTGTTTTTTTGTTTTGTGTGGCTCTTGTTGAGCAGCTAGGACTGTAGGAGATGATAGTTGGTGAGTGGTATGTGCAATGTGCAGCTTGCTGCCATGTTGTACTGGTATTTGCCATTATGCTTTATATAAATTATAGCTTTTGTTTCTTTCTGTTCATTCCTTTTTTCTTTTCTTTTCTCTCTCTCTCCCCCCCCCCCCCCACCCCTTAATCTAGTATTAATAAATTAGGTGGGATGGTCGACAATACAGCATGTTCAAGCTTTGCATGCTTTATTTTTTGTTTTGTTTTAACAACGATACTAACTTTTCGAAAGAAATTGTTTGATTTTTTTGTGTGTGTGTGTGTGCGTGCGTGCGTTCGTGCGTGCGTGCGTGCGTATGTGTGTGAGTGTGTGTGTGTGTGTGTGTGTGTGTGTGTGTGTGTGTGTGTGTGTGTGTGTGTGTGTGTGTGTGTGTGTGTGTGTGTGTGTGTGTGTGTGTGGTTTATATTACGCATGGTTTCCTTGTGATAAATTTGTTGATGTGACTTAAGAAAGAGTTTACATATGCACGTGATTAGAGTTTAGAAATGTGCATTTGTCTTAGACTGCGATCATCCTGATGTGACCCAATGCGGTTGACAGGACGTTAAAATCCAGTTACTAACTACTAACTTTATGTTTGGTTTTTCGTAACTAGGCTACAATGCAGTCTGGGCCAACCAGCCTAATGAGATGATTACTGGAATGAGTCAGTCTAAATAAAAGCTACCAGTGATTTGGCTGGTTGTTGCTCTGTCTTTCTAGTTCTGTACGTCTTGGTTCAACAGGTCTCTCCCCCCCCCCCCCCCCCCCCCCCACCCTTTCAGTTTTAAGTATTCTTGTGTTGATGCTATTGTTGCAGCATTGGTGTCTATTACAGTTATTTGTGTTTTCGTAAAGGAACCAGCCTTCTGAAAACATGCTTTGTTCAACAAGTAAGAGACATGAAACTAAAATGCTTTAAATTTAAGGAACTAGCCTTATCAACTCTATGAGAAGATGAAAGAAAAAATAACGAAAAAAGAAAGAAAGAAACAGTAAGTTTTTATTTGGTAAGAATTTTCCTTTATTTTAGTCTTTATTTTTCTGTAATATTAATATTTATCTGCAGCTAATGTTACCAAAATATTTACAAACCTAACTTAGACAATGAACAGTGGTTTAATTACGGCACTTGCTGTTTTGTCCGTGCCGGCTGGCTGCTATTAATCATGTTCCATCTCTCAGGCAATGGACAGGTTGTGCACCTTGCCGGACTGGACGGCGGCGGCAGCTCTTTGCCTGCGTCTGTCCAGCAGACGGGTTCTGTCTCTGGTTCAGGGATTGCACGGGCTGAAATTAGGGCTGACAGCTTCTGGGACGTTGTGGGGAATTCACAGGCTAAGAAGAAGAACATCCTGGATGGCAAAATGAAGTAAGAGCGTTCAACTTTCTGTTACCGGTTTATTAATTGTGTTTTCATAGACTGTCTCAGAGAGCGCCAGTAAAGTTCTGGCCTATCCAAAAGAAGGAATGGAAATGTGAGATAAGGAAATCAAGGCCTATTGATAAAGGAAACTGAGAGGTAGACAGATGGGCAGTGTGCGTAAATGGGTAATAATTGCATAAATTGAAGTATTCATAGCGGGGGAATCTTGTTCGGCAGAACAGTTGTAAGCGCACACACATACCCACCACACATGTGCACACACATGCGCACATACTAGTGCACACACACACACACACACAGCTACACGCACGCGCGCCCAAGCACACGTACGCACGCACTAACACACACGGGGCATTCACACACACGACTGAGCTCAACTTATGGTGAAGCAAAACAGTATCGCGAGGGGACAGCATGGCTGGTCTATAGGTTACATAATGATGTGATGTGATAAACTTAGATTGTGATCGACTGTGAAATGAACAACTATTATACAGCTTCCCTGCATGGCAGTGACAGTATTTAGTAATTTTCATTGTTTCGAGATTTGTTTCTGGCTTGTCCGGTCTTAAATACTCATCTTGGAGCAAGCAGCAGGCACTGTAGCTCAGATTTGAAATAAAGTCCCCCGGCCTTCAAATCTGCCCCGTTCACAGACAGTGAAAATTAACCAACTGTTTCTCTGTCTGACTGTGTTCGTGTGCGTAAGCGTTCGTGCAATGTACGTGTCTGTGTGCATGTTTGTGTGTGCGCACATGTTGTGTGTGTCAGTGTCCCACATGTGTTTGTGTCGAGTCAGTGTGTGTGTGTGTATATGTGTGTGTGTGTGTGTGTGTGTGTGTGTGTGTGTGTGTGTGTGTGTGTGTGTGTGTGTGTGTGTGAGAAAGAGAGAGAGAGAGAGAGTGCGTGTTGGGGGGGGGGAAGAGGGGGGGGGGTATCCATCCCGGCGATGTAACAGTTGAAATACTGATATGTTCCGTTCTTTTCCAGCCCCCTTCCCAGAGAGGAGATTGTGCGCAATGCCCGCTCATGCATAGACGCTACGGTCGATTACAACGTGCTGTCTAAAAACTGCGAACACTTCGCCACGTGGTGCCGCTACGGTATCAGCACGAGCCAGCAGGCACAGGACTTTCTTCTGGGTCTGGGGATCGGGACGTCTGTGGTCACTCTAGGGTTGTTGGCCGCATTGTTTAATTGTTTTTCGTCTCACAGGCAAAATAACTGAAGAGAAGCAGGACTGAGGAAAAAATGCTAGTATTTACATAATCAAGATGAAATTGATAACTTCTGTAACTACATGACTATCTGTCTCCAGTAGAAACAAATACTGAGGAGCACTTTAAGAGTCAAATGGTTGCAAAAAGAGTCGGACAAGAAGAATCAAAAATAAAACAAGAATTCCTCGTTTTGGGGAACTAACACTGTTCCTGGTAGACATGGAGACGGGAAATATCTACTCTATCATCCAAACACTACTCACACTATTCTACTAACACAACAGCCAATGAAGACCTGGACCAGAATAAAAACAAGACTCAAAGCTGTCCATCTTATGCACACA
>OY757555.1:7790645-7868706 GCA_963584105.1 Alviniconcha strummeri | reverse complement strand
ATTCTTGTTTAGATTGTGTTTGTTTTTGTTTTTTGTTTTTACCCCGAAGCGATCGCCCTGATATAACCGCACTGGTTGACTGGGCGTAAAACACCAAATTACTTAGCCCGAAGAGAAGACTAGGATGTCTGATGTGCGTCGCCTGTCTGGAATCTCAGGGCTGTTGTTTTATTCCCCTTTCCTATCTCCTCTTTTATTTTTATTCCTCGTCCTCTTGCTCTTTCTGTCTTGTCATTTTTCAGCTTGTAATCCATTATTCTAATTTCTGTCCTCCCCCCACCTTTTTCAAGGGGGTGTGGGGGGTGGGGGTGGGGATCTCTTACCACGAAGAGAAGACTAGGATGTCTGATGTGTGTCGCCTGTTTTTATTGTTTTCATCCTGATGAGACAAAGTTGTCTGGAATCTCAGGGCTGTCATTTGATTCCCCTTTCCTATCTCCACTTTCATGTTTCTTCCTAGTCCTCTTTCTCGCTCTGTCATTTTTCATGATATAGTCCATTCTTCTAATTTAAAAAAAAACAAACAAAAAAAAACGGTTGGGGTGTGTGTGTATTTGACGGGGTGGGGGTGGGGGGAGTTCCAGAAAATTCTTCAACATTTGTAGTTTTTCTGTATGTCCATTGTTGATCAGATAGGAGGTGACAGTTGGTAGGTGGTATGTGCAGCATGTTGTTACGTGGCACTGTTATTTGCCGTTGTGCATTTTTTTAAACGTATTTCTGTTCACACACCCACCCACCCACCCCTCCGCCCCGACACCCACGCCCCCTTTTTCTTTCCCTTGTTTACTCTAGTATTGATAAATTAGACGGAATGGTCAACGAAGCCTTGTATGTTATTTTTTGGTTTCTTTGTTTGCTTGTTGTTGTTGTTTTTTTGTTGTTGTTTTTTAGCAACATCTTCGAAAATTGATGTTTGTGTTTTTTGTTTATATTACGTATGTGTTCCTTTTGTTGATTTGCCTTAAAAGAGCTCAAGCCGAAACCGCTGGAGCATCTGCAGCCCGGAGAGCTCATAAAATTCGAATGTGGAAATTCCAGCCATTGGACTGTTTATACGGGTAGGTAATTCGCCTAGCTGTTACTGTTTTGATTGTTTTTACCCTGAAGAGAGGACTAGGATGTCTGAATGACTCGCCTGTCTGGAATTTCAGGGCTGTCATTTCATTCCCGTTTCCTATCTCCTCTTTGTTTTTCTTCCTCGTCCTCTTGCCCTTTCTGTTTTATCATTTTTCAGCTTATAGTCCATTCTTCTAATCTGTTTTTTTTTTTTTTTTTTTTTTTTTTTTAATCTTCAGAAAATTCTCCAACATTTTAGAACTTTGTAAGGCTATTGCCAAGCAGCTAGGATGTGACAGTTGATAGGTCATATGTGCAGCATGCTTCCATGTGGCACTGGTATTTGCCGTTGTGCATTATATTCTCCGGTCCTATATCGCATCAACTTTCAGTGCTATGTATTTTGATGAAAATCTTTTTCGCATGCCGGTGCGAAAATAAAATAAACAAAAAGGGTTTCAAATTTGGTTCCTATTATTGATCGTTTTTAAGTGAAATCATGGCAGTAAAGGGTTTAATAACAACAATAGTGAAGGGACCAACTCTTTAAAAATTGGCGTTTGATGTTTTTTGTTTTGTTTGTATTATGTATGGGTTCTTTTTGTTGATTTGCCTTTAAAGGACAAAAGCAGAAACTGCTGAGTGATCTGCAACCCGGAGACTTGATCACACAAATCTGCAGCGGCCGTTGGGAAGTTCTTAGGGGTATGTAATTTGCGTAGCTGTTTCTGGTTTGATTGTTTTTACTTACTTACTTCGACGTCTGATGTAACTCGCATGTCTGGAATCGCAGGGTTGTCATTTGATTCCCATTTGCTATCTCCTCTGTTATTTTTCTTCCTAGTCCTCCTGCTCTTTCTGTCTGGTGATTTTTCTGTCCATTTTTCTAGTTTCTGTCTCTTTTTTGGTGTGGTTTTGTTTGATCTGCAGAAAATTCTCCAATTTAAAAAAAATTGATATTGTTGATCAGATAGGTGATAGTTGGTAGGTGCTATGTGCAGCATGCTGTTATGTGGCACTGGAATTTGCCGTTGTGCGTTTGTTTAACATTTGTTTCTGTCCATCCCACCTGCCCCCCCCCCCCCCCCCAACTCCCTCCGCCCTCCCCCCAACCCTTCCCCCCTCGCCCCACTTTGTTTACTCTAGTATTAATTAGACGGAACTGTCGACGATACCAGCATGTTCTAGCCTTGTATGCTATTTTTTGGTTTGTTTGTTTGCTTCTTTTTTTAACAACAACAACAGTGAATGGACCAACTCTTCGAAAATTTGTGTTTGATGTTTGTGTTTTTTTGTTTATATTACTCTGGGTTCCTTTTGTTGATTTGCCTTGAAAGATGAGATGCTGAAAAAGCTGAGAGATCTGGAACCCGGAAACTACTGCCACCCTGCTGATTATACTGGTGGGTAATTAGCTTAGCTGTTTCGGTTTTTGTTGTTTTTTTACCCCGAAGAGAGGACTGGGATGTCCGATGAGACTCGCTTTTCTGGAATCTCAGGCCTGTCATTGATTCTGCTTTAATATCTCCTCTTTTATTTTTCTTCTTCGTCCTCTTGCCCTTTCTGTCTTGTCATTTTTCAGCTTATAGCCCATTCTTCTAACGTACCGGTTGACTGGGCGTAAAACACCAACTTACTTACTTACTTACTTACCATTCTTCTAAAAAAATCTTTCTTTCTTTTTTGTTTTGTTTTTGGTCTTCTGAAAATTCTCCAACATTTGCAGTTTTTTGCATGGCTATTGTTGAGCAGCTAGGAGGTGATAGTTTGTAGGTGGTATGTACAGCTTGCTGCCTTGTGGCACTGGTATTTTCCATTGTGCGTTTAATGTTTGTTTCTCCCCCCCCCCCCCCCCACCCATGCTCCCCCCTCCCCACCTCCCCCTTACCCCATTGGTTATTCAAGTATTCATAAATTAGACGGAATGGTCGACGATACCCGCATGCTCAAGCCTTGTATGCTATTTTGTTGTCGTTGTTTTTTGTTTGTTTATTTGTTTGCTTATTTTTAACAACAATAGTGAAGGGACCAACTCTTGAAGGATTTGTGTTTGATGTTTGTGTTTTTGTTTATATTACATATGGGTTCCTTTTGTTGATTTACCTTGAAAGAGCACAACCGGAAACTGCTGAGTGAACTGCAACCCGGAGACTTGATAGAGATCCCCAGGGGACTCTACAGCCACTGGGCTGTTTATGTGGGTGGGTAATTAGCCTGTTTCTGTTTTCATTGTTTTTACCCCGATGAGAGGACTAGAATGTCTGATATGACTCGCCTGTCTGGAATCTGAGGGTTTACATATTATATACACGATAAGAGTTTTGAAATGTGCAGTTGCCTATGACAGACTTTGTTATTATTGGGTAAGATGTTTATTCTAGACATTATCTTTTCCTTATTGTTCTTTAGCATTATTTTCCTTTATCTGTGGTTAATTCTACCAAATATGACCAATCATAGTGGAGTAACAATAGCAACAGTCCGTCATCTAGAGTTCACTCAAACAGAGACAAATCAGTGAAACCTCCGTCCTTGCCATTTTTACAAGGAATATCCAGACCGACCAAAGGACTCAGAAATACAATACATTCTGACACGTTGGCACCCAGTGCAAATATGAAGACAAAGGAGAAAAACCTTCGCAAGAAACGTTCCAGAAAAAGAAAAGGGAAATAAACAAAAGAGGCAAATGTACATACAAATCCTCAGCAAGAATGAACTCGTAATAAAAGCAGAAGAGGAAGAGGGGGAAGAGAAAAAGAAGAGCAACCGAATGGACATGGTAAGCACGGAGAAAAGAAAGGGGAAAAAAAAGAAGTGAAAAAGGAGGTATAAAACTATTGAACTACCAACAAATACCCCTGCCTTGCCTAAGAAACAAAACAAACGGGAGGCAAAAAACAATGGAAACAGCCGAGAGAGAAGCAAAAGCTGAAAGGTAAACAGAAACTCGTGTGGCCTGCGCACACATTTTAGACCAATGAAAACCGGGCTTCTGGAAAAATAGCGATGCTCTCACATGGCCGCGCCGAAGCTCACGGCATGAGTCAGTCGACACCGCAGATTGTCCCTAATATACTCTTTAGCATCTATGCTCTTTAGCATCTAAGGACATTAAGCAAAAAGAAAGAAAGAAAGAAATACTGACACAAGAGAAAAAACAAGTCACAGACCAAGCACGTCTCTCGAAGTCACGCAGTGGACTAAAACCAAGGCCAACCATTGGTCAATCTCCTGTCCACGCTGACGAGTAGCTAGTGCACAGCATGTGATACCAAAAACTGAGAGGTACAATGATACCCTGAAACAAGCGCTAACGAGACAAAGACAGAAAGCCTAACACGAATGCCTACGGCAGAAAAGGCCATGAAAGAAAGAAACTGTACACAAATGCCTGTGGCAAAGAAAGAAAGAACAGACCACAAATGCCTGTGACAAAGAAAGACCAAACCACAAATGCTGATGGCAAACGAAAAATGGCTGCCCTAATCAGGCAAGCAAACAGCTGACACCAAGATGAAAGAAACAAAACAGCTGAAACCACCTCAAAAACCCAAACGGTGGCCTACCTGCGAGCGTAAGGCGGAAAAACACACCACCAATCACAAGTCTAACAGACCACTGTCTGCAACAAACGAGTGTCATCGAGTACAGTCAAAGCCATAAGAGCACAGAAGCAAAAATAACTGTACCAACGATAACTAACCCGTCATTAACCCGGCTTCCATCTAAAAAACAAAGGCTGCAGACTGATAAAGCAAATCGCTAATCAGGACTACCGATGACAAAGCATCAGGATGTAAACAAATGCAGACGAAAAGAAGAAAGCAAAATGGCTGCCCTAATCAGGCAAGCTAACAGCGGGGACGAAATGGCCGATAGGCCACAGACAAAAAAAAAAAAAAACTATGATGGAAGAGGGGGGAAAAAAATCTGAAAAGAAAGAGAAGGCAAGAAATGTCAGAGACCAACGTGACAAAGGCTGGATACACGTAATCCGTGTGCACGATACAACCCACTTAGCAGTGACAACAACACTGTGGGGCAGCAGACGCTCACGAACTGCCCCACACAAAGAAAGAACAAACAGTCTCGTTAAACATCGAGACTACCCCCCTCACTCGTACACCGTAAATGAACGCTATAACTCGAGAAACAAAAGGGCAAGCAAAGAGAAGAAACAGAGAATGGCAAGAACCGCTTTATTGTGGGTGACTACCGCTCCAGGGAACCAGTATGCTCCATAAATAAGACCTCCCCACCCTACAGGACAACGCAAACAACAACGCCTCTTTTTTTCCATAAGGTGGTTGGGGGGCTGGGACCGGGCATACCAGTTGAACAGTTCTTAAAACCCCTTCCAGCAAACAAAAGACAAATAAATGGACCCGTTCCCACCAATTGAGTCTTAACTCGGAGCCAGCTTACTGTGCTACAGGCAAAAGCAGCCAGTAAGGGTCTATCTGGGTGTTTTCAGATTTTTGCGAAATTAAAGTCCATAAGCATTCAGCTCTGGTGTGTTTGTACTGATATGCTCGGAGAAGTTGAATAAATATGTTTAAAACGCATTTTATGCACCCTGCCCGGCATAAATTTTACTCATTTTAAGCTGAGCATGGGATTAAAAACATTAACAAAATATATTAAAAGTTAACTAATGTTGACATTTCAAGTCTCTTCAGGTGCCCCAATTTTTGACATGTTCCTGTGTCAAAATTCGTAAAGATTAGTACATTTAAACCTCCTGTTGCTAAGGATTAAAGGAAAACTACTCAATAAACAATGAAAACTTTAAAGCTGGTTTTTCTCAAAATGGCCTCCGCCACACATGCAACCTTAAAAAACACGTCACATACACATCTTTTGGAGCAGAAACGGGATTTTAGTATCAAAATAACAAGCAGAATTTGCAGATTTGAGACATGCATCGTATATCTGACATATCCAAATTTTAAGTTAAGCGGACTCGTTTCGTGAGAACGGGTCACCAGAATTCCAGGACTTCACAGCAAAGAACATTATGGACAGACAAACAACACTAAACTCCAGACCCTTCTTAGTCCCTCACTCAAAAAGAGAACAGCACAAGAACTCTCTTTTTTTTCTCTCTCTTTTTTTTTCTTTCTTTTTTTTGTCCGCACCACCACCGACTGGAACCACCTCAGTGACGACCAAGTGAAGGCCCCCACACATGAGGACTTAAAGCGACGGATCGCCACCCAAAGCACCATTTGATTTACACGTCTGCACTCCCCTTCCCGTCGCATTTATACCTAAAGTTAGGTCCGGCGACGTATCACATCAAGAAGATCAAGAGCCAAACCCCAAACCCTAACCCAGGGAGGCCACGAAATAGCTAGTCTATGGAACTAGAACGAACAAAACCTTTTCGACTTTACATATGGTGAAACAAACAAGGAAAAACTGAGTGGGAATAAAATAAAAACACCCAATAAAGGGCAGGCTCCCTGATGAAGTCCACTTGTGAAAGGTATGGCAAACAACGAAAAAGACCGAAACGCCACGCACCTACCAAGGCTCGAGAAAGTTTAAATAACAAGGGGGAAATAAACAGTGGCCCAGCTGCTGGCAATGACATCGGAGCTTCATCCTTGGAGATTCGAAATTGAATTTTTTTCTAAGTCGGTTACCCTGTGGACACCCTTAAAAAAAATCAAAAAAAATCTTTGATCTGTACGCAGAACTGAGATCTGGTCGTGTTCTAAGCGTGACGTACTTTGATGACGCTCAACTAAGAAGCACACTTGCACGAACACACGCGAGCACACGCGTGCACGTACACTATACGCAGTTTACAAACCTAACTTAGACAACAAACAATACTTAATTACGGCACTTGCTGTTCTGTCCGTGCCGGCCATAACCAGGCTGGCATTAACCTTTTTTTTCTCTCTTTTTTTTTTCCTCTCAGGCAATGAATCGGTTGTGCACGTTGCCGGACTGGACGGCGACAACATTCGATCTGCTGTCCATCAGCTGAGTTTTGTCTCTGGATATGGGTACCCAAAGGCTAAGGTCAGGGATGACAGATTATGTGATGCTGTGAGGGGTTCAGAGGCCTTGAAGAACAACATCCTGGATAGCCAAATGACGTGAGATCGTTTAACATTCTGTTAATGTTATAGGTTTATTGTTTAATTGTGTATTCATAGATTGTCCTAGAGAGCGCCAGTAAACTATTGGCCGATCAAAAGAAGGAATGGAAATGCAAGATAAGGAAATCAAGGCCTACTGATAAAGAAAACTGTCAGGCAAATAGATAGGTAGTGTGTGTAAATGGGTAATAATTATATATATTGAAGTAGTCCTTGGCAGGAAATCTTATTCGGCAGGACAATTGTAAGTGCACACGCACGTACCCACGTACGTACCCACCACACATACGGCACACACATGTGTACGTACACACAGGCACACACGCGCGGGCGCGCATACCCCAGTGCACACACACACACACACACACACACACACACACACACACACACGCGCGCGCGCGCGCGCTCGCACGCACGCACGCACGCACGTACAAACTGACACACACACGCACACACACACAAAAACACGCACACACACACACACACACACACACACGCACGCACGCACGTACAAACACGCACACACACGCACGCACGCACGCACATACACTGACACAAACACGCACGCACGCACGCACGCACGCACACACACACACACAGCCACACGCACGCGCGCCCAAGCAGACGTACGCACGCACTAACACACACGGGCATTCACACACACGACTGAGCTCAACTTATGGTGAAGCAAAACAGTATCGCGAGAGGGGACAGCATGGCTGGTCTATAGGTGACATAATGATGTGATGTGATAAACTTAGACTGTGATCGACTGTGAAATGAACAAATATTATACAGCTTCCCTGCATGGCAATGACAGTATTTAGTCATTTTCATTGCTTCGAGGTTTGTTTCTGCCTTGATCGGTCTTAAATACTCATCTTGGAGCAGGCAATGTAACTCAGATTTGAAGTGAAACCCCTCGGCCTTCAAATCTGCCCCGTTCACAGTATTAAAAATAACCAACTGTTTCTCTCTCTGCCGTGTTCGTGGGCGTATGCGTTCGTGCAATGTACGTGTCTGTGTGTGTGTCGCACATGTGTTTGTGTCGAGTCAGTGTGTGTGGGGGGGAATGTGTGAATGTGTGTGTGTGTGTGTGTGTGTGTGTGTGTGTGTGTGTGTGTTGGGGGCAAGGGAGGGGACGTTTATCCATCCCGGCGATGCCACCCATGAAATACTGGTATGTTCCGTTCTTTTCCAGCCCGCCCCTTCCCAGAGCGGAGACTGTGCGCAATGCCCGCGCATACATAGGCCGCGTTATGGCTTACAACGTGATGTCTCAAAACTGCGAACACTTCGCCACGCGGTGCCGCTACGGTATCAGCACGAGCCAGCAGGCACAGGGCTTTCTTCTGGCTCTGGTGATCACGACGCCTGTTGTCGCTCTGCTCGGGTTTGCCGTCGCTCTGGTGTATTTTCGGATTCGCCGCCGAAACTACGATAACTGAAGAGAAGCAGGAGGAAAAATGCTCGTATTTACACAACCAAGAAGAAATTAATAACTTCTGTAACTACATGACTATCTGTCTCCAGTAGAAACAAATACTGAGGAGCACTTTAAGAGTCGAATGGTTGCAAAAGGGTCGGACAAAAAGAATTAAAAATAAAACAAGAATTCCTCGTCGGGGGAACTAACACTCTGTTCCTGGTAGACATGGAGAAGGGAAATATCTACTCTATCATCCAAACACTACTCACACTATTCTACTAACACAACAGCCAATAAAGACCTGGACCAGAATAAAAACAAGACTCAAAGCTGTCCATCTTATGCACACAATCAAACACAACATCAAACCTGACACAATCAAACAAAATATCAACCCTGACACAATCAAACAAAATATCAACCCTGACACAATCAAACAAGATAAGAATCCCTGAAATATCCTAAATCTAAATTCCACACCGAACGTTATAATTCATAATATAAATGCATAACACAATCTAAAAATGAACAGTTATTACCATGCTAGCGGCAGTTATTCAGTTTCCTTGTTTGCCGTTTGAGCTTCATCCGAAGGCTTCCTCTGGGAAGCTGAGGCCGGCATCGGCCGACGGCTGGGTGCCGGCGTGCGAGTCCGCGACGGATTTAGAAGGTTCATGTTCATTATCGAACTTCCTCTGGGAAGCTGAGGCCGGCATCGGCCGACGGCTGGGTGCCGGCGTGCGAGTCCGCGACGGATTTAGAAGGTTCATGTTCATTATCGAACTTTTACATCAGTTTTGTTTCTGTTCGTATTTTACCCACTTTTTAAGTCTGTTCATTTTAAAATCTGAATATATATACTAGTTTTAGCATGTACACATTTTTAACACTGATTATTGTGTGATGACAGAATGTGTATCGCCCTGATATAACCGTACTGGTTGACTGAGCGTAAAACACCAAGTTACTTGCTCTCTGGTTATTCTGCTGTTGCATATGAAAATGTAAACACCTGGAATTTTTATGTAAAAAGAGAAAACGGCAGTATGTTAGCAAGGGAAATAAGCCATGTTTGTCATGGTTCAGGAGATGTGTGAGAGTCGAGGTGGACGTCCTGGGCTGTCCGTCTTAACGAGCCTTCTGGTTTCCGTAAAGATTTATTGAACCGTGCTTTAGCATTGGTCACAACTTGTCCCTAATATGTCAACTGACATCTGAGGACATTAAGCATCACTTCATCATCACCATGTTGTGTTGGATCGTGTTCTTTTTTCAGGTTTATCTCCCTTCCACTGTTTTTTCTTGCACATTTACTTTGGAATAAATGGCGATTGTTTTGTGACTGATTTATTTCTTATTCCTCTAAGTCTAATAATACATAAATTATTGTTGTTCTGCATGGGGCATTTTTCAATGTGGTTTTTAATTTATTTTTATTTGAGACATGCCACGGATTACCGGTTGCAAAATTTGCTTGACTGATATATATATATTTTCCTTTTTTATAACTGCTTTTATTAGGGCAGTCATTTTTAAGAGGGGGACCTGGTGAAGAGGCAATTTTTTTAATGTGATATGCACTGCTTAATGTCAGTTGGATTACTCCTGCACTTACTTATGAAAGACTTTTTACCTAGATGTTTGTTTGCTGTTGTAATTTAATGTTTTATGATTGGAGTGAATGTGTGATGAGTACTAGGCACCACAATACTTTCCTAGAGCAATTGTATTGACACTTGGCAATATGTTTGACACTTGGCAATACGTTTTATGATTGGAGTGAATGTGTGATGAGTGTACTTGGCACCACAATACTTTCCTAGAGCAATTGTATCGACACTTGGCAATATGTTTGACACTTGGCAATATGCTTTATGGTAGGAGTGAATGTATGCTGAGTGTTCCTGGCACCACAAAACATTCCTCAACCAATTGTATTGACACTTGGCAATAAAGTTGTACTGTATAAAGTGGTATTGAATTGTTGATCCAGTCCAGAGTATCTCACCTCATTCAAACCCCATGGACCAGAGGGTGCAGAGATGAAGGTTCCAGACTTGGAGAACCCAGAGATATATGTGCATGGTTCCCTTGGTTAATCCTGCATACATTAGAACAGGAGAAAGTTCACCGACTACTCACACAAATCCTGCCTTCCTTGCTTCACTGATCAACTTCCAGCTGTAGATCTAGTTCCAACATAGTGACATGTCATGAACAGTGAAAGTGGTTTTGCTTGTGATTTGATGAACCGTTCTGATCACAATGATACAATCTTCAATCAAGAGTATAACTATTAACTAACCTCACAAAACACACACACACGTGCATAAAGGTTTCTGCATGCGTGCACATGCGTGTGTGCATGCACACGCAAGCGTGTGTGCCTTTAGGTTGTTGTAACTGAAATCCCATCTACCATTGACTGAGTCTCTAGTTTGTTGGACTTTGTCTTTCACATAATTATGGTGTGTGTGTGTGTGTGTGTGTGTGTGTGTGTGTTGTGTTGTGGTGTGTGTTGTGGTGTGTGTGTGGTGTGGTGTGGTGTGGTGTGTGTGTGTGTGTGTGTGTGTGTGTGTGTGTGTGTGTGTGTGTGTGTGTGTGTGTGTGTGTGTGAGAGAGAGAGACAATCCCCTCCCAGCAGTGACAGAGCATTAAAAATAAAGGTATTCATTTGTGAATAAAATTCATCAATCATCAACTGACTCATCTTTCATTCTCCCTAAACTCAAATTTTTATGTTTCAGATATTTGATTTTATTCAATCTTAATTCTGAAAGATACTTAACATCATAAGTACTAACTTGCATTTGACATTATTACAATCATCAGCAACAATAATATATAGATAAAAATACAAACATCAATAAAAAATCAATAAAAAATCAATGAATGAAACAATAAATAGTATTTACTACCAGTACATATAAAATGTCAACGACTCATTCAGTTATTACAAAGCTAGTTCTTGTGAAAATGCGAATACTTCAGTCACACCAGTCTTTCCAGACAGGAGCCACACAAACAAAAGTATCCTTATAAAACAAATGTACCAAGCTGTTTACTGTCAAAATATTTCCCCCCATTAATCACAGTAAGGTACGACACTCTATCCGGATCTAAATTAGTTAGAACACCAGCAGTGGTTACTCATGGTCACAGTAGCAAGCATAACACACACAATGACATGCACACCCAGCAAGAGACACACACACAAACACACATCCCAACTTGTACACATCCACTTACATCCACTCAACACCGTCATCCAGATCCATCCCAACACCAGACACACTCATAAATGAAATGAAATCCAACAAGTTTCTCAATGGTTACTTGGAGGCAGTCATGGCAGCACTGTACCACCATACAGACACCCATCTTGGGCTAACAGTGGCCTAGGTTGGGGATGCAAGGACCACAACCACCACTTTGGAATGCCCAACCGCCACCTTTGAATGGCAGTGGCTTTTCTCTTCCCTTTTGGGACCACACCAGTGATGAACACCATGGAGTCTCCCCACAGTCTGTGGACCACAAGCAGTGAATGGTATGGATTGTCTTCATTCCTGTGGACCACACCAGCTTTGATTTGAATTGTATGGATTGTCCACATTCCTGTGGCTCACACAAACTTTGAATGGTATGGATTGTCTGAATTCCTGTGGACCACACAAGCTTTGAACGGTATAGACAATCTTCATTCCTGTGGACCACACCAGCTTTGAAAGAGCAACAATCCTCTCTCTCCCTCTGGACCACACCGATGAGCCTGACAAGTTATAGCAGAGGACCAGCAACGACAGAAAAGGCCAAGTGATGAATTACACTGCCTGACAAGGGTGCAGCTATTAGAATGTTAGCAGTCGTTCTTGTTTCAGATTTTTGTTGTTGGTTTTTTAAATATACACAGAAACCATGTCATGCTCAATGTCCTCACGGGCACATAAAACAGGCACTGAATTCAGCTACACCACGGAGAACAGTGCTATCACTTGATCTGCCTGAAGTTCATCTGGACGGTCTGTAGTTGTCGTGGCAAGGTGACGTCATGCTGCTGGTACAGACTGAAGATTCTGCCTATCACCTTCTCTCCGACAAACTGCACGTTCTTCAGAATGGTGCCCCTCTGTGAACACAAGTGCAAGGAATATAAAATGGCTGACACACAAAATGAACCTTTTTTTTTTTTGTTAAAGAATTTCTCAGACCTAAAGACAAGCAGCTGGTGAAAGAAAACTGGTCCCTTACTCTGTTCTTTCTGTATTCAGTTTTTACGCAATGCCTCTGTGCAATCAAAATACATTTAAACACACACACACACACACACACACACACACACACACACACACACACACACACACACACACACACACACAGGACAGTTATATTAGGGCAATACAAAAGAGAAAAAGTAGGGCTTTCAGCAAAACCAAAGAAAAACAAAACAACCACACGCAGAAGAAAAGCAAACAAAAAAATACCACCAGAAATGACAGCAAATTCAACTTACATCCGCCTGAAACTTCTCAGCCTTGAGTGCTGCTTGAAACTGCATCATCTGGGCATTAAACACAGTTTCTATGGCAACACCAATGAGAGTTTCCAGCTCAATGGTGTAGAGTCGGAGCAAGTCATCCACTAGCTGTAGGCTCGACTTGGCAAACTGCACGGTGTTCTGTGTCAGTGACACGAAACAACCATCTGAAGAAAAAAGAAAAGAAAAAACAAAAAAATGGGCAGAAAAACATAGAGTACATAGCAACACAAAGCATGGACGCAGAGTTGCCCACTGCTGTCAGATCTGACTTGGCAAACTGCAATATGCGATTTAGGCACTCATTTTGTGTTTTCTAACTTAACCCAACCCTCACAGTTCCATTCCATTCCTCTGTGTGCAAGCCTCTGCTTAGTTTTGAATGCCGACTCTGTAGAGATGAAAAAAGGTTTGAGTCTGGGGCTGCAGAGTCGGACACTGGTGGTGATGACAGATTGACAAAGGATCACCTTGACCACAAGACCAACAGACTATAGACCAGCAGGTGCTCCAGAATCAGGCACTGGTGGTGATGACAGATTGACAAAGGATCACCTTGACCACAAGACCAACAGACTATAGACCAGCAGGTGCTCCAGAATCAGGCACTGGTGGTGATGACTGATTGATGAAGGATCACCTTGACCACAAGACCAACAGACTATAGACCAGCAGGTGCTCCAGAATCAGGCACTGGTGGTGATGACTGATTGATGAAGGATCACCTTGACCACAAGACCAACAGACTATAGACCAGCAGGTGCTCCAGAATCAGGCACTGGTGGTGATGACTGATTGATGAAGGATCACCTTGACCACAAGACCAACAGACTATAGACTGGCAGGTGCTCCAGAGTTGGGCACTGGTGGTGATGACTGATTGACGAAGGATCACCTTGACCACAAGACCAACAGACTATAGACTGGCAGGTGCTCCAGAGTTGGGCACTGGTGGTGATGACTGCTTGACGAAGGATCACCTTGACCACAAGACCTACAGACTTTAGACTGGCAGGTGCTCTCACCATCGCTCAGCACAAAGCCAACCATGAGCAAAGGACTTATTGCAGAGAGTTCCCCAACACAGACACACTGCTTGGTTGACACAAGTAGATACATACTTAATTATCACAGTATTTGTTGGTGTTGATGGCTTATTAATGTCAGAATATGACAGCTCCAATCAGCTTCAGAATGAAATCAAGAACACAGCTTACCAAAGATGTACTGCTTGATGTCGAAGCCCAAGGTTTTCATCTCTGCCACAAACTTGTCACAGTCGAATTTGTTCTGCAGATTCATTGGTCACCATAACTCATCCTAGCAAAACAAAACAAAAAATGGATAAAAGTAAAGAAGCTTAAATTATCCATTTCTGCAGGGTGGTTGTTCCAACCAAAGTAACGTCTGATTTTTTTTTTTTAAATGCATACGACAATATAAAAAATATATAAAATAGTTAAAAAGGAACACAAACAAACGAAAAAACATCCCCCAGAAACAATAACACCCTTCACAATTTATTGTTATTGTTATAGAAGACATGAACCAAAACTGACCAAAACAGTATAATTAAATCTACATTCACCCTACCCTCTCAGACGAATGCTACACTGAAACACAAAGTGTTCAAACTCCTGGTGGCAAGAGTGCTCCTCAGCACCAGTTACCTGGGCTCTGTAGCGAATGCCTTCCACCATCTGGTCGCGGGTCTCCTCGATGACCTGCTGTATGGGCAGGTCCATCATGCTGGCCAGGGAGAACTCCATGTCCACTCCGATACTGCTCAGCTGCTCAACACACAAGGTGGGAACTCTTCACTCAGGTTGCTCTTACCCTTGTGTCCAGCTATGGCTATACTCACAGCATGAGTGTGTGTTGTGCATGCGCGTGTGTGTGTGCGCATGTGTGTCTCTGTGTGTGTGTATGTAGGTACAGGTCAAGGGGGAAGCGGAGGAGTTGTTAGTTACAAATTTACGAGTTCTTGATGCCATTTGTTATATTTTTGCCTGATTATAGTATGTACATGCCTAGGAGTAGGACTCACCTAAAAAAGGGTAATCTAAGACCTCATTATTAATATTATGTTCTATAAGCTTATGAACCTGTGGACAACACCCCTAAAAAAAAAAAAAAAATCTATACACTTTAAAAAAATCTATATCACTTAAAGGACAAATCCAAGGTTAGGGGTGATTTTTGACATGATTTCCGTTAAAGCTTGCTGAGAATGATGATGTAGGTGAAACTGTGATCTGAGGGTTATAAATGCACGAAAAAATGGCATTTTCTGTCGTACCTAAAGCGTCGCCATGATGCCCAAATCACGTGACCATATGCCTACTACGTCAACTTGAGCTCCAAAGATGAAACTGATACTTTGCCCGAGACACCCACAAGGATATAGCTGTATCAGTTTGAACCTGTCAGGCAGGATTTTGAAAGAGCACGGGCACATTGTGTCAGCTTTGAAGCAAACCCCATGTGGTATTCCATGGGGTTTGCGAAATCGCACTCACTGAAGTGCTCGCTACACAAATGGGTGTGATGTGGCACAGCAAGAAAGTCAGCTCGTTTAAACTGTATAAACTTAATCCACTTTGTTATACCTGGGGTCGTCTGCGAATTGTTACAGTTCGTGGCAACACAGTAGGCCGGCATAGTTAACTTTTTTGTCAACCACATGCATACACAGTTTACTGAAGAATCTAAGATGGCAACCGGACTGACTCCCCAGACTGACATCACTTCCGGGAAAGTCACGGGACTAATGGAGAACCCGAGACTGTAGTCTCGGCCAGCCTACAGAAAACAAAATTGATTAAAAACCCAATTAAAAATTTGTTTACATTTTTTGTTTCATTAAATCTAAACTAGTGGCTCATTTGTCAATCATTTTGATGGTCATTTTGCATACTTAAAAACCTTGGACTTTTACTTTAAAGGGAATATGGTCCCTTTTATTTACTACTTTCTCTCGATGCATAGCCACTGTCACATCTGGCCTTGCTTGATCGGGTTTATCTGTGTTGTAATCAGCTGTTTCAGGTTTCCTTGATTGACCATATTTACAAAAGTATATATCACATTCATAAAAACAGAAGACTTGCCCGTACCTTTGTCCAAGGCTATCCTTTATAATTCAGCAAAACGGTCAACCACATTGAGGATATAGTGGAACAGAGCGTCTGACCATCCTCAAAGGAGAACCACCACCTCTTCTTGGAGCAAACGCTGGTGGTTGTAAAGTCCTTCCATCACGACTTTAAGTCAGTAAAACCCCAAATCAAAGACCACTTTCTCTTACAAACACTTGTGGTAACCTTAGCAGAAAGCTATTTCAGAAAAATGGATATGACTTAAATGCTTACAACAATGTAAGAGATATTTTGTATAATACTGATGTTATCACTAATACTGTCAAATCGATTGTTCATAGTCCTGTTGGAAAATTAGGATAAATAATAATTATATGTTTTTTGTTTGTTTTTGTCTAATATCACCTCGATGTGAACAGACATAAAGTACGATTGATTAGCAGAAAGATTCCACTGTACTCACAGAGGAGAGTACTGCCCAAAAACCTGTGACCTCTTTGGCCCCCACCCCCACTTGCTGTTCCTACCAGACACAAACACATTCACAGACAGGTGTACCTCTGCGCAGTGCTTCTTGGCCAGCTGGACGCACTCTGCCATGGTGGTGAGGCAGGCTTTACTCTCAAACACTTGGCGACGGAAAATGATGACAAAGCTGACCAGTTCTTGCTTGGCCCAGATCACAAAGGCTGCAACAGAAATGTGGATGCTGTTCAAATTCACTGTTGCTTTAACCCCTTCACTGCCACAGCCTGTAAAATTTCCGGGCTGAAAGATGCATGGACGCGGCTGCAAACAGCACATTTTCCGCTCCTATGACATCTACTTTCAATGTATGTGTTTTGATGCAGATCCTTTCACATGCCAGTGCAAAAAAGAAGACAGAAACAGTAAAGGGTTTCACATTTTGCACTTTTATTGGTCGTTTTCAAGTGACATCGTGGCAGTGAAGGGGTTAAGTACACAGAGACTGTACGGACTATAAGGGTTGGGGAGCCCAGGATGGCTACCTCAACTTTTGCGCAGCTCCTGAGTTCTGAGTGGATGCTGTGGCCGATTCTTGGCTTTATATTATCAGGTTGAAACATGAGTGGACACCGCAGTTGATTCTTGGCCTTTATGTTACCAGGTTGAATCTCAACCATGCTGTGGTTGGTTTTTGGCCTTTATATTATGAAGTTGAAACATAGGTGGACACTGTGGTTGATTCTTGGCCTTTATATTATTGGGTTGAAACATGAGTGGATGCTGTTGTTGGTTTTTGGCCTTTATATTATCAAGTTCAAACATGAGTGGACACTGTGGTTGATTCTTGGCCTTTGTATTGTCAAGTTCACACACACACACACACACACACACACACACACACACACACACACACACACACACACACACACACACACACACACACACACACAAACACACACTTTCCACCTCCCTTGTGCCTGAATCTATCAAATTTGGCTTCTCTCTCTCTCTCTCTCTCTCTCTCTCTCTCTCTCTCTCTCTCTCTCTCTCTCTCTCTCTCTCTCTCTCTCTCTCTCTCCCACCTGAATAACACCCATAGTGGTCAGGGAATGCCTTGAGGAACTCCTTGGCAGTGTCTGAGAGGCTGCTAAAGAAGACTGTGCACAAACAGCGAATATACAGAGTGGTGGCCCCTTCAAACTTCAACTGCCGGATGTTGTAGCGGATGACGGCACTGCAGCTCTTCAGAAACAGCTCGCATGCCTAAAACAGACCCCATAAAGATCTTAATGGAGATGATTCAAACAATCATGGCACATCAAAGAAATGGTAGCTACCACCCCCCACCCCCCACCCCACCCGCCCCTCCCAAGATACTGCTGTGAATACAACCAGGAAATGACAATAACATAACTCTCTGGTCAGCACATCCAAGTGCAAGCATAACAATACCTGCATTAAACAGTACTTACCTATACTGAACAATACTTAACCTGCACTGAACAATACTTACCTGCACTGAACAATACTTACCTGCACTGAACAGTACTTACCTACACTGAACAATACTTACCTGCACTGACCTTTTTCCCAATGAATAAGATGAGTGCCAGACAGCATGCTTTGCTGCTATGGGTCCTCTGCCTAACGATCAGTCATACAATACAGTGGAACCCCTCAATAAGCAAGCCACTGGGATCACCAAAAACAGCTTCCTCTTAACCCTTTCAGCACCAAAGTATCTACACTGCTGGTGCTAAGCTCCCCCCCCCCCCCCGCCTCCCATCCCCCCCATCCCCTCCCCTCTGCCCCCCCCCCCCCCCGCCCCCATCCCCCTTGCCATCCCATTTTATATCTGTTAGACGAGTTACAAGGTTCCAGACAATGCCAAGCATTGGGGGCTGACCAGAAACGCCGACAGATAGCCTACTGCTCTCACGAATGAGTATAAGACAGACATAATAATCATGGATATAGCCAAAAATCTCTAACTACCGTAAACATGAACAAACAAAACTGCTGAAATACACCAACAAAGAAGAAAAGGCGGTTGAAAAAAAAAAAATAACGACAGAGAGAACTCGAACTCGAAAACTTTATTTTACAAGGATTGCAGTTTAGGTTCATTCAAAAAACTGTCTAACATTGTAACAACTAGTCCTTGCTAAGCTACTGATGAACAGATATCAAATTACAGGCATTATTTATATACATATAGGCATGAATGAGTGAGTGAAATGTTATACATGAGAATTTTCACACAAAACATAGCGTGCTCACAGCGCCAGATGAACACATGCCATACATCATTCAGTTACATATTATGAGCATACGGTGAGCATATTATGAGCAAATGAAGCAGCAGAACATCTGATCAGTTCATATGAGTCTTATGACTAGTATCGGAAAAGAAAACAGAAGCAGTCGATGCTTTTCTTATAAAGAACAGTAAGGGAGAAGGGGGGGGGGGGGGGGGAGAGAAAAAGGAAAACAAGAAAAACCGGGGGAGTGGGTGGGTCGGAAGGCAGTCGGAAGGACTGGGCGGAGTTGTATGGGTGTATAAAATAGGTCTCAAATGACCAGTCATTGCAATGGCAATCACTCGAAAACCTCACTCTCTCTCTCTGTGGCTGAGAGAGACAGAGAACTGGAACTCTAGCTCTAAAACTTTATTTTACAAGGATTGTAATTTAGGTTCAGTCAAAAACCTGTCTAACAACTAGTCCTTGCGCAGCTACTGATGAGTAAATATAAAATTACAGGCATAATTTATATACATACAGGCATGAGTGAGTGAGTGAAATTTGATACATCAGATTTTCCAAACAAAACATAGCGTGTTCACTGCGCCAGATGTACACATGCATACATCACTCAGTTACACATTATGAGCATACAACCTGTAAATAAGGCAGCAGAACACATCAGATCAATTCAACACCGGTACTGGAAAAGAAAAAGAGAGAGAGAGAGAGAGAGAGAGAGAGAGAGAGAGAGAGAGAGAGAGAGAGAGAGAGAGAGAGAGAGAGAGAGAGAGAAAGCAGGCAGTGTTTGTCTTATAAAGAACAGTAAGGGGTGCGGGTGGGGGGGGTGGGGGGTCACTATCACAAGCAGTCGGAAGGATTGGGCGGAGTATTATGTCACAGTCCATCCTATGTAACTACTTCAAGGTGTGCACGAAGTTTACGCTTGAAAGAGCTGAATGACGGACAAGATCTGACTGACAGAGGTAGGTTGTTCCATAGATAAACATCAGAGAAAGATATACTTGTTTTGAATATGTCTATTCTTGGCCTAGGCAAACTAAGGTGATAGTTACTAGAGTTGGAATAGCTTGAGGGAATGTGTATGTACAGGTTAGATATGTACCCTGGAGCCTCATTGCTAAGGACCCTGTACATGAACAAACCGTTGTTATATTCAAGTTGTTTTTGTATGCTCATCTCCTTTAATTTCTTGTCAGTAGTTAGAGTTGTATCTGGAAGGATTAACTTTACAGCTCTTCTGTGCAGAGAATTTAATCTCTTTTGAGAACATCACTACATCCGTCCCACACGACTGACGCATAATCAATGTGAGGTTTAATGTGGGCATTGAAGAACAGTTTCCTGGTGTCGATGTCTACGATGTACCTTAATTTTGACAGAAGGAAGACTCGTCTTGAAACTGTTTTACACACATTATTAATGTGTGAGTCCCAGCGAAGTTTATTGTCTATGGTTATACCTAAAAGACGGTGTTCTGTCACTTGATCAATTTTCGCCCCGTTTAGAACGAGATCGAATGGTAAGGGTGACAACTGGTGTTTCTGTCTGGTAGTGATTGTCATTGACTTGATATTGGTCGGATTGATGACCATATGATTATTATCACACCAATTGGATACCTGATCTAAGCTTTCTTGCATATTGTTTCTGATTTGCATAATATCTTTTCCAGATGTGTGCAGTGTTGTGTCATCTACAAGCATGTCACAATCAACAGATATATCTTTGACGTGTAATGGAAGGTCATTGATAAAGAGACTAAAAAGTATAGGTCCCAAAACAGAACCTTGTGGTACACCATACTTTACTGCTTCTTTGGAGGAGTAAGAGCCATGGAGTAAGACGCGTTGCGTTCTGTTATGAAGATATGATTTAAAAAATGGTAGAGAACTTGCGTTTTTAATATAAATGGCTAGCTGCTTCAATAGAATATCGTGATCAACCATGTCGAAAGCCTTCTTTAGGTCTAGGAACCTCAGATTTATTCATGGCTGTTAGCCAAGAATTTGTGAGACGTGCCAAAGCAGTGTTGCAGGAGTATTTACGTCTAAATCCAGAGTGAAAGGGGTGAAGGAGTTGCCGCTTTTCTAAGTAATCATTTAAATAAATGTGCACATGCTTTTCGAGAAGCTTTGACATGCTTTCGAGAAGCTTTGAAACATTTTTCTCCCTTATGTTTGTCTCTCTCTGCCATTGTTTCCTTGATGTCTTTGTTAAAGCCCGTTCTTAACTGGGAAAATGTTTGTTCGCCCGAACATACTTCGGACACTTCGACGAACTATGATTCGTTTCTTAATTGAACTTTTAGTTCGCCGAATATGGTTCGGACAGTCCAAACTTTACTTCATTCTCAACTGGCTTGTAATGAGATGCAAACTTCGGCCCGAACTTGCGGCAGATGCGCAGCAGACAGCATGATCCAAAATGGAGGCTAAAGTCAAGTCAAGTCAAGTCATTATACTTTCATCCCCCCCTCACAGGGTAATTCAACTAACTACTATCTCATTCTGGGTCTCCAAGACAAGGCTGCGCCTCCCACAAGTCAACAAATAAACAAATTCCCTCCGAAGCGAGTGAAGAACCTAGCGACACCGTCATCCATTTTTATTTTCATTTTTTCTTCATCCACAGGAGAGCTCTGCTCTCAGCCAATCAGAGGCAATGATCGTCGAATAGGGCGATTGTTCCCAGAACATGTTGAGCGAAGCTTTTTGGACCCCGAAGGTATCTTCGACGAATACTTCCAACCAGGTTCGCGAAGAAAAGTTGGCCCAATTAAGAACCAACTAGCTTCGCCGAATACTTCCAACTAGGAAACATTCGCCCAGTTAAGAACGGGCTTTAGACTAGCGATTTCGCGCGGGACTATATTGCCTGTTTTTATTGTCGACAGGTTTGCGTTTTCACGACTAGTGACCTTGTCGAGATTGCTTGGATATTGCAGAAGTAAAACAGAACGAATCACATCCAGAATCTGGGCCTGCCATGCATGCTTACCGATCATTACACGTGGGAACTACGTCGCAAGGAAATGAACGAAGCTTGTCAGTGTGCATGCCCTGATGGGATAGCCCCGTCTAAAATTAGCACGTAGTGACACGGGAACTGACGTTTTAATTTTGCTCTCAGCGCGAAGTCAGCCACTTTTGTCTCGGCATCTGTCAGGTGGATACGTTAGTGTAGGTAGTCGAAGTCTTCCATCAATCGTGTTAGGCGCATAGTATGCCATAAACACCAGTAAGTTGGCCCAATTAAGAACCAATTAGCTTCGCCGAATACTTCCAACTAGGTTCGCGAAGAAACATTCGCCCAATTAAGAACGGGCATAAGCCATGGTGGTAACTTTGGATGTTTTACCCGCTTGCGCTTTAAAAGTGCATGTCTATTGACAACAGTGAGATAGACATTATACCATGTCGCCAAGGCTTTATCGGGATCAGTACAATTCAGGACTTCAGCGAACGGGGCCCAGTATAGGTCATTGAAAAAGGCAGCCTTATTAAAATGTTTGAAAGATCGAAATGATATATACGAATGGGTTTTGGGCTCACATTTTGGAAGTGTAATCGATCTTGAACAGGAGATGGGACAATGGTCACTTATGCTCAGGTCAGGTACACTGACCTCGGTGATTACGTCTGGGTTGTTTGTATATATATTGTCAATAAGAGTGGCAGACGTCTGTATAATTCTAGTAGGTGATTTCACATGTTGGGTTAAGCCTAGCAGTGTAATAGTAGAGTCCCAGGAAGAGTGTGGCTTTAGTAAATCAATATTAAAATCTCCTAGTACAAGAATATCAGCACGGGGTTTAACAGTATGGATGTTATCTATCATTTGTACAAAGTTGTCAAACCATTCATAAGAAGCAGAAGGGTTTCTGTATAAAAAAAAAAAAAAAAAAAATATTAGGAGCGTTCGTACTTGGTTTCAGTTCAAGCCAAATGCATTCGACAAGGTCACTTTCAAGGTCTTGACGCCTGTGTGTAATGTTAGCAATAGAGTTGTGTGTGTATACTGCAATACCAGTCTGTCCAGTAGCAATTGAAGCTTTTCTGGAAATACAATAATTTGGAATGTTAATATCCTGGTCAGAAATTCTGGAGTCTAGTCGTGACTCTGTGATACCAAAAATGTTATAGTTAAGCGTTGAGTGGCTAAGGAATTCACACAGATCAGGAACCTTGTTATACAAATGGTACACATTCTGATGACCAACGCGCAACATTGTAATAAACAATGGAAATTATGAAAAAGGAGCAAACCGGAAAAAGAACAGAAAACAGTAACACTCGAAAACAGTACGTTTACACAAAAAGAGCGCAAAACCAAAATTCAACAGAATCGTAAAATTAACGAAAACAAAGCACGCAAAGGGGCCGCAAAAAGACCAAAGAACAAACACGTTCGTAAAATGAACCTCCACGATAATTTACACAAATAAAAAGGTCCAGCTGACTAAATCCGCTATTATTACGCAGTAAACTAGTATTGTAATAAATGTTGGACGTCGCAGTTACGCTTGTATACCTTGTTAGAACGGGAACAGTAACACTTTTATACCTGTTCAGAAGGGGAATAATGAGCTTCAAATAAGCCCGGAGGACGCTACGCTACAAAGATCATCATTTACTGAGACTGGGATCGGGGCTGCTGGACATAGCTATGATGCGGAGGCCATGGGTTGTAGGGGTTGAAGTGCCAGGGGAAGGGATAGCGGAAGAGAGGCATGGGCGGGCCGCCGGAGTGGTGCCACTGGAATGGTTGGGGGCCTCTGGGCGGCGTCGTGCAGTGAGGACCGTCATAAAGGCCATGATGGCGCAGCTGCGACCCCCGGTTCTGCTGGTTCTCCCCTGTTTGCATGGACATGCCACTAGAAGGGTGCCGTGGCCATCGGTCCTGTGAGCAGCCACTGGGTGGTGGCTCATGTGGCGGCGGGCCTCCAGCAAGGGGAGGCCATTGGACAGGTGGGGGGCCACTGTATGGTGGCTCGAGGCGTGAACCGTCATGAGAACCGCGGGTCACAACAGCACCACCGTCCGGCACTGATGGGCCGCCTGGGTGTCGCCGGTGGATAGCAGCGGTGCCAGTGGACGATTTCGTGAGAGAGAGAGAGAGAGAGAGAGAGAGAGAGAGAGAGAGAGAGAGAGAGAGAGAGAGAGAGAGAGAGAGAGAGAGTTACGGTTAAAGTGAACAGAATCACACACACACACACACACACACACACACACACACACACACACACACACACTCTCTCTCTCTCTCTCTCTCTCTCACACACACACACACACACACACACACACACACACACACACACACACACACACACACACACACACACAAACACAGAAGTAAATCAGTTGAAAGGTGGATATAAATAAGTAGACCATTAAATAATCTTAAAAAGGCATATATACTCAACTGGCCTTACACTGGAACTGCCTGTATGACGTCATTGTTGTTGTGAATTATACGGCTTCCTTTTTTTGGGGGGGGGGGGGAGGGGGGGGAGTCGACTCATCACAGCGTTATAATTGACTCATATCCCTGTTTAGAAACTAAACTTGCTGTCGCAATAACCACCGCAGTTTACTGAGCATGCGTGCCAGCTACACTGCATGCACAGAACAGATCAGTCGACACGGGGCGCCCGACGGAGACACGGTAAGTCACCTTCAGATCATTTTTCACGGTTTTATTCTTTCTGTCGGCTTTTCTCTTAGCGCAAAAAGGTAAGTATTTCCGCTTATTTCTCAGTATGACCACACACACACAGACGTCCATATGTCCTAAGCCGGAGAACATCTGGGTTTTCACTGAGGGTAAGCGAAGATAGTGTCTGCCAGGCCCAGGTATTTATCGTTGCCGCGGATTTGAGAGCGTGTTGTAACAAGACTTGAGAACGGGTTGTAAAAGACTTCCCAGTGAAACTGTCTGTCCCTGCTTTCTTCTCCTTTCTCTTCAACCCCTGAATGTTTGTTCGCCTGAATGTAATTTCTTGTATTGAGGGAAACATTTTTCTCCCTTATGTTTGTCTCTCTCTACCATTGTTTCCTTGATGTCTTTGTTAAAGCCCGTTCTTAACTGGGAGAATGTTTGTTCGCCCGAACATACTTCGGACACTTCGACGAACTATGATTCTTTGTTAACTGAACTTTTAGTTCGCCGACTATGGTTCGGACAGTCCAAACTTTACTTCATTCTCAACTGGCTTGTAATGAGATGCAAACTTCGGCCCGAACTTGCTGCAGACGCGCAGCAGACAGCATGATCCAAAATGGAGGCTAAAGTCAAGTCAATATACTTTCATCATCCCTTACAGGGTACTTCAACTAACTGCTATCTCATTCTGGGTCTCCAAGACAAGGCTGCGCCTCCCACATGTCAACAAATAAACAAATTCTTTCCGAAGCGAGTGAAGAACCTAGCGACACCGTCATCCATTTTTATTTTCATTTTTTCTTCATCCACAGGAGAGCTCTGCTCTCAGCCAATCAGAGACAATGGTCGTCGAATAGGGCGAATGTTCCCAGAACATGTTGAGCGAAGCTTTTTGGACCCCGAATATAGCTTCGACGAATACTTCCAACTAGGTTCGTGAAGAAAAGTTGGCCCAGTTAAGAACCAACTAGCTTCGCCGAATACTTCCAACTAGGTTCGCGAAGAAACATTCGCCCAATTAAGAACGGGCTTAAGGGAGGCGAGGGTTGTCTGATGTCCAGATCCTGTCTGGAATCTCAGACATTTAATTCCCCGTTCTTATTTTCTCTCTCGTTTTTCCCACTTGTTCTCTTGCTCTTTCTGCTGATACACCAACAACTGTACTGTCAAAATTCAATAGATATGCAAACCAAAAAGTGCGTTCTCCTGCCCCCCTCCCCACACCCTCACCCTCCCCGCCCTCACCAAATCTGCATGATATTTCCTTAACAGATGCAGGTTGTTGTTGTTTTTTGTTGTTTTTTGGACGGCTGTTGTTGAGCAGTTAGAAAATGACAGATGGTAGGTGGTATTTACAGCTTCACGCCATATGTCCTGGTATTTGTCATTATTCGTTTATATAATTGTTTCTGTCCATTTCTTTAAATAAAAAAATAATAATAATCTCATATCGATAAATGAGACAGAATGGTTCACGGTTGACGATACAAGCATTATAGTATTATGGCTTTTTTCTTTTCTTTCTTTTTAACACTAACTAATCAAAAAGATGTGTTTAATGTTTGTGTATGCATATTTTTATGTTTGTGTAGGGTTTGATTTTGTGATTTGACTTGAGAAAGGGCTTACATATATGGGAGATATTTTTTAATTTTGACTGTCTCTCGGCACTCCACACCATAACAACAACAACAACAACAACAACAACAATAGCAGAGGTCATTTCTATAGCCCCGTATCTCACCGACAAGGGTGACTACATCGCGCTTTACATGATACATTAAAACCTCAAAAATAATAATGATATAGTCATACGTTCTTGTTTGTTGCATGAAGAGAATGACACAAGATGATTTATGCATCTTCATACCAAGTGGCACTCTTACAGAAAAAGGAAAAACTAACACGGGGGCGATAAGGCCAATGCCTGCGAATCTAATCTAAACATACGTTGCGGATAGAGGCCTATCAGTAGAGGAATTCAAGTTTCTCAAAAACATCGAACTCTTTGTACACGTTTTTACGGTAATCCCGCCCCGGATTTTTAGATTCGATTCGCAGGCATTGGCCTGATATACTGTCCAGATCGAGATTTAAAGGTATGACAATATAATACGTATTGCCTATATATATATATATATGCTGACAGTATTAGCTGTGCAGAGAAGACAGGCTACACTCACGGGTATAATAAGACAGTATGGCAGTGACATTGGCTAGTTATCTGGAAACAAAGGATCTCTGGTGGAACTGTTCTCACTTTTTTTTTTTTTTTTTTACATTATATATAATAATTACATTTCAGACTCTAATGCAAGATGTCATTAGCACGGTTGCCCAGGAGAAACTATTTCACAGACCCCACAGGGACCTGTGAAACCCACAGCGAGGAACAGGACAGTTTCTGCAGGTGAGTCTAGCTGTTTTTGTTACGGTTGTATTTATTTACCCCGAAGAGAGGACTGGGATGTCTGATGTGACTCGCCTGTCTGAAATCTCAGCGCTGTCATTTAATTCCCCTCTACTACCTCCTCTTTTATTTATTTCTCGTCCTCTTGCTCTTTCTGTCTTGTCATTTGTTAGCTCCATTCTTCAAATCAAATTCTGGCTGTGTGTGTGTGTGTGTGTGTGTGTGTGTGTGTGTGTGTGTGTGTGTGTGTGTGTGTGTGTGTGTGTGTGTGTGTGTGTGTTTGATCTCCAGAAAATTATCTCACAGTTTTAGTTTTTTGTATGGCTATTGTTGAGCAGCTAGCAGGTGATAGCTGGTAGGTGGTATGTACAGCATGCTGCCTTGTGGCACTGGCATTTGCCATTGTGCGTTTAACGTTTGTTTCTGTCCATCCTTCTCTCTCTCTCTCTCTCTCTCTCTCTCTCTCTCTCTCTCTCTCTCTCTCTCTCTCTCTCTCTCTCTCTCTCTCTCTCTCTCCCTTTTTTGTTTTTCTCTCTCTCCTTGTTTATTCTGGTATTGATAAATTAGACGGAATGGTCGATAACAGCAGCATGCTTAAGCCTTGAATGCTATTTTTTGTTTTGTTCTTTCTTGTTTGTTTGTTTGCTTATTTTTTAACAACAACAATAGTGAATGGACCAACTCTTCGAAAATTTGTGTTTGATGTTTGTGTTTTTTCTTTCTATTACGTATGGATTCCTTTTGTTGATTTGCCTTGAAAGCGCGCGAAAGAAAACTGCCGCGGGACGTGCACCCAAATACTTCATAAAATACCAAAGTGGAAACGACAGCCAAAGGACTGATTATACGGGTGGGTATAATCAGCCTAGCTCTGTTTTGTTTTCACCCCGAAGAGAGGACGTGATGTGATTTGCCTGTCTGGGATCTTAGGGCTATCATTTGATTCCCATTTCTTATCTCTTCTTTTATTTTTGTTCCGTGTCCTCTTGCACTTCCAGTATTGTTATTTTTCATCTTGTAAACCATTCTTCTAATTTCTGTCTTCTTCTTCTTCTTGTTCTTCTTCTTCTTCTTTTGACGGCCAGGAATTTCTCCATTTTTAGTTTTTTTGTAAGGGCTATTGTTGAGCAGCTAGCAGGTGATAGTTGGTAGGTGGTATGTGCAGCATACTGCCATGCGGCACGTGGTGTTTATCATTGTGCATTTTTGTTTAACATTTGTTTCTGAAAAAATTCTCCAACAGTTAGTTTAAAAAAAAAAAAAATGTAAAAGGACGATCTCTTCGAATTAAACAACAACACACACACACACACACACAAAAAAAAAAAAAAAAAAAAAAAGATACCAGAATGTTTGAGCCTTGTATGCTATTTTTTCTTTTTTCTTTTCAGTTGGTTTGTTTGCTAAAAAAAAAAAAAAAAAAAAAAGTAAAGGGACGATCACTTCGAAAAAAAAGGAAAAAAAAAAAAGGAAAAAAGTTTGATACTGTGTTTTTCGTTTATGTTACATAAGGATTTCTTTTGTTGATTTGCCTTGAAAGAGAACAACATGGAAGTGCTGATAAATGTACCACTCGGAAACTTGACACAAATCCAAGGGGAAAACTGCAGCAACAGGACTGATTATACTGGTGGGTAATTAGCCCAGCTGTTTCTGTTTTTATTGTTTTTACCCCGAAGAGAGGTCTTGCCCTTTCTGTCTTGTAATTTTTCAGCTTATAGTCCATTCTTCTAATTTCTGTCTTCTTTTTGTTGTTATTATTTCTCCCGAAACATCTCCAACATTTTCAAGTTTTGTTTTTGTTTGTTTTGTTTTTTGTATGGCTATTGTTGAGCAGCTAGCAGGTGATAGTTGGTAGGTGGTATGTGCAGCTGGCTGCCATGTGGTACTGGTATTTGCCATTGTGCGCGTTTGTTTATCGTTTTTCCATCCACCCCCCCCCCCTCCCACACGCCCCTTATTTAGTATTGATAAATTAGACGGATGGTTGACAATACCAATATGCTCAAGCCTTGTATGCTATTTTTGTTGTTTTGTTGTTTTTGGTTTGTTTGCTTGTTTTTTTAACAACAACAATAGTGAAGGGACCAACGCTTCGAAAATTTGTGTTTGATGTTTGTGTTTTTTGTTTATATTGTGTATGGTTCCTTTTGTTGATTTGTCCCGATATAGCGTAATGGCTGACTGGGCGTAAAACACCAAGTTACTTACTTATTCCTTTTGTTGATTTGTCTTGAAAGAGCACGAGCGGGAACTGGCAGAACCCGTCATCATAAACGACTGCCAACTGATTGATGATACTGGTGGGTAATTAGCCTAGCTGTTTCTGTTTTGATTCTTGTTTAGATTGTGTTTGTTTTTGTTTTTTGTTTTTACCCCGAAGCGATCGCCCTGATATAACCGCACTGGTTGACTGGGCGTAAAACACCAAATTACTTAGCCCGAAGAGAAGACTAGGATGTCTGATGTGCGTCGCCTGTCTGGAATCTCAGGGCTGTTGTTTTATTCCCCTTTCCTATCTCCTCTTTTATTTTTATTCCTCGTCCTCTTGCTCTTTCTGTCTTGTCATTTTTCAGCTTGTAATCCATTATTCTAATTTCTGTCCTCCCCCCACCTTTTTCAAGGGGGTGTGGGGGGTGGGGGTGGGGATCTCTTACCACGAAGAGAAGACTAGGATGTCTGATGTGTGTCGCCTGTTTTTATTGTTTTCATCCTGATGAGACAAAGTTGTCTGGAATCTCAGGGCTGTCATTTGATTCCCCTTTCCTATCTCCACTTTCATGTTTCTTCCTAGTCCTCTTTCTCGCTCTGTCATTTTTCATGATATAGTCCATTCTTCTAATTTAAAAAAAAACAAACAAAAAAAAACGGTTGGGGTGTGTGTGTATTTGACGGGGTGGGGGTGGGGGGAGTTCCAGAAAATTCTTCAACATTTGTAGTTTTTCTGTATGTCCATTGTTGATCAGATAGGAGGTGACAGTTGGTAGGTGGTATGTGCAGCATGTTGTTACGTGGCACTGTTATTTGCCGTTGTGCATTTTTTTAAACGTATTTCTGTTCACACACCCACCCACCCACCCCTCCGCCCCGACACCCACGCCCCCTTTTTCTTTCCCTTGTTTACTCTAGTATTGATAAATTAGACGGAATGGTCAACGAAGCCTTGTATGTTATTTTTTGGTTTCTTTGTTTGCTTGTTGTTGTTGTTTTTTTGTTGTTGTTTTTTAGCAACATCTTCGAAAATTGATGTTTGTGTTTTTTGTTTATATTACGTATGTGTTCCTTTTGTTGATTTGCCTTAAAAGAGCTCAAGCCGAAACCGCTGGAGCATCTGCAGCCCGGAGAGCTCATAAAATTCGAATGTGGAAATTCCAGCCATTGGACTGTTTATACGGGTAGGTAATTCGCCTAGCTGTTACTGTTTTGATTGTTTTTACCCTGAAGAGAGGACTAGGATGTCTGAATGACTCGCCTGTCTGGAATTTCAGGGCTGTCATTTCATTCCCGTTTCCTATCTCCTCTTTGTTTTTCTTCCTCGTCCTCTTGCCCTTTCTGTTTTATCATTTTTCAGCTTATAGTCCATTCTTCTAATCTGTTTTTTTTTTTTTTTTTTTTTTTTTTTTAATCTTCAGAAAATTCTCCAACATTTTAGAACTTTGTAAGGCTATTGCCAAGCAGCTAGGATGTGACAGTTGATAGGTCATATGTGCAGCATGCTTCCATGTGGCACTGGTATTTGCCGTTGTGCATTATATTCTCCGGTCCTATATCGCATCAACTTTCAGTGCTATGTATTTTGATGAAAATCTTTTTCGCATGCCGGTGCGAAAATAAAATAAACAAAAAGGGTTTCAAATTTGGTTCCTATTATTGATCGTTTTTAAGTGAAATCATGGCAGTAAAGGGTTTAATAACAACAATAGTGAAGGGACCAACTCTTTAAAAATTGGCGTTTGATGTTTTTTGTTTTGTTTGTATTATGTATGGGTTCTTTTTGTTGATTTGCCTTTAAAGGACAAAAGCAGAAACTGCTGAGTGATCTGCAACCCGGAGACTTGATCACACAAATCTGCAGCGGCCGTTGGGAAGTTCTTAGGGGTATGTAATTTGCGTAGCTGTTTCTGGTTTGATTGTTTTTACTTACTTACTTCGACGTCTGATGTAACTCGCATGTCTGGAATCGCAGGGTTGTCATTTGATTCCCATTTGCTATCTCCTCTGTTATTTTTCTTCCTAGTCCTCCTGCTCTTTCTGTCTGGTGATTTTTCTGTCCATTTTTCTAGTTTCTGTCTCTTTTTTGGTGTGGTTTTGTTTGATCTGCAGAAAATTCTCCAATTTAAAAAAAATTGATATTGTTGATCAGATAGGTGATAGTTGGTAGGTGCTATGTGCAGCATGCTGTTATGTGGCACTGGAATTTGCCGTTGTGCGTTTGTTTAACATTTGTTTCTGTCCATCCCACCTGCCCCCCCCCCCCCCCCCAACTCCCTCCGCCCTCCCCCCAACCCTTCCCCCCTCGCCCCACTTTGTTTACTCTAGTATTAATTAGACGGAACTGTCGACGATACCAGCATGTTCTAGCCTTGTATGCTATTTTTTGGTTTGTTTGTTTGCTTCTTTTTTTAACAACAACAACAGTGAATGGACCAACTCTTCGAAAATTTGTGTTTGATGTTTGTGTTTTTTTGTTTATATTACTCTGGGTTCCTTTTGTTGATTTGCCTTGAAAGATGAGATGCTGAAAAAGCTGAGAGATCTGGAACCCGGAAACTACTGCCACCCTGCTGATTATACTGGTGGGTAATTAGCTTAGCTGTTTCGGTTTTTGTTGTTTTTTTACCCCGAAGAGAGGACTGGGATGTCCGATGAGACTCGCTTTTCTGGAATCTCAGGCCTGTCATTGATTCTGCTTTAATATCTCCTCTTTTATTTTTCTTCTTCGTCCTCTTGCCCTTTCTGTCTTGTCATTTTTCAGCTTATAGCCCATTCTTCTAACGTACCGGTTGACTGGGCGTAAAACACCAACTTACTTACTTACTTACTTACCATTCTTCTAAAAAAATCTTTCTTTCTTTTTTGTTTTGTTTTTGGTCTTCTGAAAATTCTCCAACATTTGCAGTTTTTTGCATGGCTATTGTTGAGCAGCTAGGAGGTGATAGTTTGTAGGTGGTATGTACAGCTTGCTGCCTTGTGGCACTGGTATTTTCCATTGTGCGTTTAATGTTTGTTTCTCCCCCCCCCCCCCCCCACCCATGCTCCCCCCTCCCCACCTCCCCCTTACCCCATTGGTTATTCAAGTATTCATAAATTAGACGGAATGGTCGACGATACCCGCATGCTCAAGCCTTGTATGCTATTTTGTTGTCGTTGTTTTTTGTTTGTTTATTTGTTTGCTTATTTTTAACAACAATAGTGAAGGGACCAACTCTTGAAGGATTTGTGTTTGATGTTTGTGTTTTTGTTTATATTACATATGGGTTCCTTTTGTTGATTTACCTTGAAAGAGCACAACCGGAAACTGCTGAGTGAACTGCAACCCGGAGACTTGATAGAGATCCCCAGGGGACTCTACAGCCACTGGGCTGTTTATGTGGGTGGGTAATTAGCCTGTTTCTGTTTTCATTGTTTTTACCCCGATGAGAGGACTAGAATGTCTGATATGACTCGCCTGTCTGGAATCTGAGGGTTTACATATTATATACACGATAAGAGTTTTGAAATGTGCAGTTGCCTATGACAGACTTTGTTATTATTGGGTAAGATGTTTATTCTAGACATTATCTTTTCCTTATTGTTCTTTAGCATTATTTTCCTTTATCTGTGGTTAATTCTACCAAATATGACCAATCATAGTGGAGTAACAATAGCAACAGTCCGTCATCTAGAGTTCACTCAAACAGAGACAAATCAGTGAAACCTCCGTCCTTGCCATTTTTACAAGGAATATCCAGACCGACCAAAGGACTCAGAAATACAATACATTCTGACACGTTGGCACCCAGTGCAAATATGAAGACAAAGGAGAAAAACCTTCGCAAGAAACGTTCCAGAAAAAGAAAAGGGAAATAAACAAAAGAGGCAAATGTACATACAAATCCTCAGCAAGAATGAACTCGTAATAAAAGCAGAAGAGGAAGAGGGGGAAGAGAAAAAGAAGAGCAACCGAATGGACATGGTAAGCACGGAGAAAAGAAAGGGGAAAAAAAAGAAGTGAAAAAGGAGGTATAAAACTATTGAACTACCAACAAATACCCCTGCCTTGCCTAAGAAACAAAACAAACGGGAGGCAAAAAACAATGGAAACAGCCGAGAGAGAAGCAAAAGCTGAAAGGTAAACAGAAACTCGTGTGGCCTGCGCACACATTTTAGACCAATGAAAACCGGGCTTCTGGAAAAATAGCGATGCTCTCACATGGCCGCGCCGAAGCTCACGGCATGAGTCAGTCGACACCGCAGATTGTCCCTAATATACTCTTTAGCATCTATGCTCTTTAGCATCTAAGGACATTAAGCAAAAAGAAAGAAAGAAAGAAATACTGACACAAGAGAAAAAACAAGTCACAGACCAAGCACGTCTCTCGAAGTCACGCAGTGGACTAAAACCAAGGCCAACCATTGGTCAATCTCCTGTCCACGCTGACGAGTAGCTAGTGCACAGCATGTGATACCAAAAACTGAGAGGTACAATGATACCCTGAAACAAGCGCTAACGAGACAAAGACAGAAAGCCTAACACGAATGCCTACGGCAGAAAAGGCCATGAAAGAAAGAAACTGTACACAAATGCCTGTGGCAAAGAAAGAAAGAACAGACCACAAATGCCTGTGACAAAGAAAGACCAAACCACAAATGCTGATGGCAAACGAAAAATGGCTGCCCTAATCAGGCAAGCAAACAGCTGACACCAAGATGAAAGAAACAAAACAGCTGAAACCACCTCAAAAACCCAAACGGTGGCCTACCTGCGAGCGTAAGGCGGAAAAACACACCACCAATCACAAGTCTAACAGACCACTGTCTGCAACAAACGAGTGTCATCGAGTACAGTCAAAGCCATAAGAGCACAGAAGCAAAAATAACTGTACCAACGATAACTAACCCGTCATTAACCCGGCTTCCATCTAAAAAACAAAGGCTGCAGACTGATAAAGCAAATCGCTAATCAGGACTACCGATGACAAAGCATCAGGATGTAAACAAATGCAGACGAAAAGAAGAAAGCAAAATGGCTGCCCTAATCAGGCAAGCTAACAGCGGGGACGAAATGGCCGATAGGCCACAGACAAAAAAAAAAAAAAACTATGATGGAAGAGGGGGGAAAAAAATCTGAAAAGAAAGAGAAGGCAAGAAATGTCAGAGACCAACGTGACAAAGGCTGGATACACGTAATCCGTGTGCACGATACAACCCACTTAGCAGTGACAACAACACTGTGGGGCAGCAGACGCTCACGAACTGCCCCACACAAAGAAAGAACAAACAGTCTCGTTAAACATCGAGACTACCCCCCTCACTCGTACACCGTAAATGAACGCTATAACTCGAGAAACAAAAGGGCAAGCAAAGAGAAGAAACAGAGAATGGCAAGAACCGCTTTATTGTGGGTGACTACCGCTCCAGGGAACCAGTATGCTCCATAAATAAGACCTCCCCACCCTACAGGACAACGCAAACAACAACGCCTCTTTTTTTCCATAAGGTGGTTGGGGGGCTGGGACCGGGCATACCAGTTGAACAGTTCTTAAAACCCCTTCCAGCAAACAAAAGACAAATAAATGGACCCGTTCCCACCAATTGAGTCTTAACTCGGAGCCAGCTTACTGTGCTACAGGCAAAAGCAGCCAGTAAGGGTCTATCTGGGTGTTTTCAGATTTTTGCGAAATTAAAGTCCATAAGCATTCAGCTCTGGTGTGTTTGTACTGATATGCTCGGAGAAGTTGAATAAATATGTTTAAAACGCATTTTATGCACCCTGCCCGGCATAAATTTTACTCATTTTAAGCTGAGCATGGGATTAAAAACATTAACAAAATATATTAAAAGTTAACTAATGTTGACATTTCAAGTCTCTTCAGGTGCCCCAATTTTTGACATGTTCCTGTGTCAAAATTCGTAAAGATTAGTACATTTAAACCTCCTGTTGCTAAGGATTAAAGGAAAACTACTCAATAAACAATGAAAACTTTAAAGCTGGTTTTTCTCAAAATGGCCTCCGCCACACATGCAACCTTAAAAAACACGTCACATACACATCTTTTGGAGCAGAAACGGGATTTTAGTATCAAAATAACAAGCAGAATTTGCAGATTTGAGACATGCATCGTATATCTGACATATCCAAATTTTAAGTTAAGCGGACTCGTTTCGTGAGAACGGGTCACCAGAATTCCAGGACTTCACAGCAAAGAACATTATGGACAGACAAACAACACTAAACTCCAGACCCTTCTTAGTCCCTCACTCAAAAAGAGAACAGCACAAGAACTCTCTTTTTTTTCTCTCTCTTTTTTTTTCTTTCTTTTTTTTGTCCGCACCACCACCGACTGGAACCACCTCAGTGACGACCAAGTGAAGGCCCCCACACATGAGGACTTAAAGCGACGGATCGCCACCCAAAGCACCATTTGATTTACACGTCTGCACTCCCCTTCCCGTCGCATTTATACCTAAAGTTAGGTCCGGCGACGTATCACATCAAGAAGATCAAGAGCCAAACCCCAAACCCTAACCCAGGGAGGCCACGAAATAGCTAGTCTATGGAACTAGAACGAACAAAACCTTTTCGACTTTACATATGGTGAAACAAACAAGGAAAAACTGAGTGGGAATAAAATAAAAACACCCAATAAAGGGCAGGCTCCCTGATGAAGTCCACTTGTGAAAGGTATGGCAAACAACGAAAAAGACCGAAACGCCACGCACCTACCAAGGCTCGAGAAAGTTTAAATAACAAGGGGGAAATAAACAGTGGCCCAGCTGCTGGCAATGACATCGGAGCTTCATCCTTGGAGATTCGAAATTGAATTTTTTTCTAAGTCGGTTACCCTGTGGACACCCTTAAAAAAAATCAAAAAAAATCTTTGATCTGTACGCAGAACTGAGATCTGGTCGTGTTCTAAGCGTGACGTACTTTGATGACGCTCAACTAAGAAGCACACTTGCACGAACACACGCGAGCACACGCGTGCACGTACACTATACGCAGTTTACAAACCTAACTTAGACAACAAACAATACTTAATTACGGCACTTGCTGTTCTGTCCGTGCCGGCCATAACCAGGCTGGCATTAACCTTTTTTTTCTCTCTTTTTTTTTTCCTCTCAGGCAATGAATCGGTTGTGCACGTTGCCGGACTGGACGGCGACAACATTCGATCTGCTGTCCATCAGCTGAGTTTTGTCTCTGGATATGGGTACCCAAAGGCTAAGGTCAGGGATGACAGATTATGTGATGCTGTGAGGGGTTCAGAGGCCTTGAAGAACAACATCCTGGATAGCCAAATGACGTGAGATCGTTTAACATTCTGTTAATGTTATAGGTTTATTGTTTAATTGTGTATTCATAGATTGTCCTAGAGAGCGCCAGTAAACTATTGGCCGATCAAAAGAAGGAATGGAAATGCAAGATAAGGAAATCAAGGCCTACTGATAAAGAAAACTGTCAGGCAAATAGATAGGTAGTGTGTGTAAATGGGTAATAATTATATATATTGAAGTAGTCCTTGGCAGGAAATCTTATTCGGCAGGACAATTGTAAGTGCACACGCACGTACCCACGTACGTACCCACCACACATACGGCACACACATGTGTACGTACACACAGGCACACACGCGCGGGCGCGCATACCCCAGTGCACACACACACACACACACACACACACACACACACACACACACACACACACGCGCGCGCGCGCGCGCTCGCACGCACGCACGCACGCACGTACAAACTGACACACACACGCACACACACACAAAAACACGCACACACACACACACACACACACACACGCACGCACGCACGTACAAACACGCACACACACGCACGCACGCACGCACATACACTGACACAAACACGCACGCACGCACGCACGCACGCACACACACACACACAGCCACACGCACGCGCGCCCAAGCAGACGTACGCACGCACTAACACACACGGGCATTCACACACACGACTGAGCTCAACTTATGGTGAAGCAAAACAGTATCGCGAGAGGGGACAGCATGGCTGGTCTATAGGTGACATAATGATGTGATGTGATAAACTTAGACTGTGATCGACTGTGAAATGAACAAATATTATACAGCTTCCCTGCATGGCAATGACAGTATTTAGTCATTTTCATTGCTTCGAGGTTTGTTTCTGCCTTGATCGGTCTTAAATACTCATCTTGGAGCAGGCAATGTAACTCAGATTTGAAGTGAAACCCCTCGGCCTTCAAATCTGCCCCGTTCACAGTATTAAAAATAACCAACTGTTTCTCTCTCTGCCGTGTTCGTGGGCGTATGCGTTCGTGCAATGTACGTGTCTGTGTGTGTGTCGCACATGTGTTTGTGTCGAGTCAGTGTGTGTGGGGGGGAATGTGTGAATGTGTGTGTGTGTGTGTGTGTGTGTGTGTGTGTGTGTGTGTGTTGGGGGCAAGGGAGGGGACGTTTATCCATCCCGGCGATGCCACCCATGAAATACTGGTATGTTCCGTTCTTTTCCAGCCCGCCCCTTCCCAGAGCGGAGACTGTGCGCAATGCCCGCGCATACATAGGCCGCGTTATGGCTTACAACGTGATGTCTCAAAACTGCGAACACTTCGCCACGCGGTGCCGCTACGGTATCAGCACGAGCCAGCAGGCACAGGGCTTTCTTCTGGCTCTGGTGATCACGACGCCTGTTGTCGCTCTGCTCGGGTTTGCCGTCGCTCTGGTGTATTTTCGGATTCGCCGCCGAAACTACGATAACTGAAGAGAAGCAGGAGGAAAAATGCTCGTATTTACACAACCAAGAAGAAATTAATAACTTCTGTAACTACATGACTATCTGTCTCCAGTAGAAACAAATACTGAGGAGCACTTTAAGAGTCGAATGGTTGCAAAAGGGTCGGACAAAAAGAATTAAAAATAAAACAAGAATTCCTCGTCGGGGGAACTAACACTCTGTTCCTGGTAGACATGGAGAAGGGAAATATCTACTCTATCATCCAAACACTACTCACACTATTCTACTAACACAACAGCCAATAAAGACCTGGACCAGAATAAAAACAAGACTCAAAGCCGCTGTCCATCTTATGCACACAATCAAACAAAATATCAACCCTGACTGACACAATCAAACAAGATAAGAATCCCTGAAATATCCGAATCTAAATTCTACACCGAACGTTATAATTCATAATATAAATGCATAACACAATCTAAAAATGAACAGTTATTACCATGCTAGCGGCAGTTATTCAGTTTCCTTGTTTGCCGTTTGAGCTTCATCCGAAGGCTTCCTCTGGGAAGCTGAGGCCGGCATCGGCCGACGGCTGGGTGCCGTGCGAGTCCGCGACGGATTTAGAAGGTTCATGTTCATTATCGAACTTTTACATCAGTTTTGTTTCTGTTCGTATTTTACCCACTTTTTAAGTCTGTTTTTAAAATCTGAATATATATACTAGTTTTAGCATGTACACATTTTTAACACTGATTATTGTGCGATGACAGAATGTGTATCGCCCTGATATAACCGTACTGGTTCACTGAGCGTAAAACACCAAGTTACTTGCTCTCTGGTTATTCTGTTGTTGCATATGAAAATGTAAACACCTGGAATTTTTATGTTAAAAGAGAAAACGGCAGTATGTTAGCAAGGGAAATAAGCCATGTTTGTCATGGTTCAGGAGATGTGTGAGTCGAGGTGGACGTCCTGGGCTGTCCGTCCTAACGAGCCTTCTGGTTTCCGTAAAGATTTATTGAACCGTGCTTTAGCATTGGTCACAACTTGTCCCTAATATGTCAACTGACATCTGAGGACATTAAGCATCGCTTCATCATCACCATGTTGTGTTGGATCGTGTGTTTTTTTCAGGTTTATCTCCCTTCCACTGATTTTTCTTGCACATTTACTTTGGAAAAAATGGCGATTGTTTTGTGACTGATTTATTTCTTATTCCTCTAAGTCTAACAATACATAAATTATTGTTGTTCTGCATGGGGCATTTTTCAATGTGGTTTTTAATTTATTTTTATTTGAGACATGCCACGGATTACCGGTTGCAAAATTTGCTTGACTGATATATATATTTTCCTTTTTTTATAACTGCTTTTATTAGGGCAGTAATTTTTAAGAGGGGGACCTGGTGAAGAGGCAATTTTTTTAATGTGATATGCACTGCTTAATGTCAGTTGGATTACTCCTGCACTTATTTATGAAAGACTTTTTACCTGGATGTTTGTTTGCTGTTGTAATTTAATGTTTTATGATTGGAGTGAATGTGTGATGAGTACTAGGCACCACAATACTTTGCTAGAGCAATTGTATTGACACTTGGCAATATGTTTGACACTTGGCAATACGTTTTATGATTGGAGTGAATGAGTGATGAGTGTACTTGGCACCACAATACTTTCCTAGAGCAATTGTATCGACACTTGGCAATATGTTTGACACTTGGCAATATGCTTTATGGTAGGAGTGAATGTATGATGAGTGTTCCTGGCACCACAAAACATTCCTCAACCAATTGTATTGACACTTGGCAATAAAGTTGTACTGTATAAAGTGGTATTGAATTGTTGATCCAGTCCAGAGTATCTCACCTCATTCAAACCCCATGGACCAGAGGGTGCAGAGATGAAGGTTCCAGACTTGGAGAACCCAGAGATATATGTGCATGGTTCCCTTGGTTAATCCTGCATACATTCGAACAGGAGAAAGTTCACCGACTACTCACACAAATCCTGCCTTCCTTGCTTCACTGATCTACTTCCAACTGTAGATCTAGTTCCAACATAGTGACATGTCATGAACAGTGAAAGTGGTTTTGCTTGTGATTTGATGAACCATTCTGATCACAATGATACAATCTTCAATCAAGAGCATAACTATTAACTAACCTCACAAAACACACACACGTGCATAAAGGTTTCTGCATGCGTGCACATGCGTGTGTGCATGCACGCGCAAACGTGTGTGCCTTTAGGTTGTTGTAACTGAAATCCCATCTACCATTGACCGAGTCTCTAGTTTGTTGGACTTTGTCTTTCACATAATTATGGTGTGTGTGTGTGTGTGTATGTGTGTGTGTGTGTGTGTGGTGTGTTGTGGTGTGTGTTGTGGTGTGTGTGTGTGTTGTGGTGTGGTGTGGTGTGGTGTGGTGTGTGTGTGTGTGTGTGTGTGTGTGTGTGTGTGTGTGTGTGAGAGACAACCCCCTCCCAGCAGTGACAGAGCATTAAAAATAAAGGTATTCATTTGAGAATAAAATTCATCAATCATCAACTGACTCATCTTTCATTCTCCCTAAACTCATATTTTTATGTTTCAGATATTTGATTTTATTCAATCTTAATTCTGAAAGATACTTAACATCATAAGTACTAACTTGCATTTGACATTATTACAATCATCAGCAACAATAATATATAGATAAAAATACAAACATCAATAAAAAATCAATAAAAAGTCAATGAATGAAACAATAAATAGTATTTACTACCAGTACATATAAAATGTCAACGACTCATTCAGTTATTACAAAGCTAGTTCTTGTGAAAATGCGAATACTTCAGTCACACCAGTCTTTCCAGACAGGAGCCACACAAACAAAAGTATCCTTATAAAACAAATATACCAAGCTGTTTACTGTCAAAATATTTCCCCCCATTAATCACAGTAAGGTATGACACTCTATCCGGATCTAAATTGGTTGGAACACCAGCTGAGGTTACTCATGGTCACAGTAGCAAGCATAACACACACAATGACATGCACACCCAGCAAGAGACACACACACAAACACACATCCCAACTTGTACACATCCACTTACATCCACTCAACACCGTCATCCAGATCCATCCCAACACCAGACACACTCATAAATGAAACGAAATCCAACAAGTTTCTCAATGGTTACTTGGAGGCAGTCATGGCAGCACTGTACCACCATACAGACACCCATCTTGGGCTAACAGTGGCCTAGGTTGGGGATGCAAGGACCACAACCACCACTTTGGAATGCCCAACCGCCACCTTTGAATGGCAGTGGCTTTTCTCTTCCCTTTTGGGACTACACCAGTTATGAACACCATGGAGTCTCCCCACAGTCTGTGGACCACAAGCAGTGAATGGTATGGATTGTCTTCATTCCTGTGGACCACACCAGCTTTGATTTGAATTGTATGGATTGTCCACATTCCTGTGGCTCACACAAACTTTGAATGGTATGGATTGTTTGAATTCCTGTGGACCACACAAGCTTTGAACGGTATAGATTATCTTCATTCCTGTGGACCACACCAGCTTTGAAAGAGCAACAATCCTCTCTCTCCCTCTGGACCACACCGATGAGCCTGACAAGTTATAGCAGAGGACCAGCAACGACAGAAAAGGCCAAGTGATGAATTACACTGCCTGACAAGGGTGCAGCTATTAGAATGTTAGCAGTCATTCTTGTTTCAGATTTTTGTTGTTGGTTTTTTAAATAAAATACACAGAAACCATGTAATGCTCAATGTCCTCTCGGGCACATAAAACAGGCAATGAATTCAGCTACACCACGGAGAACAGTGCTATCACTTGATCTGCCTGAAGTTCATCTGGACGGTCTGTAGTTGTCGTGGCAAGGTGACGTCATGCTGCTGGTACAGACTGAAGATTCTGCCTATCACCTTCTCTCCGACAAACTGCACGTTCTTCACAATGGTGCCCCTCTGTGAACACAAGTGCAAGGAATATAAAATGGCTGACACACAAAATGAACCTTTTTTTTTGTTGTTAAAGAATTTCTCAGACCTAAAGACAAGCAGCTGGTGAAAGAAAACTGGTCCCTTACTCTGTTCTTTCTGTATTCAGTTTTTATGCAATGCCTCTGTGCAATCAAAATACATTTAACACACACACACACACACACACACACACACACACACACACACACACACACACACACACACACACACACACACACACAGGACAGTTATACTAGGGCAATACAAAAGAGAAAAAGTAGGGCTTTCAGCAAACCAAAGAAAAACAAAACAACCACATGCAGAAGAAAAGCAAACAAAAAAATACCACCAGAAATGACAGCAAATTCAACTTACATCCGCCTGAAACTTCTCAGCCTTGAGTGCTGCTTGAAACTGCATCATCTGGGCATTAAACACAGTTTCTATGGCAACACCAATGAGAGTTTCCAGCTCAATGGTGTAGAGTCGGAGCAAGTCATCCACCAGCTGTAGGCTTGACTTGGCAAACTGCACAGTGTTCTGTGTCAGTGACACGAAACAACCATCTGAAAACAAACAAACAAACAAAAACAAAAAAATGGGCAGAAAAACATAGAGTACACAGCAACACAAAGCATGGATGCAGAGTTGCCCACTGCTGTCAGATCTGACTTGGCAAACTGCAATATGCGATTTAGGCACTCATTTTGTGTTTTCTAACTTAACCCAACCCTCACAGTTCCATTCCATTCCTCTGTGTGCAAGCCTCTGCTTAGTTTTGAATGCCGACTCTGAGACTGTAGAGATGAAAAAAGGTTTGAGTCTGGGGCTGCAGAGTCGGACACTGGTGGTGATGACAGATTGACAAAGGATCACCTTGACCACTAGACCAACAGACTATAGACCAGCAGGTGCTCCAGAGTCAGGCACTGGTGGTGATGACTGATTGACGAAGGATCACCTTGACCACAAGACCAACAGACTATAGACTGGCAGGTACACCAGTCACACTTGGGGTGATGACTGCTTGACGAAGGATCACCTTGACCACAAGACCAACAGACTATAGACTGGCAGGTACGCCAGTCACACTTGGGGTGATGACTGCTTGACGAAGGATCACCTTGACCACAAGACCAACAGACTATAGACTGGCAGGTGCTCCAGAGTCAGGCACTGGTGGTGATGACTGATTGACGAAGGATCACCTTGGCCACAAGACCAACAGACTTTAGACTGGCAGGTGCTCTCACCATCGCTCAGCACAAAGCCAACCATGAGCAAAGGACTTATGGCAGAGAGTTCCCCAACACAGACACACTGCTTGGTTGACACAAGTAGATACATACTTAATTATCACAGTATTTGTTGGTGTTGATGGCTTATTAATGTCAGAATATGGCAGCTCCAATCAGCTTCAGAATGAAATCAAGAACACAGCTTACCAAAGATGTACTGCTTGATGTCGAAGCCCAAGGTTTTCATCTCTGCCACAAACTTGTCACAGTCGATTTTGTTCTGCAGATTCATTGGTCGCCATAACTCATCCTAGCAAAACAAAACAAAAATGGATAAAAGTAAAGAAGCTTAAATTAACCATTTCTGCAGGGTGGGGGGAACAACCAAAGTAACGTCTGATTTTTTTTTAAATGCACACGACAATATAAAAAATATATAAAATAGTTAAAAAGGAACACAAACAAATGAAAAAACATCCCCCAGAAACAATAACACCCTCCACAATTTACTGTTATTGTTATAGAAGACATGAACCAAAACTGACCAAAACAGTATAATTAGATCCATATTCACTCTACCCTCTCAGATGAATGCTACGCAAAAACACAGTGTTCAAACTCCTGGTGGCAAGAGTGCTCCTTGGCACCAGTTACCTGGGCTCTGTAGCGAATGCCTTCCACCATCTGGTCGCGGGTCTCCTCGATGACCTGCTGTATGGGCAGGTCCATCATGCTGGCCAGGGAGAACTCCATGTCCACTCCGATACTGCTCAGCTGCTCAACACACAAGGCAGGAACTCTTCACTCAGGTTGCTCTTACCAGTGTGTCCAGCTCTAGCTATACTCACAGCATGTATGTGTGTGTGTGTGTGTGTGTGTGTGTGTGAGTGTGTGTGTTGTGCATGCATGTGTGCGCGCATGTGTGTGTGTGTCTGTGTATGTATGTACAGGTCAAGAGGGTGGGGGGGGGGGGGGGGGGAGGGGGTTGTTAGTCACAAATTTATGTAGATTTATATTGTGAGTTCTTGATGCTATTTGTTATATTTTTTGCCTGATTATAGTATGTACATGCCTAGGAGTAGGACTCGCCTGAAAAAGGGTAATCTAAGACCTCATTATTAATATTATATTCTATAAGCTTATCAACCCCACCCCTAAAAAACAACAATAGCTATACTCTTTAAAAAAAAATCTATATCACTTAAAGGGAATATGGTCCCTTTCATTGACTACTTTCTCTTGATGCAGAGCCACTGTCACATCTGGCCTTGCTTGATTGGGTTTATTTGTGTTGTAGTCAGCTGTTTCAGGCTTCCTTGATTGACCATTTTCACAAAAGTATATCACATTCATAAAAACAGAAGACTTGCCCGTACCTTTGTCCAAGGCTATCCTTTATAATTCAGCAAAACGGTCAACCACATTGAGGATATAGTGGAACAGAGCGTCTGACCATCCTCAAAAGAGAACCACCACCTCTTCTTGGAGCAAACGCTGGTGGTTGTAAAGTCCTTCCATCACGACTTTAAGTCAGTAAAACCCCAAATCAAAGACCACTTTCTCTTACAAACACTTGTGGTAACCTTAGCAGAAAGCTATTTCAGAAAAATGGATATGACTTAAATGCTTACAACAATGTAAGAGATATTTTGTATAATACTGATGTTATCACTAATACTGTCAAATCGATTGTTCATAGTCCTGTGGAAAAATTAGTATAAATAATAACTATATGTTGTTGTTTTTTGTTTTTGTTTTTTGGTCTAACATCACCTCGATGTGAACAGACATAAAATACTGATTGATTAGCAGAAAGATTCCACTGTACTCACAGAGGAGAGTACTGCCCAAAAACCTGTGACCTCTTTGGCCCCCACCCCCACTTGCCATTCCTACCAGACACAAACGCATTCACAGACAGGTGTACCTCTGCGCAGTGCTTCTTGGCCAGCTGGACGCACTCTGCAATGGTGGTGAGGCTGGCTTTACTCTCAAACACTTGGCGACGGAAGATGCTGACAAAGCTTACCAGCTCTTGCTTGGCCCAGATCACAAAGGCTGCAACAGAAATGTGGATGCTGTTCAAATTCATTGTTGCTTTAAGTACACAGAGACTGTATGGACTATTAGGGATGGGAAGCCCAGGCTATGGCTGATTCTTGGCTTTTATATTATCAGGTTGAAACATGAGTGGACACTGCAGTTGATTCTTGGCCTTTATATTATCAGGTTGAACCTCAACCACGCTGTGGTTGGGTTTTGGCCTTTATATTATCAAGTTGAAATATGAGTGGACACTGTGGTTAATTCTTGGCCTTTGTATTATCAAGTTCAAACACACATACACACACACATGCACACACTCACACACATACACTTTCCACCTCCCTTGTGCCTGAATCTATCAAATTTGGCCTCTCTCTCTCTCTGTCCTACCTGAATAACACCCATAGTGGTCAGGGAATGCCTTGAGGAACTCCTTGGCAGTGTCTGAGAGGCTGCTAAAGAAGACTGTGCACAAACAGCGAATGTACAGAGTGGTGGCCCCTTCAAACTTCAACTGCCGGATGTTGTAGCGGATGACGGCACTGCGGTTCTTCAGAAACAGCTCGCATGCCTAAAACAGACCACATAAAGATCTTCATGGAGATGATTCAAACAATCATGGCACATCAAAGAAATGGTAGCTATGCCCCCACCCCCCCATCCCCCACCCCTCCCAAGATACTGCTGTGAATACAACCAGGAAACGACAATAACATAACTCTGGTCAGCACATCCAAGTGCAAGCATAACAATACCTGCATTGAACAGTACTTACCTACACTGAACAATATTTACCTGCACTGACCTTTCGAAATGAATGAGTGCCAGACGGCATGCTTTGCTGCCATGGGTCCTCTGCATAACGATCAGTCACACAATACAGTGGAACCCCTCAATAAGCAAGCCACTGGGACCATCAAAAAACAGCTTCCTCTTAACCATTTCAGCACCAAAGTATCTACACTGCTGGTGCTAAGCCTCACCCCCCCCATCTGCCCCCCCCCCCCCCCAATCGCCCCTGCCCTGCCTTTTATGTCCATTTCCCAGAAGAATCAGCTAAATAATTAGCATACCTCCCAGCTATGGACCCCCTGCAGAAAGACCCTTCAGGTGAGGTATGAAGATTTACCTGTGCTGACTTCCCCAGCCGAATGAGCTGCGTCACTGCATGCCTAGCTGCCCTGGGCCCGCCACGTAACGATCGTTCAGGAGAGACCTGCAGTTCGCTCATCAGTCCGTCCGTCAGCTGCTTCACACGGTGCTCAATCCTTGCTCTGCAGTGAACAGGTGTGAATCAAAACTCTGTAATGGGCGATTCAGCGAAGCTGGTTTGCTAGAGCAAATGCGCTTTGTAATCTTTCGCACAAGAAGTCGTGATAAGTCGCAGTGCATTTCCGGGCCGATTTCTGAGTAGGCGCTGCTTCACGCTGTGTATAACAGTGGAAGTTGAACCTAGAATTGCGAAGCAGTACAAATGCCAACACCGTTGCAGTTGCAAAAAATACAGTGGAAAGGGGACTGAGGGTGGAAAAAAGTGTCTTTGCATCGTTTTTTGGCTGACCAGAAGATACCGAGTTCGTAGAAAAAATGTGTTTTGGGGCATCCTATAGTACGAGCAACAAGTTATTGCTTATTGCCAGACACATTATGACGATGAGCCTCCAAAAATGCTTTTAATGTTGGCAGTGTAAAATTTGCAAATTCACTGTCACCGTCTTCCATTGTGAAGAAAGTACACACCAGAAGTAAAAGAAGCCAAGGGCCTTAAAGGATGCCGGCAAAAGCCAAGGGAGTTAACAACCCCGCCTGAATCGCCCAATGGCGTGGCAAGCTTTTTAATATTTCAGCTGGATAAAGTCAGTATTTTGCACAGTGTGCTAAGCTTTAAAATACTTCAGCTACATAGAATTGGTATTTTGCACAGCATGGCTAGCTTTAAAATACTTCAACTGGACTGTTCCAGTATTTTGCACAGTGTGGTAAGCTGTAAAATACTTCAGTAGGACTGAATCAGCACTTTGCACAGTGTGGTAAGCTGTAAAATACTTCAGCTGGACAGAATTGGTACTTTAGACAGTGTGGTAAGCTTTAAAATACTTCAACTGGACAGATGACAGCAGAAGCACCATCTCTGTTGACTACTTCTCATTTTGTAGAATGTGGTACATGCAGTTCTATGGGTACCAAAACTAACAATCTTTCCCAATGAGCAGTTTTTTTCCTCTGAAGGTCTGAGGCATGGTTTATGGATGAAAGACCACAGGAACAAGGTGTTTTCCAAAGCCTGTTGCCTCTTATTAGAGTTCACGTTGCAGATTTGACATTCTTGTGTTCATTTACTCTCATGTTGTGACTCATTTATGAACATTACTATTACCTATCAGCTGGGACAGTTACAGCAGGGTGTACTTTGCATATATATCTTTGTGAAAAAGTCAAAAATTCACACTGGAACTAAAACTCACTTGAATTCTTTCAATGCTGGACCCTTGGGACATGCCTCAAGAAACTCTGTCACTGCAAACAAAAAAATAGTTTCAAACACACACACATGCTCACATTAAGGCATGCACACCTGCGCACCCTCCCACACCCACCCATGTGTGCGCATGCACACACACAAACACACACACACACACACACTTACACATGCACACACGCACACACACACACACACACACACACACACACACACACACACACACACACATACACAAACATTCTCATAACTATCACAACTATATTTCAAACAGTCTAAGAAATATCCAAGACCCCAACAATAGTTGTTGTTTTTTCTCAGGAAGAGTTTTTTTTAAAGTACTCACCTTTTTCCACAGTATCCACAGCGCCTTCAAAGTTTCTCTGGGCAATTAACATATCCAGGTCCTCTGGCAACTCCTGTAGCCAATCAGCTTGAAGGAAGTCTGTATCCATGGTAACTGGCTCCTCATCCTTAGCATCTTTTGAAAGAGCTGTTAGGGTAACAGAACAAAATTTGATAAAAATGGCACATCAACAATAACATGACAAAGTTTAGAACATAAATCTTAAAATATATAATAAAGGTACAGATCATGGACAAAAAAGCTATTTTAAAAGAACTAAAACTACCAAGGAATATGAGGAAGGAGTAAATGGAGGTCACTCAAAATACAAACAAAAAACTGTATCCAAATTTTGGCTAACTGATCAATGAAGACAAATACCACTTACACAAACAAACAAACAAATCCTTCAATTTTTTAATTTTACAATGACAGCATTTTAAATATATAATAAAAAAAGCAACGAAAGAAACTGATTTTTTTTAAATAATAATAATAATAAACGATAAATCATTCAGGTGCTAGAACCAAATCTTGAAAAATTACCTTCATCAAACAACAACAACAAAACAAAACAAACAAAAAACAGCAACAGCAACAACAACAAGAAAACAGAAGGGAAAAAAACACACACACAAAATTAAAAAAAATTAAGAAGAAAGAAAACACCCCCACCTGGGAGGATGACAAGCAGCTAAGAGAATCAATAAGAAGCACACCACACTTACGACTGGGTAAGCCTGAACCACCAATAGGAGAACTGAGCGGGGAAGGGCTAAACTGGTCTGACAGCCGATTGGCCGCTTCCTTCTTCTGCTTGTCCTTCACAGCCTTCTTCTTCTTCGTGTCCTCCAGGATGTCCAGCCATTGGCGCTACCACCACACAACACCATCAGAATGACAGCAGTGACTAGAACCACTTCACTCACTAAAACGTGTTTAAAGCGGACCCCCGCCACAGACAAAAATTGTGCTACGACCACACAACACCATCAGAATGACAGCACCGACTGGAACTGCTTCACTCTTTAAAATGTGTTTAAAGCGGACCCCGCCACAGACAAAAACTGTGCTACCACCACACAACACCATCTGAATGACAGCACTGATTGGAACCACTTCACTCACTAATAACATGTTTAAAGGGGACCCCAGCCACAGACAAACATTTTTCTGAAAATGTAGACAGAGTGTAAATATTTTCATTTGCAGGCTTCACATGGTTGTTTCACCAATATTTACACAAGCATCTTTTTTTTAGGGATGAATTTGATTTCCTCAGGGTGCAACCATGTTGGTTCACTCTTCACCAATAAGCAGCAGACCAAAGGCTGGCTCATGATCTAACATAACTTTGTGCTACACATGCCAACCTTATCCATGATGTCAAGGACACAGACTGCCAGACACACACACACAAAATGGTGGGGCTCATGGCTGTGTTTTTGCAACCTTCAAACATAAATCTTTACAAACTATGCTGTTAATCCATTCTTTTTTTAAAACACCTGTTGCAAGTCTATTTTTCAAGCTGTTTCTGTCAAAAGGGTCCATGATGCTGCTTTGTTCACTGTCCCCTTTAACACTGAGCTGTCCCTGTAGAGCTGCAGTCCTGGCAGCTATTAAATCCCAGAACTTCATGGAGAGCCTGTTTCCAGAGGTGAGTGCCACTGTAAACAGGACTGACCTTAGACTCAGCATTAGGAGTCTGTTTCCAGAGGTGAGTGCCACTGTAAACAGGACTGACCTTAGACTCAGCATTAGGAGTCTGTTTCCAGAGGTGAGTACCACTGTAAACAGGACTTACCTTGGACTCGGCATTATGAGTCCTGTTTTCAGAGGTGAGTACCAGTGTGAACAGGACTTACCTTAGGCTCAGCATTAGGAGTCTGTTTCCAGAAGTGAGTACCACTGTAAACAAGGCTTACCCTGGACTCGGCATTAGGAGTCCTGTTTTCAGAGAGGAGTACCAGTGTAAACAAGACTTACCTTGGACTTGGCACTGTCAGCCTGGTACATTCGAGTCTCAGGAAACATGAGGATCTTGAAGGCATTTTTCACTGGGCCAGCATCCCGCACGTTCACCACCGCCAGGCTGTCCAACTCATACAGGCCTTGGAAACGGTAGCGCATCGGACCTCGCCTAAAGAAAAAGAAGAAGATTTTTACAATAAGCTTTGTGTTAGCTTTTTCATTGTTAGCTGTATCTGGATGTAAAAACACAACACAGAATACTTCATTCATCCCTTTACAGGAAATTACTGTGGCCATGGTAAAAGACGATTTCTGGAAATAACAGGCAAAGATAGTTTGACAGTGTTTTCTTACTCTGGGAGAGTGAAGTCCCCTGAATGGAGGCAGCAATTGAGAAGAGCTGATCTGCAACAGTTTTAGATCTTCAGGCATGGACCTATTATAATTTATACTAGACTACCAGCTGGGGGGACCTACTATCCGATCCGCATGTTCCCCACGAACAGTGAGCGCTTGATCAGCATTTCTGATGCCTTTTCTGCCTTTGTTTGCGGGTATCCATCATAGTCTTGCCCACGTGCTTACTGTACCCCCAACAAAAGTGTGACTACTCTGCACTACACCCACAGGCCTGCACCTATATATACAGGCCATGCCTGTAGGCCCTTACTGAGTGCAGTCCCCTGGATTTCTGAAGATTGTCTATTATCACCGTCTCTGCAAAGGAAAGCATGGATTTTCTGTATCTGCATGATGGTTTCAGGCTCCAGCTCTTAGAGTTACCTTGTGAGAACTGCATGACCCTGTTGGGGTCAGTAAGTGTGATTCTCTATATATTTATGAATGTGTCAAGGTCCAGCTCTTATGAAGATTTACCTGGTGGAGAAACAAAATGGTCATCATGAGACCGTCTCTGAGCAGGAAGGTACGGATCCTCTGTACCTGTATGAAGGTTTCAGGTTCTAGCTGTTATAGATTTAATGGAGGGAACCACATGGCACTGTCTGAGCAGAAAGGTGTGGATCCTCTGTACCTGTATGAAGGTTTCAGGTTCTAGCTGTTATAGATTTAATGGAGGGAACCACATGGCACTGTCTGAGCAGAAAGGTGTGGATCCTCTGTACCTGTATGAAGGTTTGAGGTCTTAGCTGTTACAGACTTAATGGAGGGAACCACATGGCACCATCTGAGCAGAAAGGTGCAGATCCTCTGTGCCTGTATGAATGTTTCAGGTTCTAGCTGTTATAGACTTAATGGAGGGAACCACATGGCACTGTCTGAGGAAGAAGCTGTGGATCCTCTGTACCTAACTATCTGTATGAAGGTTTCAGGTTCTAGCTGTTATAGATTTAACCCATTCATTGCCCCAGGACATCATATGACATCACTGGCAAAGTGTTTTCCGTCTACTTATAGGATGTTGTGCGACTTCCTGATTGACTATTTTTTCACGTATTCTCACGCCATACAAAGTTCCCCAAACAGTAAGTTTGATCTGCTCAGCCTTTTTTGGAGCCTGATCTTGGGAGGAAACTGCATCAGTAATACAGTTTGTTGGCAGTGAAAGGGTTAATGGAGGGAACCACATGGCACTGTCTGAGCAGAAAGATGTGGATCCTCTGTACCTAACTACCTGTATGAAGGTTTCAGGTTCTACCTGTTTTAGACTTAATGGTGGGAACCACATGGCACTATCAGAGCAGAATGGTGTGGATCCTCTGAAAATGTATGAATGTTTCAGGTTTTAGTTGTTACAGACTTAATGGTGGAAACCACATGGCACTGTCTGAAGAAGATGTGGATCCTATGTACCTGACTAACTGTATGAAGATTTCAGGTTCTAGCTGTTTTAGACTTAATGGTGGGAACCACATGGCACTGTCTGAGCAGAAAGGTGTGGATCCTCTGTACCTGTATGAAGGTTTCAGGTACTGTTTTAGACTTAATGGTGGGACCACATGGCACTGTCTGAGCAGGGAGGGGTGGATTTTCTGTACCTGTATGAAGGTTTCAGGTTCTAGCTGTTTTAAACTTAATGGTGGGACCTCATGGCACTGTCTGAGCAGGAAGGGGTGGATTTTCTGTATCCGTATGAAGGTTTCTTCTGGGATCAGCTCTTTTAGACCTACCTGATGGGAACTGAAGCGGCCATCATGAGACTGCCACTGAATAAGAACTTGAAGAGGGCACATATTTGACATTTTTATTTAAACCACTTACCTAATAGAGTTGATTGTTTTTCTTCATTCTTTAGTCAGTGGGTTTAACTATTTCTTCAGGGTTTCCCCAGTGGTTTTGACTGCAGTTCTTTCACTCCCTACCCAGTGACTGTGATGACGTCTTCACTGTTTACCTGGCAGGAACCCATGTGGCCATCATGAGGCTGTCGCTGAGCAGGAAGGCATGTGTCCTCTGTATCTGCACAAAGTTCTCTGGGTCAAGCTCCACCAGGTCTGTGTCATGGACCAGGTGACGCCCAGGAACCTCTGTCACACTCTGCACACACATGTGACGACAAGCAGGAGGCAATTAGAACACTGCCAACAGTGGCTCTGTGTTATCTCCTCATACATTACTGGATGGTGTGTAGCTAGTATCATGCATTGTACAGTTGTTTCTACATGTGTGTGTGTGTGTGTGTGTGTGTGTGTATGTGTGTGTACATATGCACATGAGAGAGAGAGAGAGAGAGAGAGAGAGAGAGAGAGAGAGAGAGAGAGAGAGAGAGAGAGAGAGAGAGAGAGAGAGAGAGAGAATGTGGACATGTATACATAGTGCTTTGATTATGCACACAATTTTCTTGAAGCACCACCACCAATACCACCACCATCCCCACATACACACACACATACACACACACATGCACACACGTGCATGCACACACACACATATCTCCCCCCCCCCCCCCCAACCCTACCCCTACACACACCTGAATCACCCATAGCTATTTGCAAACGAAACTTACAGAGCATCCCTCCACTTTCTCCAGGAGAAAGGCAAGATTTCTGCGAGTTTCTTCCTCTGGACTCTCCTCTTTCTTCTCCTCCTTTGGACCCTCCACCACAGCTGTCATCAGAAAAGAAAGAGAACATAAAACGGGGACCAAAAAAAGAAGAAAGAGCTAAGAACACATACACATACATGTATACTATGCACACATATCATAGTCTGATGTCTGTCTGTCTGTCTGTCTGTCTCTCTGTCTCTCTCTCTAGGTAGGTCCAGCCAAATTTTGAAAAGCAAGCAATGCAATCCATTAATATGTGATATTAAAGAGGGTCACAAGGCAAGTACACAAACCAAATTTCATTAATTTATCTATAATATTTTTTGAGATATCACCCTTTAAATAGTCATCATTTTAGGCGTTTTAGGCGCATTTTACAAAATGCCATTTTTGTATGGCTCTAGCATAAAAAGTATTGGTCGCACATTCACCCAGCTTGTTTTACACAGTGTCTGCACAACATAGACTAAACACAATTTTTTCAGTAGTCATCCTTACTCAAATTCTGGAGATGCAGAGTGCCAAAAATGGAAAAATCACTAATTTTGACATTGTCCAATCACCAATCTTTGACAGTACCATGACAAGATCAAACATAACATGGGAATGGAAAGATGTACAACCATAATTCTGGTATCAACTGATTCAGCATTAATTAGACAATACAAATTCACAAGTCTAAAGAAGTGCAAGCTAAATTTTACCTACAGAGGCAAGTTTCCATGAGAAAAAGGGTGCAAATATACCACAAATCTTTGATGGTAATAGCATTAAAGCAAATCAAACTCTGGAATGGAAAGAGATACAGCCATGGTTCTGGTATCTGCAGATTCAGCATTAATCAGAGAAGGGAAATGCACAGCATATGGAAATTTAGGCAATTTTTAGATATATGTAGACTTGTTTGAATGAGGAAAAGAAGTTAAAAACTGCAGTCCAAGTGTGGCCTCATGGTAGATGTTGAGGCCTGCCTCACTTTCTAGGAACAATTCTCTCCTCAAGATGATGAAACTGATCATCCTCTGAAATCATTAACAAAGATATATATAAACAAACAGGTAAAAAAGATTTATTTCAACATATACAGCACACTAACACTTAATACTCACCAATTAAATTCACTTAATACTCACCAATTAAATCATCAGATTCTGAAGTTTAGTTGTAAATAACACTTACTTGACTTTGTGTGAATCATGCAGTAATAACTTGAGAAATAAATAAATCAGAAAGGTACAAACAGAAGGAAGCAGACAAGAACAAGTTTTCAGGTATCTGACTACTACTACCAGTCTCAGCTATTGAAACAATCCCAGAAGCAAAAACCTGACTGGAGTGACGCCATTATTTGACAATACTTAAAAACAAAAAACTTCCCTACTTTAGTTTAGATAAGACCTGGATTATTAAGGAAAAGTAAACTAACAAAAATTGGAGTCCCACATCAATGACATTAAAAAAATTACATGCTCAAAAATGTATTTAACGTTGCTCTGAGTATTTTCTTTTCCCCACCCCCTACCACCTCCACATTTGATGTGGCTCTTCAAGTGTGTGTGTGTGTGTGTGTGTGTGTGTGTGTGTGTGTGTGTGTGTGTGTGTGTGAGTGATTATTTCTTTCATTTTGTTTCTTGTTCAGTCTTTCTTACTGACTTAGTTACTTCTGTCTTGTTACCATAGTCTTGTTTTGTCAATCATGCTTGCAAAATGTTAAACAAAAACAAAACAAAAACTTGTCATTATTACTCTTCTCTTTTTTCTTCTCTTTTTACCCCCCCCCCCCCCCTTGTTATTATTATGATTATTGTATGCAAAGATTGAAAGAATCATGTAAGAATCATGTAATTTTTAAGCCAGTGTGCCAGGTCTTCCATGTGCACAAAAGTGGAAGAGAAAGAAGGGGGGAAAAAACAAGAAATAAATTCTTCAGAAGCAAATATAATTCCAAACTCTCAATATAACATTAATTTTGGCTGGTGGCTCGCTTTTATTTCGTTTTGTCTAGATGAGCAGATCTACTGTAAAAGAAACATATGGGTCGTGACTGCATCGTCTGCTAGCTAAATAAGAGTTATTGTCCTTGACAAGAACAACAATTTTTTTTTTTATAAATCAATTCACTTGCTAAATTTCCTTTAAAAAAATTCACTGTTGAGAACATACACCATAAATCATGTTTTTGTCAATTCGGATTTACATGGAAAGAAATTACTACTTTTATAGCGGTTTGCATTTCGGAGGAACTAATGAGAAGATAACTCTGTAATGTTGTTCAAACTACAACCAGACCACAACGAATTTGCTTCAATTGCATTCAAAGAGATGTAAACAGCACAAAAATACAGTTATGGTTGTGTTGGAAACTCACTTAGTTATCGCTAAAATAAAAAACGTACCACGGTTTCTTTCCAGTTCCTCCAGGGTGAGCATCTTTTGTGCCGCTCGCGTAGTCGCAGACTTTAGGGATCGCGCAACTCGAACAGGCAACAAAATCTATGGGGTCTCCAATTTCCGTTGCACGGGAACTTTTACAAGAACTCTCTTCCGGATCAAACGATACACCGTTTTAAAGAGCGAAAATTTGTCTTTCCAGTGATACCAAATTCAATATGGTACATTCAAACTTTCTTGGTGTAAATTTAAGGTAAAAATGAATGTATTTTTCAACTCAATTTTTGCTGAAGTCGAAAACGAAGAACTTTATAATGGATAAATTTACGGGAATTCCTCTTTCTAAAAAGTAAAACTTGATGTCTGTACGTTTTTCTTGTAAAAGTTCTAACGGTTTTCCGAACGCAACCGTTTTCCGACCTCGCTCATCTGACTTTCGACGTCAGAACCACGCTCGGTTTCCGACCACTTGGTGTGTTCATTAAAACTTCTTCCAAACTCACAATACATCATTCACGCACAAAATAATGGCATCAACAGGTCGTAAAAAGATCGTTTTTTGCGTGACAGTAGTTTTTATTGACAAACTGCACAGAACAAGGCAAATATGACAAGTTGAAAATGAGCAATATTTGCCTCGCGACGACCATGTTACCCAGCGCCAAAGAGAGGCTGGTCCTACTTACTCTCTCTCACACACACACACACACACACACACACACACACACACACACACACACACACACATGTGAAAAGCAAAGTCAGACAAACAAACAAAATTAATGGCAACTAAAATGTATGTCCTAACAACAAGAAGTTAACTTTGTGAGCTACATTATGCTAGTAAGTACTAAAGTAGCAAAAACATACCACAATCATGGAGAATATTTACTAATCATTGACATATTTTTCTGTCCATCAACATGCTGCTCCTCCTACCATAACCAGGAGTGGAAGGGCACTGTACACTGTAGTGGTATGCTGACCTTTATCACTGACGAGGGGTAGCTCCATCATGGAGGACATCAGAGACTTTTGTTCTGTCAGCATACTGCTCAGCTGATACATCTCTCCTTCCAGGACTGAAAGTGACATTGATCACACCTTAATTTTGTTCTCCTCCATCATTCACAGTTTACAGATTTTATTTTTAAATGATCATGCATTTTATGGATACATATTAGTGACTAATGAACTAAATAAAAACAAAAAACTTAAAAAACTTGTATCAACTGCTGAATAAAGTTACTAAAGATCTATGCAAATTACAAGGTATGATTCATAAAAAAGGTGTCAGGCTACATGATAAATCAAAAGAGATAAATGTCATAAACTGACAATAAAGATTAAAAGTAATAAAACTTTGTTGTGCAATGAATTAATATATAATACTAATTAAAACAAAATGAAAATCAACTTATTAAAGGAAGAAAAGAAAGATAGAAGATGAAGAAGGAGAAAGCTTTAACAAAGAAAGTACACTATAACTTACTGGATATCTCCCGGGCTGTTTCAATAAACTGGGAGTAATTTTTGTACACATTTTTTTTCAAAGCCTGTGCAGTGTTCTCATTCAGAGCATGAACTTTCTGTCGTAGATCCAGCAATGCATCCACCCCATTAACGCTCAGCTTGGCAATGACTGAAACAGTAGATCATAGAATATAAAAAAACTGCCATCAACACATGTATGTTCTGGCAGTAGCACAGTCATTTACTAATTACCGTAGCATGATTAACAGATTCATGTTGTTCTTTCATTAAAAGTTACACAACAGGGATTAAATGAGTCAGCTGTAAAACTTACATGCTTCTGGATCAAAGGACTGCTTGGTCAGAATTCGTGCAAGTCCGTCCCCCATAATGGCTGTAAGAAAACAATGAGAAATACACCATAAATTCGGTAGAAAACGAGATTCCACTCCACTAATCAATGCAGACGATATGGGGGAGGTTTGCGGAAGTCACAATTTCATTCTGAGAATCATACCAACTAAGAACACTCTCGCGAGAAGATAGATTCATTACAAGATTAAACGATTATATAGTGCTTTTTATGTTTACCTTATCATCACCTTAAGCTTTTACTATTTTTACTACGTGCCTTGGTTTTTCTCTGATATGAAACCTACAAATTTTAACCTCGTCAAATTATATTGAACTAATCAGGGTGAAAAGACGCACCGTTTAGGAATTTGTAGGCATTATCTATTTCAGGGAATGAAACTAGGATAGTGTTCGGGAACAAGACAACTTACAGGTAAACTAGTGAGAGCTTAAATTGCTGACGTGAAGATTTGGGTGAAGGTGAAGACTGGGTATGTTTTAGGGCGTTGAAAAAAGTGGTTGTTTTCGATGTATGAACTATTATGCATCCCAGTCCTCGCCTGCGTTATCGAAAGAAGCTTGTCACAGAGGGAGTACTCCTTTGTTTTTGTTGTCATTGTCAGTGTCAGACTGTCACCAAGAATTTGAAAAAAGACCATTTGCCTGATTTGGACGGCGTTTTTGCTTTGAGACGCTACTCATCTTGAGAACACGCACACACACACACACACACACACACACACACACACACACACACACACACACACACACACACACACACTGCCAGTGGCCACACACAGTGGGCATTGATGTGATTATGGCTATAATTTGTATAAAGTATGACACTTGACAGACAACTTTTCCTGGACCAACCTCACATTTATAAATTAGAATCTACAACAAAAGGAGAACAGGATGTAGCTAATTAATATACCTGGACTGCATTGGGCAGCTGAGTACTGACTATAAAAGATACTCTTCTTGGTTCTGGTTTTCAGGGGGCGGGGATAGCTCAGTGGTTAGAGCACCGGACTCGTGATTGAAAGGTCGCGGGTTCGAATCCCTGCTGGAACGGCGGGAGAATTTTCTTCTCCAGGGTCGACTTTCTGTGCTGACTCTTATTTCGGTATCCGTTCCACCCCCGTGTTACCACAGTAGCACGTAAAAAATCCCGGTCATTCTGCCAAAAGTGCAGGTGGCAGGTTACAGCTAAACACGCATACACCTTACGTATGTGGATTTTATTGAACTGTGCTTCGGCATTGGTCACAACTTGTCCCTAATATGTCAAATGACATCTGAGGACATTAAGCATCAACTCATCATCATCTTCTGGTTTTCACTTTTTCATTTTCAGATTGGTTCATGGTTGATGCATGCTGAGCATTGACTTGACTGGTAACCATGGGTAACCAGCTGACAGGTGTGGCACCATCGCAGATTCTGCCTGTGGAGCACTACCTGGCTGACAACACAGAATATGAACATGAGAGCAAGTGAGATGGGAACAGTAATTGCATCCATAGTGCTAGCATAATAATTAACACAATGACTAGTGTGAGGATACCCCTCACCATCAAAGAGATTTAATCTGATTTTGAAAGCCATTTTGGAAGTTGAGTTATTTAATTAGATTTTTATATTTTTACAATTTTAGGCTAAAAATAAATTGTAGCTATTAAGTATTATTACTATTTTAGTAGTAGAACCACTGTTTGCTATAAAGGGCTCTTGTAGTTCTACCACAGCTCATGTAAGAATAGCTGTAGCTATAACAGTATAAGTATAACATTATTAAAGTGTGTATTCACTTTCAGTTTGTACTGTCACAATATTTTCTAAATTTCTCACTCGCACTTTGTCTCACTCTGTGTATGCAGTCTTGGCAGTACTCGTTTCTTCAAAGTTGCCCGAGCCAAGTGCAAGGAAGGTCTGGCAGTGGTCAAGGTGTTTGTCATCCATGATCCCTCGCTGCCTCTGGAACGTCATCGCCAGAGACTAGAAGGTGGGTTGGGGTAGGGGTGCCTGTGTGGGGGTCAAAGGTAACCAGTCAGTGTATACATGTGTAGATGCAGTGGGAGTTTCAAAAGGCCTGCTGTTTGTTGAATAGCCATTATCAACGAAATAATTACGTGTTACCTTGTGAAAGACCCTTACTGCATGCAGTTACTGAAAACATGATATTTTTTTAAGTCAGTGCTGCATAGTATTTTTCCCTTTATCACTAAACAATGGATTAACATTTTTGCTTTTAATCTGTTTTAGAAATTGCTGTTCGCCTGAAGACTGCATCAAACTGCTTGCCGTTTCAGAAGTCAGTGGTAAGTTTTAACAGGTCCACAAGTACAAACTTGGCTGTCTTCAGAGTAGGTTTATTCATCAAATTTAGAGCCTCAGATTGATTATTTGGATTTTTGTTTTACTTTTTTGCAATGTTATTGGTTTTTGAGGAAGGGAAGGAGGAATATCATGTATTTCAGATGTCTTATTTGCTTGAGCCTTACACTGTTACAGATCCTATTTGCTTAGTCAACTACTTAGGGCAATGTCTACAATACATAGAAAATCTTTAAAAAAGAGAGTTTTTATCTGTTTTATCTTTCTGTTATAATAATAAATATTGTTTAAAAAAAAAATCTGCTTCTTAAGCTGCATTGGAAAATATTTTATTATTGCTCTGATGTTGAATCAATTTCTGCGGCTTCAGTTGTATAATTCTAGATAGATCATCTGTACAAAACCTGCAAGTGGACATATAATTTGCACATTCATTATCTATGTTTTCAGGCAGACTTGCATCCTCACAAAATGTTTGCCATCTCTTTTGAACTTAAAGATAAAAGGGATTGCTGTATTTGAAGATCAGTTTTGCATGACACTTGACAGATTCAAACTGCAGAGCAGTCTGTAGGAAAGTGGTGGAGTATTACTCTGTCTCTGAAGTACCCGAGAGGTGAGCAGGAATGAACTGATGAAGATGTATTCTGGACGGATCAGGGTAATGATACCAATGAATAAAGATGATTGATTTTAAGAATGTTGTTGCAGCAACTGGATCGATCAGCGTTGCTGTTCAGACAGTATGTCAAGTACAGTCTGTATGATCGCATGAGTACTCGCCCCTTCCTGAACTCCATTGAGAAACGCTGGATAGCTTTTCAGCTGCTCTGTGCTCTCAACCAGTGTCATAAACTCAAGGTCCGTTGTGCTTTGTGCAATTGGTGAAATGTTATATTTTGTGCATGGGCATGTATATTATGTGTGTATGTGTGTGTGTATATATACTTGCATAACTTACACACATTTTATATATATATATGTGTATGTAAGGTATGCAAGTGTGAGTGTGTGTGTGTGTGTGTGTGTGTGTGTGTGTGTGTGTGTGTAAGTGTGTGTGTTTGTGTGCATGCATGTGTGTGTGTGTGTGTGTGTGTGTGTGTGTGTGTGTGTGGGTGTGTGTGTGTGTGTGCATATAACTTATAAGCCTGCGTGTATGTGTTTGTGTGTGTGTGTTGTTAGCCTGTTTTCTAAGTATGTGACTAAAAACAACAACATTATAGGACTATAATCCCTTGTTTTTATTTTTCATGCAGTAGGCTTCATGTTCCAATGGAGAAATGGTGCATACATGGAAAAGGTTCAGTGTTGTTCAGTTTTTATTAAAATGAATGTAAAAAATGTAGCATGCACTGTTTTGTGTGCGTGTCCACCCAGGTTGCATATGTTGCAAGTGTGATCAGATTTAAGGGAAAAGAGTGAGAAATACACAGCACAGTATGGCTGTGGCTGTGGCTGCCCAAGTGGTTGGGTATCAGAAACGTCCCCACATACAATTCATCTCTCCAGAACGGGTGCGCTGCATCCCTAAAAAGCAGAGCATGGGAGAAGAATCTCAGTGAACGATATGCTCGTCATGCATACATGTACGTTTCTGACCTTTCTGCAATGTGCGTGTCTTTGCACTGTCTGCAGGTTTGCCACGGAGACATCAAATCGGAGAATGTCATGCTGACCAGTTGGAACTGGGTTCTCCTGACAGACTTTGCCAACTTCAAACCAGCCATCCTACCTGAGGTACAGCTTGTGTGTCTGTCCCCTGATCCATAGGCCCAACTGTCTGTCTGACGGTTTCTCTTCAAATGATAAGTTACTGTAAAAACTCTGCATTTGTTTGAGTAGGGAACTGAGCTGCAGTCATCTTCAGGCATGAGACACCTCAGCCAGTCATTTGAAAGGCTTGGGGGTGTGGGTGTGTGTGATGGGGGTGGGGGGGTGGGGTGGGGGAGGTAATGTGAAAGTCTGCAAACACCTATTACAGTGGAACTCTTGAAAACAAAAGCAAGAACATTTAACCCATGGGGTTATGAGTGAATGAGACAGAAACAGCCATTTTGTTAAGTCCCATCTCTCTTTAAAGACTTTTTTTTTTAAAACTTGCCCTTTGTATTTCTTTATACTGTTGAAAACAACAAAACAATAAAGAAGAAAAAAAAGGGACTAAAGATCACCCCCCTCTTTTGGGACCACATTTTCTGAAACCTTACCTGTCATGTGTCGATGTATTGTAAAAAAACACACACAAAAAACACACACCCCTGAAAAAAAAGAGAGAAAAAAAGCAGAAACAAAACGAACAAAAAAAACACCTGACCAAGGATAATCAGTTTAAGCCTTTTTTCTGAAACCGTACCTTTAATGTTTCCACCTCACTGAACCCATGATCAAGGATCGTCCATCTTTTAAAAATGACCTGTTTGTATGTAAGAGCTTGTTTTTGTGTTATAAACTCCATCCATTTATATTTTCATGTCAGTGTTCACTAGACCAAGAAGCACCCCTCTTTTGAGAGAGTACTTTCATTTGGTTTTGGTCTTGAATGAGGGATTTTGATTGATTGATTGATGATCACTTATATAGCGCTATTCTCCGCTCTCTTGAGCAGACTCACTGCGCTCGCCTGTGGTTCCACATGAGTGACAAGCTTTTTATAGCGCATTTTTTGAATATCCACCAAAGTGGTGTACTTACAGTGCTGGCATGGCTGGTGCCACATGAAACTGCAGCCATCTCGGCGCAAGTTCTGTGTACACCATACAACCATGCACAATGTCACTTCATGCAAAGCCACATACGTAAGGTGTATGCATGTTTAGCTGTAACCTGCCACCTGCACTTTTAGCGGAATGACCGGGATCTTTTACGTGCTACTGCGGTAACACGGGGGTGGAACGGATACCAAAATTAGAGTCAGCACAGAAAGTCTACTGTGCCAAGGTGTGCAGCAAAAGGACTGTAAAATGTTTTAATTCCACTGTGCCTCCTGTTCACACCTGTCCATGGCAGTGTTTTTGTCCCTGTTATTGTAAAAACTAAATGTTTTAATTTTACTGTGCCTCTTGTTCACACCTGCCCACACCTGTCCATGGCAGTGTTTTTGTCCCTGTTGTAAAAAATTTTTTTTAAATTCCACTGTGCCTCTTGTTCACACCTGTCCATGGCTGTGTTTTTGTCCCTGTTATTGTAAAAACAAAATGTTTTAATTCCACTGTGCCTCCTGTCCACACCTGTCCATGGCAGTGTTTCTGTCCCTGTTTCAGGACAACCCCTCAGACTTTTCCTACTTCTTTGACACGTCACGTCGACGCACCTGTTACATCGCTCCAGAGCGTTTTGAGAAGAGCTCCAAACTCAGTGAGGAGGGAGACTTGAACCTGACGGAGGACAAGAGGGGAGAACTCAACCCCAAGATGGACATCTTCTCTGCAGGGTCTGTACTTTCTCTTCAGTTTCTGTACAGCGTTGAGAAGTTGATACTTACTGCATTTACCATTGCTGGATAGCATGATAACAAGCTGCTTGAAGACTGAACCCAGGCTATGAACAGCCTGGAGGGATAATGAACTCGCTTAACCCCTACACTGCCCCATCATATAATATTTCTGGGCTGAAAGATGCACAGATGCACCTGCAAACTATATTTTCCGGTCCTGCAGCACATCTGCTTTCAATGTTATGAGTTTTGTTGAAAATTCTTTCACATTCCAGTGTGAAAAAGAAGACAAAAATGCTTAATTAAGGGTTTCAAATTTCACAGTTTTATTGTGACACCATGGCAGTGAAGGGGTTAATTTCAAACTGCTGAGGGGGGAATGTTGGATTGTTTGCTCTGACTGATTTTAAGAATTGTCTTGAACACAGCAAGCTATGGGTCTGAAGGTTTGGCACACAGTGAGCCCTAGTATTGTGTCTTTCAACCATAATATTCACAGTTCTGAGCCCTAGGCACAGCAAGCTATAGGTCTGAAAGTTTGGCACACAGTGAGCCCTAGTATTGTGTCTTTCAACCATAATATTCACAGTTCTGAGCCCTAGGCACAGCAAGCTATGGGTCTGAAGGTTTGGCACACAGTGAGCCCTAGTATTGTGTCTTTCAACCATAATATTCACAGTTCTGAGCCCTAGGCACAGCAAGCTATAGGTCTGAAAGTTTGGCACACAGTGAGCCCTAGTATTGTGTCTTTCAACCATAATATTCACAGTTCTGAGCCCTAGGCACAGCAAGCTATAGGTCTGAAAGTTTGGCACACAGTGAGCCCTAGTATTGTGTCTTTCAACCATAATATTCACAGTTCTGAGCCCTAGGCACAGCAAGCTATAGGTCTGAAAGTTTGGCACACAGTGAGCCCTAGTATTGTGTCTTTCAACCATAATATTCACAGTTCTGAGCCCTAGGCACAGCAAGCTATAGGTCTGAAAGTTTGGCACACAGTGAGCCCTAGTATTGTGTCTTTCAACCATAATATTCACAGTTCTGAGCCCTAGGCACAGCAAGCTATAGGTCTGAAAGTTTGGCACACAGTGAGCCCTAGTATTGTGTCTTTCAACCATAATATTCACAGTTCTGAGCCCTAGGCACAGCAAGCTATAGGTCTGAAAGTTTGGCACACAGTGAGCCCTAGTATTGTGTCTTTCAACCATAATATTCACAGTTCTGAGCCCTAGGCACAGCAAGCTATAGGTCTGAAAGTTTGGCACACAGTGAGCCCTAGTATTGTGTCTTTCAACCATAATATTCACAGTTCTGAGCCCTAGGCACAGCAAGCTATAGGTCTGAAAGTTTGGCACACAGTGAGCCCTAGTATTGTGTCTTTCAACCATAATATTCACAGTTCTGAGCCCTAGGCACAGCAAGCTATAGGTCTGAAAGTTTGGCACACAGTGAGCCCTAGTATTGTGTCTTTCAACCATAATATTCACAGTTCTGAGCCCTAGGCACAGCAAGCTATAGGTCTGAAAGTTTGGCACACAGTGAGCCCTAGTATTGTGTCTTTCAACCATAATATTCACAGTTCTGAGCCCTAGGCACAGCAAGCTATAGGTCTGAAGGTTTGGCACACAGTGAGCCCTAGTATTGTGTCTTTCAACCATAATATTCACAGTTCTGAGCCCTAGGCACAGCAAGCTATAGGTCTGAAAGTTTGGCACACAGTGAGCCCTAGTATTGTGTCTTTCAACCATAATATTCACAGTTCTGAGCCCTAGGCACAGCAAGCTATAGGTCTGAAAGTTTGGCACACAGTGAGCCCTAGTATTGTGTCTTTCAACCATAATATTCACAGTTCTGAGCCCTAGGCACAGCAAGCTATAGGTCTGAAAGTTTGGCACACAGTGAGCCCTAGTATTGTGTCTTTCAACCATAATATTCACAGTTCTGAGCCCTAGGCACAGCAAGCTATAGGTCTGAAAGTTTGGCACACAGTGAGCCCTAGTATTGTGTCTTTCAACCATAATATTCACAGTTCTGAGCCCTAGGCACAGCAAGCTATAGGTCTGAAAGTTTGGCACACAGTGAGCCCTAGTATTGTGTCTTTCAACCATAATATTCACAGTTCTGAGCCCTAGGCACAGCAAGCTATAGGTCTGAAAGTTTGGCACACAGTGAGCCCTAGTATTGTGTCTTTCAACCATAATATTCACAGTTCTGAGCCCTAGGCACAGCAAGCTATAGGTCTGAAAGTTTGGCACACAGTGAGCCCTAGTATTGTGTCTTTCAACCATAATATTCACAGTTCTGAGCCCTAGGCACAGCAAGCTATAGGTCTGAAAGTTTGGCACACAGTGAGCCCTAGTATTGTGTCTTTCAACCATAATATTCACAGTTCTGAGCCCTAGGCACAGCAAGCTATAGGTCTGAAAGTTTGGCACACAGTGAGCCCTAGTATTGTGTCTTTCAACCATAATATTCACAGTTCTGAGCCCTAGGCACAGCAAGCTATAGGTCTGAAAGTTTGGCACACAGTGAGCCCTAGTATTGTGTCTTTCAACCATAATATTCACAGTTCTGAGCCCTAGGCACAGCAAGCTATAGGTCTGAAAGTTTGGCACACAGTGAGTCCTCACACCAGATTAAGCATATTATTCATTACAACAAAAAATGTGGTTTGATGTTTATGCTGGCTGAATAAAAATTGATTCAAAGAAGTCTCCAGCAGGGTTATCAAGTTGACACGATATCTTTGACATGTTGGTTGTAGGTATTAGAGATGAAGGGGGAAAAAACCTGGAGAAAAAGACCTTGCTAGCAAACAAAAAAACTGGTTTTCTCTGGACATATTTTTGTTTATAATTATGTGAGATTACTTTGTCTTGACTTCTGGAGTGATCTTTTGCAGAACGTTTAGCTGTGTGGAGTAATAGCAGCACACATTTATTTTTTGCAGCTGTGTGATCACGGAGCTGTTCACAGATGGGGCTCCGCCCTTTGATCTGTCCCGCTTGCTGGCCTACCGTAGCGGGGAGTACAGCCCTTGGAAAGTCATCGACTCTATTCAGGGTCACACACACATCAAGGTCAGGTGGTGGGGGGTCATTGGTGTTTCAGACGTTAGGTTCTGTTTCACTGAACCTGTGTCCATTGAGAGTGTACATTTGGCATTGTTTCTGTAGTTGTTGGTTGGATTGGGGGTGTGTGGGTGGTTGTGGGGTGAGAGGTGTGTGTGTGGGGGGGGGGGGGGGGGGGGAGTGCAGGCAATGAAATCCAGCAGTACAAATGATGGTAATTTATAATGTGTGTAAAAAACCTTCAGTGCAAGAATATGCATGGTCACAGTGCAGGGGATGGGGAGAAAGAAGCATCCATTTTCACGTGCTTTCACATCCACAATAAGAAGCACAATGAACCCTGCATGCATGCAGACACACATGCACTTAGTATACACACACATAGTGACATACAGAGTAAAGAAAATTGAGAATGAGAATGATGAGATACAATGAAAGCCATATGTCTTGAGAGTAGACCAGAAAGAAAGAATGGAGTCTGTCTCAGTCCATATTACAGTTGGAGATTCTGGGTCGAAGAAAAGGGAATCACTCAATCCTTTGCTCACTTAGGTCATGGGGACTTGATGCCACTATAAGTGTAACAACTTGAAACGAACTTTGTGTTCCATTAACCTGTTCAAACAGTGTACCAGGTAAGTAGCTTGGACACTCGTAGCAATTTTTTTATATTGTTTCTGTAATTGCCATGCAGGGTACATTGTCAATATCATGAGAGTGGTGCGTCGCTGTTGTTAGATGGGTTTGAATTTTGCCGGTCTAAATCTGCCCTTTTAGTTCATCCTCTGCCTGTCTAAATTCTTCTTTCTGAGTGCATTCTGCCCTTTCAGTTCATTTTGATAAATCCCTTTTCTTGGATTGTGTCCTCTGCCGATTGCCTGAGCACCAATCATTTTTTTTCTCTCCAAATGTTAGGTTTGTATCTGATACAGAGACCAGTTCTTCTGGATATGGGTTCAGTATGATTTGGGTTTAAAGTAATCATCATCATTCTTTGCCAAAGGTATGCATATCAAATTTCATTCACAGATAAGCCACTACTGACTGTAAGGATCAGGATCACTGTCAAAGTTGAGGGAAGATGTATCACCTTGAAGTAAACAAATTACATTAGTTCTAGATAAGTTACATAAGCTAGCAGTAAGGTAACTTCTTTGTTTTTTATGCCAAGTCTACCAGCACGTTTACATCATGATGAGAGACATTTTGTTGGACACAACAGTCAGCCCTCAAATTCTGTTCCGTGTTTTTCAGGAGCTGGTGTCACACATGCTGCAGAAGGACCCTGAGCACCGCCTGTCTGCAGAGGAGTACCTGGTGAAACAGCGCGGCAAGGCCTTCCCTGACGTCTTCTACACCTCTATGAAAATCTACGAGCAGCAATATGTCGACACCATCTTCCCTCCCGATGACAAGATCTTGCTGTGAGCTGGTTGTGCTTTTGTTTTGTTTGATGAACGGGTTGCTTACTAGCTTTGCTGCTCACACTTACCGATGAAAGTATCTTTATCCTCAAACATTTCAGAATTCTCGTTCCAGATGATTACAGAAGGAGGTACTTATTTAGCTGTGGGGGGCATGAAAGATCCGCCAGTTAAAGTTCTAGAACCATCTGCAATCATGAGATTATTGAAATGTTTGAGCATGGAGATCTCAGAATCTTCCTGAGAGGTTTGGGGTAGGGATGGAAATTTCCCAGGTTTCGGCCCCAAACAGGCTTCACTGAGATGTCAAGGGAGGTAATTCAAACCAGGGCCATCCCCAAATCAGTGCTGCATTTGTTGGTAAGGTAACACGTTTTGTAACAGAACGGCTCCCTAAGTTTTGTGCTCCTGCTTCAGTCTTTGCCAGGCAAGGTGACAGGGAAAGCGTTTTTGGGTGCTTTGTCTAATTTTGTGCAAGTTTTGCCATGAATTCCTCTTGGGGGGTGCTTTAAAAATTGCAGTTGCAGATGAAATGGTTGCTGGCTGATTCCAGGTTGACGCGGGACTTTGACCAGCTGATGAAGAGCCTGCAGGTCAGGGAAGACAAGCCTGAAGCCAACGAGATTGTGGTCCTGGTGGTCTCCCTTGTTGCATCCGTCTGCAGAAATCTCCATGTGAGTGTTACGATTAGCCCATGTATTATGATGGGAACAAAGTAACTGAATCTGAAAATTGTTGATGCTGCCCACATGGACGACAGGTAGATGCCTAAAAATGAAATCAAATGGGATTCCTGATACGTTTTAGGATGTGTATAAAAATTTGTAGCACCAGTCAGCAATAAGTAAGTGTTGAGACACAATTTTGATGATGCAGTCAGGTGTTGACTGCAGTGGACAATGTATTTTGTTGATGTCCCAGTTCATTTTGATCAGTGTGAGTAACCCAGGTATGCCTGTGGTTTTGTGTGTGTGTGGGTGGGTGTGTATGTGTGTGTGTGCATGTGTGCGTGCATGTGTGTGTGTGTGTACAGTTTGCCCATCACAGAGAGCTGGCTCTGGACCTGCTGTACAAGCTGTCTCGCTACCTCACCATCGACCTCATGCTCAACCGCATACTGCCTATCATCGTAAGTGACTGACTCTTGACACAGAGTCTTGAAATGTGGATACGTTTACAACAGAATTTAATCATCCTGAGGTAACTGTGCACACAGGTGTTAAAAACCAAGTACTAACTCTTAAATTAAACCATTAATGTGAGTGTATTTTATTTCACAGTTTCTTTTATTCTTGGGTTCCCTTGTCCTGAAATGAGATTACAAGGAACTGCACTACATGACAGAACTTGTGAAAAACTTGGTGTGGTGGTCTTCAGTCAGCGCATTTATGTTTGCAGTTGTACTTTCTGGGTGACACATACCCTGAAGTGCGAGCCAAAGCTGTGCGTACCCTGGCTTCTGTCCTGTCCCCTATCACCGAGGTTCCGGAATCGTGAGTGTTGCTTTTGGTCCCATAGTTGCATGCAGGATCATACTGTTGATGTAGCATTTTCTTGCAGTGAATAGATGCACAACCACACAGAACTTTTGTACCAATGTCTGTATAGGAAACCTTGATCTGATGGAAAGCATAGCATTACTGTGTGATGTTTTATCATAGATTGTACAGTACTTTTGCAGGGAAATAGACTGGACAGTACTTTTGCAGGGAAACAGACTGTACAGTACTTTAGCAGGGAAATAGATTGTACAGTACTTTTGCAGGGAAACAGATTGTACAGTACTTTTGCAGGGAAACTTTAAGCTGCACATCAGTGCTTGTCTGATATATTTATGACCATTTTTGTGTTTGCTTGTGAAACACTTGGACTCTTCCAACCCTTACACTCTGTGGGTGAGGATGTACCATTTTTGGAAGTTGGGTAATGGCTGTAAACATAGTGAAGACATCTGAAAAAGAAAAAGAAAGCGCCTCTGTGGCCTCTTTTGTGCTGCTCCTTGGGTGATGTGGACATGTCGTTTGTGACTAAAATCAAAGAAGTTGTGTGCAACACATAAGCTTGAACACTTGGTGGGATGTCATAATACACATAAATTTCATCCCATGTATCAGCACTCATGGAAGTTGTTTGCTAAATGAACTGATTTTCAAAGTAATTTCTACCTGTTAGAAAAAAAAAAAATTCACATGTTGTTTTTGAATAGACTAGTAGTGGTTGTAGCTCACTGATTGACTCATCACTACAGACTCAGTGCCTGTGTTGTTGCCTTGACTGGTATTTTGCTTTATTGTTTTTTTCAGAGAGGGAAACATATTCTCCGAGTACATTTTCCCAGCTCTGGTAAGCACACACTGACATAGTCATTGGAGAATGCGTGATTAAATGAGGGTTGCTTTTTCATCAGGGTCAGCAGGTGTGGTTGACAGGGTGATAAGTCCAGTGGCTGACTAACTGTCATTGGGGGTGCTCTTTAAAAGGGGGTTATAGGGGGTTATGTTATCTTGTTATTTATTTGGTAGAGTTTTGAACAATAACTTTCAATTGTTTGACCCATGTGTATCATGTGAGTGGACACGCACATGTGCTTGTGCACACTTGCAAATGTTCCTAACTTCTCGATGTGCACTTGAATTGCTTGAAAACTGTATGAAGCAGCAATTACTACATCCGTGTGTATCATGTGAGTGTATATGTGCTTGCACACACTCGCAAATGTTCTTAACTCCTTCATGTACACTTGAATTGCTTGAAAACTGTGTGAAGCAGCAGTTACTGCATTTAGCTCTATGGTTATTTACCTTCAGTTTTACTTTGCGTGCCTGTGCTGAAAGTGTTTTCACTTGGTGCTCAGTTTACGACGCTGCGTACTGTAACTGTGCAGGGCAACATTGAGAATGACGAAGAGTCCATCGTACGGGCCGAGTATGCACGCAACATTGCTGCCCTGGCAGAAGCAGCATTCAGGTAACGTACCATGCAGCGCTGATGTTGTGCATTCCAGGGGAAGGGAGCGGGGGGGCGGGGGGGAGGGGTGTCTTGTTATAAGGGGATTCCCTCATAAGTATGTTGCTATAAGGGGATTCCCTCATATATGACTTGTTATAAGGGTATTCCATTTTAAGTGAGTTGTTATAAGGGGATTCCAGCTTAATGTCTTGTTACAAGGGATGCCTTCCTAAGTACCTTGTTATTAGGGGATTCCCTCATAAGTGTCTTATTACAAAGGGATTCCCTAATACGTGTCAGAAAGGGATTCCCTCATAAGTGACTTGTTATAAGGGGACAAGTATTATAAGGGGATTCCCACATAAATGTCTTGTTATAAGGGGATTTCCTCATAAGTGTCTTGTTATAAGGGGATTCCCACATAAGTGACTTGTTATAAGGGATGTCCCTCACAAGTGTTATAAGGGGCTTCCCTCATAAGTGTTTAGTTATGAGGGGATTTCCTCATAAGTGTCTTGTTATAAGGGACTTCCCTCATAAGTGACTTGTTGTCAGTAGACTCCCTCATGAGTGTTTCATTTTAAGGGGATTCCCTCACAAGTGACTTATTATAAGGGGATTCCCTCATGAGTAACCTGTTCTAAGATTCCCTCATGAGTGTTTTGTTACAAAGGGGTTCCTTCTGAAGTGTCTTTCTAGTTGAGCCACAAGCCAGCACATAGAAAGAGAATCAATTAACATATATTTTATATGTGTATAAGTTTTTGTAAATGTATTCAGAATGGAATGTATGTTATGTGTTTAAAGTGAAGTTCATGTAATTGTATTCAGAGTGTAATATGGATATGTATTCAGAGTGAAGTTTATGTAACCATATTCAGAGTGGAGTTTATGTAACTGTATTCAGAGTGGAGTTTATGTAAATGTATTCAGAATGAAATTATGGAAATACATTCAGAGTGAAACATATGCCAGTGTTTTTAGAGTGAGGTTTATGTAAATGTATTCAGAGTGAAAAATATGCCAGTCTGTTCAAAGTGAAACATATTCCTGTGTATTCAGAGTGAAGTTTATGTAAATGTATTCAAGTGAAGTTTACGTAAATGTATTCTGGGTGAAAAGTAGGCCAGTGCATTCAGAGTGAAACATATGCCAGTGTATTCAGAGTGAAGTTTATGTAAAGGTATGCAAGTGAAGTTTACGTAAATGTATTCAGGGTGAAAAGTAGGCCAGTGAATTCAGAGTGAAACATGTGCCAGTGTATTCAGAGTGAAGTTTATGTAAAGGTATTCAGAGTGAAACATGCCAATGTCTTCAGAGTGCTGGAGTCCACCCACCAGATGCGACTGTCAGAGCAGGAGCGACAGCTGGCTGAGCAGGATGAGGAGGAGCGCAATGTGGAGGAGGAGGAGGAAGTCGATGACGATGAAATTTTACAGGTATTAATAGTAATGAAAGTATTAAGGCCCAAACTTTTTTATGGCCGGACCATCCTAAGCGAGTGAGCATGCACACACATGGGTGCCCACACACTACACTACACACAATTTACAAATCTAACTTAAACATATAATGAACAGGGGCCTCATTTCTTTGTTTATTTAGATATGTTCTTCGTTGTGCGATCGAACAACAGCTTTAATTTCCCACTGGGATCAATAAAGTATATTGTTATTGTTGTTATTGTTAAGGTGGAGGAAAACAGTAGTGTGTGTGTGTGTGTGTGTGTGTGTGTGTGTGTGTGTGTGTGGAAAACATGGCGGGTCTGTTGTCTTGGAAACATAAATATTTTGAAGTTGGATTTGAAGGATTGCAGAGAGGGAGGGGTTCTTTTGGAGAGGAGAGGTGCCATTACATCATTCTGAGACCAGGTCAGAGTACCTGTGCTCTTCTATAATGTGGAGTTTTGACAGAGGACCAGTCTGGGATTTAGGTGACTGTCTAAAATTCTGTCTCTTGCCGGCCTGTGGCTTAACATTAACAGTTTCCTTTCAGAAAATTGTCCTGATGTGACCCTCTGTGTTTGACTGGACTTTAAAACCCAGTTTCTAAGTAACTGACCCTTCAGAAAATATCAGCCCATTTCCTTCCCTTAAGATTTTTGAAAAAACATAAAAAAACAGACACTTTTGTTATGAAGTTTTTAAGCATTGGGATTTTGTCTCCTGTCAGTAGCACAGTGCTTCCTGTTTACCCTTCAAAAATCACACAACAATGATAAATCAAAATCGTCTACTTTTCTGATTTCAGTTAGTGTTAAAGTGTGTTGGGTCTAAGGGAAATGAGTTTTCCCTTTAATACTGTGAATTATTTTAGTTCCCATGACAAGAATTTTTGTGCTAATGTTGCCCAGCCTAGCTGTGTGGTCAGCCGTCCAACTGGGAAGGAGATGATGAGGGTTTTTATGTGCACAGGAATTTGTGGAGCAGTCCTATGACTCAGAGCTCCAGGCACTGCAGGAGACCATACAGCAGAAGGTCGTGACCTTGCTGAGTGACCCTGACAACACGGTCAAGATGACCCTGATCGACAATGACATTGGACGTCTCTGCCACTTCTTCGGCCGACAGAAAGGTGAAGTGTGTGAGAGTGGGTGGGGTTGGCTGGTATGGGAGACTGAGAAACTTCTGCCTTGACTTGCACTTACACTGTAGTTACAGTTCTGCACTGACATGCACTTATGTTGTAGTTACAGTCACAATTTTTAGTTGCTGTCAGAGGTTCGCCTGGTAGTCTGGGAAGAGAACTTAGCATGTGCAACATTTTTTTTTTACAGATACAAGAACTTTATCATTCATAATAAATGCATAAAATGGAAATTTGCCTTTCGGGTCACTCAGACTCCACCACCAAAAAAAGAAAAGAAAAAAAGGAGAAGAAAAAAAAAGGATAATTAGTCAGTTCAACATGACAAAGGTAAGAGTATACAAATAAAATAAAACAGAGTAAAGCATAGCTTCTGAGATTGATTAAGTGCACAGTCATTACTCATATTCCTACCCTCCACTGCCTGTCAATCTTCTGCATATTGTCTTCTTTTGCAGCTGGGTGAAAGGAAGCCGTTTGGGGGTAGGGGGTGGTGGTGGGTAGGGGGGTCCTGAGAAGATTGAATTCATGATCTACTGGTGCTCATTTTAGCATGCTGCTTGCCAGCATGAAACCTGGGTGGATTTCAACAGTTCTGATGACAACAGTGGCTGCACTCCTGCAGCCCTATGCGACCATCGCTGTCCTTAGGACTCTAACATGTGTGTGAAGCAGACTGAACTCTAAAGGCAGCCTAACAGAGAAGTCTTCTTGGCTTTTATTTAAGGCAGCCTAACAGAGAAGTCTTCTTGTCTTTTATTTAAGGCAGCCTAACAGGGAAGTCTTCTTGGCTTTTATTTAAGGCAGCCTAACAGAGAAGTCTTCTTGTCTTTTATTTAAGGCAGCCTAACAGGGAAGTCTTCTTGTCTTTTATTTAAGGCAGCCTAACAGGGAAGTCTTCTTGTCTTTTATTTAAGGCAGCCTAACAGGGAAGTCTTCTTGGCTTTTATTTAAGGCAGCCTAACAGAGAAGTCTTCTGGTCTTTTATTTCAAAGCCACATCCAGGTAGGGTGCATGTGTGTTTTGCTGTAACCTGATTACCTACATGGTTGTTGGTTTCAGCGAGTGACGTTCTGCTGTCTCACATGATCACCTTCCTCAATGACAAGGTGAGAGGTTTACTTTTGAAGAAGTAGTGAAAGGTGGGGGGGGGGGGGGGGGGGGGTGATGGGGGGAGGGGGGGATTATGTCATTTGACATGTGCCAGTGGAAGATATAAATCTGATACATTCTGGATTTTTTTAAATTTGATATTTGGGCTTAATGTCCATAGAGACCACATGTGGTCTATTAGGGATGGGGTTGACATTTGGTGGGGTTACAAATCTGATACATTCTGAGGGTTGGATTTGACACTTGAGCTTCATGTCCACAGAGACCACATGTGGTCTGTGAGGGATGGGGTTGACATTTTGTGTTGGGTGGGGGATGGAGTGGGAGGGACAGGGGGATTTGGGAAATCTTGAGATTCTCTGAAATGAAACAGTTTCCTGATACATTTTTTTTATTTATTATTTTTATTCCTGCCACATTGGTTTTAGTCTTTGCTGTTCCTGAGCCTGTTCAGAGAAATGCAGCAAGCACCGACTTTGCCACATTTTGTTTTTTGTTTTATCTCTCATGCTTCTTCTTGAAGTTACCACTGCAACTGACACAGTGGTCAAATTTTTGGAGTTGTCACTGCAGCTGACACAGTGGTCAACATTTTCTTGGAGTTGTCACTGCAGCTGACACAGTGGTCAACTTCTTCTTGGAGTTGTCACTGCAGCTGACACAGTGGTCAACATTTTCTTGGAGTTGTCACAGCAGCTGACACAGTGGTCAACTTTTTCTTGGAGTTGTCACTGCAGCTGACACAGTGGTCAGCTTCTTCTTGGAGTTGTCACTGCAGCTGACACAGTGGTCAACTTCTTCTTGGAGTTGTCACTGCAGCTGACACAGTGGTCAACATTTTCTTGGAGTTGTCACTGCAGCTGACACAGTGGTCAACTTTTTCTTGGAGTTGTCACTGCAGCTGACACAGTGGTCAACTTTTTCTTGGAATTGTCACTGCAGCTGACACAGTGGTCAGCTTCTTCTTGGAGTTGTCATTGCAACTGACACAGTGGTCAGCTTCTTCTTGGAGTTGTCATTGCAGCTGACACAGTGGTCAACATTTTCTTGGAGTTGTCACTGCAGCTGACACAGTGGTCAACTTCTTCTTGGAGTTGTCACTGCAGCTGACACAGTGGTCAACTTCTTCTTGGAGTTATCACTGCAACTGACACAGTAGTCAGTTTCTTGGACTTGTCACTGCAACTGACACAGTAGTCAAAGCAAATCTTTATCACTGGAAAGAGTTCTGCTCAAAGCAACAACAACAACAACAGGAACACACACAAAAAAACTGCACCAGCCAACCCCTCTGCAGCACCACTGGTTTTCCAGAGGAGCTCCTTCACAGGTTCATTGCTGTTGGCTGACCGACAGCTTGCTCACTCTGCTTCTTTCTCCCCAGCCTTGCTACATGCAGCTATGCTGGGTGTGGTGACCTTGACCTGCTTTGCTTTCACCTTGCAGCAAGACTGGCAGTTGCGTGCATCCTTCTTCGTGGCCATCACCAGCGTGGCATCCTACGTCGGCTGGCAGAGCGCTCAGATCCTGAAACCGTTGCTACAGCAGGTAACACCTGTGGCTCCTCTGTGTAACCAACTGTCTGTGTGAGTGTTCAGATCCTGAAATTGCTGCTACAGCAGGTAACACCTGTCGCTCCTCTGTGTAACCAGTTGCCTATCTGTTGGTGTGTTCAGATCTTGAAACCACTGCTCCAAGGTTTTCAGTTGTTGTTGTCACCTGTCTGGCTGGCTGAGCTAGTGTCAGCTGCCCTTTTCATAAATGTTTTTAGGATAAAGCAGAATGCATATATATATATAATGCCCACATGCAGACTTATTTTTTGAATTCACAGTTTTATCTGTCTGATCTTCAGCTGCATTTCGTTGTATTATCTTGCACTGCATTTCAAACCAAATCAAAGTCTGCTTTTTCCACAGGGTCTGAGTGACACAGAAGAGTTTGTGATCCAGAAGACGCTTAGCTCGCTGCAGAAGATGGTCTTCTTTGGTTTCATCTACAAGTCGGTGCTGCTGGAATTTGTCGCTGATATCGCTCCTCTATTGGCCCATCCTGTGAGTGGAGTGTGGTCTTGAAGCATACACATCTTCATCAGCGTTGTCTTTGTTTTGTGGGATTATGTATGTGAGTGGACTGTGGTTATATAGGTTGAAGGCTTATTCATGTTCACTCAGTTCATATTAGCTGTCTACAAATCTGTGAAGTTCATTTTCTTTATGCTAATCATTTACTTGGGGTAATTTATACCAATTTTCACAAAGAGAGAAATACATTTCACACTTTAACATAACTCTAATAAGAATTAAAACAGCCAGTGTTCTTGTGGTAAAGACAGCTTATGAGTGTCAGCTCTTGTGTGTGTTTGCTGCACATCACCAACCGTAACATAATCCACTGTGAGCGTAGACGCATGTTGCAAAAATGTTCTTCACTCCTGTAGTTTTGGTTTGGGGCAAAGTTGAGTTTTTAATGACAATAGACCATCATTTTGAGGAATTTCAGTCGCTGGACATCAAAGACACATTGGAACATAACTTACAGTGTCCACTTAATTATTTTCTTTTTTATTATTAGAATGACTGGATTCGACAAGGCAGTGCCGGTTTCATCTCAGCTGTGGCAGGCGTCATGGACGTGGCAGACCTTCACGTCAAGTTGCTGCCCAAGGTCATGCCCTTTCTCAAAATCCCCATCCTGCAACTGAAGGACCAGGTACATGACATGATCAGCAACTACTACTTCTACTACTACTAAGGGGGATTTGTAAAAGTGCCCATCTACGAACAAAGTGGGAGCTCAGAGTGCTTTATAATACTGCATGCATACACGCACGCACGCATGCACGCATGCACGCACACATGCACGCACACACACACGCACACACACATCCAGACATGGTCAAGGCTAGGTCCCCCGGCTGTGTGGAATGACACTAGCCAAGGTGGTGTTGGTTCTTGTGGCCTTCCCCAGCTGAATACTCAGCAACCCACCTGGTACATGCAGTTGTACTTTGACAAACACAATGAGAGGATCAAACGCAGGGTGAGAGGATTGCATGTGTGACCATTAAAAAAATTACCGCACCACATAGGACTAGCTAAGGGAATTCAGGGGTGACAACATAGGACCAGCAAAGGAATGTCAGGGGTGGACAACATAGGACCAGCAAAGGAATGTCAGGGGTGGACAACATAGGACCAGCAAAGGAATGTCAGGGGTGGACAACATAGGACCAGCAAAGGAATGTCAGGGGTGGACAACATAGGACCAACAAAGGAATGTCAGGGGTGACAACATAGGACCAGCTAAGGGATATCGGGGTGTGACAACAGAATCAGATATGGAATTTCAGGGGTGACAACATAAGACCAGCTAAGGGATATCAGGGGTGAGAGCATAGGACCAGCTAAGAAATATCAGGGGTGACAACATAGAATCAGCTATGGAATTTCAGGGGTGACAACATAAGACCAGCTAAGGGATATCAGGGGTGACAACATAGAATCAGCTACGGAATTTCAGGGGTGACAACATAAGACCAGCTAAGGGATATCAGGGGTGACAACATAGAATCAGCTACGGAATTTCAGGGGTGACAACATAAGACCAGCTAAGGGATATCAGGGGTGACAACATAGAATCAGCTACGGAATTTCAGGGGTGACAACATAAGACCAGCTAAGGGATATCAGGGGTGACAACATAGAATCAGCTATGGAATTTCAGGGGTGACAACATAAGACCAGCTAAGGGATATCAGGGGTGACAACATAGAATCAGCTATGGAATTTCAGGGGTGACAACATAAGACCAGCTAAAGGATTTCAGGGGTGAGAACCCCTCAGCCCTTTTCATTTCCTTGGTTTC
>OY757555.1:7755645-7785645 GCA_963584105.1 Alviniconcha strummeri | reverse complement strand
CAGGTAGGTTTCCATGGTGACGGTGCTTGGTGTTTAATGGCCAGTTGACCACGGAGGTCACATCGGGGTGAAGACTTGATCCGTTGAATCACAAGTGAAAACTTGATTGATTGTTCATGATGCACATTGTTTTTGTGGAAGAGGTCAGAGGATCAGGGTAGTGGGTGGGTGGATGGGTGGGGGGTGGGCGGTAAGTGGGGGGGCACGGGGGGAATGGAGCCTCTTCGTCAGTCCACAGGTGCTTTGTTGTGAGAGAAAATTCCATTGTATCTATGTGTACTGGCTTTGCATTAGTCCACATCCCAGGTTATTTTTTGTAAGATGATTCCAACCCCTGTATGTGTACTGGCTTAGCATTAGTCCAAATCTCAAGCTAATTTAAACATTTTTTAATAAGACAATTCCAGTTTTGTATGTAAACTTGCTTTGCATTACTCCATTAGTCTAGCACACAAGCTATTTATGGCAAGAAGATTCCACTGTGTGTGTTTGCAGATTTTGTGGTAGTTCAGACTGGTATTTATTTTGTGTGTCTGAAAAAATTCCAGTGTATGTATATGCATAGGCTTTTTGTTACAAGTCAGTTCCTTTGCATGTATGTGTACAAGCTTAGTTCATTGTTGTGAGAAGATTCCTCTGTATCAGTGTGTGTGTGTGTGTGTAGGTATGTGTGTGGCTGTGTGTGGGTGTGTGCATGCATGCATGCGTGTGTGCATGCATGCATGTGTGTGTGTGTGTGTGTGTGTGTGTGTGTGTGTGTGTGTGTGTGTGTGTGTGTGTGTGTGAATACTAGGTGCAACCTTAGTCTGAAACTGCACATTTTGTGATGTGAGATGTGTTGATCTGCACAAGAATATGCTTTTGGAGAAACATCACTCATAAGCCAGAGTCACTGGATGCATATCATAATGCAATGTTAATTCAGAAAACAAACTTCCTTGATATGTGTGCAGACTGTGTGTCAGTCCAGACCACAAGTTCTTCGCGAGCTGCTCCAACGACAGCACTGTGCGGCTGTGGGAAGTCAGTCGACTGGAGGGAAAAACCGCTGCCAACCGCTCGCAGCTTGTCTTCAACAAACACAGTGAGTCTGTACTGCTCACCTGCCTTCCTGCTGTTTGTGTTTGCTCGTCTAGTTGTCTGTGTCTGTTTGTCTACCTGTCTATGTGTTTGTCTTCCTGTCTGCCTTTCACCTTGTATGTCTGTCAGTTTGTCTGAACATAATTCCTTTTTTGCCTGTCAGTCTGTCTGCCTGTATGGTTTCTTGCCTAGCTGTGTCGGCCTGTATTTTCAATTTTTTTGTCTGCCTATTTGCTGTTTTGTCTGTCAGTCTGTCTGTCTAAATGAAACTGTGTTTTTGTTTCTCTGTTTGCCATTTTGTTTGCCTGTATGTCTGTTAGTGTGTCTGCCTGTCTGTCTGACAGGATGTTTGTTGTGGGAAATTCGAGATGGCTGGTGCAGCAGGTACCAACAAATCTTCATCTTCATCTGCTGGGTTAATGGCTTGTTCTGCTTTGATGGTGGAGGCCACAAGGGCTGTCTGTCAGTCAAGATTGTTTCTTCTTAACAGACATGTGCCTTAAAAGAACAGGAATTTGAAGAAAGTATCCAGCTTCACTTTTGAGTCAGTTTGTTTGAGACAGAATTAATCTTCTTCTCACAGGAGTTCTCTGTCAGAGCGTTGTACCGTGTGTAGTATCCCTTTGTGTAGCTGCAATTTTCAGGTGGTAAACTTTCTTTGATTTTGCCTGTGAGTCTGTCAGCCAATGTTGTTGTTTAATTTTTTAATTTTTTTTACCTGTTTGTGCTTTAATTTGCCTGGGTCACATGATTGCACTACGTTCAGGTGGCCGTATCAAGTGTGTGACGTTCTGCGGGAGCTCGCAGACTCTGGCAGCTGCCTCTGACCTGGGATCTCTCTACGTTTATCAGTGAGTGTTTCTGTCTGCTCATGTCTGAAGCAGGAAAAAAAATAAACAAAGCAAAAAACAAAAAACAACAACAAAAACAGAAAGAAGAGGAGAGGAATAGAAGAAAAAAAGAGACAATAAAAAAGAGAGGAAGAGCCATGAAAGGGATTTTTTTTTTTTTTTAAAGCAACAAAAAAGAAAAAAAGAAAAAAAGAAGAAGCTAAAGATGAGAAGAAGAAAAAAGAAGAAAAAAAATCAAGCTTGACAACTAGTTGGCAGATGCAGCTGGATTTTGATTCTGTTTTCCTTTTTCTTTCTCTCTAGTTATGGGATACATTTTTCTCATACTTTTAGTGACTGATCAGGTAGATTTTTTTTTAATGCAATGCAGCTGGAAAAAAACATTCCTTCTCCAAACAAGGAGTTAAATGACAATGGTTGTCACTGTCAGTGCTGTGTTGTGTCACAGTGACAGTCACTGTCAGTGATGTGTGTTGTGTTACAATGGTGATCACTGTCAGTGCTGAGTTGTGTCACAATGGCAGCCACTGTCAGTGCTGTGTTGTGTCACAGTGGTGGTCATTGTCAGTGATGTGTTGTGTCACAGTGGTGGTCACTGTCAGTGCTGTGTTGTGTCACAGTGGTTGTCACTGTCAGTGCTGTGTTGTGTCACAGTGGGGGTTACTGTCAGTGCTGTGTTGTGTCACAGTGGGGGTTACTGTCAGTGCTGTGTTGTGTCACAGTGGTGGTCATTGTCAGTGATGTGTTGTGTCACAGTGGTGGTCACTGTCAGTGCTGTGTTGTGTCACAGTGGTGGTCACTGTCAGTGCTGTGTTGTGTCACAGTGGTTGTCACTGTCAGTGCTGTGTTGTGTCACAGTGGGGGTTACTGTCCGTGCTGTGTTGTGTCACAATAGTGGTCACTATCAGTGATGTGTCACAATGGCGGTCACTGTCAGTGATATGTTGTGTCACTGTGGTGGTCACTGTCAGTGCTGTGTTGTGTCACAGTGGTGGTCACTGTCAGTGCTGTGTTGTGTCACAGTGGTTGTCACTGTCAGTGCTGTGTTGTGTCACAGTGGTTGTCACTGTCAGTGCTGTGTTGTGTCACAGTGGTGGTCACTGTCAGTGCTGTGTTATGTCACAGTGGGGGTTACTGTCAGTGCTGTGTTATGTCACAGTGGGGGTTACTGTCAGTGCTGTGTTGTGTCACAGTGGGGGTTACTGTCAGTGCTGTGTTGTGTCACAGTGGGGGTTACTGTCAGTGATGTGTTGTGTCACAATAGCGGCCACTATCAGTGATGTGTCACAATAGCGGTCACTGTCAGTGATATGTTGTGTCACTGTGGTGGTCACTGTCAGTGCTGTGTTGTGTCACAATAGCAGTCACTGTCAGTGCTGTGTTGCGTCATGGTAGCAGTCACTGTCAGCGCTGTGTTGTGTCACAATGGCGGTCACTGTCAGTGCCGTGTTGCATTCTGTGTCACAGGCTGGACCCCAGCGGGAGCTCTGCCAGACAGTCGCTGGACTTTGATAAGGAGAACAAGGGAGCGGTGGTGGACATGGCCTACTTTGACACAGGTAAGGGGCATGGACCGCTCCCATTCTCTGACGGCAGACGAGTCCTGTGACTTTTATATCATCGTATCTGCCCTTCCTTTTGAATTCTCTGTGTTAGTTACAGTCATAGATGATTTAGGCACACAGTTTGGGGTCCATGTTTGCTCCTTTTTTGTTTGTTTGGTTTTGGGGGGTGTTTTTTGATAGGGGATCGTCCTGATATAACTGTGACTGTTGACTGGGTGTTAACAAAGCAGTTATCTGTCTGTCTAGATCTCTGTCATGGTTGACAGGGTGTTAACAAATCAATTATCTGTCTAGATCTTGATTGAGGCGCCTAATGTGTGAGATCAGCTGTGCACTGCAATTTCCCTTTGTTCATGGATGGGAACATGGGTTGTACTTACGGAAGGGAGCATAGGTTACAATGTACGTATGGTTGGAAACACAGGCTATACTTATGGATGGAAACATAGGTTGTACTTACGTGTGGGGACATAAGGTTGGAAACAGGTTGTACTTACAGATGGAAACATAGCTAGTAGTTATGGGTGGGAACTTAGGTTGTACTTATGGAAGGGAACGTAGGCTGGACGTATGGATGGGAACATGGGTTGCACTTATGGATGGGAATTTAGGTTGTACATATGGATATGGATGGAAACATAGATTTTACATATGGGTGGGAACTTAGGTTGTACTTGTGGGTGGGAACTTTAAGTTGTACTTACGGAAGGGAGCATAGGTTGTACTTACGAATGCACATGCCGTGCTTTGTTCTCTAGGAGCCCAGTCGATGCTGACGTTTGCTACGGTCCACGGTTCCATCGTTGGCTGGGATCTGCGCTGCAGGCAACCTGCCTGGGTTTTGAAGCACGACATGAGAATGGGTAACTTCTGTTTTCTGTCTGATTTCTCTCTCTCTCACACTTGTACGTGACCCCAGAAAACAGCTCACCATCCTCATGAATAGTAGCTCTCAGGAGATGGTTCTAAATGTTGCAAAATTCCTAGTGTGTGCATTTATTCTAAGGTCATCTAAGCTGGATGTGAATACTTGAGTATCACCCTATGTGGATGTCCGTAGAGCTGCTCTGCAATTGTGTGCTTTTGTGCACATTGTAATGAACATGTAAGTATTGGTAGAGATTGAATTAGCCCATTGCAGATTTGGCTGAAGATGACATTGAATGTCTTGAGTTCTGTGAGTGTGAGTAAGAGTTGCCCCATTGAAAGGGGCTGTTGGCCTATTAAATATGTCAGTGTCAGTGTCTCTCTCTCACTCTGTCTCTCTCATCTTCTCTCTTGTCTCTGTTTTCCCCCACCTTGAGATAACATCTGTGGCTGACTGAATGTGAAATAGCAAGACATCATCTTCCTCTTTTTCTTCTCCCTCGTCTTTTCCACTTTCTCATATTCTTTTTCCTTTCCGCTTTTTTCCCTCCTTTCTGCTCTTCTTTCTTCCACATCCTTTTCAGCTTGTCTGTCTTCCTTGTGACTCTTTCTTCTTCCTTGTCCTTGCTACCTTCTCTGTCTCCACCTTTCCTTCTTTCTTCTCCTCCACACTTTCTCTGTCTCCACTTGTCTCCCTCATTTGTTTCTCGTCCTTGCCAACTTCTGTTTCTCTACCTTTCCTTCTGCGCCTCCTGCTCCTGTACCTGTACTCCTCCTCTTTCCTCTCCTTTTTCACCTGTTCCTGTTTCTCTTCTCCCTCCTCTCCACCTCCCTCTTTTCTTCTTTTCTATCTTCTCCGGTTACCCCCCTGTCTTTTTTGCTTTGTTGTCTCAGGTTTCAGCACCAGACCGTGACTGTTTTGTGTGTGCAGTGCAGGTGTGATCACAGTTTTAATGGTCCACCAGACCATGATGTTTTTTTTGTGCAGGTGTGATCACAGCCATGGCGGTCCACCAGACCATGGCTGTATGCTGTCTGTGTGCAGGTGTGATCACAGCCTTGGCGGTCCACCAGACTGTGACAGTTTTGTATGCACAGGTGTGATCATGTTTTGTGTGCGCAGGTGTGGTCATGTTTTGTGGGTGCAGGTGTGATCACCGCCTTGGCTGTCCACCAGACCATGACTGTATGCTGTCTGTGTGCAGGTGTGATCACAGCCTTAGCAGTCCACCAGACCATGACTTGTGTGCACAGGTGTGATCATGTTCTATGTATGCAGGTGTGATCACAGCCTTTGCGGTCCACCAGACCATGACTGTTTTGTGTGCACAGGTGTGATCATGTTGTGTGTGTGCAGGTGTGATCACAGCCTTAGCAGTCCACCAGACCCAGTCGTGGATGACTGTGGGGACAACGACAGGCAATCACAACGTGTGGGACATGAGGTTCATGCTGTCCATTGCAGCTCCCAACATTTGCCATAAAGCCAGTAAGTGCAGGTGTCCGTGACTGGGTCAGGGTGGTGTTGGGCTGGTTACTTCCGTGTGTCAGTGTTTAGATGAAGAGGGCATTGAGTTGGCTACAACCAGGTGTCAGTGTTTAGATGAAGATGGTGTTGGGTTGGCTACATCCAGGTGTCAGTGTTTAGATGAAGAGGGCATTGGGTTGGCTACATCCAGGTGTCTGTGTTTAGATAAAGATGGTGTTGGGGTGGCTACATCCAGGTGTCAGTGTTTAGATGAAGATGGTGTTGGGTTGGCTACATCCAGGTGTCAGTGTTTAGATGAAGATGGTGTTGGGTTGGCTACATCCAGGTGTCAGTGTTTAGATGAAGATGGTGTTTAGTTGGCTACATCCAGGTGTCAGAGTTTAGATGAAGATGGTGTTGGGTTGGCTACATCCAGGTGTCTGTGTTTAGATGAAGATGGCATTGGGTTGGCTACATCCAGGTGTCAGTGTTCAGATGAAAATGGCGTTGGGTTGGTTACCTCCAGGTGTCAGTGTTTAGATGAAGGTGATGCCGAGATGTTTACTTCCAAAACTGCCCCCCAACGTTTGCCTCTCATTTCATTCCAGTGCGTGCTCTGTTTCAGAGAAGCGTGTCCATCGCATTGTGATGCACCCCCAGAAACAGTCGTGGTTTGCGTCAGCGGTGAACTGGAACAACGAGGTCTCCATGTGGAACGTGGAGAGCATGATGAGGCAGGAGATGCTGTGGGCCTCCCCGTACCCGCCCTCCTTCACCGGCAGTGAGGTAAGACAGTCTGGGTACTGGAACCATGATTCTTGTGACCCCCCCCCCACCCCCCGCACCCCCACTTCCTTCCCCCACAGCAACTCTTCAAGGTGAAGAACCAACCAGTAGCTTGAAATCCTCCATCCCAGTATGCACAAGGTGGTTTTTGTCTTTTCCGCGAATGATGTGGCAGGGGACGTAACTGCACATAGTCTTGTTGTGAAAGTGAAGAGGGATTACTTCCCTTGCTCCGAATTTATGCCTCTTTCAAATGTCACAGTATAAGTCTCCAAATTCCCTCCGTTATTCCTGTGTGCTCTCCAGCAGGTGGTGTTAGTATTATTTAAAAAAAAGTTTTCTTTCTTTTTTTGAATCTGTGATGACATTTATAATGAGAAGCCACTTTATTACAGATCTAAAACCGGGATGTACTTTTCTTAAAATGTTTTTGGTGTTCACCTCCCCCCCGCCACCCCCCCACCCCCCCACCCGTCCTACCCTCCCCACCTCCTCCCCGCCCCCACCAACTCCTCCTCTTGGCCAAGGTTTAGTCAGGTTGAATGTGTTTCAGTTCAGCGGAAGATTTCAGGATGGTATTTGCCAGCTTGGAAAGCCCATTTGTACTGTGCTGTACACTCCAGCGGTCACAGTCTTCTTTGCTGTTGACTGTCCTTGAGAGAGTTCCCGTGTGTTACAGGACTCGGGTCACTCGGTGCGTGGACTGTACCTGGCGGCCACGGACACACACACCTTCGCTCTGACGGGCAGCACGGACAAGTGCATCCGCTACTGGGACCTGAAGTGTCCGGCCAAGTCGTTCATCATGAGCCACGGCATTGACTCCCCGGGCCACCTTGTCTCCTACCGGTGAGACTGGCAGAGGCTGCCTTCCGTCCTTTGAAAGAGGAAGCAAAGTGGTCACGGGCAAAGAATAGTCATTGGCAAAGAATACCTTTGCAGTATGGTAAAGAATTTCCCCCAACCCTGTGTTGTATGTTGAATAATGGGTATCCACACCCTGTCTTCTGAGGATTTGATCTCCATTTCTGGAGGGAGGAGGATGCTATACATGGAGCTCCTCATGGCTGAAGTCAGTAAGTCAATGTTTTGAGCCCAGTCAGCCACATGGGGTTGTGTCAGGGCTCACACGGCTGAAGTTAATTAGTGAGTTAGTTGGTGTTTTGAGCCCAGTCAACCACACAGGGTTGTATTAGGGCTAACATGACTGAAGTTAATTAGTGACTCAGTGTTTTTAGTCCAGTCAACCACATAGGAATGTATCAGGGCTAACACAACTGAAGTTAATTAGTGAGTTAGTTGGTGTTTTGAGCCCAGTCAACCACACAAAGTTGTATCAGGGCTAACACAGCTGAAGTTAATTAGTGAGTCAGTGTTTTTAGCCCAGTCAACCACATAGGAATGTATCCGGGCTAACACAACTGAAGTTAATTAGTGAGTTTGTTGGCACTTTGAGCCCAGACAACCACATCGGTTTGTATCAGGATTAACATGGCTGAAGTTATTCCCAACGTAACCATGCAGCACATAAATCTGAAACAGAACGAGGCTGAGAGCATCGTGCAGACTCGATGCACCAGGGAGTTAGTTAGCGCTTGACAGGCGTCACACAACAACAAAGACCTGAGTTACCTACGGTAACTCACACCTGGCATTTCTGCAAACACAAGGTACATAAACTCCGCCATCCTCAAGTCTTTCAAGCGCTAATCAGCTCCCTTGCCGATTATGCAGCACGTGGCAACATTTTACTGCAGCTTCGCCCAGTGTTTAACTTTAACCTTGGGAATTTTTTGCAGTAAACAAAGCCGTGCACAAACCCTGAATAAAAGGTGGCATGCGCCCAAATCTGTTGCAGGACGCAGCTGCTGGAGGGCAGCGAGGTGACCCAGGAGATCAAGACGGAGCAGGCACTGGCCTCCAGGGACAGGAAGGACGGCAGAGAGGACGGCTCCTCCCTGGTCAGCTTCCACGAGGCCCCGCCCATGGGTCACCTCGACGCCATCAGTGACGTCACCCTCTGCCAGGCCTCCCAGTGCCTCGTGGTGTCCGCCAGCTTTAACGGCCACATCAAAGTGTGGAAGTAGTGACGTCTCATTGGTGATGTCTCATTGGTGATGTCACAATGATGTCTCATCACTGACCTCACAAGAATGATGCTGTCAGTGACATCACCCTCTGTCAGTGTCTCATGGTATCCGCCAGCTTCAACGGCCACATCAGTGATGTCTCATTAGTGACGTCACAGTAATGATGCCGTCGGTGATGTCACTCTCTGTCAGGCATGGCAGTGTCTGCTGGTGTTAGCCGGCTTCAACGGCCACATCAAAGTGTAGAATTAGTGACGTCAGTGACATGACACCAAAGCAACGTGGTCAGTGATGTCAGAAAAATGATGCTGTCGGTGACGTCACCCTCTGTCAGAAGTGGCAATGTCTGATGTTGTTAGCCAGCTTCAACAGTCACATCAAAATGTGGAAATAGGGACATAACTATCTGTGGGAAATAGTGACTCCACCAGTAATGTCATTGTCAACACAAAACCATCTTCCTCAATGATGCTGTAGTTCACATATTTTGTCTGTGTCTCTACCAGCTTCAAGTGTCTAATCAAAGTGTCGTTGTAGTGACCTCATCAGCTCATGACATCAGCACTGACATTAGTACAGTGACCATGCTTAAGGTCAGACCACTTGCCACTTCATCTCTGTCAGGTTTGATGGTGGTGTATAATACTAATAATAATGTACATTTATTATGCGCTCGTCAACGTCCTGAGCACTCACATGATACATATTAACCTGAATATGATATTCTATACACATGTAGAGCACAGTCCTACCTGAACAGTTTACATAAAGTATTATATTGAAAAACACACACGCACGCACGCACGCACGCACACACACACACCACAATGAATTCAAACATGTATAACACTGATCTGTATAGCGGTGGGAACATTGTGACCTCACATATTTTATGAAGTAATATGTGTTATCAGGTGAGGCAGTGTCTTAGGCACTGAAGCAAAAGGCCTACACAAAATATCCATGCATGCGAAATATGGGTACATAAGGACATGATTTATTTTTTATTGACTCACATAAATGTTAGTGTGTGTAGTCATCAGTGGTTATCTCCAGTCATGTTAAAAAGTTTTAGTTTGAGACTTGTTCGTGCTGACTGGAGAGGGTGATGGCTTCTTTAGGTGTGAGTGCTGGCTGGAGCTGCAATTTCTCAGACAACTCTGTCACGAGTGATCCTTGCACTAATTGTCTCTGATTGCAGTGTCTTTGTCCTTAAAAAAAAGGCAGTGTGCTCGGTGAGTTCATACAAACGTCTGACATATATTTCTGTGTTTTCACCTGACAGCTGGCTACAGGTATAAAATAACAGCTCACTCATGGATCACATTCACTCTGGTGTAAAGCATGTGCCATACATTTCTATTACTTGATCAAAGGTCGTGTTAACAGCTTTGGGTGCACTGTCTTGCTGAATAGTGAATGTGCAGGACACTCTTTCAACCTCCACACCCATGCTATAGATGAAGCTACGGACCTGCACAGCAGCGTTCTTTTTGTTTAGCTCTGCGGCCGTGCAATGCTGCATAAAGCATTGCTGCCACATGGGCCGCTGTGCTGGCCTTAAAAAAGTCAAATCCAATGGTGGTTTGATCGCCGTCGTCACAGACTTTGGAAAAAATCCACAAGAAGAAAATTCTTCAGTTGGCAGTGCACAGAACATCCACAGCAGTGAGGTTCTTCAGGCCACTGCTGCCGTGTCACACTTGCTCGCAGATAAAGCACGCTGATGCAAGGTATCTTTTTGTGATCCAGTTGTGTTCCACTACTCTGAAAGCATGATGGCTGATGTGCAGTGCGCCCTGAAGCACCTGTCCCACTATTCCTGGATTTTTTGTGTGCAACTTAGCAAACGCATCATCTGCTACACTTCAGGAATGAGTGGCTGGTAGACACATAATCCTGTTACTACACTAATGGACTGTGGAACTTGGTAATGACTTGAAGTCCAAATCGAGGCTGCCGTCTCTCATTCATATTCAGTGTCAACATGTGTTTTGTTTTCATTTTCCCTGACAGTATGACTATGCCTGTTATGTTGTTCCAAAGCCGGTTTCTGGGACCATGTCCTTTGTCAGTTGCCCTGAATGTTTTACGTTGGTTTTCTACCTCTTCACATCATATGGGGGAACCTTAACATGAACCCTGAGTGTAGGCCGGGGAAGTCTGATGTTCACCTCTTTTATGGAATCAGAGGGCTGTCATTTAATTCCCCTTTCTTAACCCCTCTCTCAGTTGTCTTCTTGCTCTTTCTCAGTTTTCTGGCTTGCCAGTTTTTTGTTTTGTTTGTGTGTGTGTGTGTGTGTGTGTTGTTTTTGTTGTTGTTGTTGTTGTTTGCTAACAGTCCATTCAGCTTACTTTTTTTCCTGGAAAATTCTCCAACATTTTTCATTAAGGATAAGAGGCCGCTTTGTACGACTCTTCAAATTCAAATAAAAAAAACTTCAATTATCCCACAAGGGGCAATTTTGTTGTGGTCACGGCGGGCTTGTAAAATAATGAATACATAAAACTAAAAGAACAACACAACAACGAACACAACACCACCAACAAAAGGGTCTTACCGTAACCATATTTATAAATCTAGAACCAACTTGTTGAGCAGCCAGGAGCTGACAGTTGGCAGGAGGTGCATGCAGCCTGTTGCCATATGGCACTGCTATTTGCCATTAGGCATTTACGTAATGCTTTAATTCTTTTAATTGTTTCTGTCCGTTCCCTTTTTACGTTTTCTTTCTGGTACTTGGTATCAATAAATTAGACGGAATGGTTGATGATACCAGCATGTCCTAGCCGTAATAAGCTTTTTTAACAAGGGCAGTATTGAAGGGACTACCTCTTCCAAAATATATGTTTGATGTTTGTGTTCATGTATTGTAAGTTATGTAACTATGTTTTGTTTTTGGTGTTTATGTAGATATTGGTTTTGTTGACACTGAAAAAAGTTTACATACATGGGAAGAGTTTTGAAATGTGCCATGTCAGAGTTTGATCTTCCTGGGGTGACCCTTTGTGGTCAACAAGATGTTAACATCTAATAACTAACTAGCCAGTAACCTCAACATCAAATCATTGTCACAGTAGTGTTGTTGTAAAGTTTAAAGTGTTTTTGTCTCATGGAGATTTCTGTTTGGTCACAGTAGTGTTGTAAAGTTTAAGGTGTTTTTGTCTGATGGTCGCCCTGTTGATATAACCACACTGGTTGACTGGGTGTAAAAACACCAGTTTACTTTTGTCTGATGGACATTTCTGTTTAGTTTTGTTCCTTTCATAAAAAAATGATTTGTTTTGAATGTGGGTCATATAATGAGAAGCATTTGCTTTTTGTTGGTGTTGATATTGCATTTGTGGTCACCATGTGGAGGGTGACACGTTTTGTGCAATTGGTTTTCTTTTGTGATAATAGTTAAACATTGAATTTTAATGTGTTACTGTGTAATACTCTTTCTGATGGAAGTTAAATTTTAATGTTTCATCTTGATCATAATCACAGACACATCGGAAACATAAATGTCAGATTTTACCAAAGTAAAAACTAAATACGCAGTCATCAGTGAACCTTACAAAATTGCGGATCTTTTCATGTCACTTTTCTTTGCTTGCTGATCAAAAACCTCAGTCTTAAATTCTTTTGACTCATACTTGCAGATGCACATTCCGTGCTCTTTTTTTTTTTAATCATTTTTTTAAATTTGTTTTGCTGTAGACTATAGTCAAGATCAGTTTTCTTCTGTGTGAATGTTATATCAAAATGATACATTTGTCATATTGTGGATGTCTATTAACTATACAGAACTGCTTTGCCTTCATTTGTTGGAGGATGTGTTATTACAACTTTTGTTGCATGAAGACAGCCATTGAATCAGTGAAATGGCCCCGTTTTCAATTCCTTTTGGTCTCCACGTCATTTATTTCAGTCATTCCTGATGATTCCCACCCTAGGCTGGCCACAAAATCCAGGTCCCAGTTTGGGGCAGAATTCACTGTAAGGGACCATTCATGAATGACCCTCTCACCTTTAGTGTTAGCAGTTGTGGAACTTCAGTCGTCTGAGTTGCTGTGGCCTGTGCCCCTCAGGGTTAATCCCCAGGCCACTGTTTTTCACTTTGGAAGACCACTTGCCGCATGTGAACCATTGCGGAGATCATATGGACAAGCCAGAGACCACCCCTGCACAGACCATCCATAGCCAGAGACCACCCCTGCACAGACCATCCATAGCCAGAGACCACCCCTGCACAGACCATCCATAGCCAGAGACCACCCCTGCACAGACCATCCATAGCCACAGACCACCCCTGCACAGACCATCCATAGCCACAGACCACCTCTGCACAGACCATCCATAGCCAGAGACCACCCCTGCACAGACCATCCATAGCCAGAGACCACCCCTGCACAGACCATCCATAGCCAGAGACCACCCCTGCACAGACCATCCATAGCCAGAGACCACCCCTGCACAGACCATCCATAGCCACAGACCACCCCTGCACAGACCATCCATAGCCAGAGACCGCCTGTTCTGCACATTGTGTGTATGTTATGTTTTATGTTTGCGTTGGGACTGGTTTTGTGGACTTGGTTTTGTAGATTGACTTGATAGAGGGTTGATATGTGAGAAGAGTTTAGAAACGTGTATTTGTTTATGAGCTGAGTTTGAATGTTCTGAGGTGACCTTGTGTGGTTGACAGGACGTTAAAATCCAATTACTACTACTACTACTGACTTGAGAAAAGGTTTATAAATTATATGCGAGAGGAGTTTTAGAGTGTGAATTTGCTTATGACAGAGTTTGGTCATCCTGAGGTGACGCTGCGTGATTGACCTGACGTTCACTAACTAACTAACTGCACATGCAAGGCCCTTTTCTTTGTGACTGTCATTGGCTGTGATAATCATGCAGTATTTGCACAGCAAGTGAACTCGTAGAAGCTGAAGCTGTGAGACAGCACATGAAAGATTTTGTCTGGTTGAGAGAGTGAAAGTGGGAGGAGTGTGCCAGAAAGGTTGTGGTTGTATATGATGTTGTCTGTGACCCTGTCTGTGGTTTTTGTTTGTCGGAAGGCTGCACCATGCAACTGGGTTTGTTATAGCACTCAAAAGATGTCACACAACCTCAACAAGAAAGATCTGACTTGCCTACCTTAACTCTCACCTGGCATGCAAGTAAACACAAGGTAAATAGACTCCACCAAAGGTATATACTCGTAAAGACGCGAGTACGTAAACTCTGCAGGAAGTACATCCTCAAATGGGGATGAGTTTATGAATTTGGAATTTACTCGCATGCCGGGTGAGAGATACCCTAGGTGACTCAGGTCTTTGTTGTTGTGTTTGGGTGACGTCTTTTGAGTGCTAACTAACTCCCTTGTGTGCTGATTCTGCACAAGCGCTCTGGGTCTCATTCTGTTCCAGATCAAGTTTGTTCAGGTTGAGGCGAGGCGAGTCAACATGGGCGTACAAGCCTGGAGTTGCATTCCACGTCATTTTCATGTTTGGGGCTTCAATGGCTGTGTATTTTTTTTTATTTTTTTTTTATTTTTTATTTTTTAGGTGTGTTGATGCTGTGCTTTGAAGTTGATGTTTGACTGATGTTGTGGACAGTCAAATCAGCTGTTGTGTTTGTTACACCATAACCTGTACATTGACGAAGAGAACTGTCTTTCAAATGCACATCTGTAAGAATGAATAAAATGACCGGATACAACATGGAGGAGTAAAAAAAGCTGTTTATTTTCATTTTGAATGACAAATGACCTTGTTTTTTCCAGAGACTTTCAACCAAACAAGTTAAAAAACAAAACAACTAATCATGCCTTGTTCATCCATTTTGACAACTGAAATAAAAAAAATAAAAAAATGAGCCATTAAGTTTGATGGATGGCAGTTGGTTTGCGGGAGGAATTGCAGGGAACTGCTTTAAACTTCTGGTTCTAGATCCTGATCTGTCTTGCCGACTTTGTCGACCTTCATCATCTGCACCATCAGAGACAGGCAAGGCTCTCTTCCGAAGAATCGAATGTTTCACCAGAACAGGAGTCAGAGCTCTTGGGCAGTAAACTGATGATGGAAGAGGTTTTTGGTGGTGCTTGTTTTCAAGGATTTCATTTTATTATAGTAGAAGAAGGCTGGAACTATGCAAATCCTTTCAAAGCTAGTTAATACATCATCCATCTATGCAAAAATGTCAGTGATTACGGAGAACAAGATCTTTAGTTGTGTGTGTAAACTCGAGGTATGGCCATTACAAAGGGAGACATAAGGTCCAATAGATTATGTATCTGTACCTGTTGTAAGAAAAGCACACGGTTAAACACTTTGTGACGTCAAAAACTGTATAATAATACTGACAATGAATCGTAGACAATCAATACAGAACTTTTATTTATTTCACGCTGTAACCAATTCATTACTGCTGCACAGTAAACATTTGCACAAAAACAAAATAAAAATAAAGTGTTAAGATATAAAAACTGAAGGAAAGCCAAATTACTAACCTCACTGAAAAACAGTGATTTCAGTATAACTCCGCCCCTCCCCACCACCTCCCTCCCCTCGTTAACTTCATTATGGGGATTATAACAAATTGCTCACATGACACGATTCATTAGTACCATCCATACCTTCTTTTTTTTCAGTAGCATGATACTGTATAAATTATATATGTATATAAGATTACTTATTCATTAAGCACAGTGTGTATACATTAAAATCAGTGACAAAAATAATCAATTTCAATGGCAAAGTAAAGCAATATCATATGCTCATAACTGAAATATCAGCAGTGTGTGGGCTTGATGACTTACAAGTGTAGTACTTGATTGCATCCACGATATGTACGTAGCACTCTTCAGTAAAAAAAAAAATCATGTATCAGGTATTTGGTGCTGTATTTACTGGGGGGGGGGGGAACATAAATATCACAGACTTGTAACTACTTTTCAGCAGCATCCATTAATACTCCTCAGCCAACTCCAAGCACTGGTTTACGACATCCTGCCTCCAACCACTGCCCTAATTGGCTATGCCATAGGTCTCGGAAAACTGTCAACTGACAGTTTTTTGTTGGTGTTGAAATTACATCAGGCATTTCTTTCATAAACACCCACGTTGCTTATGCCAGCACAAATAAAACCCAAATTGTCTGAACTGAAGCGGAAGTCTCTTTTTTTTACCCATGGTGGAGGCACCTCATGTTTACGGGTGTGCCTGGACTCTCTGCTGCATCCAGTCGTATTAGTACCCAAAACATTTGGAGAGCACTGACCGTGTCGGTGGACAGCTGTGCGGAGATAAAGAGTGCCCCTTCAGTGGCATAACCACTTCTGGCAGAGTTAAGAGGTATGTAATGCTCGGAGTATGACTCCTCAGCAGTATAATCATTTTTCTGTCCTCTGTGCAGATCTAGTTGTTTGGCACAGGCCACTGTGGCTGCTTGCATACACACAGCAAGTTGTTAAGCAAAAACAGGAAGGACAACAAAATTCCAGAAACACAAATACACAGGATATGCTAAACAGGCTCAGACTGTTTTTGTTTTGTTTTTTCCTGATGCTGTGCCTTACTGCTGACTTCATGTTTGCACTGATATAACCACCATGGTTGACTGGGCGTTAAAAAACAATTACTGTGTATATGACTTCATATATATATATAACATTCATGACAATGGAACTTAATTGATAACAATGGAAGTTTCTACAGCCAATTCCTATCTGTCCTAAAAATTAACAGTCCAACATGCTTACAAAGCAGTACGAAGCCAACATGCTACAATAATACAGGCATCTTTTTTTTCTTCTTTTGTTCTCTCTCACTTTTTCTTCTTTTTTCACTGTGTTTTTTCTTCTTTTTTTGTTTTGTTTTGTTTTGTTGTTTTTGCCTCTGTTGTTTTTATTTTTCCAGGCAAAACTTAAAGGTCCTGAGTGAAGAATGATTACACTCACATGTCATTAGCTGTTTTTATTTATACTGCTTCACAGTGGGCCTGTTGTACAAAGCATGACAAAACAATCATGTCAACATGCTACAACAGTATAATCACACACATTTGTTTAGGGGATTTTTCAAAAATATTTTCTTGAAATCAAACAGTTTATTTTTATGACAAAACTTCAAGTCTTGAGTGCAGAATTCTTACATTAGGGTAGTAATTAGCTGTTTTTATATATGCTGTTACCCACTGGGCCCGCTGTACCACAAAACAACAATGACAACATGGTACAACGATATATAGCTGCGCCTCTTTCTTCGTTTGTTCTCAAATCAAAAACTTTTTTTTTTGACACTTGTTTTCATTTTGAGAGACGTAACTCAAAGGTCCTGAATGAAGACATTAATTTAGTACTCAGTTTAACAAAAAATTACACTGTTTTACATTGGAACAGCCCATTTTCAAAGTGTTCAAGAACTGTAGACTGGCTGTAACTAGTGATCACAAACAACACTGCTACATTTGTGTTACAGGATACCACTGTGATGTATAATGCTCGCCAGATGAATGAATAATAACAATTTTCATTAAATCATTTCTACCACTTAGGACTAGTTTTCAAAACCTCCTGCGTTAACTACTTTTCGTCTCCTCTCCCTTCATCAAACCATTGCCACAACAGGTGCTTTTAAACCCTCTTAGTTTTTATGCAAAATTATAATTAAATAAACTACCACTTACCTTGTAAAACAAGTGTTTTGGAAGGTAGGAACATTGCTCTCTTTGATAGCAAAAACTGTTATTTGTTAAAAACTGCCAAAATATTTGTTTCCATCTTCTTTCTTACCAATAAAGACTATATAATGAAAAAATGAAAAAAAGAAAGAAAAAAAGGCAAAGTTTTTCTTGCAGCACAATTCATACCGAACTTACCCCAATAACAGACCACCAAATCAAGTTGTCCGATTCAGACTATTTGACACTGCTGTGTTGCCAGATAGTTATTGCTTTGATGTATCCATGTATATGTGGAACGTCAGTAATGCATTCGCAGCATCAGTAACTGTCCAGCTGACTATAGTTCCTTGAACGTTGTGGGTAAAACAGTTTTTTAAAAATCACCCACACGCTCACGTGCATGGTCGTAACTCACTCAATTTGAACCTACCATCATGAAACTTCACAACTTTGTCAATGAAGCATCACGCACCAATAAGCAGACAAACAACAGTGTTGTATTGTAGCTGGCTGTACGTTGGTGAGAGTGTGAGCGCACCCATACCACAGAGGTAACCTTGTGTGCTGTATGCCTGGGTGTGGGCGCACCCATACCATTTAGAGAGGAAACCTTACACGCAGTACTTCACGGGTGTGGGGTCACCCATGTGTGTTCATGAGACAGCAAGTTCCACAGTCTATACATGATGGTGAAAAACACACTCTGGAATGCCTTCTATACTTCTGCACTGTTAATACTCATCACACACTCAGAACAACAAGTACACACAAAGTCCAGAAAAAAATGCACACAAGAAAATTCACACCTGTTGGGCCTCTTAGTTTGCAAAAAATGAACATGTATGCAATGCCCTTTCAGTTTGCTGAAAATGAGAGGCATCTAATTGCTAAGATCAGCTGTATACAAACACTTCATCTAGTTGTTAAGATCAGCTGTACACAAACACTACCACTGTATGAATGAGAGGTGTCTAGTTGTTAAGATCAGCTGTATACAAACACTTCATCTAGTTGATAAGATCAGCTGTATACAAACACTACCACTGTGTGAATGAGTGTTGTGTTGCTTAATGTCCTCAGATGTCAGCTGACATATTAGGGACAAGCTGAGACCAATGCCAAAGCATGACGGAAACCAGAAGGCTCATTAGGATGGACAGCCCAGGACGGCCACCTCGTCTCTCACACAGCTCCTGAACTGTGATGAGAGGTGTCTAGCTGTTAAGATCAGATGTATACAAACACTTCACCTAGTTGTTAAGATCAGCTGTATACAAACACTACCACTGTATCAACGAGAGGCAGCCAGATCAGTGTATTATGTTCTATTTTGCATCAGTTTTCTCTGTCATGTAAGGAGTTTCCCATTGCAAATACAGCTGCAGAGGTGCATGCAGTTTTGTCCCTGAAAGAAGTACGAGTATATATCTACATGAACTGCATTTTCAAATGGGTTACAAACCAACAACATCCCACAAACAAGGAATGTTTGAAAGGAATGGAACAAACAGTGGTATACTATAATCTGGAACTTTCACCTTGAACCACACTTTAGGAAGAACATATTATATAAACCCCCACCCCCTCCCCCCTCCCCATTTCAGTTACATTTAAAACATTTAACAAACCACATCTAAGATGGTGGGAGAACAGACAGACAAGCAGACAAACAAAATACAGCTGTGAACAGAGTGAAACACAAACAGGCCAATGAACAAATAGCAGATGAACAAACAGATGAACAAACAGATGAACAAACAGGCTGATGAACAAACAGAATAACAAACAGGTGGATGAACAAACAGGCTGATGAACATAGGCAGATGAACAAACAGGCTGATGAACAAACAAGCAGATGAACAAACATGCGGATGAACCAACAGGTGGACGAACAAACAGGCGAATGAATAAACAGGTCCCAGTTGTCAAGACTGAAACACAAACTGACAGTTAAACTTGCAGACCAACAAGCAAATTTAAACCGACCTGAAAAGTGGCTGACAAACAACTAAAAGTGCTAAATGTATGTAAACAACAGGCCACCAGACAAACAAACGTGGCTGATGAGTAAGCAACAAACAAATACAAAGACAGATGAACAAACTGCCACAGTGTGGGAAAAAGATCAAGGAAAAACCCACAAAAAACAACACAGACACAAGAAGAAGAAGGAAAAACAAACAAACAAAACCCACAAAAAACAACAACACAGACATAAGAAGAAGGAAAAACAAACAAAACCCACAACAAAAAACAACACAGACATAAGAAGAACGAAAAACAAACAAAACCCACACAAAATAACACACACAGAAGAAGAAGGAAAAACAAACAAACCAACCAACAAAACCCACACAAAAACAACAACACCAACACAAGGAATAATCAAAGGATTGTACACAGCACCTTTCAGATTATCACACATAATAAGACCAATGGCAACAGCTACAGACGTGTTTTGTGATCATCCTGTTTTACTTCTCACCTTAATAAACTGTGACAATGAGTGCATTAAGCAGCATGCAGGCATATCTGCAAACTATCATCGTCATCGTCACCATCAGGCTGTGATTTTCTGTTGTTGAAGGAGGGGGGAAGGGGGGGCAAAGGGGAAGGGGGGAAAGGAAGGGAGGGAGAAACTGGAATGGGGAAATAGAAGGGGGGTGGGTGGAAGGGGAGTGGGAGGAGGGGGAGAGGAGGAATTGGAAGGGGGGAGGTGAAAGGGAAGGGAGGTGGGGGGAAGTGGAAGGAGGTGAAAGAAGGGGGGGGGGGAGAAGGAGGAGGAGGTGGAAGGGAAGAGGGGGGAGAGGAGGAACTGGAAGGGGAGATGGAAGGGAAGGGTGGGGAAGGGGTCAGGGGGGAGGAAGGGGGAGGGGAGAAGGCAGGGGAAGGTGGAAGGGAAGAAGGTGGGGTGGAAGGGAAGTGGGGGTGGAAGGGAAGGTGGGAGGGGAGAAGGGCGGGGAAGGGGGAGGCGGAGGGGAAGGGGGGTGGGGTGGAAGGGAAGGGGGAGGGGGGAAGATGGAGGGAAGGGGGGGTAATGGAGGGAAGGGGGGGGTAATGGGAGATGGGGGTAAAAAAGATTTTTTTTAATTTTGGGGGTGGTCCAAAATCATATACTCATGATACTCTCTCTGTATCTCAAAGTAAAACGTTATCAGAGATTGCTTGTCATGCAGCCTTGAAATCCTTTTCCACATGCTGTAAGAGCTAACAGGGGTCTGTGACAAAAACGCACCTAGTTCCAATCAGTTACTGCCCCCTGCATCGAATGCCAACATATTACAGCTAACTTCTCCAACAGAGCTTCCGCAGTTTAAAGCTTAAGTCAACCGGGGCAACAGCATCCCAAGATCATTTCCTCAGCACTCCCGCCAGGCACCGCACATACACGACAATGCCGTGACCCACGACTGCTCAGCATCTTGAAGCTGGAGCAGCGACACAGCATCCTGCTCAACTTATGGTGGGCATCTCACTGAGAGAAATGACTGCCTGGTCCACAGACCGCCTGCCTGTGAATTCAGGCTGCAGCGTTGATGATATAATTAGCAGCTACAAAAATATTGTTTAAACACTTTGGACGGAGTGATTCGTAAAAGCATTTCACAATAAATTCATATACGAGACTCAAAATCTTTGCAGTAGATCATCTGAAGATGTTAATTTTTTTTTTTATCACAGATAGCAAAATACAAATACTTTGCGGGTTATGGAAAAAATGTTTTTAATACACAAGCGTTTCTTGTAATACACGCACTAGCTGCCACAAGGGGCTACTTGCAGCACACCTTTCTCACTGCTTTACAACACGGCTGCCAGGTGCTGGAAAAAAAACAGACACAAAACATCCTAAAAAAACAACCTCTGACGGACAGAGCTGAACAAGTAAAACTGTCACAATCTGACCCGCAACGATGATGATGTTCTTCATTGTTGTTGACTGTGTGCTTTAAGACCTCTGATCAGTAGTGGCCTGCTCAGGATGTTTGTTAGTGTTAACTGACACAACGCAGTCCGTCTTACGTCAGTCCGTCAGGGGGACCCTGAAGATACTGGCACGTTTTAACTGGCCCAGCCCGTGTAAAATGTGAGCAGGCCTGTCCAAGCACAAAGGTGAAGATCACACTGTATTTGATGGGTGTGGTGAGGTGATCTTAAAAAAGCAGCTTGGATTCTGAAGAACCGAGCAAGGCGGGCCTTATGAAGGTCAAAGGCCAGACAGGGTGAAGGATGTGTTTGCAAGCAGCCCCTCTGCTCAGCATGGCAGACACAGTGCATTTGTGACAAACCACGAACACACACTCTTGTAATATCATGGATATATATATATTTTTCTTAAATTCAGCAACAGAGAGAGTAACACATAATTTTACAGTAAACAGCTAAGACATGAATATCCTGATTCCCCCCCCCCCCCCCCCCCCCAATCTCCCAACCTGAGAAATTAACAACTTACAAGCAGTACCATAAGCACTAATCTCACACAAAAAAAGCCTCATCCATTTACTGCCTTGTAATCAATACGAACATCCCCCGCACCCCCACTCACACTCTCCCCCCTCCCCTCCTGAAAAAAAGACCAATCACAAATCACAAGACTAGCTAGGGAACACTTTATAGGTTCCCTTGCACACTTTCACCAGCAGACCGCAGCGAAAGACTCTTCTAACACCTAGCCTTTCAACTTCAGTTTCCTCGATCCGGTTTATCCCTGGATTTTCGGGCCGAGGATGCTGAACTGGCGTGAGTCATTTTGAGTCGAATATCCTCCCCGCTCATTTTGGTCTCCTTTGCTGAGGCCAGCTGTCGGTTGGTTGTTATTGCGGTGGTGGTGGTGGTGGTGGTGGTGCCGCTGCTGGGGATGCTGCCGCTGCTGCTCTTGTTGCTGGTGACAATAGTGACGGCAGTTTTGCTGGTGTTGGTAGAAGCGTTGGGGGCTGTGGTTTTGATGCTTGCTGATTGGTTGTTGCTGTTGCTATGGGAGATGTTGGGTAGCATGGTCTGTGAGGTCCTTACTCCTCCTGCATTGCCGCCTTGCGAGGGTGTGGCATACGGAGATGACAACACCTGTGTGGTAAGGGGCATACAGAGATGACAACACCTGTATGGTAAGGGGCATATGGAGATGACACCACCTGTTTGGTCAGGGGCATATGGAGATGACAACACCTGTTTGGTCAGGGGCATATGGAGATGACAACACCTGTATAGCCAGGAGCATACAGATATGACAACACCTGTATGGTAAGGGGCATATGGAGATGACACCACCTGTCATGATTATGGTCAGGGGCATATGGAGATGACACCACCTGTATGGTAAGGGGCATATGGAGATGTCAACACTGTCATGATTATGGTCAGGGGTATATGGAGATGACACCACCTGTCGTGATTATGGTCAGGGGCATATGGAGATGTCAACACTGTCATGATTATGGTCAGGGGCATATGGAGATGACACCACCTCTCGTGATTATGGTCAGGGGCATATGGAGATGACAACACCTGTATGGTAAGAAGCATAAGAGATGACACCACCTGTCATGATTATGGTCAGGGGCATATGGAGATGACACCACCTGCCATGATTATGGTCAGGGGTATACCGAGATGACACCACCTGTCATGATTATGGTCAGGGGCATATGGAGATGACACCACCTGACATGATTATGGTCAGGGGCATATGGAGATGACACCACCTGACATGATTATGGTCAGGGGCATATGGAGATGACACCACCTGACATGATTATGGTCAGGGGCATATGGAGATGACAACACCTGACATGATTATGGTCAGGGGCATATGGAGATGACACCACCTGACATGATTATGGTCAGGGGCATATGGAGATGACAACACCTGACATGATTATGGTCAGGGGCATATGGAGGTGACAACACCTGTCATGATTATGGCAATCACCATCACTTCAAGAACTTAAGAAGACAAAGAAGAAGAAGAAAAGCATCATGGCACCAACAAAAGTCTATCGCTCTGAAAGCAAGCCGGCCTAACTGTGTGGATTCAGCAATCTTGTTATCAGCCAGTGTAGCATTTGCATGTGTGCATGTCTGTGTACAGGTGTGTGTGTGTGTGTGTGTGTGTGTGTGTGTGTGTGTGTGTGTGTGTGTATGTATGTGTGTGTGCATGCATGCGCACATGTGTGTGTGTGTGTGTGTGTGTGTGTGTGTGTGTGTGTGTGTGTGTGTGTGTGTGTGTATGTATGTATGTGTGTGTGCATGCATGCGCACATGTGTGTGTGTGTGTGTGCATGTGTGTGTGTGTGTGTGTGTGTGTGTGTGTGTGTGTGTGTGTGTGTGTGTGTGTGTGTGTGTTGTGTGTGTGAGTGTGTGTGTGTGTGTGTGTGTGTGTGTGTGTGTGTGTGTGTGTGTGTGTGTGTGTGTGTGTGAGTGTGTGTGTGTGTGTGTGTGGGTGGGTGTGTGTGGGTGTGTGTGGGTGTGTGCATGCATGCATGTATGCGTGTCTTTGCGCAGGTGGGAAAAGTCTCTCTGACTCATTGTGCCAGTGAATGGGTTAAAAAACACCAACAACAAAACAACCATGTCCCACCTGCACCTGAGTTGTGGAGAGACTCATTCGAGGAAGACCCCGGGGCGGGGAGTGATGGCGGCTGGGAGGGTGGGCTGTCTGTGTCTGGCGAGCACGTTCGGGGTACTCTCCCTTGGCAGGGGAGACACTGCGGGTCTGCCGGGGGGCCACGTTGAAGGGCGCGGTGCCGCAGTACAGAATCTGGAAATTCTTCAGAGACTGCAGTGGCATCAGCGGCTGGTTCCTGCGACTCTTGTCGAAAGCCTCAATGGATACGTCTGTGGAAGGACATGTTAGAAGAATGTCACAATTTACACAAATCCATCATACAAAACAAAAATGAGTTGACTAAAACAGAACATCCTCTGTGATCTGTAGAGACAACAGAATGAATATTACATTCAACTGAGTTTGTCAGCATATAATCTAGTCTAATACAAACAAAGAGATTTCTTTTACACCATGTCTATTCTTTGCCTTCTGGGTGAAATAAACTCCATGTATCATGCAAGTCACAGTCACTAAGCAAACTGTCATGGAGGCTACCCAACTTCAAATAGCCATAACTCCATAACCAATCTGGACATCTTCATGCAATTAGCACCATTAGAAATAGTATGTTTCGCACCCTTTGTTGATACAGACATCTCACAATGTCAAAACGATGGGTGCTGTGTGACTCATTTCATGGCGGCAGGTCACAATTATTTGTTGGCAACCAAGCTGTATCTCTGGTGTTAAAATGAGGCTGGGTTCTCAGTCCACACTCAGTGTTCTCCATGGGGCAAGGCATTATCAGTCAAAACCCAACTCTTTGTCCACTTCTCCATGGGGCAAGGCATTATCAGTAAAAACCCAACTCTGTCCACTTCTCCATGGGGCTAGGCATTATCAGTAAAAACCCAACTCTTTGTCCACTTCTCCATGGGGCTAGGCATTATCAGTTAAAAAAAAAACACCCAACTCTTTGTCCACTTCCTTTTCTTGGGGGGAAGAGGGGGTATGGTTTTCCCTATTTTTTCCTTGTTTGCCTACTCCCCCCCCCCCCCCCCCCCCCTGACCCACCACCACCTCCACTGCTCCACCCTCCTACTCTCCCCCTCCTCCACAAACAGCTCCATCAAATTTTCTTCTTCTTCAACCTGTCTAACAACTAGTCCTTGCTAAACTACTCATCAGTAGCTTAGCAAGGACTAGATGTTAGGTTTTTGACTTAACCTAAACTACAATCCTTGTAAAATAAAGTTTTCTAATTTGAGTTCCTTCTCTTTGTTGACTTGTAAACAGTTCCTGTTTTTGTTTGTTTTTGTTTTTATGCCTGTTCCCAAATCCCTTACCAAATTAGTCTCACCATCTGTTTCCCTTTGAGTTAAGTGAATGTGAACTGATAAAGAAAGATCAAGGTTCCAGGCAAGATCAAAAGATCAAGGGATCTTAGAGGAGGGAGGTAGAGCTGGACCTTCAAGTTAGCCCAGAAGAGATGATGAGTAGGGAGGTGGAGCGGGGCTGAAAAAGTTGGACTTCTTTCGCTTCAAGTTGTTCCTCAACAGCAGTGCAAGTGCAACAGACATTGTCTTTGTGACTCTGCCAAAGCACAGCAGTTGAAACAACAATTGCGCAGTGCACTAGTCACTGGGCAATGGCGAGGGGACACCACCTTAACACTTCCATTGTTCTGGCGGCGGTCCACGGTCTCTCCAGTCTTTTTCTGGTGGTATCCACATCAAGCCTTCGCTCTTTTGTCCCCTTCCCCCCCCTGTCCCCATCCCTAATAAGCCACCTCGCTTCTGTGGATGTAAAGCAAAATGGTCCTAAAGGAAGATTTGCACAGGTACAATATGCACAGGATAGTTGCTGAAAGATCATTGGAGATTTCACACAACACAATGAATGTGCAGTCATATAACATGATTCACTCTGAATTGCAAAATATTTGGGTCCTATGCTTAAAAAAAAGCTCAATTTCTTGGTGGATTATCTGAACCGATTCATATTCAACACCATGTTGCCTCACTGGACCATGATGATCTGATGCATATTGAATGCCGCATGTTGCCTCAACAGACCGTAACGATCTGCCATGTGTTACGAGTTAAGCCTCATGCTTCACTGTGTGGTGAGCTGAGCCAACCAAAGTGGCAGAACAAGGGACTGCACTCACGTAAGGTCTCTTCCACCACGCTGGGGATGACCTCCTTCAGGGCCTCGCAGTTGACGTGCAGGGCAGGGTTCACGTTGATCTCTATCAACCACACCTGCACACAGATGGCTAGACACATCAGACAGTCAGACACACCAGCCACTCAGTCAGACACTCAGTCAGATCAGACACACCAGCCACTCAGTCAGACACAGAAGCCACTCAGTCAGATCAGACACACATGCCAAACATATCAGACACACCAGGCACTCAGTCAGACATATTAGACACTCAGTTAGACACACCAGGCACTCAGTCAGACACATCAGACACTCAGTTAGACACACCAGGCACTCAGTCAGACATATTAGACACTCAGTTAGACACACCAGGCACTCAGTCAGAAACATTAGACAGACACACCAGGCACTAGTCAGACACATTAGACACTCAGTCAGACATTCACACACTGATACACCAAATACTCAAACACAATGTCTGTCTCTCTGTGTCTGTCTGCCTGCCTGCCTGTCTCTGCATCTCTTTGTCTGTCTCTGTTTCCCTGTATGCCTCTCTCTCTGTTTCTCTCTCTCTCTCTCTCTCTCTCTCTCTCTCTCTCTCTCTCTCTCTCTCTCTCTCTCTCTTCTCTCCATCTCCGTCTTTCTGTCTGCCTGTATGTCTGTTTGCCTGTATGTCTGTCTCTCTGTACCTTCATGTCTGTGTCGACCATGAAGTCCAGGCCATAGAGGTCAAAGTAGCCGATTTTGCACTGCAGCTTGTGTTTGACACTGTTGAAGCAGTGCAGCATGATCCTCTGCATTTGTTTCTGGGGGGAAATCAACCAGTGGATTACTCTCAGACATTTACTTACCAACGGTAACAAACATCATCACCATCATCAAAAGCTTTTCATACAGCACCCCCCCCCCCCCACCTCCACCCCTAAAAAAGAAGAAAAGAAAAAAAGAAGAAGAGAGAAACCGATGGGTGAAGCGATCTTTAAATTGACCAAAAGTTCAATCAACCAACCATTCAGTCAATCAATTAAAGAAAAGGATAAAAGAATATATGGATCAAAATGGAAAGTCTGTAGTATCCGCTTTTCAACAGTGAAAATTGCACTGTGCTGTACATTTACAGCATGCACATCAGCTAATGCCTCTTCCAGTGCCTCCTTCTCCACTTCACTGATCACCATCATCAGGCTCATTACCATCGTAATTCTCACTGTTGCTCTGCACAACAATGCAGAGTCTCAGTCCCACAGAACTTCCATTTACAACAGCAACAAGTCCCATTACTCTACTGGCAGAGTTTCCACAAACTTTGGAATCAACATACTACCAACTTTTGATAGACTTTCAGGACACTGTTTTCCCTAAATTCGCCAACTTTTCACAGACTTATAAAACCATGTTTTCTCAAAATCCAAAGACTAAATTCAACAGACTGCTCACCTATTCAAATTTGGTTCACCCATTAAATCTGTCAGAAAATCATTGGCTTATCAGTTTAACAGGAGAAGTAAAAAAATCCCAAACTTTCAAAGACCTCATTTTGGTTGTGTCATTTTTGCACAGACTTTCCAGGCATTGTAAATGGCCAGTCATTTTGCCAAGACTTTTCACTTGGCCCCAGACCAGCCCCTGCCCTTTCACTATGAAATCCCATGCGAAGGGAAGTAACTGTGTCAAATGATCCCCATATACAAATAAAAAAAATCAATAATAAACACCAAAAAAAGTTTTAGCTCACTTTGTGTTTTTCCCAGTTTGCAAATACAGTGTTTGGCCCCCCCCCCCCCAGTCAGTCAGTACCAGGATTTTTAACGTCCCGTCAACTGCACAAAGTCACCTCAGGACAATCAAACTGTCATAAGCAAATGCACTCTTCAAAACGCTTCCCATATCTGAACCTTTTCTCAAGTCAATCTACAAAACCAGTTGCCCCTAAAAAAAAGTAAGAGAGCAAAAAATGGTTCATTTATGACAAAACTGATGGTCAAAGTGTAAGCATTAGATTGAATTGCATCTGCTCTTGCAATGGTATTCCGGACTGGTGCTCAACTTACGGTCAAGGTATTGAAGGTCCAGTCCTCCTCTATACCCTTGTCCGCGGCATAATTCTTGTTGATGTAGTCGTTTGAACTTCTCCATCGTCCATGCCGTGTCCTCTTTCACCTCTTTGTAGTTGGGGTCCTTCTTCTGAACAAACTGAAATTGACCACAAGGAGGTATAAAAATAGGTAGCACCCTAACCGGTATCCATACCAGTTAAAACAAAATACAACTGTCAAAGAATAGTGTTGACTGTGGTGCCCCCGCTAGCCTCTGTCAAACTGCAGCTGGGGACTGTTCCTCTGGCCACAATGAAACAGTCAGCACCAGTGCCAGCAGCACTGGAACATGCTGAGGCCACAGCAACAGGGCAACTGCATGGCCTTGAGATCTCAGTGCAAGGTTAAAGTTGATATCTTTTCTTTTTCTACTTTATTATTAAAAAAGAAAGAACAGTTTTTATAACATTTTCCACCTCAGTGTGCATTATGTCTGTATGCTTGTTCGGCGCTTTGAGGCGCTTTACAAATTTTCATTGTTATTATTATTAAAGTCTGGAGGAGAAACATCCACAGGGCCGTGGATCTTCTACCGCATCAGTGCATCATCACAAAGTTTCTGCTCTCACATTCTGGCGGGTCTGGCAGTGCAGTCCATCAGGAAGTGTTCCTATGTCATAGGTGATGTACCATCATAGGTGACGTACCATCATAGGTTATGTACTGTCATAGCTGATGCACCGTCACAGGCAATGTACCATTATAGGTGATGTATTGTCATAGGTGATGTACCCTCATAGATGATGCACTGTCATAGGTGATGTACCATTCAAAGGTGTAATGCACCATCATAAGTGATGTACTGTCATAGGTAGCCTGCCATCATAGGTGATACACCACAATAGGTGATGTACTGTCATAGTGATGTACTGTCATAGCTGATGCACCGTCATAGGCAATGTACCATTATAGGTGATGTATTGTCATAGGTGATGTACCCTCATAGATGATGCACTGTCATAGGTGATGTATTGTCATAGCTGATGCACCGTCACAGGCAATGTACCATTATCAGTGATGTATTGTCATAGATGATGCACTGTCATAGGTGATGTACTGTCATAGGTAGCCTGCCATCATAGGTGATGCACCACCATAGGTGATGTACTGTCATAGGTAGCCTGCCATCATAGGTGATGCACCACCATAGGTGATGTACTGTCATAGGCAGTGCACCATCATAGGTGATGCACCGTCATAGGTGGTGTGGCCTGCAGGAGGTTTGTCCCCTGTGGAATTCTGTGAAAACAGTCATGGTGCCTGAGTCCTGAATGCCCAGTGTTCAGATGTACACAGAGTGCGTGATCCTCTCTGGAGACTTTGGAGTCACTGTCTCCTGTTCCAAAACAGTGCTGTAAGTACACTGCTTCAGTGGATACTCAAAAATGTGCTGTAAAAAAGCGACAGTCACTCATTCAGAATCAGAATCACAGGCAACAGGAGCACAGTGAGTCTGCTTGAGAGTGGAGAATAGTGCTGTATGTGTAAAAGCCAACAAAAACAACATCAGGGTGTTGTTGCGGACATTTTCTCCCCTGCTCTCTCTCTCTCTCTCTCTCTCTCTCTCTCTCTCTCTCTCTCTCTCTCTGGTCAGGCACTTCAAGATGTGACCCAATTTACAGTGCAGTTTGCTCTGTTTTCCACATTTACTGCTGCGAAGTAAGAAAAAAAAATTGGTTCATAATCCTCTCACCCCATGGGGGACAACTCTGAGAGTACTCTGCTGGGGAAGTCTACAACACCAAAACCAAGACCTTTGACCTCAAGGACTGGCTCATTTTAGGGTAGGGCCCACTTCAGGGTGGAG
>OY757555.1:7715597-7755445 GCA_963584105.1 Alviniconcha strummeri | reverse complement strand
GTCTTTGTTTACAGTGTACGTGACATGAATCTTGAAGTTTGGTTATTGCATTTTCAGGGAAATTATGAGTTTCAAAAGGTATGGGAACAGTCATCCAAGCACTTGATATCCTGTGAGAGGTGAGAACTTTCTAAGTGTCATTTTTAACCCCAAATTTCAGTTAAACATAGCTCACAGTCACACAGAACTTTGCTATCTTTGCAGTGCATTGCTTTCAAATGAACACACCATACATTGTGGGTGTGACTACACCCATGGTTTTCACATAGGTATTTTGGTATATTATATATATACCTGCCTGCATCATGTATGGTGTGTGTGTGTGTGTGTGTGTGTGTGTGTGTGTGTGTGTGAATAAGTATTATTGTTTTAATCAGATGCTTGTGTGCACATAACAGCTATTTCATAATGATGTGAAAATAATATGTTTGCATGCGTGTGTATGTGTGTGTGTGTGTGTGTGTGTGTGTGTGTGTGTGTGTGTGTGTGTGTGTGTGTGTGTGTATGTGTGTGTGTGTGCGTGCGCGCACATGCATGAGAGAGAGAGAGGGAGGGAGAGGGACAGAGAGAAATATTGTTTAATTACAGATGCTTGTGTAAACATTTACTTGTCAGTGCTGTGATAATAATATGCTGTGTGTGTTTGTGTACTTTTAGCCTTTGTTGCCATGTTAAATATTAGTCTATTGTTTATTCTCTTTCTTACTGTGCACCCTAAGACAAATTTCATTGTAAACTTGTACTGGGACAGTAAATAAAAAAACTGATTCTGATTCTGTGACTGTGTACTGTTAGAAGTTTCTTTCTTTGTTTTCCCCTCCTTTATCATGCTGGCTCAAAGTCAAAGCTGAATGTGACTCTTCACTTTCACTCTTCTTGTGTTCAGACAGATCAACGCATGTGTGCTAAATGCCTGTCTGAATCAGGAATGCATGTGATACAAGCCGCATGTATAATTTTTGTTAATGTTTTTTACGACTACTAAAAGTACTATTATGGTCCACTGTATTGTTTTTTCAGAGATATTTCTGCTATGCATCACAGGAATGTGTGTGTTATTATTATCATTGATCACTTTTATATATTACCGCTATTCCAGGCTCTCAAGCAGACCCGCTGCATTTATGAATTGAACGCATTGCCTATTTGGACATCAGCACTGGCCACCATTACCATTTGTTCAGACAGAGATCTGCACCAAGGGCCCATGTAGCACAGGAAAACCAGGAAACAAACTGTACGGGATAACCTCCTCCAGCCTTTTGGTCATCGACCTCAGGACTGGCCGCATCATCTTTGAGGTTCTGGTGCTGCTTTCCAGAAATGTCAAGTTCAAGTGGGTACATTTATTTAGGTACATGTGGGTACATTTGGCTGATACACAGAATTGACATAATTGTGGGTACATTTAGATAAGTGTGAGTGCATTTGGCTGTATGATTTATGAAGGTACATAATTGTGAGTACATGTATGTACACACTGCATGTGGGTACATTTGGCTAATTAATAATTGTGGGTACATTTAGATAAGTGTGAGTGCATTTGGCTACATAAAAGTACATTACTGTGGGTACATTTATGTGCATGTGGGTACATATGGCTAATATGGAGGTACACAATTGCTCTTACATTTGGCTATATGCAAGTACATAATTGTAGGTACATTTAGATAAATGTGAGTGCCTTTGGCTCTGTGAAGGTACATAATTATTGGTGCATTAAGCATGAATGTGCATTTGGTTCTATGCAGGTACATGATTGTGGGTGCATTGAAGTACATGTGGGTACATTAGCTCCATGTGGATACATAATTCTGGATGTGTTTAGATACATTTATCTCATAGGTGCATAATTATGGGTACATTTAGGTATGCGTGTGTACATTTGGCACTATGGGTACTTAATTGTGGGTACATTTAGATACATGTGGGTTTGTGAGTACATTTGGGCACAAGTGAATACATTTGGCTTTATGCAGGGACATAATTGTGGGTACATTTACTAGGTACAGGTGCACCCCCCCCCCACACACACACACACACGTCCACTCATGCACACATACACCCTCTTGAATATATATAAATATGGTTACATGCAGTTACAAAATTAAGGCTACATGTGAGTACATGTAGATCAGAACATGCCAATAATAATAAAAACAAATGTGTTCCCTGCCCATCTCCCACATTAAACTGGAGTGCAGAGTGCTTTACCTGTAAAACACACACACACCACTTGTGGACAACAGGGATAAAGACAGTTAAGAAAAGACTGGAGATTTAGAAGAAGAAGAAGGAAAAAACAGAAGAAGTAGCTTGTCTGGAGGTTGCTTTGCATTGCAGACACATCAACTGGCTGCAGATGGAGGAGTCAGTGGTCCTGATGACGACGCTCTGTCCCAGGCCCTCTCCCAGTCAGAGGAGACCAGCAGGTCAGGGGCCCAGCAACTTGGTCAAGACCCTGGCAGTCTTTAAAGTCATGCCTCTCATGTTTGTCTGCATGTTTGAGGTCACGAGGGATGTGAGTAGCACTGCCAAGAACCAGACTAAGCAATGTACCCATTGTTTATGTTCTGTCAAAGGCTGATGAGTGTTTTAAGGGCATTTACTGGGTTGTGCAGGGCGTTTCCTTGGAATAGGTCTGAAAATAGTGTGGAGTTTTAGATTTGTCTTCATCCTCATCTTCGTCCATTTAGTGGCAACAATCATCTCACTGAAAACTGCTGTTGATTACACTGCCCGTGAGGCTTCTGACAAGAAACAAAACAACACAATAACAACATTTGCAATTGCATGCTACACATTCTTAAATCCACACTGGTGTTTTCAGTCTTTGACTAGTTCTCCCCAGCTTGTGTGGCACTTCTGAGGGGCTAGCCCTTGACATTACAGCCTCTTGTCATTGCTGACTCTGCTTCTGACTCTACCTACCAGGGGAGGAAAGGGGGGAGGGGGGGAGCTAACTGTTTTTCTTACCAAACAACAAAGTAACAACATCACCACTGCATTCTACACATTTTTAAATCCCTGCTGGTGTTTTCAAGTCTTTGACTAGTTCTCGTCGGCTTCTGCGGCACTTCTGAGGGGCAAGCTCTCACTGGAAACAGCCTCTTGTCATTGCTGACTCTACCTACCAGGGGTGGAAAGGGGGGGTGCTGGTGAGGGTGGGAGCTAACTGTTCTTGTTAACAGACACTCTTACGGCAAAGTTGCCAAGAGTGCTGGCTGACACAGCGATCCCTGGCAGTTTGTTCCTGTCCTTGATGGTGTTTGGCAGAAATGAGGCTTGTCTGTACTTGGGCTTGGGGGGTGGGGGTGGGGGGCACTGGATCAGGGAAAGCTACTGTGCGTGACCTCTCATTTTGGTTGGCTGCTGCTGGGACAAGCTTGGATCTGTCCACCTTCGCGTCATCATGTGGTTAATAATAATGAATACTTAGAGTGCCTAATCCGCACAGGCCCTAAGCGCTTACACATTCTTTACAGATAAATATTTTCAAATTCCAGTGCCTGCGGCATGATATTGTGCACACACACACACACACACACACACACACACACACACACACACACACACACACACACACACACACACACACATGCACACACACACACACACACACACACACACACACACACACACACACACACACAGTGACACACATAGTGACACAGTGACACACACAGTGACACACACACACATACTGTGACGCACACCCACAGTGACACACACACACACATACTGTGACACACACCCACAGTGACACACACACACACACACACATACTGTGACGCACACCCACAGTGACACACACACGCACAAACACACATATACTGTGACGCACACCCACAGTGACACACACACACACACACACACATACTGTGACGCACACCCACAGTGACACACACGCACACACACACACACACACACACACACACACACATACTGTGACGCACACCCACAGTGACACACACACACACACACACATACTGTGACACACACCCACAGTGACACACACACACACACACACACAAAATTCCACCCTTCCACACCTCTTCCATCTTCCCCTTAAGTCCCATATGCAACAACAGCGAAAAAGAAGAAAATGCTAGTCCAAGTCTCAGGACATTTTGTCTCTTGCAAGATCGAGTCAGCATGAGTTGTCTACCTTTGGGTTGTTGCTGTATTTTTACAATTTTGACCCTAGGTTACGTTTTCTGGCAAATCTTCTCTTTTATGAATGAGAAGAAAAGTGAATGCAACAAACAATGTGTGCTCTGCTGCACATTTTAACTGATTCAATTTCAATGACCTAAATATGCAAAAGTTTTTTTTAATTAAAGAAGTTTGCCACAATAAAAGATGCTTCGATTTGACAGACATTGCATTTTTTTGCGCTTCAGTGAGCTGTGAATAAAGTTTACCGACTACTGTCAAGGTGAACTTATCCGCTTTCAATTTTGGGTGCTGACCTGCATGTCATTGTCTCGTCTTAGGTCAGTAACATTAAAAGTGATTTGTCATTTGTGCATATTGTGCATGTGGAAGCAAAGTTTAGCTGAAAAGCTGAATTCCCAGAACTTTCTTGAGTATTAACTCTTGTACGGTAAACTTTTACTCATTCTCAGGGAAATTAGGGTACATTTTGAGTGCCCTTCTAACCTCACCACAATGAAGGTGTTAGACATCCTTGAAACAGTCAACACTGAATGAGCTGTATCGGAGCCGATGCATCAACGGGGACACATACTAGACTGGGTTCTCTACAGAGAGGAAGAGCACATGCTTTGTTCTTGCATTGTCAAGCAGAACGTTTCATCAGACCCCCTTCCTGTTCTCTGTCATCTCGATGTCACTCGTCCTCCACAACAACATGTGTGCCAGACCACAAGAAACATCTGCGCCATCAACGCAGGTTTACAAAGCTGCGTGATCACAACCCTTGACCGCCCTACCACTGACCAGCTGAAAGATCAGCTACACACCCTCTTGTATCGGCATGCCCCAGCTATACAGTGCAATGACAGTCCCCGCTGTACAATGCTGTCGCTTTGCAGCTACATGCCATGTAGGAACGGCACGCTGAGAGGCAGCTAGTGGCTACGCTCCCAACTGACTGTCCACAAACAGATTTTGAATGCTGTGAAGCATAAGATCACTCGCCTTGTTGCTAATGCTAAAACTGTTTTCTATAGCCCAAAGATCATTGTGTCCACCACATGCAAAGAATTAATATTCTCTGTGACAAACAGACTCATGAACAAAACAAACCGTACAGAGTTGCCATCATCAGTATGTATTGGATTTACTCTATTTACGGTCTGCCAGGTCCGAATATAACACCTCAGTAATTAATTACTTGCTTGTTTTTTTCTACACTGCAACCTAAAATTATACATTATGGGGAAGAACATATATATTCTTCCCAGTCATTACTGACGTAAACATTTTTTTAAAACTGTTTTCATGAATAATTGTGCTCTCTCCTTGAACTCGGTGACATGCTTGGTCATAAGGGAAAAGTAGCTTGATAAGAAATCCTTGCAGCATGGCACCTTAGAGTGTGAAGATCTGTGGGCCTACTCTTCAGTGTTCATTGAGAGTTTGGTTGTTGTAACAACATGCCTGTAAGGAGGGGGGTGATCCAGAATATTCAGTTCTGTTTTCTTACAATAGACTGTTATATCTCTCTGTCTCTGTCTCTCTGTCTGTCTGTCTAGAGCCACACACACACACACACACACACACACACACACACACACACACACACACACACACACACACACACACACACACACACACACCAATTAACACATGACAAGCCACATTGTTCATTGACAACTCAAGCTGTAGTGTTAGCTGGAGTTGTGAACCAGTTCGCTTCCCCAGCCTGTACAATTTCTGGGATTAAAAGTACACTCACAGGCCTGCAAACATTTGCCAGTACCCTATAACAAATCTACTTTCAGTACTGTGTGTTTAATGAAAACCCTTTCACATGCTAATGCAAAAAAAGAAAACAAAAAAGGCTTGAGGATTTCAAATCAGGCATTTTTGTTGGTCATATTCAAGTGATGTGGCTGTGAAAGGGTCAATGCTGAGTTGTCTCCCATGAGGTAAAGGTGGGGGTTGAAATCCCAAGGGGTGGAGGAGAGAGACCTTGTGCCTATCATTCACTGACACCACCAGACTGAATCTGCTCTAAGATGGAAGGAATGACAGGCTTAACACCCACAGAGACCACATACAGTCTATTTGGGAGGGGTGGGTGGCTGGGGGATGGGGTATCTATTAATAGCTCATCTGAAGCGCTGCGACCTGCATGAACAGGAAAGACCGACTGCCACCATCAGAACAATAGATGTTATGGTGATGGGGACCTCAGCAATATGAAGCAACCTGTGCACTCCAATCTGCAACTTGTTCTTTCAACAGTTGTGCTGGACAAGGTCACAAAGATGGTGTCCATGCAGAGAACCAAATGTTGAGAACAGCTCAGCAGAAAGAGCACGCAGCCACGAGAGCCCAGCTCCACCTCCCTGTTTACACAGCTTTTTTTGTTTTGTTCTCTCTTTCCTGCACTAAGTGGGACAATGGTGTGACATAATCATTGAAAATGGTGTGTTAATCATGATGGTAATTGCTCAATGGACATAATTCACCAAATCACAACCTTTAAGAAGATAATTGGGCTCCACTGGATCTGAACCTGAGTCTGTCTGCTTACCAGCCTAGTTCTTCACTACTCACAAAGGACTGAAACCAGCTTACAAGCTGCATTTATGATTTAAAATAGGCTAAACACTACACTGATATGGGAGACAACTCTGATGTCTGTGCATTTGTCTTTCTTAAACACTACACTGATATGGGAGACAACTCTGATGTCTGTGCAGTTATCTTTCTTTACTTATATGGCAATTATTAACCAGTGGAACCTCCTGCAGTGGATACATGCTTTCAGTGCCAAGCAGTAATGCTTAGTAATGTTTAAGCGTAGATATTATAGCTGCTTATTTTATTTGAAAAACTTAATTTTGGTCTAGAATCATTTAAGAGTTTAATATGCAGTATTTGGAGGCTGGTTCCCCACAAGCAATCTACACTGGGTGGTTATTTTCTGGGGGTGATAAAGGCAAGATATTTGTAATAAAGCTTACAAAAAGTGAGCTGATGGAGAGGTAGAAACTTATCTGTAGTATTTTGGGTGCTGACCAATTGTCTTGTCTATGTCCAGTGGTCAGTAAGCAGAGCAAAGAAAAACACCAAATTCTCTCTCTGTCTCCTGGTATCTGATGCTTCATGCATAAATTTTTACTCATTCATACACACTTCACATGTGTATATATATAAATGATGCCTTGTAAATTAAAAACCTTTTAATTTTTAATTTATTATTATCATTCATCAGTAGCTTAGCAGTGACAAGCTGTTAGGTTTTGACTGAACCCAAATAATAATTCTTGTAAAATAAAGTTTTCATAGACTCTCTCTCTCTCTCTGGAACATCAGACTTTTATTACTGTGAACTAGAAAAGTACAATTAATATGTCTTGGTGTTGGTTGACCAACATGCACATTCAGTCAGGCAAATTATATCACAATACAATAGTTTAAACTTGATAATATTCAAGTGTCAATTTTAGTTAGAGATTAGATAGTTTAGTAAAACAGATGATGCATTTGTTGTTTTACACCAGCAGGCAGATTAAGTGAACACACTGCACTGAATAGCTAAGTTTCTGGTTTTTGTGTTGTTGTTTTTAATTTTAATTTTTTTTTTTGTGTGTGTGTGCGTGTGCGTGTGTGTGTGTGTGTGTGTGTGTGTGTGTGTGTGTGTGTGTGTGTGTGTGTGTGTGTGTGTGTAAATGTTGATTGGATTTCAACATAGCATTGCTTTTTTTTGCTTTTTCTTTTTCTGTGGCAATTAAATTTCTACGCAGATTTTACCATGGTAATGCTTACACATAATCAATGCAATAAAAATCCCTCTTGATGAAGGCTGAGGCCAAAATACCGGGGACATTTTAACTCATCTTGTTGTTGATATCTTTTTTTGTTCCATGTTCTTTGAAATTCTACAGAGATTTCTCTATAGCAATATTTTTTTTTTTTTTTTCCCCATTAATTTTTTTTGGATTGAACACAGATTCAACAGTGTGTATGTGTGTGTGTGTGTGTGTGTGTGTGTGTGTGTGTGTGTGTGTGTGTGTGTGTGTGTGTGTGTGCTTTCTTGCTGCCTGAGGATTTGTGTTTTAAACATGTTTGTTCCTGTGCACATGGGGCATCAGGATGGACATCACCCCATCACCTTGAAACTACTTCAAGGGATGAGGTGGGGGGTGGGGGGTGGGGGAGCAGTTACTTCCCAGTCTGGATTTGAACCCCCACAACTTCTCAGTCTTCAGTTGGGCATCACAAGCGCTTGGACACTGCACACCTAGCTGGTTGTTCAGTAGTCAATATGCGTCAGAGGTGTTTGATGCTGATGATGTGGCTGAGATATATGTTACTGTGTCTCAAGGCTGACTGGTAGTTGTGGGTCACTTGACGTGTGTTATGCATGTTTGGTGACTTTGGAGACTGATGTTAGCATGTCACGGTTGACTGGTTGCTGTGGATCATTGGATGTGGGTTTCAGGTGTTTGGTGCTGATGTGACTGATGTCACAATGTGTCAAGGCTTGTTGATCGTCATGCACCAGTCCCGCCTTGTTCGTTTTTATGACTTTGATCATCTACTGCGTGAGCATCAGGTAAAAGTGATGATGGTTGGTATGACTACGCTGATAGTAAAGATGATAACTGGATGTGTCACCATTGTTGTTGAAGATGTTGTAATCGTGTGAAATGATAAGAGTACTAATGTTGATCATTATTTATGATATTGATAGGAATGTTGATGGCTGTTGATGTTAGAACTCTCCTGCAGACCTCTTGTGAATTAGAACACATGGTGGTTGTTTGAAATACTGTTTTAAATCTCTCTCTTCCTCAGTATCTCCTCTCAACCCTAATTTATGTGTGTGTGTGTGTGTGTGTGTGTGTGTGTGTGTGTGTGTGTGTGTGTGTGTGTGTTGCGTGTGCATGTGTGTGTGTGTGTGTGTGTGTGTGTGTGTGTATGTGTGTGTGTGTGTGTGTGTGTGTGTGTGTGTGTGTGTGTGTGTGAGAGAGAGAGAGAGAGAGAGAGAGAGAGAGAGAGAGAGAGAGAGAGAGAGAGAGAGAGAGAGAGAGAGAGAGAGCAATGGAAAATGCTAATTCTCAACCATGTATTAGACATGTTTTCATAGACTCTCTCTCTCTCTCTCTGGAACATCAGACTTTTATTACTGTGAACTAGAAAAGTACAATTAATATGTCTTGGTGTTGGTTGACCAACATGCACATTCAGTCAGGCAAATTATATCACAATACAATAGTTTAAACTTGATAATATTCAAGTGTCAATTTTAGTTAGAGATTAGATAGTTTAGTAAAACAGACGATGCATTTGTTGTTTTACACCAGCAGTAGCTTTCTGAAGTTTGGGGGGGTGGGGGGTGAAGGGGGGGGGGGGCAGCTGGAAGGGGGTGGTCTCTTATTAGCTGGCTTTTTCAGGGGGTTTACTGATGTGTTACTGCAGCTCAGAGGATGGGGTACAATGGACCTTAATGCTTAAGACCATCCTAGCAATCAAGCAGAAGTGGTCTTAAGGGTTGGCAGGGTTTGTCTGCATGGAAGTATGAAGGGAATGTTTCATCAAAAATCTGATGAAAAGAAAAAGGTGGTGGTGTTTCATCAGAGTGTGTCTTTCTTCAAGCTGATCTCTCCTCAGGTTGGTCTCTCCTCAGGGAGATCTCTCCTCATGGTGAACTTTCACGAGGGAAGTCTCTCATCAGGGTGGTCTTTCATCAGGTTGGTCTCTCCTCAGGGAGATCTTGTCCTCATGGTGGTCTTTCAGTAGGGAAGTCTCTCATCATGGTGGTCTTTCATCAGGGTGGTCCTTCTCTGGGAGATCTTTCCTCATGGTGGTCTTTCAGTAGGGAAGTCTCTCATCAGGGTGGTCTTTCATTAGGGTGGTCCTTCTCAGGGAGATCTTTCCTCATGGTGGTCTTTCAGTAGGGAAGTCTCTCATCAGGGTGGTCTTTTATCAGGGTGGTCCTTTTCATGGATATCTTTCTTCATGGTGGTCTTTTAGTAGGGAAGTCTCTCATCAGGGTGGTCTTTCATCAGGGTGGTCCTTTTCAGGGAGATCTTTCCTCATGGTGGTCTTTCAGTAGGGAAGTCTCTCATCAGGGTGGTCTCTCATCGGGGTGGCCTTTTCAGGGAGATCTTTCCTCATGGTGGTCTTTCAGTAGGGAAGTCTCTCATCAGGGTGGTCTTTAATCAGGGTGGCCTTTTATCAGGGCAGTCTCTTATCAGGATGTTTTTTTCATCAGGGAGATCTCTTCTCATGGTGGTCTTTCAACAGTTGTCTCTCATCAGGGTTTTCTTTCATCAGTGTGGTCTGTCATCAAGGTGGTCTCTCATTAGGGGAGTCTCTCATCAGGGTGGTCTTTAAACAGGGGAGCCCCATTAGGGTGGTCTTTCATCATGGTGGTCTCTCATCAAGGTGGCTTTTCATCAGGGGAGTCTCATCGGGGTCAGTCATCTGCAGGGGAGTCTCATCAGGGTCGGTCATCAGGGGTCTTGTTGGGTGGTCTTTTACCAGGGTGGTCTTTTATTAGGGTGGTCTCTCATCATGGCAGTGTACTCTCATCATGGCAGTGTACAATTCTGCTGTTGTTGCAGATTGAACCTCAGCTGCTTCGGAACTGTTGCTATGGTGAACCTGCTCCTCTCAGCGCCAACTTGAAGATCACTGGTATGTGTAGATGTTTTCAGGATTTTTTTATATTTTTTTTAAGAAAAAAAAAAAAGGGGGGGTGGGGGGTGAATACAAATTTTTCAGGTAGTTTAGTTAGGAAACATTGTGGCTTAATAACTACAGTTTGGTTTCAGATAATGATAATGCGGAAATAAGCATAGCCCAGTGCTGCTTTTGTGTAAAGTGTAGATTTTTGGCGACCAGTTTACACAGATAATGGAGAATTATTTATATTTGGGTATGTTTTTTCTCTCCATATATCTGCAGTCATCTGTTTACAAACACAGTGTGGTGCTTCTGATGTGTAGATTTGCTGTCACCTTTTTCCAATAATAATGTGAAAATAAGCGCAGTTTTGTGTCAGTTTGAGCTGACCCATCTGTAATAATAATAGTGTGAAAATAAGTACAGTTTTTTGTTGCTCTGATGTAGGTTTGAGCTGACCTATTTATGATAATAATGTGAAAATAAGCACAGTTTTGTGTTGCTCTTGTGTAGGGTTGAGCTGACTTATTTACAATAATATTGTGGAAATAGGCATAGAGAGATGTTGTATTTGTACAGATTTGCATTGACCTATTTACAATAATAATGTGGAAATAAGCACAGAGTGATGTTGGGATTATGCAGATTTGCACTGACCTATTTACAATAATAATGTGGATATAAAAAGCAGAGTGATGTTGGGTTTGTGCATATTTGCACTGACCTATTTACAATAATAATGTGGAAATATGCACAACGTGATGTTGGGATTGTGCAGATTTGCACTGACCTATTTACAACAGTACTGTGGAAATAAGCACAGAGTGATGTTGGGACTGTGCAGATTTGCACTGACCTATTTACAATAATACTGTGGAAATAAGCACAGAGTGATGTTGGAATTGTGCAGATTTGCCTCGCTGCCTGTTTGAGATCAAGTGCGAGGAGTGCAATGTTCAGATGGGAGGTCACCCGTGGCACTATCTCATCTCTCCTGTTGGCAGCAAGAGCTGTTTCAGTGTCTACGCCTTAGACAGCGGTGTGCTGGTGAGTTACGATTCGCCAATCAGCATTTCAGAGCAGCACAGTAACCCTAGTTAAAGGAAAAGATAACTCCCATAGTACTTGGAAGAGGTGAAAGGAATGTGATCTGTGGTAAATATTTTGCGATTAAAAGTACTGCTGATTTAATATGGATTGTATGAGTCCATGATGCTTTTTTCATGCTGCTCTTTTCTGTGTTTTGTGCTCTTTCTTTTGTTTTAGTTTAATGTCAGCAAAGTGTCTTTGATGTCCCAGATAGAACACGTGAATTTCTTGGTTCTGTGTAAAGGTCACAGAAGAAATAGTAGTATGATATTTGCATAAAATGGGGAGTTTTATAATGAGGACCCCATGGGTGATAAAATACCAGGAACTTTTCATTATTTTGATGAACTATGAGACAAGTTTAATTATCATAAGAAATCAGAGTTCGGGAGCTGCGTGAAAGTCGAGGTGGCCATCCTGGGCTCCCCATCCTAATGAGCCTTATGGTTTCTGTGGACGTAAAGCAACATTGAACCATGCACACACACTGGTCACAGTTTGTCCCTAATATGTCAACCTGACATCCGAGGACATTAAGCTCCACATCATCATCATCATAAGAAATGTTTTCCTTTTATATCTAGCTCAGGGCTGTTTACTGCTTTTTTACTTTTTTTATTGTGACTGTTCAACCATGGGGCCTGTCAGGCTGGTGACAGCGTGTCTGTTTTATGGTAAACTTGCTCATGCTCTTTTCTGGCATGGACGTTATCATTTCTGGCTGGTGACGGCTAGTTTATGGTAAACTTGCTCATGCTCTTTTCCGCCACCATAAAATTCTACAGGGACATTATCATTTCTGGCTGGTGACAGCTTGTTTGCTTTATAGTAAGCTTGCTCATGCTCTTTTTTTCAGGCACAGAATGGCACTGTAGAATTCTGCAAGGACAGCATTGAGCTTGATAGAATGGTGTTTCATTCCGATGAGTCCAGTCGCATTGTACACATTGGACCTGAGGAAGTGAGGTGACCAGAATCTACCCTGTGTGTGTGTGTGTGTTATGCATGTGTCTGTGTACTTTATTGACCTTGGTAGTGATTTTTGACCTTATTGACCCTTATTAAAAACTGAGTGCTTTTGCTGTTCTGTACATGACGTCAGAGTCACTTGGGTGATGTCAAACTGAAACACTGGAAGGAAGGCAAAACATGGGGAAGGGCGTATGAAAAAAGTATCAGTGACACTGACAATTTACAAAATTTCAATAAAGTCAAATTGATGTTTGTAAGCTGCAAAAAAAAACCCATTCTCAATGTTCAGCTATGTATGTAGCTCTTTACCAGTAGCCTTGTTCATGGCATCACTGCTACAGACTTCTGCATCAAAATGGCAGATGGGTGCTGTCATTTTATGCCTAGAAATTTGTGTCAGTGATGCCGTTAACAAGGCCAGAATGAGTGGAGAAAGGATCAAATTTTGTCATGAGCCACATTTTTCTTCTCGTCATTAGTAAAGAGCTATAAACGTAGCTGAACCCTGAGCACGTTTTTGTGGCTTTCAAATGTTGATTCGTAACAAGCAGGATGAGAAATTGAAGGAGATGGTTCTGTGTTGCTTTACATCCACAGAAACCATAAGGCTTATTAGGGATGGGTAGAAGGAGAAACTGCTGCGTGTGTATAATATCTTTATTCATTCCATTCGTATCGGTAGAGCCTCTGGGGCATTTTGAGTTGCTTCCCCTTCAGTTGGTTTTCATTGTGCACCGTGTGCAGAGTGTTCTGGCTGAAGCAGGAGGGTGGAGGGTCCGTTCTGTCGCTTGCCTTCACCATCACCCTGCAGTACTCACCTGTTCAGGTAATTTAGGTGTGCTGTCACACCCAGCTCTTGATGTGAAACACTGAGTTTTTAAATTGGTAGAAAGTTTACCCAACATGGGCGGCAGCTGGTACCTCAGTTGGTTAGCGTGACTGAATAATGTCTGGTCTGGTGAAGGAACTGTGTTCACATACAGACACAGACATAGACAGACAGACAGACTCAATGACAATGAAGAAAAAAAGAAAAATGTTCTCCAGCGATGGAGAGGAGCGCTTAATTTCCAACTAATCCGTACCAGAAATAGAACAAAATAACTTGGGGTGAGTGGGGGCTGAGAAAAATAAAAAGCAATTAAGTGGGTGAGAGATAAATGTGGGCACTTAAGTTTCAGTGTACTGGAGTTATTTTATGTGGAAGATACAAATTAAAAAATAAATATATTCTGTGCTTCTTTATTATCTTGTTAAAGAGTAAAATCAGTTGTGCACCACTTTAATATAATGTTGTTTTAGAACAAATTCAGTTGTGTGCCTCTTTATTAGAACACTGTTCCTGAACAAAATTTAAAAAATAAGATCATTTGTGTGTCTCTTTATGAAAACATTGTTCCACTTCCAGAACAGAATTTGAAAGTGAAATCAGTTGTATGTCTCTTGATTAAAACATTGCTCCCAAGCAAAATAAAATCAGTTGAGTGCCTTTTTATTAAAAACATTGTTCCAGAATGCTGCCCAGGCTCCGGTCACTACGTCCTCAGGGCGCACAGTGAAGCAACGTTACTGCTTGGATGAGATCAGGGGGGAACAAATGTGCATGGTGGGTTGGGCTCATTGTTAGTGTCTTCCAGGTGCATGGAGGCATGCCGGAAAGTGGAAACCTAGCAGACTGAGCAAAGGTCTTGCAGCCTTCTGGCAGAAAATGCCATAAGAAAGAGAGAGAGAGAGAGAGAGAGGGGGAGAGAGAGAGAGAGAGAGTGCGGGAGGGAGGTGGGGTGTAGGGAGGGGTGAGTGGCATTCAGATTCATGCACCAAGCTTGAAACAATTACCCATGCACTTGAACATCATCTACTGTCTCAAAATGGTTCCCCCCCTCTGCCCCAGTTTTGGACTAGTTGTAGCATCTGACATGCGTCTTGAACCTGGAGGTAGAAAATGTGTGTGTGTGTGTGCGCGTGTGTGTGAGCATGTATGGATGTGTTTGTGTGTGTGTGTGCATGCATGTGTGCATGCGTGTGTGTTGTTTTTGGCAGCAGAGTTGTATCAGAGTTGTCTAGGTGTTAGGGTGGTGGTGAATGAACCAACACAAAGAACATTCTTTTGTCCTCTTACATCTTCAAACCAGACACATCCACTGTAATGTCCATTTCTGACTGAAAATTAGGCCACTTCATTTGAAACCTCCCACTCCTGTCTGCTGTCAGACAATCCATGAAGTGGACTACGAGGACGAGCTGGATGTGATGATGGTGTGCCACACTACGCATCAGCCCAACGCGCTGCAAGGTGTTGTGGGATTGTATGACAATGCCAGCGGTCGTCACCTCATCTCTGTCAAGCTGGATGAGCCATGGCCGGACGTGAGTAGCTCCTGGACTTGAAAATGCTGTCAGTTTTCTGTCTTCATCATGTCTGTGGCATACAGAGATGTAACGGTTTTCTCACTGGTTGAGTCCTAGGCATTCTGCCTGCATTGAGTGCTGGGCTGTACTTGTGATAAGAATTTAATCCTGTTGATCAGTATCAGCAGAAGGGAGGTTGTCAGCGGTGCAGTGGTGACAGCAGTGCAGTGGTGAGTGTGTTGACCCAAAACCCTTGGGAACATGGCAACTTGAGGAGAGAGCAAGAACAAAGGAAAAGAAGCAGCATGGGGGAAAGAAACACATGGATGGGAATAGTGAAGCAAAACACCCAGGTCATCAAAAAGCAACCAGGAAGAAAAGACATAAAAAGCTAAGAAAGTGAATTGAAGGGAAGCAACCACCCAGTTCATGAAAAAGCAGTCCGGAATTAAAGACATAAAAACTAGGTCCTGAGGAAACTCAGTTGAAGGGAAGCAACCACCCAGTTCATGAAAAAGCAGTCTATAATTACAGACATAAAAACTAGGTCCTGAGGAAATTCAATCGATGGGAAACAAACACCCGGTTCATAAAAAAAGCAATCAGAGAGAGAGAGAGAGAGAAAAAAAGAAGAAAAAAAGTAGGTCTTGAGGAAACTGAATCAGAGGGAAGCAGACACCCAGGTCATGAAAAAAAGACAGAAAAACTAGGCTCTGAATCAGAGCAAAGCAAAACCCCAGGTCATGAAAAAAAGACAGAAAAACTAGGCCCTGAATCAGAGCAAAGCAAAACCCCAGGTCATGAAAAAAAGACAGAAAAACTAGGCCCTGAATCAGAGCAAAGCAAAACCCCAGGTCATGAGAAAGCAGTCAGCAAGAAAAGACAAAAACTAGGTCCTGAGGAAAGCAAAATCCAAGGGAGGCAAACACCCATGTTATGAGGAGAGGAACAGATTGGGAAAAATGCCCAGGTCAGAATAAGCATAAATTTATGTTCTCTGATCATGCACATTTCTTCTTGTGTGGTGCCACTGAGCGCCTTCCTCATTTTGAATGCTTTAGTTGAGCTTGCAGTGTTTAAAGGAGCTGGCCTTCTCAGAGCACAGTTTGTTCAAGAAGGTTGACCTTTCACCAGCTGATAGAAGATCTTGAAATAAAAGCTGCAAATCATGGATTAATTGTGTGTTTTTAAATGCCCCTTTGATTTTATTTTATTTTATTTAGAATCATCTTGCTGGTGACAGTTAACAGGACTCAGTTGTAGAAAGCACTGTAAAGTGTCGCAGCTGGCATCTTGCATCAGTGACAGCTGGACTCATTTGTAGAAAACTGTTAAGTGTTACAGCTGGCATTTTGCATCAGTGACAGCTGGACTCATTTGTAGAAAACCGTTAAGTGTTACAGCTGGCATCTTGCATCAGTGACAGCTGGACTTGTTTGTAGAAAACCGTTAAGTGTTACAGCTGGCGTCTTGCATCAGTGACAGCTGGACTCATTTGTAGAAAACTGTTAAGTGTTACAGCTGGCATCTTGCATCAGTGACAGCTGGACTCGTTTGTAGAAAACTGTTAAGTGTTACAGCTGGCATCTTGCATCAGTGACCATTAGACTCAACTGTAGAAAGCACTGTGAAGTGTCACAGCTGGCATCCGGCTTCAATGACAGCTGGACTCTATTGTTGAGAGCATGGTAAAGTGTCACAGCTAGCTGGCACTTGGCATCAGTGACAGCTGGACTTAACTGTAGAAAACTGTAAAGTGTCACAGCTGGCATCTTGTATCAGTGACAGTTGGACTCAAGTGTACAAAACTGTAAAGTGTCATGGCTGGCCTGATGGCTCCTTGTTGCCTCATTAATTTATTCCTTGGGTAACTGGAGCACATACCTCTTGTGCTTGATATCAGAGGTGGTGAGTGCAGCACTGGTGAGCTATGACACCTGTCATCCTATGCTGCCACTCCTGCTGTCCATCAGGAATGAAACAAAGTTGACAAAGCTGAATATGCAATCAAGGGAACATTTAAAGCAGTCCTTTAACTTCAGAGTTTTTATTAAAAGTGAGTTTTTATTTTTGGTCAACCTGTGGGATGGAGCTCATGTTGAGAAAGCCAGTTCCTTTAACTCTTTCATCCCTGAAAACCGCTACAGCAGTTGAGAGAATCTTTCCCTTCATTCCTGAGAACCTCTAGGCATAAACACAGGCAGGGCAGGCATAAACACTCCCTTCCTTCCGGCTGGCCACTGCAGCGGTTCTGCCTTTGAAATCCCTGCCTATCTGTCACATGGTCAGCACGTCAGTTCCCCCTGGCCAGTGTAACGGGACCTGAGGAATGTTTTGATAAGCCGCACAATGCTTTGATTAGCCGTGCCTGGCCACTGCCAGATTGTGGGAAAGTGTCCAGTGCACAAAATGTGTCCATTTCTAGGGATGGGGTTAGGGTATTCTGTACAGCTGGAAAGTGTCCAGTGCACAAAATGTGTCAATTTCTAGGGATGGGGTTAGGGTATTCTGTACAGCTGGAAAGGTGGCAGGGGATGGGTACAACGACGGTGACCGGTTCTCTGGTGATGATGTTTATGACAATCTGGGCGAAAATGATTTTGATCTGTTTGAACTGACAGAAGAGGAGAGAGCAGAGCTTGCAAATGCATTTAAAGATGATAGTGAGAGTGGTGATGAATTGGATGATGAAAACCTGCCATTGTTTTTTACTCAGCCACGTTTTAAGTGGACAGGTGGGGGACACTGCTGTGACACGAGACATGCCTCTGATGTCCAGTGCAGATGTGTACAGAGACATAGTAAATATAGTTGTACAGAGTTACACTTACAGTGGAAACATTGTGTGTATATATGATAGAAACGGCGCATGGGTTACACTAAAATGAAACAATCATACTGTGAACTCATACTTCCTACTCTTGTGCAAACCGTCACCTTTTCATCACCATTTCAAGGACACAGACAATGTGACAAACATAATTTCTGGAGACAGTTTCTATGCGGATGTTATCTGGGACATCAGACTGTAAGTAGGGAGCATGTTCCATTTCTCTTGGCATGTTCTGTGGGCCTGCAAATGTTGGTTTTGTCTGTTTGTCTTAAAAAGGGTATGTGTCACCTTTATTTGCACCTGTGTGTCACCCTCCTGGTGACAGTGACTCTGAAAGTGTGACCATTGCCTTCTGACTTCATTTACCTACACAGTGATATATAGGTTGCCATGGTTTTACTAAGAGCTTGCAGACACAGATGACTCAAACCCACATACCCTATTTCACAGATTTTTTCCTTATGAAAACCCAGGAATGAAAGGACTGTTATGTATATAGGAACATAGGAATAAGGGGAAGTAATGCCAAATACGAAACAGGGATGAAAGAGTTAAGCATCAGAGACTTCAATGTTTTCTTTATGAGAAAAGTGAACTAAATCAACATTAACATGGCAGTAACTGATTTGGTGCAAAGTGCTTCCTTGAGAAAGCCAAGGAGCCACTTTTCGCCAGTTTGCTAAGAGCTTGAGCACTGTGTAATGTGCAAGACTGCTCTTTGTTGCAGTACAGTGAGCACAATGTCAGCTTGGACAAGGACACCATCATCCACATCGTGAAATCCATCAATGGAAAATTCATGTGCAAAGTCTACAGGCTTTTTGAACGTCACCACGATGAAGACTGTGGCCCCATGCTCCAGTCAAAGGATGCACCATTGCTAGAATCCAGCACCTCCAATAGTCTGCGATTACCCGCTCCCCGAAGGCAGCCAAGAGGAAGAAGAAGATGATGGCACCAGTAATGATGATGGTGAAAGGTCAGGTGTGTGATGAATCATTGCAGTCAGGATGAGTTGCTGCACCGTGTGTGGTGCAGACTGGTTTTCCTCACTTTAAACAAAGCTTCAAGCTCCAAACCTGATCTCAAACAGATTATGTTGGCATAGATGTATGGTTGAAACCTGTCCATTCCAAATACAGCATTTGATTTCCCAAATGGATGAACTGCATCCACCAGCCAATGAGCGTCTGCCATTTGGACTGAAGTGAAGGAAAGGCCAGAGGCCACAAAGGGTGATAACTGTTGAGGAGCAAGGTTGAATACCTTGACCTCCCCCTTGCTTTATCCCATCATTTTCGGCTGTATCTTGTGGCAGCCAGTATGTTTAAGAAGGATGGGTCTGACCTCATGAGGTCCAAATGGCCCTCCTCAATCATACAGCCAAAACTGCTTGTGATTCAGGGCATTTAGTATCTTGGTCAGTTGCGGGCACTCTACTGAGAACATGCAAATGAATTCTTGGGCATTTTTTTAAAAACCAAACCACTGCCAGTGCCTCAGCTGAAAAAGAATTTTACTGCATGGAAACATGTTGCAAATGAACTCCACAGGATAAAAAGCAGCGAAACAGACCTGCTGATTTTAGCCCATTCATGAGTGAAGTTATTTTCAGGTGCCAGTATATGCCACACATGGCAATCTCAGATGTTTCAGGACAAACCTCTGCTGCTTGTCTCTAAATGCTTAGGTGGGTTGTTGAGTGTTTGTGCCAGAAAGGAGAAAGAGGGAAGGTAAGGAGGGGGTAGTGTGTGTGTGTGTGTGGGGGGGGGGGGGGGGGGTAGGGAAAGAGAGAGAGAGAGAGAGAGAGAGAGAGAGAGAGAGAGAGAGAGAGAGAGAGAGAGAATTTTACTGTTTTTCAAGGCAGCCACAAAAGGTTTCAATGGCAAATATTTCATATGTCCCTTTGCCATGTTCACAGCTGCTGAACAAAGATTGATTTGTTGAGCTGTCAAACAGTGTGGTTTGACATGGTGTTGTCATTGTTTGTACGACTGGTCACTGGGGCTACTATTGCAACTTATACCAGGTTGGATAGTTCAGGTTTTTTAATCACATTTTTTTTTTTTTTTTTTTTAAATCTTGCAAGTTGTATATGGAATGGTAATTGTTAATTTAACACTGGTAAGTCATTACTTATGATCAAACGCACAATTTTTGGGGGAATGTTCATGGAAAACGTTAATTTTCCACCTCTGGGACAACCATGGTGTTTTATTTATTTTTTTGATGTGAGATCATGTTGTTTCACTTGATTAATACCAAGTTGTCTTCAGATAAGTACTGATGGGAGCCCAAATCCCATGAGGTGGGGGCAGAAGGAACCTGTACCAGCACTGCACCCAGGATGATTGTACATTCAGATGGGCAGTTGTATGAGCCATTTTAATGTTTCACTAACTGTGGGGGATGTCATCACAAGACACTGGCCAGGAGTCACAACTATTGAAGAGGAAGGCAAGCCAAAGGGGTCACACACCAAGATCCTGTCCAATTTCCAGCTGAGTGACTTACCACTTAGGCCAGGCTGGCTTACTGTGTATGACAGCAGCCCTAGTCAGGCTTTTCTTTTACCTCCCGTCTTGGTTCAGAAACCATGACCCATTGTTGCAGTTCGCACAGTTCACCATTTTTGGTGTGAATCAGCTCAGCATTTGCTCTTGTTGTCTGTGCATGTACTGCGACTGTTTTACATCAAAACTCAGGCAACAGTCCCAGGGACATTACGGGATGCCTTAACTCCAGGTTGTTTTAGGGTAGTGTTATGTCATATCAGAGATAAATTGTTTTCCCTGTGTGTGTTCTTATCATTGTGCCACATTCTGGAAAGCAAGAGTATTTAATTAAACAAAGCCTGTAAGTCTAGTTTCGACTTTCAATGGAATGCACATTTCTCAGGCAATTACAGCTATCATGAATAATGAGATACTAAATCAGGTGACAAGGAAAATGTTCAATATTTTACTTTTCATTGAACTTTCAAGATTACTGTCGTATCAAAATGTGTGCATGTGTGGGTCTGTATGTTTGCAGTATTGTTATTTAATGTGCAAGACCACTGTTTATGCATGAAAAATGCATTTTATGATTTCAGTTGGATAGCAAGCATGTTAAACACTTTGCCTGCTAATAAAGTTCTGCTGAAGAGTGAAGGACTGTGTTCCGTTTTTTGTTACAAAAGCTTCGTGCTGTAGGAGTGCACTGTCAGAATGGTAGAGGATGTGGAATGTCATTCGCGTTGAGCAGAAATCAGGATTAAAAGCACCATCTACCTCAGTAAACTGGATTCAAAAAGCCATGAAAGTAAGATCACTTTTATTGGGAACACTTCGGGCAAATCAAAGCCAAATGTAGCACTGTTGTTTCAGGTGTTGCCCTAGCTTAGTGAAGCATTAACCATTACACAGTGTACATAATGATTTTTTTTTTTTTTAAATTAGTATTTTGCCATGATCACTTGGGCATTTCATTGGGGGAAAAATCCCTGCAGGAAATTTGGGTTGCCTCTCCTGGCCAAGGCTATCACAGCAGTACAATATGGATTTACAATTTTTTGTAAAACAATTTGTTTTTAGCAAAATTACCTACTACTAAGTTTGAATGAATGAAAAATTTATATATAGCACATAAAAAACTTCCACACAAACCTTGCGTGTTCATAGTGCCAGATACACACAGTGCATACATGTAAGCTCCAGGGACACCCCCAGTCTGCCTGGGATTCTCTTACTTGTCCATCCAGAGTGCATGCTTTTTAGCTCTCGTCAGCGGAGTGGAGTGCCAAAACTGTATTTACGATGGGCAGTCATTTTTCAATGGTGGGTAATGAACTGTTTGTGAGTAATGATTGAACTGTGCTATTTGCTGGACTTTATTTTTAGCCATTCTTACAGTCTTCACACTTTCATTTTCAAGCTCATAGTCAGAAATTTGAAACAGGTCTGTGTCGGTGTGGGGGTCACTCTCCAATTCACACACACACACACACCAAAAATCATGTTCTTATTTTGTTGGAGTTTATTTCTTCTCTTTCTTAGTCTTAATTCTTTCACTCAGTTTCAAGTTCATTCAGAAATCTGATTCACTTCTTGCTGCCTCATTTGGTTTGCCCATCCTCTCCCATGCACACACACTCACATGTGTGCAATTCATTCTCACACACACAATTCTCCCTGTCACTGTGTATATCTGTCTGTCTACCTCTCTCCCATTTACACACACACACACACACACTATGTCAGTGCTTGCTCATTACGGATGTACTCTCCTATGTCAGCCTGGTGAAACACAACTGGTGTCATGGGATCTGTGTGCCGACAGCCCTCCGTGGATTTGGCTGCAACCCCAAAGCCCTGCAGCACAAATATTACCTCGTCATTAGATGGGGACATGCGTCCAACAACACACAGTAATACCAACATCTTATGTTCTGGACAAGGGGCAATTCTTCAGGGAAGGTGTGCCCTGACTGACTGGTGGCTGGTGGAATACTGAGTACAGGTAACCGAAGTTAAAGTGGTTTAAAGTCAAAATGTGCTTGTATCAAGTTAATACTGTACATTTATCGCGTGCTCATCAACGCCCTGAGTGCATAATACATATTAACCTAGATATGATATTCTATACACATGTAGAGCACAGTCCTATCAAAAACAATTTATATAAAGCATTATACGAAATACACACACACTGACTATGACTGTAACAGACACTGGGTATTGGTATTAGTTGAGGCAAAAATACTGTGAGAAGATGAAGGTTTTCAGTTTGGCTTTAAAAGGGTTGAGTTGACAGGGTTGAGTTGTATGCATTTATACATGAGGCAACTAGCGATGATTTGTGCTGTCAAACAGCAAGCACTGTTATGCAGTACTCTCTGTTGACAGTACAGGAGTGTTCTGGCCGGAATGAAAGTTTTCAACTTTCTTTCAGAAAAATGTAACTATTTTGTATAGTTTTCTTCCGGCTGTAATTAAAACATGGGGAATTTGCCAGGGCTGTGTCACCACAGAACAAGCACCATCACATTACAGGCAAGTACTCGCCCAGGGCAAGTAAGTGCTGATCACTCACCCAGGGCAAGTCAGTGCTGATCACTCACCCAGGGCAAGTCAGTGTGAGCACTTGCACAGGGCAATAACTGAATAAGTCAAAGCTGATCACTCACCCAGGACAATAAAAGTCAGTGTTGAACATTCACCTAGGGCAATAGGTCAGTGCTGAACATTCACCCAATGCAATGTCTGTCTGTATGAATAAGTCAGTGTTGAACATTCACCCAGGGCAACAAGTCAGTGCTGACCATTCACCCAGGGCAACAGGTCAGTGCTGACCACTCACCCAGTGCAATGAATAAGTCAGTGCTGACCATTCACCCAGGGCAACAAGTCAGTGCTGACCACTCACCCAGTGCAATGAATAAGTCAGTGCTGACCATTCACCCAGGGCAACAAGTCAGTGCTGACCACTCACCCAGTGCAATAAATAAGTCAGTGCTGAACATTCACCCAGTGTAATGAAGGTGTCAGTACTGAACAGTGACACAGGGCAACAAGTCAGTGCTGAACATTCACCCAGGGCAACAGGTCAGTGCTGACCACTCACCAGGGGCATGTCTCCCATGCTGTAGACCACCACACCCTGGTACTGTGCTGTTCCCTCTGTGATGCGCCCCAGGCCTGACTTGAGCACATTGTGGCCGTACAGAAACTGCTGCTCTGCCGCTGGCTTCAGCCACACCTTGAACTGGTGACAAATACAAGACACTAGTAGCAGTACAGTACATGTGCATGCATGGGGAACTACCATACAAACTTACTGTATGGTGTCTGTCCACATTTGTATCTGATAAGGCTCAGGTACAGTAGATAATAAAGTATAAAGGTTACATTTTCAGCTCATATCTTTGAAAGCTTAAAATGCCTTACAGTATTAAGGGAGTTAAAGGGGGAGGGTAACAATACACAGAAGTAGTGCAAGGTCAATCTACATGATCATGGACTGACGCACAGCACATCAAACAGGAAAGACTTCATCAGATTCTCTGACGCTGAAGTCATAGGTTTTCAGAGCAGGCTCCAAAGTATTGATCGTTGTAGCGTAAATTACTAAATGCAACATGTTTTTTTCTTCAAGGTCAAGTGCCCAAAGAATATTTATAAAAATGCCTGGTACATATATATATATACACAGAGGTATGTTCAATGGTCTTTGATCTGGGAGAAATAAAGTTGCTTGTGGTTATAAACTTGGCAAATGTGGAGTCTGCTGGTTGTATTAGAACAATAGAAGGGTGGCTGTTCATCACGGCTATTTTTTACTTTATGGGAAAGAAATGTAAATAAATGAGGACTGGTCGTATGTATAGAGTGGTCTGTAAACAGGGGTTCTAATGTATTCTACATAATACATCTTGTTACTCATCTCAGAGTCATACCCTTATAAGGTTACATTACAATGTTAGCTCTGTTCAGAAATTAAAAAAGACCAATACCTGGTAAGAAATGATTCTGACATACCCAAGCACTTAGTCTAGGGAGATTCATCTTCATGAATTATGGTTGCTGTATGTATAAAATGATAAAGAAATGAACTGACTGCCAGACACTGATACTGTGATAACCTTAAATAAACAGTCTTCAGTCAATGGATACCTTGACACTAATGACAGCCTACAATGGCAATTTCCAGTTGCAAGATAAACCAACAGAAAAAACAACAACAACAAAACCCCACTAATTTTTGCATAGTACATGGAGCCAGGTAGTCCAGCACTGTGACCGTAGTCACTTGATACCATGACAGCCTTCAGTGAGTTTATAGTTGCAAAATAAACCAACAGAAAAACAGCAACTAATTTTCACATAGTTATGATAGTATATGGAGCCAGGCAGTCCAGCTCTGTGGCCTTAGTCAATGACAGTTTTTAGCTGCAAAATGAACCAATACAAAAACCAACTCACTTTTGCATATGGAGCCAGGTAGTCCAGCGCTGTGACATGAAGTCGGAATTTTCTGGTTTTGGTAAATTTGCCAAAACAGGTTCCAAATGACAACAGGTTTTGTCCCGCCACATTTCCTGCCTTCTTCATCAGCTCCTCGCTGTAAGAAAAAGAGAAAGAATAAAAATAAAAAAGCAGGAAAAAATAAATAAAACTGAAACTAAAAGTAAAACTAAAAGGGCAAGCCTGAAACTGATCACAAAAACATTCAAAAACAAACAAACAAAAAGCACAATAACATGAAGACCAGTTTTAAATAGTGCAGTTACCATGCTTATTCATATGAAAGTAGTTATAAATGAATAGAGGGGTTACTCATGTGCAGCCTGCTTCAATCTGTTCATGCATGTGCGCACAGGTGTGTGTATGTGCATTTGGGTGTTGTTTTGTTGGTGCAAATGGGTGTATACCTTTAACTATGCTAGTTGATATATGTCAGTGTTGTTGTTTGCTTATGTTTGGATGTGTACTGCTTTCGAGACACTTTCCTTGTTGTAAAACTTTTTGAATAAAGAATCTGAATCTGAATTCTCACAGAAATGCAGGAAAGAATTTTACACTGTGAAAAAAAAAAAAAAAAAGAGAAAGAAAGAAAGAAAGGAAGAACAAATGAAGGGAAAAAAAGAATTTTCATCCTAAATAATATCAGTACCATTTTCTGTGTGTGTGTGTGTGTGTGTTTGTGTGTGTGTGTGTGTGTGTGTGTGTGTGCTTGTAGTGCTTTTTTGTTTGTTTGTATAATACCTTATGTAAATTGTTTTGGTAGGACTATGCTGTACATGTGTATAGAATATCATATTTAGATTAATATGTATCATGTGAGCGTTCAGGGCGTTGATGAACGCATGATAAATGTACATTATTATTATTAGTATGTAGACAGAACTTTAAAAATAAAATAATAAAAAAATGGAGAAAAAAAGAAGTATAATATAGTATATCTAATATTATATAGTATAATAACTGTATAATCAAAAATAAATCAGTCAATCCCAAAATGCAAAAAAAAAAAAAAAACTAAAGAAAAAAGTTTTACAATTTTGTTTAATTTAAAAACAAAAATGAAACATAACAATATATCCCAAAAGTATGCCAAGGCAGATTAAAGTATTATACTGTTATAAAATAAAGAATCATATATATATCACATATATATAAAAAATTAAAAAATATTCATAAATAGCATAATGTACATAATCATTACAATTTATATGGATAGCTGTTGGACGAGCATGTACATGTATGCATACTCATAACAATGGATCCAGGTAGAACAATATATTTATTACACCCATGTTCACTACAGCACAAACACTTTACCTGACATAATACACTCGTTCTTTATGTAGCCGGAAGCAGTAGGCCCCATCCTGTCGGTCTAGAAGCAGAGCGATACTGTCACCTATGCTGAAAGTTAGGGGAACAAACATCAGTATTTACCTACATAAATCACATTACAATCAATTATACATGAGTCAAGACATGCAGTTTTTACACATTATATATAAAGGTTATGCCAAATGGTTGCCTCAACATAATGAAAAGCTACCTTCATGAATTCCATTACAAAAATTGCCGGGTCTGACACTGTGAGTGTGACAGTCAGTGAAACTAACTGAGTGTAACAGATAAAATAACTCATGACCTTGAAAAGGAAAAACAGATAAGCCTTGGGAATAGACTGTGACTGTGAGTGGGATATTAACTGATTAAGAAAACAACAACAACAACAAGCAACAACTAAAATGAAAATATTAATAATGTGAGACTGAGAGGTGATAGAAAATGAGTGAAACTAAAATCAGTGTGGGCAGAAACCACTTCCTGCTTGATTGTTTTACCAGTTTTATTCACTTCCATAGGCATCTACTTATCTAGAACAGTCTCAGAATCAGATTCATCAGTATTTCAATTCAATTCAAAAAACTTTAATCATTCCACAAGGGGCAATTTGTCATTTGTCATTTGGTCATAACCATAATCCAAAGAGACGGTCAGAAATTCCATTTTATTTTTAAACACCATTTTGGGTCATAAATATCATTAGAATCATTCAGACATGGTCACACCCAGAGAATGAAGCCAACATTTACAACAAAACTGAGTTTGATTACAGTAGGATAATTACAGTCTGTAAGTGTAAACAGGTGAGTTCTCAGTACATGTAACATGATTAACTATTTTCTGAGATCAGCAATCAGGAAATGTTCATGGTTATGTTGAAACTAATCTCAGAGATCAAATGCATAGCTGACGACCCCTTTTGGGAGTAAACCTTAGTCCAGAGTTTGTGAACCTGTATTTCCCTTATGCAGGCTGGGATCTTTTGCTTTTTTGCTGGCAGCAGCAGCATTTTAAATTCTAACCAGCATGTGTGGCACTGGAAGGAAGAAGCAATGTTGTGCTAAAGACACATGCACAACTTTAGATCTCACTTCCAACAAGATTTCTTAGCCTATTGCACTAGGCCAGTCAGTGTGTATTTGGCAATGGCATGGGTCAGCCGCTCGTTCAACAGTTTTTCATTCTTTTTGCTCACTTTAAAACAACAACAAAATCTCATGAAAATTTGGTTTTCCTGTATCCAATTTCCAGTATGGCCATATCCTCCCAAATAATGATTTTGTTATTATTTTATACTGGTAAACTGTATGGGTTGACAGGTATGCAAATGTTAATGAAGCACACGCATACTGAAGGACACAGATATGACAAAACTCACTTTTTGCTGCAAATTTTGGGCTTATTGGAGTTATATGACACTGTGCAGTTGATTCCGATATTTGTGATATAAAAGTAAAATGGTGTTTAAACATAAAATGTCTCAGGAATTTCCAACTGTCTCCTTGGATATATTACCCAGCACTGATGAACAGCCCAAATACACCTAACTTCCACTTTTAGTTTTACACAGTTTACAGAGTACTGTTACACTTACACACTACACAGTTACAGTCTTAACTACTTGAAGTACTTCACTGCAAGGTCTGCACGGTGATGAGTGAACAAAAATACTGTGATTTGGCCCCATCGATCTCTCTCTCTCTCTTCACGCAGGCATCGCTAGTGGTCAATCTTTGGACAACCAGACGTTACAATAATTAAATATAACAGTAACTACATGTGTAGATCTAGTTTTTATAAGCTGAACACCATGCTTAGAATTTTACCGCTGGCTTTGGGCGTCCCGGCAATACAATAATAGTAAAGGTAAAATAGCTGACATGTCTACTTACTATTTTGACAGCTTTTCAAAGAAAGTAGATGTCTCTTCCTCTGTGAGCGGTCTCATGCTTATTTTTTTGTCGTTACCGTCAGACCAGAATAATCAAACGATACAAATTTTCTTCTTCTTCTTCTGGACACATGCGAGACCACATGCGTACATTTTTGAGAGTGATCGTTCTTTATTTCAAGGGCGATAACTCCAGTAACAAAGTTTTTGTTTTCGTTTTATTATTTTTTGTTTGAGCTTATGCGTAATATGACAGGACTTTATGATTATGTCTCCTTGCCCTATTTTTCCCATTGTTTGGTACTCGCAGCCACACAGCTAAAGTGAGAATAACTAATGGATGTTGGGATGTACCGTGCTAGTCGACTTACTCGCACGGCGGCAGCAACTGTAAGTGTAAAGAGTGGCATTCTAAAAATCATAGACATTGCTGCACTAGCCAGTTTAACTCTAAGTGGCAGAGTAATCAACGTGCATTTTTCTACGACTTTCTTGTGATCATCACATGGATAACGATGACGTTGATAGTCGACGGGAGATTTGTTTTTCTTCTAAAAATAGAGTAGGAGTAATACTGGTCATGTGCACCTGACGTCATACGTGACAGTCGACTGAATATTAATCCGCGAATTGTGCAAAACTGGGCATGTGTATGTAATAAAGTTTGGGACAGTTTGTTAAAAACATTGTTACCTCTCTACAGAGATAATATAACTGACATTAATGTGGCTTTTTGAAGGATTGCACTGACCAAATTTAGGATTATTTTCTTCGCGGATGTATTTTGCTGTTTACATCAGTTCATCGTCACAAACGCCATTTTCATTTGCGAAGCAAAGACCAACAGCTGACTTGAAATATTTTGCTTTTCTACTGGTACGAAAACTGTGTACACAATGAAGTGGCAATACAAAGAAGAACATCCCTTTGAGAAACGACGTGCGGAGGGGGAGAAAATCCGCAAGAAGTATCCGGATCGTGTCCCAGTAAGCATTATTATCGTTTTTGTTTTGTGTGTGTGTGTGCAAGCCAGACAAACAGTTTGCAGCGTCGGAGGACTTCACAATTGAAGCTTAACAACAATGTCGTTTACAGTACCTATGTTTTGATCCAGTTGTATCAGAGTTTCACTTATTATGTAGGTCTGTATATTTGTTCATGACTTAACACAATTTGTTTGGAAACCACTAACATTGTGTAACAACAAAAGGTCAGAAACTGGAAAGGTATCAAACTATCATGTCGTTTTCTCTCAGGTTCTAAAAATAAACGCCAGTCAGCTAGCTGGACCGTTCTTGACGTTCCTGTGTTGTTGTTATTGTTGTTTGAAAACATTGGAAGTCTAGGCATTGCAGACTTCACTATGGATAATGGAGTAATGGATTAAGGAATTGCCCGGAGTAATGAGTATGGTATTGTTAAATTGCCACATTGCAACTGAAAGTAATCCTTCTAAGAATGTCAGAAGTGTCAGAAGCTCTCATTAACAAAACATAACCACTATAGCAGACAAACAAGATTGTTAGTGTTACCAGATGTGGTGGCTTACTCATGTAAAAAGACAAAATTAGTAATTACACTCTTTTTCTCCACATGGTTGTAATTGTGTACTTTTGATGCTCATAATTACCGATGTGTGCACATAATTAGTAATTTTGTGCTTTTGATAAAGTAAACCATTGGAACCAAGCATCAGAAAACATATTTGCTAACTCAAGATAATCAATAATTATAATATATTCAATATAATTAGTACCTATGTGGAGATAACCATTTCCTGCTTCACCCAATGGCTTACTTGTTTACTAGCTTCAAAAGCACACAGTTAGTAATTGTCACTGATGTTGTGACAACACATGTGCACAGGACAGACAGTCAATTGAGAGGATTTTGTGAGAATGAGTTTCTTTGTCATATAAATGTCAATGTCAGCAACCATATTACTTTTTTATTAGTTATTACTACGAAGAGAAAGGAAATGCTGACAAGTCTGCACATGTGCACTTACACCATTTCAACATGATAATTATGTGGACATAATTCTGATTACATTCTTTTAATGCAAGTAAGCCATTGGTTTGTCAAAAAGACATAATTAGTAATTATGTGAAGATGATTGCAATTATGTGCCCATAATTATTAATTATTTGCCTTTATTACTAATTACGTCTCCACTTTATTGTAACTATGTACTTTTTATTTAAGGAAGCTATTGGAAGCAGCTTGAAAATCTCAAAGACTGTCTTTACATAGTAATGCACATAATTACTAATTTAGTTTTTTGATGGTAAGCAGCCATAATCAGACTGGAGTATGTAAGCAAAGACTGGAACCCTGATTTGTGATGATCGACTCTGATTTCTTTGATGACTGAAAAGACCCAGACTCAAGCTAGGACATGAGTACTCTCTAGAACTAGAAGATGTAGTACTAGTAGATGGGCCAAAACAACCACCACCAATTTTGTGGATGGATGAGATGACCTAGACACTCACTACAATAGTTGCGCCATGCGTGATTTATGATTGACAGCTGTCCATGAGTTCAATAGTAAATTTATCTGTATATATTCCATTTCCAAGCACCTTCTCATATTGGACTGTTAAACTGTTAAAGGGGGAAAAGTAGCTGCAATGATCTGCCATATCATGAATTGTGATATTGGACAGCAGCAAAGAGTTCCCCAGAATGGAACAGTTACCCAACTTAATGGGAATAGAGCTGCTGCTTTTTCCCCCCTTCTTCTTCTTTAGCCCACATAGCAACACATTCTCTATCACAATACCACTTGCCTACCTGTAGGTAACAGTAACAGTTACCTAATACCAACTGTACAAATTTCCAGCGCTGTGCATAACCACTGTCAGTCAGTCTGTAAGGAAGTTGCTTGCCAGAAAGTGAAGGTAATGTTTCTGTTGTCAGGTCATCGTTGAGAAGGCTCCCAAGGCCCGTGTTGGAGATCTAGACAAGAAGAAGTACCTTGTTCCCTCAGATCTGACTGTTGGGCAGTTCTACTTCCTCATCAGGAAACGCATCCACCTTCGTCCTGAAGATGCCCTCTTCTTCTTTGTCAATAATGTCATCCCCCCAACTTCAGCAACCATGGGCGCCCTTTATCAGGTGAGTGTCCTAATTCATTGACTTGAATTTTACTGTGTATTTTGCTTCAGAGAATCAGAAGCAGCTTTCACATTTAGTGATTAGCTGAAGATCGTCGCTGAGTTGATCACCATGTAAATAGTTTAGATCTCTTAAAATTAATTGGACTGTTTTGTCGTGTGCTGACTGCAGACAGGCATGCACCAGATGTGACCATGAGTTCTGGTTTGTCCATTTTGGAAGAGCATACTGACAGTCACTGAGTATCATTATCAACACTAGGATCAGACTTTGAACATAGACTGTTCAAATCTGGTCAGGCAAAGAGAGGCTTCCAGAGTAATTAATGCTCTTTATACTTATTATTATAGTAAAATTATACTCAATGCCTTTGTCAAGATTAGTATTTTTTAATCATATGTTCAGTTACAACCATTTCAATGGCATAATCAGTTGCAGATGTAAATAAGACACAAAATATCAAAGCTACACGGAAGGAAATTTGTCAGTTAGCTCGAGCTACCATTATTAAATTTGTGACTCCCATTTCTGCACAGAAAAAGAATAAGATAAATGAAGTGTCCAAAAATTGAAAATCACCATTGGTTACTTTGTAAAATTACATGCCACGCTCTTCATATTGTTTGCTATCTTTCCCTCATTGGGGTTGTTAATGTTACAGTAGTCAGTTCATTTAGAGGTTGTAGAAAGCATGAACCAGTTGAATGTAAACCTTTCAACAGTGGGCATTTCAGATTTGCTGAGATAAAATTTCAAGATATTTGGTGAACAAAGAACTCAAAGTGCCTTAAATTTGGCAGAGATTAAGATTTCACTGCTGGTGTTCATTCTAACTAAGCCATTTTTCCATTCAGTAAAATCGGCATGTCATGTTTGCGTGGCTGAATACATTTTGAGTTAATGAAGTAAGGGCTGTATTACCAGGCTTCTGTAATCAGAGTTTTATAATTTTTCAGTCTCACATGTTCAGAAATCATTATACAGTGTGTACCTGTCTTGTGAAACCATACCTGCAGAGAAATAATAATGAAAACAAAGAGAATAGTTCACTGACCTGAATCAGCAACCACCATCCAAGTTTCCAAACTGTCCAGTGTATCATTGTGTGGTTTAACTTTAAAGTAAATGGAAGGTGCAGAGGAGATGACATTCTGATTCAAACAGAAAATTTACTGGCAAAATACATGGCATCAGAATATTTTACTGTATCGTGCATATCAATAACCGGTATCAGAAGCATGCATCTGCCTTGCCCCATCTCCAGATCTGGAGAGATCTGTCTGCATGTGTAATCTTTGAGTTCTAACTTAGGATATCTCCATCATATGTGTCTGTATATTATTTGTGCTTTGTCTGCAGGAACACCACGAAGAAGACTTTTTCTTGTACATTGCCTACAGTGATGAGAGTGTGTATGGAGACGAGGCCAGTCCTGAACCTTTGTAAACCATTGTGTAGAATACAGGCCCACTCGTGAACTGTGATCCAGTTGGGTCTTCATGAGGGATAATGCAGAAAAGGAGACCTTGATCATGCCAGCCGTGATTTCATTGTGTACATAACTTTTCGCCATCCACTGCAGTCTGTATGTCAACCCACCCCCTACCCTCACCCCTAGCCCATCACCCCCTTGCCTTTCCCCTTCCAACCCCCCACCCCCCAACCTTCTCCCCACCCTACCTTCCAGTCCACTTCTGGTCCTTCCCAACCTAAGTAGCATCATTGTACAAACGCAAACAGTGCAGTTGTGTATGTGTAAAAACGTGCAGTCTGAATTGAGCCCAAGCAGTTTGTGATTTTAGCAGCAACATAAAAATTCAGTTGCAATGCATCTACTCTCTGCATGATCATGTCTAGCTGAAACAGAAAGAGGGTATTGACTATTCTCTGCTGTTGGGAAAAGTCATATGTGTAGGAGTAGATGTCAGGAGGTCTTGACATGAATCTTCTGTTTTTCACATGGGTATAAACTTCTTGTAGTTTTTGCCACCATCTAGTTTAATGAACTGTGAATGAAAATATTTTATTCTGTGCTGTTTTTCTGCTAAAATTACAGACTGCTTGGATGCTGAGAAAATGCCATATTGAGAGGCAAAGTGTGTAGTGCTTGCTTTATGGCATTTACTCTGCCGTCATGTTACTCATTTTATTTGCTGTATTCTTTAGCCATCAATAAAATGTTTCTTTATGTCTGGGTACATAAGTGATGATTGATTTTCTGTTTCATGTAAAGTGTGTCAGTTATGTGTGTGGTTTTATTACTTTTAATTTTTAGTTTGTGATTATTATTTTTTTAGGCAAAGTAGTGCTTGTCATTATAAGGGTGCCTTTTGTGTTTGAAACTCCTTTAATGTTTTGCTGCGCAGTATATGATGTGTTCACCTTTATCATCAAATGGGGGACATACATTTTTTTCTCTCCATGTAATAACTATTGATAGTATAGTAAGCAGTCACGTGATCACTGTCTACGTAAGTTTCAAATTGTGTGGTTGGTAAGAACAGACCACAAACTGTGACAGAAAGACCAAGAACTGACAGCGAAATTTAGAATCTCACTAATTTGCTGTTAACAAGTCCACAGATGGTAACTTTTGGTTTTTAAGATAAGTAGCTCCACTTAGTAGTCTTAGTTTGGTAATTGTTCCTTTGTCTTGGTGTAATTATTATTTGTGTATGTTATGTGTGCATTACTGAGTTAAACGAAACCTGATGATAGACAAAAATGAACCATTTAGGCTTTTAAAAAGGGTTTATGGTCATATTTGATTTACATATTTGTGGTTTTGGTCATGTGAATGTTTGGTCGTGATGAGTCAGTCCTCTTGTGTGTATTTTTCAGTTTGTACATGTGGAAATAGTGTATCTCAAGACTTGTTGTTGATAATGTTATAAACACATTGAGACAAAACAAGAGAATCCACCAACTCAAAGACCCGGTCAGTTCTGTTGTTCTCTACCAAATGCAATGGTTTTAAATTTAAATCTTATGGTGTCAAAAAGAAGGGGGGTGTGGGGTAACATGAAATGAAAATGACCCCAACAGGAACCAGCTGGTTTCTCCACCGGTCCACTGGTGTAGCATTTCAATACATGAATCAACCTTTTTGTTACTTATTGTGTCCCCACATCAAGCTTTCTGTATTGAGATCACTAATTTAATTTGATGTCATACTGGACACAATCTTTGCTTTATTTCTTTGTGGGAAATACTGTGATCAAACTGTCCTGGGAAATAAAATCAATAAAAACAACAACATTGTGTGTGTGTGTGAGAGAGAGAGGGAGAGAGAGAGAGGTGAAATACAACAACAAACTGTGACATGGTCAAAGACAGACTGGCAGCATGGCTGGATTGAAAAGTTGGTTCTTTTTCTTTATGATGTGGTAGGCTTGACTGCCGGGTGCCTCTTGTGATACCTGTGCGAATGGTGTTGGTGTCACTGCACCTGTTCATCGCTCCCAGGGTAGAGCTGCTCTACACTGCTGCTTGCTTTGTTCTCTGGGGTCTTGTTTTCTATGTGCTGCTTGTGCACTTCAAAGTGCAAGTTAGAGGCTACCATCAACTCCCTATCTTTATTCAGATGGTCCTTCAGGTCGTTCCATCCAAATCTGATGACTAATGTGATTCTAGCATGCATTTCTAATTCCCAACAAGAGATTTTGGTTGCATGTTGCTTAAACCGATCAGCTATAGAATATGTATGAAAACACTGAGCTATACATTCAGTTTGGGTTCAAACAGTTAATAGATCAGTTCTTTTAGTCCTTTCTCTGTTTGATTCACCAGTGAAACAGATGAAAGTTTGATTATCAATTGATTCACAGAACCACTGTCAGTTTTAGGTAAATAAAAAGGAGGCAAATGTTACAAGGTGTATTATGGAGGATTCTACCCAGCCTTTTCTATGAGCTTTCGATCTGACCAACATGTAGACTGTTGGCTGGTGGAATATGTCCTGGTAGGAGCAGCGAGAGAATGATCTTCTCCAGGGTCAACTTTTGGTGCCATTCTTATGTTTCTACCCCTGTGTTAAGCCCGTTCTTAATTGGGCGAATGTTTCTTCGCGAACCTAGTTGGAAGTATTCGGCGAAGCTAGTTCTTAATTGGGCCAACTTTTCTTCGCGAACCTAGTTGGAAGTATTCGTCCAAGCTATATTCGGGGTCCAAAAACCTTCGCTCAACATGTTCTGGGAACATTCGCCCTATTGGACGATCATTGCCTCTAATTGGCTGAGAGCAGAGCTCTCCTGTAAATGGAGAAAAAACAAAAATAAAAATGGATGACGGTGTCGCTAGGTTCTTCACTCGCTTCGAAGGGAATTTGTTTATTTGTTGACTTGTGGAAGGCGCAGCCTTGTCTCGGAGAACCCAGAATGAGATAGTAGTTAGTTGAATTACCCTGTGAGGGATGATTAAAGTAGACTGACTTGACTTTAGCCTACATTTTCGATCATGCTGTCTGCCGCAAGTTCGGGCCAAAGCTTGCATCTCATTACAAGCCAGTTGAGAATGAAGTAAAGTCTGGACTGTCCGAACCATATTCGGTGAACTAAATGTTCAATTAAGAAACGAATCATAGTTCGCCGAAGTATGTTCGGGCGAACAAACATTCGTCCAGTTAAGAACGGGCTTTACTGCAGTAGCATGTGAAAGAGCCTGGTCACTCTGCCAAAAGTGCAGGTGGCAGGTTATAGCTAAACACACATGCACCCTACATTTTTGGCTTTGCATGAAGTGATGTGACATGGTGTGTGGTTGCATGGTGTACACATAATGCACTGAGATGGCAGCAGTTTCATGTGGCACCAGCTATATAATAAAACATGTACACCATTTTGGTAGATATTCAAAATGCACTATAATAAAAACAAAAGTCACTCATTTAGAATCACATGTGATGAGTGCAGCAAGTCTGCTTCAGAGCATAGAACAGTACTATGTAAAACTAAAAGTGACCAACAACAAAATATGGCAGATTTTTTTATGTTAAATCCAAACACATAAAAGGTTCAAAAGAATGTTATTTATTAGGAACAAAAACAAAACAAAAAGTCTGCAAATTTTTAATCCTCAAGCTACAAAATGACACTTAAACAAAAACAGTGAAAAGTAAGATGAAAAGCAAAATCACTTATCTGGTTTGGGCTGAGCTATGTTGTTTCTCTGTCCAGTGCTTAGAACTCTAGCAGTCACTCTTGTTTCAGATTTTTTGTTCTTGATGTCAAAAGGTAAAAGTGTGATATGTCAAACTGCTCATGATAATAAAGCACTCATCTGAGCTTTACTCGATCATGCTTTAACCTGTTTTGAAGAACTGGGCCTATTTTCAAAGTTACAGTTATACCAAGAAGATATAACTGACTCGAAAGCGCTGTTTGTTTTTCAAATAATTCTGATCACTGTGACAAGATCACACAGTACTTTTATTAGTGACTAGTTATAAGGTATGTATAGTTTAATCCCACTATATGTGTTAGGGGTTGCTGGGACACTATCTCTTTTAGCATAAACACTTTGGTAATCCTGATGTAATTTCAAGGCCACGCTAGCATCGATAGTACTGTTTAAACTTTCGCTACTCGCTCCCCTCCCCTACCCCCCCCTCGCCCCCTACCCCTTCGTCTATCACCTTCCACGCACACAGTCGCGCACCGACCCTCACACATGCAGTCTTTGACCCTCCCGCTACCGCTCGCTCTTTCGCGCATTCTGTCCACACTGACATTCCAATCAAACGGGGCATCTTTAATTCCGTTAAATCAACACAAAACATAACCCTTTCTTGTTTTGGTGTAATCATGTCGCCATTCTTATACAAACAACCAAGACTGTCTGTAACCTTTCCCTACACACACAACTGATACTACCTGTTTTAGCAGAAACACTGGTAATCATGATGCAATTTCAAGGCCACACCAGCATCGACTGTACTTGAGGGAGATAATCTGCTCCCCCTCCCCACCCCCATTAAGATGAAAACGGGGGCAAAATCTGACAGAATCAAAGTAGACTCATTGACTGACCCAATACATTTTACATAATACAAAATGTGAAAACATCAAAGCAAAGAAAAAAAGAAAAAGAAAAGAAACGAGTGTTTACAACCTTTGTGCCAGGTCAAGGGGGACAATTATAGGGTTTGCACTCGACACTTCCAAAGGGGTTTGCACAGACTCGACACTGCACAATCTCTACTAGAACGTTGCATATTACTTTGCGTGCTTTTATGTTCCTTTCTCATATAACCTTTCTTTGCATTAGACATGAACATATTGACTTCGAGCGTTCAGGCTAAGGAAGAAAGACAAACAAAAGCACTCATTCCCTCATGGCTGTCAAAACAAGGGAGATAATATACATTTTAAGGCGGATTTCACTTTTGTGCTCTCCCTTAGGTTGACGACGCCGAGTTTCATCGGTGATGTAGATAGTGACAGGATTTTTGGCCCTGTTTTGTGTGTTGTGAGTGAATTGTCGTGTCTTGAGATGTTGATGATGACAGTTATAATATTGTATGACTGACATCTTATATATTTTTTAATTTTGTTCAGTATTGTACCACTCTGCCATCGAAGACCCAATTTCCCGAAGCGGAAGTAGGTGTCAAACAACGTTCGGATCGCGGGAAACCATAACAAAATATTAATGCTGTAAATGTTTTCCTTGTACATTACTTGCACAAAGTACATTGTTATAATTATTGTAGTTATATTTTACTTTTAAAATGTTTAAATTTGTTGTAATTTCCAGAAACAAAAAATTATAGGTAGTTCAGTTTTCAGTATGTCGAATATTACACACCAACCTTTTTTGACAGAAGCGTTTGAGTCGGGCCACTGTTCTTTTACAAATATCTTTAGCTTTGCGCAGTGGCGGTACCATAGCCGATGAGGTTTAACCGAGGCGTGGTTATTGCTAGTTGAAAACTATTCCCAATACCCCGCGCTGACGACCCTCGTGGTCGGCAAGCGCAATTTTTAACGGTTCCTACGGGGACTAAATAACAAATCAATGGCAGTATTTTTTTTTTTTTTTTGCAGGTGTTCGTGAAAGATAAAGCCATTCGTGCTGATTAGTCTTCTACCCGGGAGAAAAAGCCAGTTGCGTTATTCATTGCACCAAAGGCCGCTGACCCAATTTGGATTTTCCAGTCAAAACCCCCCAATTAGAGTCGCACCTCTGACCCCCACCCGAAGGCCGCGTAGCTATACAGTCTTTGCCCACACTAACTACTAACTGTGGTGTAGTTTTTTTTCCCCCACGGCGACCGATGTCCCTTCGGCCAGTTGTCGTTTTTCAGCTCCTACGTCACTGTTGTTCACGAAAATCTCCCCCCCCCCCCCACCCCCGTCTCTTTCTCTCTCTCTCTCCTTCTTAACTGATATAACTTGAATCAGCGGAGCAGTTTAATACAAAATCTTGAGATCTTTATTTTGATATTTTCAGGGGAAAAACCTAAGTTTTGAGAGGGTGAAAGTCCGTTTGTCGACAATGGATTGTCAAGTCCCTTGAGGTTGAATGTGTATATCACACATTCAACCTCAAGGGACTTGACAATCCATCCACAACTCATATAATAACTTCATTAAGGTCTTCAAGAGGATACAGTTGGTATGCAACTATATCCTCTTGAAGACTTTAATGAGTTATTTTTATTTACATAAAAACATCATCTGCAGAAATGAAGAATTAAGTGCTTTCATCAAAGTTTATATATATATGTATATTTATCGGTATGTAATACAGTTCATCGGAGGCCACACACACACACACACACACACACACACACACACACACACACACACACACACACACACACACACACACACACACACACACACACACACACACACACATACACACACACACACACACACCACTCGGTTTATGTTACATTTTTATTCACATATCAGGTACAACCGAAAATCCGTCTGTTCGTTGTTTCAGCATGGTGACATTCGATACACACAGTACCAAAGAAAAACCTGAAATCACAAATTAATTCGTCATCTTTTTAAACACAGTTCGTTTTTAAAAGTCTGCAGTGGCCAATCGCACCCTCGTATTGACTGATGATCTCTGAGAAAATGACATGTGGCATACAATTTGCTGTTAGAGCAAAACTGATCTTCAGATAAGTTGGAAATAGCAAATAATGCTATTGGTGCTTCTGTGTGATCAATAAGCAAAACAAAAGCACCCCCTCCCCCCCACCCAACCCCCCCCCCCCACACACACACACACACACAAACCCACACACAGACAAAAACCAACAACAACCAACAACTACAAAACAAAGCAAAAAACAACAACAACAAACCAACAACAAACCAACAACAACAAAAACATCAACACACAAACAAAAAATGGCAACAACAACAACACGGTTTTGGGGTTACGGGACAGCATCTGCTAG
>OY757555.1:7670735-7714197 GCA_963584105.1 Alviniconcha strummeri | reverse complement strand
GTACCGCATCCAAACCTCTCCAGAACACTCCACTGGCTGTCTATCTAAGCACGCATGATTGTGAGTTGTCAACACTTTGTCACCTTTTCCCCCCTTTTTTTTCTTCTTTTTCTTTTCTTTTCTTTTTTCTGATACGGCCCCTGTTTATCTGTCTGGTCATGTGCACACTCCATCAAGACAACTCCGCTTGACCTCTTAGTCGAGAACTCTGCACATTGCACACAGTAAGACCAAAACATATGGACATAGCTCTCTTTTTGTATACTGCTCTTTCTGTGTACAGTTCTTTGCCTCGTGAAATTAGACGCAGCCGGTCTACCATTTAAAACCGCCCTAAAGACCCATCTGTTTAAAACCTGCTACTACTTTTTCTTTCTCTTTTCTCCGGTGTCGTGTGGAAATAGTTTTTGCAACATTCGAAAACTGGTGGTGCGCGGCAAAAAGCAAACAAAAACAAAAAATTTTCAGTCTAGTTGTTTAAAAGTTCAGATATAAAACGCAATGTGATTTAGTTTGTTCAGTCACTCCTTAACCAGGCCTCATTGCCCGATAGATTTTAATGAAGGCCTTTGGGGAGTCAGATGAATTGAGGGCGGCATGTTGTTCCAGTACGTAAGTAAAATGGTGCCGTCCACAGAAACCATAAGGCTTATTAGGGACGGGGAGAAGGGGGGGGGGAAGGTATGGAGGTAGGAGGGGGGGGGGGGAGAAGGAGATTATATACCTGTCGCTACACTCGTCACCACCAGAATGACTCCTGCATTAAGATGGGCAGCGATGAGAGCCATTTTAATGTGTCATTAATTGTGAGGGACAAAGTCACAAGACAGTGTCTACAGATCACAACTTTTGAAGAGAAAGGAGAGCCGAAGCGGATTCGAACCGAGGTCCCTCTGCTTACCAGCCTAACGCCTTACCGCTAGGCCAAACCGGCTCACGTGTTGTTACAGGGCCGTACTGCCAAAGCTGCTCATTCTTGCCGGCCGAGAGCAACTCCGGCAGCTGCACTAGATCCGACTTCGGGGATATCAGTAATGGAGTTTGACATGTCATAAAGATTACTATAGCTGAAAATAAAAAAAGACGTAGGACTCTTAACACAACAAGCACATTGCTTTAGCCTCAATGTTCTCGCTAGGGACAAAAATGGCTCTTGTCGCTGCCCATCTTAATGCAGGAGTCATTCTAGTCGTGACAGCGTATGATATAATGTCCCTCTCCCTCCCCCCCCCCCCAATACCCGCACTCCCCCGCCTTACCCCCCCCTCCACCATCTCCCCGTCCCTAATAAGCCTTGTGGTTTCTGTGGACGTTAAGCACCACGTTTACTTATTTGCCGATAGTAATTACACAGTGCCAATGATGACAATGCTAATATAATTCAGTATAACCTCTGCTGGATCGGAATCAGCGCTTGACTTATTCTTAGTCTTCGAAGGAAATTTGAGTCACCTTATCTGCATACAACTACAGCAGCCGTTAAAACAACGCTACCCAGGTTACTACCAACACTGAGTGTGCAGTGGCCAGTGCAATATTTTAATACCGGCGGCTCGGCAAGTTACCTATAGTGATGTGATCCACTATTCACTTTTCCTGCGGTGGGGCGTTTATTCGTACACCATGCATCAAGTACAATTACATGTTCACACTCTCATTCGTACTTCTTTAACGGACACACGCTCGCACACACGCACGCACGCACGCACGCACGCACGCACACACACACACACACACACACACACACACACACACACACACACATACACACACACATACACACACACACACACACACACACACACACACACACACACACACACACACACACACACACACACACACACACACTCTCTCTCTCTCACACACACACACACACACACACACACACACACACACACACACACACACACACACACACACACACACACACACACACACACACACACACACACACACACACACACACACACACACACACACACAAGCATATGTACTGAATCATCCAAACTTTCCACTTGTGATTTCCAGTTGCCTAAGAAAAAGAAAAAAAGTTTTCACGTGAGTGGGCGGCAGATACACAAGCCACGACCGGTACGGAACTGTGACCCAGGAACCGGGCGATGAATCACTGTGGTACCACCGGCAACCTCGCCTCTTGACCTCCGAGATCACTGTGATTAGTTTTGCCTTTCCTCAAGACATCCGGCTTCAGCAGGAAACCCGATATAAAATAAGGATGTGGGATACACTGCTGATGTTAATGAAGTTCTGCATGCGGTTTGGTCGAGTAAGGGGCTAAACTCTGCATTAACTGGTTGCCGGTAAAATGGGAACTAAATGATGAGTTGAGTCCCTTGTCCAATTACACCACCACCGCCACCACCTAAAATGGATTAAAAAAAAAAACCAACCAGCCAACCAAACAAAACAAACAACACATATTTGCTGAAAAATGGGTTTAGCCAAAAATACCAGCCCATCGGCTTTTAGAAGGTTCGGATGACAAGAATACAGGGAACAAGAACAGTGTAATGACACGGCTGTGATTGTGTACTTCAAGGGACATCACTCCATAATTTCTTTTAATTTCAACCAATAATACGCGTCCCAGCCTTCACCTCGGAACTTTATTATTACATACATGTGTCCATGTGTTGTGAAAGGTTGAGCACGTTTCCTGTGTGACACCGACAGCTTAGAATTCATTCACAGTTTGGGCAGGATGGGGCGAAGAAAGAAGGAAATGGCCCAGATGGGGAGAGCTATTATAAAAGACTTTCGAGGAAAAAGACCTGCTCGTGGTGGCGAAAGCTTCGTGAGTTTGTACAAACCATTTTTCTGTTGCTGAAACTTAGTGTTACAGTTTTGTTGCTCTTTTTCACTTCAGTGTATCAAAGGTATTATATACATGTACAAAGTTTACAGACTTACACTGATACATTCACAGGGCCCAGTAGAACAATGTGTAGCCAACACAGCGAAAAATAGGTTCCTTTGATTGTTTCAACAGTTGTAATCTTCTTCTCGATCTATCCGTATGTGTTGGGTACGTTGCAGCATCCAGGTTTCTGACATAAACGCAACCGTTGGGGAGGGGGGGGGGGGGCTGCACAGTGGTTCAGCGGCCCATACTGGTGGGGGGGGGGGGGGGGGGGGGGACTGCACAGTGGTTTAGCGGCCCATACTGGCTAAAACTTAGTAAAAGGAGAGTTCAAGAACTGTCCGCAGAGTCGGCGTCAACAGTAATGTTGCTAAAAGTAAAACTAGTAAAAGTAAGAATTACAAAGATGGTTTCACTCCAGTCCACAAAAGTTTTTGTATTGCTCACTGTCTTAGTAACAGGGCTGGACGTTGGAGCATAATCTGTTGTTGTTCCATGTGGGTTGCTTCTGTAGTCTGGGGAGTTTCTTGCACGTATCAGATTCAGACAATCTAGTTTAAAACATTTTTTTACAGAGGAGTTAGGAACTGATTTGTTGTCTAGCGTCATTTGTCATTGTTTAGCAGTTCATGACCCAGTAGTAACTAGTATTGGGATGCATTGTTTGTGAAGATAATCATAACACTGGGGTGTTGACAAACCTGTGTTATCGTTAATCACACTTGAACTTGTTTAACTTTAAGGCGTTTTAGTTCCCCACCTGTAGAGTCATGTTTGTGTGTAATGATTAACACTGCACACACACACATGCGTATGCACGCACGTACGCACACACACACATGCACACGTTTAGAGGGCAAGGGGTGTTTCTTCCCCTTCCATCATAATTTTTCCTTTCTTTGAACACTTTCTCCTTTTTCCTCCTTTCTTTTCTTAGCATGGGCATATGTCTGTTTATTTCTATTTAACCCTGTCTTTGAGTCTGTTTAGTGTGTAATGACTTATAATGTGTTGTGTATTGGTACATACTAACATAGGGCAAGTGCTCACAAAAACATGTTCTAAAATAACAGACAAGACTGAGGTAACTAAACTGGTCTTGGGAAACCCATTTCAGCATTGACCCAGTTTTGTACATTGCATCAGAACATTTTTGTTTTCAATTTGTACACTTGCAGCGTCATACAGCTGAGCTGAATGATGGCAATGAGCATGGAATACTCAGCCTCCAGTCAGTGACGGAGCAAACCAGCCTGGGTGACTTCCTAGCCACTGCTGAAATGGCTGGCAGGAGCTTCAAAGCCGGTGAGTATTTGGTGATTAGTACTTACTTGTACTAGTTGTAGCTGTACTGGTGCTGTTGTTACGATGACAAAAAAGCAAATGCAAAAACCAGTTAAAGACCTACATGCCAAGGATTGACCAAAATGTGGCCATAAATCAGGTGTGGTCATTGATGAGTGGTTTGTTTACATACATATCATGTATATATGGAAACAGGAGTAGCTGGTTTTATAATCGTTGTATTTCATTATGGTGGTCCTTCACTGATGGTGATGTTGATGTGATTGGAGAAGAGGAGGGATCAACATGTGTGTTTTCTCAGTAGGAATGGATTTTCTGCTGTGTAATGTTAACTTTCCTAATGTGTAGTAGGTGTGCAGCCGTTTTCTTTGGAGTCTGATTATAGGGCTGCTCCAACAAGGTCTGTTTCTACAGCTGGTTGTTTGACAGCAGAATTTGGATGAAGACATGTAGTGTCAATATCATTTCACCATTTGACAATGACACCTGTAGTTGTATTGCAGAGAAAGAAAATGTGCAGATAGTGACACCTGAAATGAACAGCAGTTTGCCATCGAAAGAGAAGCTGGAAAAGATCAGGGCTGCTCAGGACTTGTATACTAGTCTTTTGAGGATCCCACGCAGGTCAGTTTAGTTGCCTGATAAAAGTGATATGTGATAAATTGGTTTCATTGATTGTTTAATTGATATACATGTGTAAGTACTGTCACTGTGTGTGTGTGTGTGTGTGTGTGTGTGTGTGTGTGTGTGTGTGTGTGTGTGTGTGTGTGTGTGTGTGGTTATTTCAGTGTTTATATTGATTCACATGCATGTCTATAAAATATTTTTAAACTTCTGCTTTTATCAAATTTATGTTATATATAATAATCATGCTATATATAAGTTATGACTGAGATGAATTTCAAAGAGGTGGTCGGCTGAATGGACTGAAATGTATTGTGACCATATGCTTTAGAAGTTAGAACCAGTAGACTGTTGGATCACTACTAGTACTACCACACTACAAATGTGGATTGTCTCCTGTGTTTTAGAATTACCATGCAAAGTTTGTTGCATGTAATTACAATGATAGTTTGATACATGTAAGAAAGGTAGAAGTGCTACACTGCAAAATCCCCCCCTCCACTCACACACACACTCACTCACACACACACACACACACACACACACACACACACACACACACACACACTCATGCACGCACGCACGCACGCACGCACACACACACACACACACTCACTCACACACACACACACACCTACACACATACACACACACATCAATATGGGGGGAAAAGAAGAGAAAAATAACACTTTCATGAAACACTTAATGTTCTTTTACCTTGCAGGCCCCCCTGGAAAAAGTCGACGACAGCAGACCAACTGAAGCTTGACGAACAGAGCTCTTTTGTGGAGTGGAGGCGGCTGTTGTCAAGGTTACTGATTGCTACTGTAATAGTGTAAAGTGACAGGCTGATTGACTAACAGACTGACATTGTGACAGACTGAGGGAGTAACTGACAGAGAGGTTAGTGTCTGTATACATGCTTTTTTTCTGAATTGGGTTTGAGTGAGTCCCAAAGTCAAAGACTGTAGTGTTGAATAAGATAGTGTACAGGTGTGCAGTATTTTTTTTTTTTTTTAATTCTGATTTCTGATCTGCTCGAACCAGCTGCAACTAGTATTGATGCTTTCAGTTGATAATTGTTTACGTTTTTCGCTAAGAAAAATCACCCTGATATAACCGTTACAGTTGACTGAGTGTAAATCACCAACTTATTACTAATCACTAAGAAACTTGACAGTTTAATTCACAGGTATGTGCTTTCTCATTGTTCTTTTGATGTTAAATTTTTGTGGTGCAAGTGATGTCAAATCAGTGACGATGATGATGATCGTGGTGGTGATAGAGGCAACCTTGCATGACGTGGTTTGCGTGGCCTGTTGGACAGGTTGCAGGAGGAAGAGCACATCGTGATCACGCCCTATGAGAAGAACCTGGAGTTCTGGAGGCAGCTGTGGAGAGTGATAGAGCGCAGGTGAACTGGCTGTTGTTTCGTTTCAACACTTTATCGCCCTCCCGTTAGGAATTTGCTACCTTGAAAAGTTGGGTCACTTCCACTTCCAGGGGGAACAAACAGCTGCTAGAGAGTGAGAATTAAGTTATTTTGCTGCCAGTGGATTTGCCTCAGAGCTCAGGAGCTGCATGAAAGTCGAGGTGGCGGTCCCGGGCTCCCTGTCCCCAATAGTCCTTATAGTCTCTGTGGATGTAAAATAACATTCAGCTTGCGTTTGTGTGTACTGGACAGGGTGAGCGTCTGGGTGTGACAGGCTAGGCCCATGTTTGTGTTGGATATTGGGTCAGGGTGTGGGTGTTGGGAGGTGCATTGGACTGGAAGGTGGGAGTAGATTTTATTATTTATTATAATATTATTATTAGATGGGTGCAACCTAACTGAATTAAAAACAATGCTGCAACTACTTTGGTAGATATTCAGAATGTGCTGTGTAAAGTTACAGTCACTCATTCAGAATCCATGCATACGACTAGAGCTCAGTGGGTCTGCTTGGATGCAGAGAATGTCATGGTTGCCAGTGTGAAGCAAGATGAAGTGTTCAAGAAGTGTTCATGTGAAAAGAAAAAAAAGCTAGTCAGGTTTTGTCTGTAGAAGATGATAATTTGTATTGCCATCATCATCATCATTTAGTGTCATCTTATGTTGTGCCTTATGCTACCCAGCCTACTGTTTAACTAATCATGATTTTCTTCTCCATGGTTTGTCATGACATTGATTATTCTGGTGTTGTTGTTTTGGGGTTTTATTTTGTTTTTATCATTCAGTTGAACAAACTCCCTGAACTAGGGTCACACCTACAGTCATGTTTTGAACTATGCAGTAATTTTTTTTTGACTTTTTTTTTTTTTCAGTGTCATAATTTGGCAATAATCATATTGGCAGTACTTATTGTCTTAGGATTGAGATTCTGCACATTGCAAGCATTCTTCACATTTTTAGCAAATGGCACGTTCTGTCAGTGAATGCCAGCTTTGCTTCATGAATAAAGGTAGCAAGGAAAGTGCTTCCTGGAGCCAGACATCTAATGTTTTAGTTTACAAATGTTTGTGGGATAGCATTTTTTAGGTAAGTCCACTGTACTATGATTTTATCTCAGAATATGGCACAAGAAAACTGACAAGCCAGACTGAGCAATGCTGCAGGGAGTGTCTGTGAAATTTAGTGCTGGGTTTCTTCGTTGCTTGATGGGTGACCTTTTGGCCAACCAGTGATGCTGTGTGGTGTGTGTCTGTCTCTCTGTTTCACTGTTATTTTTCCTTGCAGTGATGTGGTGGTCCAGATCGTTGATGCGCGTAATCCTCTGCTGTTCTGGTGTCCTGACCTTGACAAGTATGTGCAGGAAGTTAACCCGCAGAAACAGACCCTTCTACTCATCAACAAAGCAGATCTTCTCACAGCCAATCAGAGGTTGGTACTAACATGTCAAAAAACAGAGGCTGGAAATGTCAGTGTTTGATTTAGTGGAGAGTGGGAGTCTTGTGATCAGTTTGGCAAAAGGTCTCTTGGGGTTCAAGGTGTCATTTTTTCCAAAATTTTGAACATTTTGTGAAAGGTTAGGTACTGTTTTCTAGGCCTGGTATGACAGGTTGAAATGTTTTTTTGAATTTCATTATAATGGTCAACAGAATAGATAATCTGCAGATAAGAATTTGGAGCATATAAAAAAAATCACTGATCTTTTTTAAATTTTTTATTCAACTTAAAACTTGAGTGTTCAGATTGTGTAACTTGCTCTGGGAAAATGGTCCATATGTTTGGGAGAAGTTCAGGAATTTTAAAGTAAAAATCCTGTAGGAAACGTGTCTCAGAGGGTGCTTGAGGGATTTTTTTAATATTCGTTTTTCAAATGTGTGTTTAAAGTAGATGAATGGTTTTATTAATAACTTTGTTGATGCTTTTCTTGGGGCTAGACAGTATTTTAGCCTGTCATCATCTGATGACATCTGTTACTGCACTTGCAATTTACGCTCATCGACACTTACGTTCCATGCACACATGTAGCTGAATGTCAGTAGGGTGTTCCATAATACAGTTGTTGTTTTTTTAAAGTAGAAGAGTATCTCTTTCACATTTTGGATGATTTTGACCTCTATTGAAATTAACAGCTATTTGTTCTTTTTGATGACTGAATAATTCAAGCTGTAGTCAGTGTGAATTCTAATTTAGGACAGTTTAATTTAGGAGGATATCTTCTCCTGTTTTCTTGCCAGACTTGCTGAGAATTTTTTTATATATTTTTTTTTTAATTCAGGCAGGCATGGGCGGAATACTTTGCCAAGCTGGGTGTCAATGTGGTGTTCTGGTCAGCTGTGGAGGAATCTGCCAGGATCCAGAGTGAAAAGGTGAAAAATCTCAATGCATATATTGCTTAACTTGTTAAAGGACCATGCCTGCTTTTTTACATGGAATTAAGTTATCAAAATGAACAGTGTTGGTTAGCTTAACTTGTCATTGAGACTGTTCTTTTGAAGGAGACTGCTAGTACAGTACAGATTCTTCTTTTGAAGGAAATTGCTAGTACAGTACAGATTCTTATTTTGAAGGGAATATTGCTAGTACATCATAGATTCTTCTTTTGAAGGAAATTGCTTGTACAGTATAGATTCGTCTTTTGAAGGAAATTGCTAGTACAGGACAGATTCTTCTTTTGCAGGAAATTTCTAGTACAGATTTTTATTTTGAAGGAAATTGCCAGTACAGTACAGATTCTTATTTTGAAGGGAATATTGCTAGTACAGTACAGATTCTTATTTTGAAGGAAATTGCCAGTACAGTACAGATTCTCATTTTGAAGGGAATATTGCTAGTACAGTACAGATTCTGATTTTGAAGGAAATTGCTAGTACAGTACAGATTCTTATTTTGAAGGGAATATTGCTAGTACAGAACAGATTTTTTTGACAGGGAAAGACTGAATGTGGGAGAAAAACAAAACAACAGTTGTCATGTTAAAACTGGGTACTTATTCCACCAGCATCACAGTGCTGCTCCGTTACCAAGCATTCAACATTTTTTGTGTTTCTGTGTGTGTGTTCATTTTATTTTAGCAACAGGGAATTGTAAATTTTGTGTAATGGTCTCTTTCATTTTGCTTTCCTTTGTCAAGGAAGATTTGTTTCATGTACAGAAAAAGAAAAGAAAAAAAGATCTGTACATTCATGACTTGATCTGTACATTCTATGAGTTATTTGATCATCTGGTTCATTCACGCTATTCTTTTTAAATCATATTTTGTAGCTTCCATCCTCAGTCCCTATTGGGCAGTTCAGGTGGGGTTGTTAACTCCCTTGACTTTTGCCTGGCATCGCTTATGTCCCTTGGCTGCTTTTAGTTCAGTGTGTACTTTCTTTACAATGGAAAGCGGTGACAGTGAATTTCAAAATTTTACACTGCCAACTTTAAAGGCATTTTTGGAGGCCCGTAGTCAGAATGTGTCTGGCAACAAGCAATAACTTGTTGCTCGTGCTATAGGATGCCCCAAAACGCATTTTTTCCATGAACTTGTGATCTTCAGGTCAGGCAAAAAATGACGGAAAGACACTTTTTTTCCACCCTCCATCCCCTTTCCCCAGAATTTTTTGCAACTGCAACAGTGGTGACATTTGTACTGGTTCGCAATTCTGGGTTCAACTTCCATTGTTATACACAGCGTGAAGCAACGCCTACACAGAAATCGGCCCAGAAGTGACGCTGCGACTTCTTGCATGAAAGATTACAAAGGGCATTCACTCGTGCAAACCAGCTTCATTGAACCTCCCAGTAGTGAAACTGAGAAGGGGGTGGGTGGCTGGGGATGGGAGCAAGGGAGGGGGAGGGTATTTTCAAATCACCTTGTTTGTGTATTTGTCTTTATTGTGAATTTGTGTGTGCTGGTAGATTTTGATTCATATGTACATGTATACATTTTTGTACAGTCACTTGAACTTGCTGTCATTTGGCAGTAGTATATTTGCCACTATCCATTTATGTTGAAGAAAAAGAGGTTTTAAGTAATCATTGTTTCTGTTCATTCCTGCATTATATTTTCCCATGATCTGGTCTTGATAAATCAGTGTGGTTGATAATAGCAGCATGTCCTGACCTTGTATATACGTTTTGTTAACAAGAGCATTGCTGAAGGGACTAACTCTTCAAAAATTTAATCATGATGTTTGTGCATGTAGGTTTAGTTTTAAGTTTGTGTGCATGGATTGATTTTGTGAATTTTGATGTAAGAAAGGGTTTACATAAAATTATGAGAAGTTTTGAAACGTGCATTTGCATGTGGCAGAGCTTGATCGTGCAGAGGTGACCCTGTGGGGTAGGCAGGACATCAAAATCCAGGTGCTAGTATTCCAACGCATGTGTATCTAAGATCATGGGCATGCTTTATTTTCCAGGCTGCTGAGAGTGAGAACGTACGAACAGAAAATGATTCTGAGCTGGCTGCTGTTACTGAGAGGCTGAAGGCAGATGATGATGCTCACAGCAGCAGCAGTGAAGGTGGAGACGGTGACACAGACAGAACAGCATCAGTAATGGATGACGTGAATCCCACAGCAAAAGACTGTGATCCCCTCAGCAGGACTCGAGACAGTGGGGATGATGATGGTGATGATCGCAAAGACGACAACGATGATGGTGAGAAGTGTGATAAAGGTGAGGCTGAAGACGGCACAGCCCTGGAAGAAGAGGGTGTGGACAGTGATGGCTTTGAGACGGAAGAAGAGTACACAGATGATGGGGAAGATACAGGCAGTGACTGTGTTGAAGAAGCAGGTGACAGTGTCAAGAGCAAGGACCATGTCACACCAACAGATGACAACCACATAGGTGGAGAGAGTGCTGTGACGCTGCAAGGTTTGTTGTTAACATGTTGGTGTTGTTGGCGTTTTTGTTTCTTTGGTTTAATTTGTGGGGGTTTTCTTAGACCTGTACTGCACCTCTTTGCCTTAAAAATAAAAAATAAAAAAATCATGTTGCAAGTGACCCTGCCACAGAGTAGGAGTGAAGCAGCAGTAATCAGTCAGGGACTCTGCTTTTCAGTGCTGAGCGTTAGTGACTTTGGAGAGGTCATCATCCGGTGACAGTTTTTGAAACCCACATGCTTACAGTTCAGATAAAGGGTACATGAAGGATTGTAACCACTTCTGTTCTGAAGTAACTTTGAAGTAGGGGGTTAAATTAAAGGGTACATGAAAGATTGTAACCACTTCTGTGCTGAATAACTTTGAATTGGGGTTAAAGGGTACATGAAAGATTGTAACCACTTCTGTTCTGAAGTAACTTTGAGTGGGGGTGGGTGGGTTAAAGGGTACATGAAGGATTGTAACCACTTCTGTACTGAAGTAACCTTGAGGGGGGGGGGGGGTTGCTGCAGAAATGATCTGTTAGTTCTGTCCTTGTTTGGTTGATCATCTTCATACAGTTCAAGGAAATCTGTTGGTAAATGATTAAGCAAGTGAAAATCAGTGATGATCGTTAAGCAAATAAATTGCAAAGCTCTCATTTTCTTTTCAGTGGATCCAGGTAAAGATAGCTGTAAATAAATGAGTTTGATTTGACTATGTCACTGCTGATTTGATGAAGAATATTGAAATGGACATCATCATCGTCACCTCTGACTGGGTGATCCTCTGAAGAACTGGTAATGGTACACTGTACATTTTGTTGTCATGGTCCCATTTTGTGTATACATGCTTAACTTACTCTGTTTGTTACAGTGTATGTGTGTGAAACTGTGTTTCCCCCCTCCCCAACCCCTGTGATCATGCATATTCTTGCGTGAAAGTTTTTCATGCGCATTATAAATTATCATTCAATTATCGTTAATCATCATCCCTTCCTCCCAGCAGTGTCCGGCAACCTGCGGACCAGCGAAGAACTGCTGGAGTTGTTCCGAAGGACGGCGCGGACCCACTGCACCCCTGGGGTGACCACGGTGGGGATGGTGGGCTACCCCAATGTGGGCAAGAGCTCCACCATCAACACCATCCTCCAGACCAAGAAGGTGCCTGTGTCGGCTACACCTGGTCGCACGAAGCACTTCCAGGTGAGAGCATTTTGGAGGAGTTGCACGTGTGCTGAGATAGCTTAGAGGTGGGAAGGGGGGGGAGGGGGAACCAGTATCCATAGTAAAAGGTCTGTAACTGAAAGGACATCTAGCAGTAGAAGTTTAGCTGTGTGCAGACAAGGACACCATCAAAATGATTGGACTCAAACAGCAACTCTAAGAAGGATAAGTTTAGCTAATGTGCAGTCAAGGACACCATCAAAATGATTGGACTCAAACACTCAAAATGTGCAGACCCCTCCCCCCCCCCCCCCCCCCCCAAAAAAAAAAAAAAAAGCAGAAAAGAAAAGATCAAAGCAAACGGCCTAAAATGACATCTAGACTGGAAAAGAAAGAATTGACAGCCTTATGAGGGTGAAGAGGTGTCACTGCAGGGCAGTGTTGTGATGGGTTAAATCATTTAGTCTTCAGAGGTCAGACAATTCAATGATTCAACACATCGTCACCTCTTCACATGAAGGCTGCTGTCTGCAAATACTGTATACAAGGATTCAAGGCTATTTTGTCACCAGTGACATTAAAAATGTCTTCAGGAATTTGTTTTGGTGACGTTCCATCCATACAGTGCTTTTAGTTTTACAAATAGACAAAACATTACAATTAGCCATGTATAAAAGTTACAAATAAATAAGATTTAAATTCAGCAGTGCAACAATCTCATTTATGCAATGCACAGAGATGACCTTCATGAGAACGTTGCTGTTTGCAGACGCTGTTTGTGGAGAAGGACCTGATGCTGTGCGACTGCCCTGGTCTGGTCTTCCCGTCATTCGTCAACAGCAAGGCAGAGCTGGTGGTCAACGGCATCCTACCCATCGACCAGCTGCAGGACTGTGAGCCCCCTGTGGCCCTCATATCCTTTCTGTGCCTCGTGCCGGAGGACTGAAAACAGTACTTTTCCCAAAACTGTAGACCTGCTATGTTTTCTTTTCCGTGCTACTGTCTCCATCCATCTCAAGTCTGCTTGCTGACCGTTTTAAGCTGTGTAAATTTAGCTTTGTGTAGTTAGAATGCTTGTGAGTGCGGGTGCCTCTGTGTGTGTGTGTGTGTGTGTGTGTGTGTGTGTGTGTGTGTGTGTGTGTGTGTGTGTGTGCACTTAGAACAGTTTGTATGAACAAGATTTTGTGCTTGACAGATTCTTCAATTACTATTATTATTTATTACTAAGACAGCGTTTCGGTAGAAAAGAAACATTGATCATGCTTGACACTAGTTTTACCCTTGGATTCGGAACCTGTGTCAGTAAGTGCCTCCTAGATCTTGAAATGTCTGAGATGATCCTTGACCTGCATTACGTCTGTGAACGCGCTGGACGCGCTGCCTTTGAGGGCACCTACCACATCAACCTACCTCCCCCAGAGAAATGGGAAGACCCCGACAAGCCTCCCAGCGCCTATGACTTGCTACATGCATACGGATGTGAGTATGGCTAAAGTCCCTTATTCTGTATTGTTTTCAGTGCTACTCTGTGTTTTCCTATGGCCCTCATTCTGTCTTGTTTTTAGCGCTACTCTGTGTTTTCATATGGCCCTCATTCAGTATTGTTTTTAGTGCTACTCTGTGTTTTCCTATGGCTCTCATTCGGTATTGTTTTTAGTGCTACTCTGTGTTTTCCTATGGCCCTCATTCAGTACTGTTTTTAGTGCTACTCTGTGTTTTCCTATGGCCCTCATTCGGTATTGTTTTTAGTGCTACTCTGTGTTTTCCTATGGCCCTCATTCAGTATTGTTTTTAGTGCTACTCTGTGTTTTCCTATGGCCCTCATTCAGTATTGTTTTTAGTGCTACTCATCTGTGTATTGTTTTCAGTGCTGCGAGGGTTTATGTCACACAAGGGTAACCCTGACCGGCCCAGGGCAGCCAGATACATCTTGAAAGACTATGTGAATGTAAGTGTGTGTGTGTGTGTGTGTATGTTAGTACATGTGTGTGTATGTATGTATGTGAGTGAGTGAATGTATATTTGTACATGTGTATGTGGTGAATGTAAGTGTGTGTATACCTGATTCTGTGTGTGTTTGTGTTAGTGTATGTTGGTACATGTGTGTGTGTGAGCTCTCTTACATTTTTTAAATATTTTTTTATAGACATAGTGAGCTTCCAGGTACAGACATTTTTGTTTCCTTTGTATAGTTTGTTGCAATATGTTACTGTGGTGATCCACACATAAATACAAACCTGAAGAAGCAAACTGTTTTACTGCAACCAAGACTACCGGCCAATAGATTTTTGTTCATGTCAAGTTTATTTTTTATTAACCAGCTGGACCCAGTTGGGAGATTTTATTTTCTGGATGTTTGGTTTTTCCTGTGGCTGAAATAAGCAATATGTTTTGCAGGAGATGTAACCTTCTGAGGTTTTCCTTCTTTTCAGGGCAAACTGCTGTTCTGTCATCCTCCCCCTGGTATCGACCCGAAAGCATTCCAGAAACCTCCCTACGCTGAGCCAAAAGTGTACAAGATCCCCCGGAAACCATGCGCACAGGTAGGTTTAAAATGTCTGTCAGATCTGTTCCACATTTGTGTCTCCATTCTCTCTCTCCATCCTTCTGTAGCTCTCTGTTTCTGTCAGTCTCTCTCCACTGGAAAAAACAGCCAGGGCGGGGGTCGTGGGGGCTCACAGTGAGTGAAAGACTGTGAAAGTCCGGTCATCCATAATACCTTTTGATGCTTCAGTGCATCTGGGTTCCCGAATGTGTGCATAGGGCATTTATAAAACCACAGTGTGTGTGTGTGTGTGTGTGTGTGTGTGCGCGCGCGTATGGAATATGCTTAAAAGCAGGTTTTCCTTAGTGCAATCTTTTACAAGTTCAAATTTAATTTGAAGGAAAGGTTTGGGCACAATTTTAACATGAAGAGCTGGCAGGTGACATTAAATATAATGGTTTTTCATCCTTTTTTTCTCTCCAGAAAACGGAGTTGGAGATAAAAACTGAGGCGTTGGACAGAGAATTCTTCGCACAGGTAAGGTACTCTGAAACGCAAAGCAACTGCATTTGAAACTAGTAACAGTGAAGGTAGCTACTTATTGTTGGATTTTTATGTCCTGTCAGTCACACAGGGTCACTGCAGGATGACTCATTCATTCACTGTTACTCCACACCAGGTCAAAGTACAAGTCATCAAAACCCAAGTAAAAATCCAGCTCACAGTTCTACACACAACAAAATCAGTAGCAAATACAACCAGGCCAAAAATGTAAATAATAGTACCATAGTAGATGGAATCCATTGAGCAGTGAAGCACAAGTAATATTAAAAAAGGGCTTCTTAACCTCTGGGGTCCTGCTAATTCCAGGGCCAGAGAATTTGCTTCCAAATGTCTGTTACTATGATGATGAAAACTAGCAGACTGCATATTAAGGATTATGAAAATGCAGCTGGATATGTGTACCTATGTACACACAACTTGGAGACTTTGTATCCAAATGTCTGTGTTACTAAGATGATGGAAACTAGGAGACTACATAGCAGAATTATGGAATTGCACTTGGGCATGTGTACACATAATATATACCTACATGTATATACAACTGGAATATACTTACGGCTGAGGGAGAGAAAAAACACATTTGGGTGTTGCTTTCATCTGTCATATCCACCAAGGCAGCAGCTTGTCTGCTTTGTGTATAAGATGGTCTCTTGTCTCCTGGAGTGTGCTCCCTTGCCCTTTCCAGGATGCTTCTTTGCCCTCTTCAAAATACTCCCTTTCTGCTCCCTTGCCCTGTCCAAAACACTTCCTTGCTCTTTATGATCATTCACATTTAAAATAGTGTTGCATTGCCCTGTCCAAAACACTCCCTTGCTCTACATAATGATAATGCTCCTTTGCCTTGGCCAAAATACTCCCTTGACCTTGTTTTACGTAATGCTCCCTTGCCTCATCCAAACCTCTGCCTTGCTCTCTGCATAATATTCTCTTGCTGTGCATACTGCTTCTTGCCCTCTCCAGGATACTCCCTTGCTCTCTGCATAATGCTCCATTGCCCTCCAAGATGCTCTCTTGCTCTGTGCATAATGCTCTTCTGTCCTCCAAAATACTCCCTTGCTCTGCATAATGCTGCCTTGCTCTCTCCAAAATAAATACTCCTTGCATCTTTGGTGTGATCCCCGTTAAAGTAAAAGAACTGGTTTGGTGCCCCTTTAATAGAACATCTTGTTTTAGGAATAAACATCAGGTGAAATAACAGCATAGTGGAATTGTCCCCTGGTAAATGGGATGCAACTCACACACTGACGAGACTCTTTTTTGTTCCAGACAGAGTTGAGGGCCCATGTCCATGTTAAATCACAGCATAGTGGAATTGTCCCCTAGTAAATGGGACGCAACTTTCAAACGCTGACCAGACTCTGTTTTTGTTCCAGACAGAGTTGAAGGCCCATGTCCATGTGAAGTCACAGCATAGTGGAATTGTCCCCTAGTGAATGGGACGCAGCTTTCATATGCTGACCAGACCCTTTTTGTTCCAGACGAAGGTGAGGGCCCATGCCAAAGGACCTCACGCGGTGAGCGACTACGTGCGGACAGAAGGGCTGCGGCAAGTGGGGTTGGGCCAAGGTCAAGGCCAAGCATCTGGGGCCTCGACCCCACAAGGCAGCCAGACCTCGCTGGCAGGCAAGCCATGGAAACGCCACAACAACCGCAACAAGAAAGAGAAACTGAGGCGGCTGTACACAGAGCATGACAGACATTGACTGGTTCCAGCCACAGGGCTGGCGGGTTGACAGCAGAAAGGAGCTTGGCTGAGCAGATTAACGCACTTGATCTGGAATCAGATGGGATGGAGGATATAACCTAGGTCTCAGCAGCCAGTTTTCTCTGTGCTACTTCCCATTCTCCAGATGGTGGACTGAATGCCTAGTCTTTCAGATGAAAAAATGTGTTGGTCCTGCAGCAGTTGAAAATTGAAAGCAAAGGATGTTTGTATTGACCTGGGAGATTTCTAATTTTCCAACATGGGTGTGATGAAACTGTTGCAGTGGGCACAGGGATGCTTTTCCTATTATTAGCCAAACCATCAGCTTGATCAAGGTTCCAAAAAAAAAAAAAAAAAAAAGAAGAAAAAAGTTCCCCCCTGAACTGAAAAATGAACTCCCTACAACCCTTGTCATGCATTGTGCAAAATGTATATATATATATATGATTACATCGAGGAACTAACAGGGGTGCATACAAAAAATTGTTGAATGCTTCAGAACTTTTTGTTGTTATTCTTGGACTGATGTTTATGTGCACACCCCCATTTTGAAGGTTGAGACTGTGTTCTCCATCACATTCTTTAAATTTACAGATTTTCTAAATTCTACACATACAACATGAATGCACGCACACACACACACACCAATGCATGCACGCATACACACACAAGCCTTCCCCTTTATGTTTTCACATAAATGAACCCCTGGCGTAAATGACCACCCCTCTTGTTTAATACGACTTTTACTTCCATTTTCAGGTGGTCTTTAAAAGCAGGTTCTAGTGTAAATGTGTGTGGGTCTGTGGTGGGTACTTTCTACAGCAAGATGAATGCTTTCACTCTTAGCTTGTACCAGCCATGCACACACACACATGCTTCCAGTTTTAAAGCAGTCATCAAGACACAGACTTACAGTAAACAATAAATTTACTGAACAGAATTTCAAGTATCTCGCATTAACAATCTTGGGAAATAAGTACAGGTAACACAAACAGTCATACATAAAAATCCACCATCTTAAAGTTGAATCACAGAAAAACAGCAGGAGCAACTTCATTCCAGAAAGAAAAAAGTTTAAAAAAAGAAGAAGATGAATGCACCCTTCACCAGAATAAGAGGCTTAGAGGGCAAACCAATCATTGTGTCCTTTCCAACCCAACATCGGTAGCAAATCTTTGTTCATGTTTTTTTTTTTTAAAGAACACGAGCCCACACTTCTGTGCAGAGCAATGTGTTTCTTAAAACAGATGTTGATAAAATATATATGCAGTGACAAATCAAATCCTACAACTAAGGATATATGTACCAAGATAGTGCAGTCCTTACGGCCGACGAAACAAAGTGAGTATAGAATCCCCATTGCTCCCATTTCTTCTAAACTGACAATGGCAGCAACATGTACACCGTAAAGTGTCAACAGAGAGGCATAATTATGCCATACATTACGCCTTTCCCACTTTGAATATTTTCACAATAGCAAGACCGTTAGATCTTGGCCAGCAAGACCGTTAGATCTTGGTCATCAAGACCATTAGATCTTGGCCAGCAAGACCATTAGCTCTTGGTCAGTGCAGTCAGCTACAGTTAGGACAGTGACTCCATGCCCATCATCACATCCTGGTGTGGATTGTGCTATGTTAATAAGTGGTATCTTTAATGCAACTGGACAGAATCCATTTCACAATGGATTAATGCTCCATTATCTCCCTACAGCAAACCTCAGTGAAACCTCTCTTCAAGACCCACCCCCCATCTTAAACAGGGATGGCCTTCGATTTGGGGCTCTTTTACATAGAAAATTAATTTTGCATGCAAAAAAGCCACATGGCCAAGGGGAAAAAAGTTTGAACAACAACAACGGAAGTCTTAACCGAAGGGCCTCTCATCAGGGTGGTCTACCATTAGGAACTACACTGTAGGTCTACTGCTACCCCCTCCCTCCATTATTCCAAGCACACAGCTCTTAACTAATCTGAGAAAGAAAAAAAGTATTTTTAACAATAACATCAGTGATTACTTAGAAAAGCCCTTTACCCCATGAATGACTTCAGCTGTTAAGTCTTTTGCAATTTTCAACCCCCCAATGCCCTACTGCTACAGTGGAAACCTCGAACAAAGTCTCGAAGGAAACAAAACCGACATCTGCAGGACATCATGAATATGAATGACAGGGAATGAAAAGTAGTGCATAACCTTTACAGGTAACAGGGAGAAAAAGAAAAAAAAAGGGAGATAACAATTCACAGAATCGCAAATTATGTCAGTGAACAATAAACACCAAAACACGAGTAACATCATGCTTGCATATATTTACGTCATAATACCCATAATCGTTCGAGCATGCCCAGCGAGGGGGTAAAAGAACACATCACTTTCACAGGCTTCTTTTTTTCCAGACTGACTGCTTTTCGTTGTACATAGCACAGAACTTCAAACACACAAAAACCTTCGAGCAAAGAGATCAAACAGTAGTGTCCTCCTCCCAGCATGCGCACATAGAACTCATCTGAACCTGTCACTGGCATGTCTTCATAACTGAATGCGATCAGAAATTTCTTGATCAAATCACACGATCAAAACACACAAAGGGTTAAACAAATCAACCCCTCAGGGTAATCCCCCTTTTCAAACAACAGACAAATAATACACCAGCAAAATAATGATAACTAAAATGTGTCTACTTTTCACATTACGATACTCACACCAGAGAAGCAGACCATTTTCTTCATTTCTTATTGTATTATCTGCATGTCTAGTGCTTGAAACAAGGGGTTTAACCTGAAAAGTGCGCACGTTGTGTGCTGCTTAATTAAAATCAGCGTAGTGCCACATTTAAATCATTTTGTGTGCTGAAATACAAACACGTAGCACTTAGCAAGCATATGTCTACTACTGGTGAGCAAAATGCAAGAGACGCAGGAGTGAGAGATCAAATAAAAATGACTGAATATTAATTAATTACTTTATGGGGTGGGGGGGCTGGGGGGTAGATCAGACAACAGTGACTGAATGATTAGTTTATTAAAAGGTGGTAAGAGACAGAGGGAGCGAGATCAGACAATGAATAATCATGCAATTATTTTATGGGTGGGGGGAGGGGGAGGAGAGATCAGACAACAATGAACGATCAATTAATTTCTTTACTGGAGTGGGGGAGGTGGAGAGATCAGATACCAATGGCTGCATGGTACTGTTTTACGAAGAAAAAAAAAAAACTGAAGGAAAATCAGAAGTGTAACATACTTCACATCAATGTAACAAACTTGTTGGAAAAGCAAAGTTGACACCATTACATATTGCACATCACCCCTGGATACTGAATGTACATGAGGTAACAAGCAAAACCATAACCGCAGACATTTTGCTAAACAGTCACCACCACAAAGTAAAGAGCACTCACAGCAGCCAAGATTTCATGCACCAAACGCTCAAATAAGTCCGAATCAAATCCTAAATTCTTCAATGTACTAAAAGTATTCTCTTGGCTTTCAGACCCTCTGGAAAATGTATTTTGCCGTAAAAACTAAACAAAACAAAAACATCACACACACACACACACACACACACACAAAAAAAAAACTCACACCACAGTAAGACCAGGTGCACAATCCACATACACAAGTACAAATGCAGCTGCGTGCCCAAAATCTCACTCTGCTCTAAGTTTAACTTGTGTGCACCAGTCGCAGTAGGAAAAGGATAAAAACACGACTAACAAACATGCACAATGCTACCAACCAGTATCTAGTCATACAGTCACTCACAAATGGCATATGTGGAAACCAAAGAAATGTACTGATAATAGTACTTCAGATTGGCAGTTAAGTTTTCAGATCAAAAATGGACACAAACAACAACAAAAATAGAAGAAAAAAAGAAGGAAGAGGTTGAGAATTTTGTCAAACACAACAGGAAGCTAAATGGAAAAAAAATGGAACATCCTCTTTCTTCACTGCAAAATACAGAATACAAACGATTCATAATCAATCCAAAATATATTTCTCTTTTAACAGGAAGTGTTCAAAATAAAACAGAATGAACAAGATTATAAAGGTTTTGATCATGAACTATGTCGATAATATATCAAAATTTGCTACACTAATTTTCTTTTCTCTCTAAATGAACATCATTCATATTTCATCCTTTTGCATTTGATGTCAACAGTAGCAAATTAAATACAAAGAAGAAGAAAAGATGCCCCCCCCCCCCCCCCCCCCACCAACGTGAAAAAGAACAGTGGTTGGGACTAGGTTAAACCAAGAAGGACAGTGAGAGAGCCCAACAAGTTTCTGTCAGTATCATTTGCTCCTTTGTTTCCCACTGGATGTCCCCTACTGACTCTGACTGCTCTTACTGTGTTCTGTTCAGTAAACAGTCTATCACAGGCACCCCCCCCCCCCCTCCCCCATGGTGAGCCAGTTTGGCCTAGCGTTAGGCTGGTAAGCAGAAGGATCTTGGTTCAATACCTCTTCAGCTCTCCTTTCTCTTCAAAAAGGTTGTGGTTTGTGGGCACTGTCTTGTGACTTTGTCCATCACTTCCTTCTGAAACATTAAAATGGCTCTCATCGCTGCCCATCTTAATGCATAAGTCATTCTGGTGGTGACAGTGTAGCGATAGGTATATAATCTCCCTCTCCCCCACCTCCATACTCCCTCCCCCACTTCTCCCCATCCCTAATAAACCTTACGGTTTCTGTGGATGTTAAGCACGATGTTTACTTACTTACTTACTTATCCCACCCTGAAAAACAAACAAAAAACAACAACCACATACATCTAGTTCTCTAGGCCGAGACCTCGGATTTTAAAGCCAGGAAAGACTGAAAGTCACAAACAATGATTCTAGCAGCCAGATGGCTCTCAATAATAACAACAGTAATGTACATTTATCATGTGCTCATCTATGCCCTGTGCGCTCACATGACACTTATTAACCTAAATACAATATTCCATACACACGTAGTGGACAGTCCTACCCAGACAATTTACATAAGGCATCATATGGAAATACACCTGTTTCCCTGTTTTGTATGCCCCCCCCCCCCACCCCTTCCCCTCCCCCCTCCGGCATCTCTACCCATCCTACCAGACTCAACCGTCCTCCCCCATCCTATTGAAATGTGTACATTAAAGAATGTAGAGTTGTTGCAAATGACGGAGCAACTTGCAATGCTTTCACCTCTTATTGTTGAACCAAATCACGAGCATCGATCTTATTTTCCCGTAACTATTACATTTCCAATTCTCTGGCTTGTATGCTGACAATAGTGTTGGAAATAAAATAATGACTATGAATTCCACCTGTTTTAACCTCCACGACAAAGGACATAGGAAATAAATATTTGATATCCCTGATTTCAACAACAACAAAAGATAAAGACAACATAATAAATGAATGTTCATAAGAATCATATAATACATCAAAAAAGGAAAAGAAAAAAGAAGAAGAAGACGAAGAAGAAAACCAAAACACAAAAGAACAACAACCCCCCCCCCCCAAAAAAAAAAAACACAAAAAACACACACAAGAAGGTGCCAGCCACACCAAATACACAATGAACAAGAGTACATGTACAAATACATAGCTTGTTTCATCAATAATAAAAAGGTTGCAAACAATATCAGATCACGTTCTAACTGCAGAGCAAACTTTGATCAAAACAACAACACAAAGAGACTTACAGTACAGCATGTATCGTCATAAAAGTGGAAATTCAAAACGGCTGTGATCAAGCTGTCACACTGCTAAAAGAATTCTGTTTTTTTCCCTGATGCACAAACTGACTAGATACCTTTACCAGGACCTCATCAGACAGGACTAACTAAACAGCTTCTTCGTTCCTTGCTGAAATGCTGTGGAAACTGGGGCATGCAAGTTTCAGAGGTGAGAATTTACCAAAGCCAGCTTTGATCAAACCCGTGCCAGTGGCCCTGGACCAATCTGGTGGTATGGCTCCTCAGCCACACACCCTTTTTAAAATCAGAGGTGTGTTTGCACAAGCACTGTTTGGGTCAACATTCAGTATTCAGTAGAAAATCGTCATCATAAAAAAAGTATTTTTTTCAAGTGCAAATCCTGAAAAGCTCTGGGCATCTTATAATATAAGGGTTGGGTGGGTGGGGGGGGGGGGGGGGGTAGGTAACAATACACAGAAGTTATACACTGTCTCTCTGCATAAATATGGAGAATGACACATCACATAATCTCACTACCCTCCTGCTCCTTCCAAAGTCACACACATACACACAAACATGCATTATTAGGAAAAGGAGAAGAACAGGGTCCGGGAAGAGCGGGACAGGGAATGAGAGCCCAGGGCCACTCCCTGTTCACACAGCTCCTCAACTCTGCTCATGAAGCCAATGGCACCCCTTTATTGTACTCTCAGCTGATTTGGCCTAGCGGTAAGGTGCTGGGCTGGTAAGCAGACGGATGTAGGTTTGTGTGTGCTTCAGCTCTCCTTTCTCTTCAAGAGCTGTGGTTTAAGGACACTGTCTAGTGACTGCCCCTCACAATGACTGGAACTTTAAAATGGCTCTTACTGCCGCTGTCATAATGCAGCACCGTTCTGGTGGTGACAGTTTAGTGTTAGGCATACATGAGATGCTGAACCGGGTCCCAAAGACCTTTACCAGTTTTTCGAAACTAACAGAAGGTGACCCCTTATTACTCCACTACTCACCATGACATAACGGTACTGGTTGACTGGGTGTAAAACACAGAGTCACTTACTGACTTACTCCACTACCTTTCATATGACGGCCATATAAACTATAATGTATCAGACCCACAATTTTTCATCTTCTAGATCTTACAGTCCAGAATGCAACATGTTTTTTTCTCTCAGGAATTCTGTATTCTGGCCCTCCACATGCACCTATGACCACCTGTAGACCCGGCTAACAGTCAATGAAAAGTTGTTCTGAAAGACAGGGGATTCTTGGCAAGGGGGGTTCGGTGCAGTTCATCTTGCTTACTGTCCTCAGATGCAACAGGGGGGTTGGGTTAATGACATGCAAACAGGAAGGAAGACGACTCAGAGCAAAGTGGTCTTAAAAGTGGGGTGGTCTCTCTTTTGGGTGGTCTATCATTACAGGTTCCACTGTCCCCTGTGAGCCAGTTTGGCCTAGCAGTAAGGCGTTAGGCTGGTAAGCAGAAGGACCTTGGTTTGATACCACTTCAGCTCTCCTTTCTCTTCAAAAGGCTGTGGTTTGTGGACACCGTCTTGTGACTTTGTCCATCACTTCCTACTGAAACATTGAAATGACTCATTGCTGCCCATCTTAATGCAGGAGTCATTCTGGTGGTGAAAGTGTAGTGACAGGTATATAACCTCCCTCTCCCCCACCTCCATACCCCCTTTTCCCCGTCCCTAATAAGCCTTATGTTTCTGTGGACATTAAGCACCATGTTTACTTACTTACTTACCCCTGAAGGCATTCACTCTCCCACAGCACTCCAGTTTCAGACAACAGAGGCAAGAAGCCCATGCCTGCCATGCTTATCATCTCTCCTGTGCTGATGAGTCCCATTTCTAGCATACTCACATGAACAACAACAAAAAGAACCCAGAACATTTCACTGGGACATTTCTGGCCAGTAGTCGATGCGGACCTTCCGCACAGACCCGTCAAACATGCGGTCCATCCATAATGACAGCCCTGACAAGACTTCGTTGACAAATATTTTGGTATCTATCTCGCTGTCTGGATGCTCCAGGTTGTTGTCCGAATCTGAGTCGGAGTCCATGAAGCCCATCGCTTGCCCGAGCCGGTTCTGCTTCCGAATCCACCGCTGAGCGTTGCGAGGATGGTAAATGTAGTAGTATCTGAGGGCACACTCACACACACACACACACACACACACACACACACACATACACACACAAAAGCCAGTGAAATATTAACACACTTGCATGCACATGAAGTTAACTTGACAAAGGAATGACTGGTTAAAAGAACATTTACACCGTTCATAGCCTGTGAAGGCCAATAGCGGGGCATTTTATACTACGTCCCAGGGCCGGGCCTGCACTCAGCTCAGCTTGGTTTGGGATGGGTTGCTGCATTTATGTACATCTGCAAAGGGTTGCTGCTTTTATGTACATCCGCAAAGGGTTGCTGCATTTATGTACATCTGCAATGGGTTGCTGCATTTATGTACATCTGCAACGGGTTGCTGCATTTATGTACATCTGCAACGGGTTGCTGCATTTATGTACATCTGCAAAGGGTTGCTGCATTTATGTACATCTGCAAAGGGTTGCTGCATTTATGTACATCCGCAAAGGGTTGCTGCATTTATGTACATCCGCAACGGGTTGCTGCATTTATGTACATCTGCAACGGGTTGCTGCATTTATGTACATCTGCAACGGGTTGCTGCATTTATGTACATCCGCAACGGGTTGCTGCATTTATGTACATCTGCAGTGGGTTGTTACATTTACGTACATCCGCAATGGGTTGTTGCATTTACATACACCCACTACGGGTTGCTGCATTTACATACACCCACAACGGGTTGCTGCATTTACATACACCCACAATGGGTTGCTGCATTTACATACACCCACTACGGGTTGCTGCATTTACATACACCCACAACGGGTTGCTGCATTTACGTACATCTGTAATGAGTTGCTGCATTTACATACATGTGCAACAGGTTGCTGCATTTACATACATCTGCAATGGGTTGTTGCATTTATGTATGTCCACAATAGGCTGCTGCATTTATGTACATTCGCAATCTAAACCAGACTACAGTCAGAAGTCTCACGTCCTTATCACTCTAAATGCAACACCTGACTCCTTTGCTGCCAGACCACAGCCATGTGTTCCAGACAGCAGATGACGTACAAAAGAACGCAAGCAATGCTCAGCCCTGCTCCACAGGTGAGCTGAGTGTGGCTAGCACCTGTCCTGGGGCAGCCGGGTGTACAGGCACCACTCTGCACTAAGCCTGGAAATGCTTGCTGCTGTAAATGGCCGCATTTACAGCAGCAATGCTTGCTGCTGGTATTTGTTCATACTGCAACTCTATTAACTGATTAACTGGTGGGTACTCTTTGCAAATGGATCAGACTCCATTTGTAGTTGAAATCACCACACTGGTTTCTGCATTGGCCGTACACGCAAGACATAAAATCAAAATCATTTTGTGTGTGAACATTTTCGGGGTAATCCCCATCATCAACTACCCCCAAAATTTGCAGACAGCGTGTCTATGTCAATAAATAAGCATTCTTTTGAATCTTTTATGTGTTTGGATCTTTTTTTAGAATGCCAGCAGGCATTCTTGTTTCTGATTTCTTTTTCATTTTCTTGTGGCTGTCTCCCACAGGTTTCGTTACTTTCTCTTTCAGTGTGTGTACCTCACTGCCTGTTCTTCTGTTGTAGTTTTAGAATGACGTTAATCTTCTCCAGCAAAGTCCCACCCCCTTAGCAGGCCAGCAAGCTACAGAAAGAGTTCTTGTTTTCTTCATGAAGACTCAAGACTCATGAGAAGTTGCTGAGAGATGAAATATGCACGATGGTCACTGCCTGTTCTTTGCTGTTACAATATCACTGTTCACACACACACACACCCACCCACACACACACACACACACACAAATACACACACACACACACACACTGTGATAAACTCATGACATCGGTCGTATATCGTATTAAGATCAACGCAAAAATGATAAAAGCCATCTTGCAAAGAAGACTTCTTTTTTTTATAGCGAAACTGGCAATATAGTCTGCTGCTATTGCCACTGACGCTATGCTAGCGGTGTGCTTCATCACTCTAACTCATTATGACCACCATGATCCGTCCACTCACTTGCGGTATCCATTGAGAGCCAGCACTGTCCCGATGCAGTTCCTGATCTTGATGGAGTTCAGCTTCAGCTTGAAGTTCATGGTCTGCTCCAGCAAGTGCTGATACCACGATATGTAGTACTCCAACTGCAGGAAGCCGAATGTCAGGGCGCTGTACCTGAAACAGCACAAAATACAAGGTGAAAACCGAGCCTTTCAAAAAAACCTGACATCATTCAATTGTCCTGGACTGGCTGCCATGGGTCAGAATTCCCATTAGGGTCCAGACATTGGGAGCTCCCATGGATGTCCAGGGCCCTGGACTGGCTGTTGAATACCCCTGTGTGGGTCTATGGGGCTGCACAGGCTATGAAGGGTGAAAGTCCCCATGTGGATCACGAGGTTCAAAACCCTTGTGGAATAGACTGGCTGTTGAATACCCCAGTGAGTGTCTATGGGGCTTGACAAGCCATGAAGGGCGTGAGAGTCCCCATGAGGATTCTGAGGTTCAGAACCTTTGTGGAATGGACTGGCTGTTGAATATCCCTGTGAGGGTCTAAGGGTGTGAATCCCCATGAGGGTTCTGAGGTTCAGAACCTTTGTGGAATGGACTGGCTGTTGAATATCCCTGTGAGGGTCTAAGGGTGTGAATCCCCATGAGGGTTCTGAGGTTCAGAACCTTCGTGGAATAGACTGGCTGTTGAATATCCCTGTGAGGGTCTAAGGGTGTGAATCCCCATGAGGGTTCTGAGGTTCAGAATGCTTGTGGAATGGAGTGGACATTGAATACCCCTGTGAGGGTCTAAGGGCGTGAATCCCCATGAGGGTTCTGAGGTTCGGAACCCTTATGGGCATCCAAAGTACTGGTGTGGCTGCTACAGGCTGATACCCCTGCAAGGGTCTGGATTGGTTCAACAGGTCTCAGTTCCTATGGGATTCTGAGGGTTAGAACTCCTGTGGATTGGACTGGAATGTCCACGTGGGCTGGATAAAGCAACCAAGGCTGAGCCCCTCTTAGAGCTACACTGGGCTATATAGGCTGTGAAGAGTGTGACTGTCTGTGAGGGTCAGAGTCAGAACCCTGTAGTTGTCCAAGAGATCATCAGACTGGATGTGAATGGCTGACACCTCTGTGGGGGTCCAGGGGGCTGGATTGACTGTAAGGCCAACACCCATGAGGGGGTCCAGGGGGCTGGATTGACTGTGAGAGGCCTACAACCCTGTGGGGGTCCAGGGGGCTGGATTGACTGAGAGGCCAACACCCCTGAGGGGGTCCAGGGGGCTGGATTGACTGTGAGAGGCCTACAACCCTGTGGGGGTCCAGGGGGCTGGATTGACTGAGAGGCCAACACCCCTGAGGGGGTCCAGGGGGCTGGATTGACTGTTAGAGGCCTACAACCCTGTGGGGGTCCAGGGGGCTGGATTGACTGTGAGAGGCCTACACCCCTGTGGGAGTCCAGGGGGGTGGATTAGCTGTGAGAGGCCAGCATCCCTGAGGGGGTCCAGGGGGATGGACTGACTGTGAGAGGCCTACACCCCTGTGGGGGTCCAGGGGGCTGAACTGCCTGCAAGAGGCCTACACCCCTGTGGGGGTCCAGGGGGATGGACTGACTGTGAGAGGCCTACACCCCTGTGGGGGTCCAGGGGGATGGACTGACTGTGAGAAGCCTACACCCCTGTGGGGGTCCAGGGGGCTGGGCTGACTGCAAAAGGCCAGCACCCTAGTGGGTTCCAGATGGTCTTCAGGCTGGGGTCCACGGGACAAAGCATCAGTAATCCAAAGAAGTACATGGACGAGGTACGTACCTAGAGTAGGGCTGCATGATCTCAGCAAACTTGTGGAGCAGCTGGCGCTTGCTGTCCTCATCCACGAGCACCACGATGGTCAGACCGGTGTCTGCCTCCTTCACCAGGTTGTCAAACGTCTCGTAGCGCAGCTCATACAGGTGGATGGTCTGGTTGTCCGGCGTGCTGCACAGTAAACAGGTCAAGTGTGTCTCAACATTAGCTCAGTGTTTGATTGTTCTGGCCAATTTTCATTTTCTTCCCCATTCTTGAAACCCTCGGAGTTACAACAGACTAAGTTCTGTTGCACACCTTTAACAAGGAGACTTGTGCTGTTTGTGCTTTGGTTTATAAGAACAATAATTAAAGTATTTGTAAAGCACAAAATCTTATCCATAGAGACTATTCTAAGCACACACACACACACACACAAGCATACACACATACACACATGCATGTGCACACACACACACACACGCGCACACACTTTTTAACTGACGGGATAACTGCCTCATACACATATGGACAGATGTTCAAATTTGGACCCCAAATGAAGATGCGAAAATGCCTGAAAACACAGAATAAGAAAATGTTTCCATCTGCAGGCTTTCTACAGTTGCTCTATTTACATTTAAACATCAAAAGTCTTTTCATTTCTGAGCTTCTAAGGGTGGAGTCATACCAGTTAGCTCTTCATCAATGAAGAGCAGGAAAAGGCTGGCCTCTGATATAATACAACAGACACTTATGCCACACATGCTGACCTGGTCTGTTACATCAAAAATACAGCACACATGCTGACCCGGTCTGCTACATTAAAAATACAGTCTGTTGGACACAGAATGGCAGGACTCAGGACCAAGTTTTCAGGACTTTAAAATGTTGACATTTAACAAATTAATTAGAACAGAAATTGACTGAAAAGCCGATGTAATCTAACTTCTATCCATTTTTTTTATCAGCAGGGCCCTCGATGCTTCTTTGCCTGGGGTCCCCTTTAACATTTATGAAACACTTTAATTTGATGTTTCATCTAACCGCACACATGTTCCCCTTTAACTTTCATGAAACTTTAATTGATGTTTCATCTGACTGCAGACACATGCTCCCCTTTAACATTTATGAAACACTTTAATTTGATGTTTCTTCTGACCACAGACGCATGTTCCCCTTTAACTTTTATGAAACACTTTAATTCAATGTTTCATCCAACTACAGACCCAGGTTCCCCTTTAACCTTTATGAAACACTTTAATTTGATGTTTCATCTAACTGGAGACACATGCTCCCCTTTAATGCTGATTCAGAACCACATGTGAGCACAGTGAGTCTGCTCTAGAGCAGAGAATACTCCTATATAAAAGTGATCAACAACAACTACTTTTATGAAACACTTGAATTCTATGATTCATTTGACCACAGACATGGGCCTCTTACCTTGACGGAGGGCGAGGCTTTCTGAATTTAGGTTTCATTTGACTGCGGATTTGAGCTTCCTCAGCATCATTGAGCTTCTTGATGATGAACCCCATAACACCCACCATGACGATCGCCATCACCGCCATGAAGTACGTCTGTGGATGATACCTGCATCACAGAGGGACGCAAGCAGTTAGGACACTGTTGCCAATCCCAGGTTAGAATCAAGAGGGTCATCAAAACTGTTGGTAACATGTATAATTTCCTTAGGGTGTGCCTCATTTTGTACACATGTAAACTTCAGCTTCTCTCCTAGCTCCAATTCTCAGCAGATGGACCATAAAACAACAACAAAGTACAAGAATAACAGAAAAAGATGCTGCATACACACCCTGCGAAGAAGAACCAGAACCTGTCTCCCCAGTCCAGCACCTTGTGAAACATCCTGGTCAGCAAATTCTGCAACAAAACCACAGCTTCCACAGTTTAGTTAAGAGGATGTGGAGGGGGGGGGGGGGGGGGGAGGGGGGGGGAATCAATGTTTAGTCTTGCTTAGTGAGATATGTAACTGTTATGAAGGAAAGCTTAGAAGTGCTGCCTGTTGCTTTTCATTGTCACCAGCTCCATCCAAAGTAGTGTCTTATTGTAAGTGATGAATGTTTTTTTAAATTTCCTTTCCTTTCTTTGAAGCACTAGTGGTGCCAGTCTGATGGTATATCAAACACACAATAAGTGCAGCAAAATCCGTCTTTTGAGGCAACACTGAAAAAATCAAGTGAAAACAGCCTTTACAAGATAGGCATAGTCTTTCATACTTTGTTCTGACCTTGAATATGAATCTGACTCTGAATCTGACAAATTCCAACCTTGAATTTGATGAAATCCGACTCTGAATTTGACAAATTCTGACTTTGAACTTAATAAATTCTGACTTTGAATTTGATGACCAGTCCGTTCTTACCAGTGCATGCTCGTTGTAAAACTCTGGCATGATGGCCTTGTAGGGCAAGAGGTGGTCTGACTCCAGCAGTTCCAGCAGCCGTTTCCTCAGCGCATTGCGAGACAAGTCCAGGCTGTCGTCGTCAAGGCTCCAGCCCTGCTCCAGGAACTCATAGCTGACTCGCTTGTTGTCTTGGTGCCATATGATGGCTACCTGGTTCCACAACAAAACAAAATGAACAAATATTGATCTTAGCAATGTGGTGTTCTGGTGCCATGTGATGGCCACCTGGTGCCACAACAAAACAACATGATGCAAACAACAGTCTTAACAGCTGGTCCTGATGCTGCAACAAAACAACATGACGCAAACAACAGTCTTAACAGCTGGTCCTGATGCTGCAACAAAACAACATGATGCAAACAACAGTCTTAACAGCTTGTTGTCCTGGTGCCACAACAAAAAAAACATGACACAAATGATGGTTCTAACAGCTTGTCTTGGTGCCACAACAAAAAAGACATGACACAAACAACAGTCCTAACAGCTTGTTGTCCTGGTGCCACATGATGGCCATCTGGTGCCGCAGCAAAGCAACATGACACAAACAATGATCTTAACTTCTTGTTAACAAACAGACTTAACAGCTTGTTGTCCTGGCACCATATGATGGTCACCTGGGACAGCAACAAAATAATGTGTTTTAACAGCTCGTTGTCCTGGTGCCTCATGATGGTCACCTGGTGCCACAACAAAATAACATGACACAAATGACAGTCTTTGCAGCATGTTGTCCTGGTGCCACAACAAAACAGCATGACAGTCTTAACAGCTTGCTGTCCTGGTGTCACAGCAAAACAACATGAACAAACAACAGTCTTAACAGCTCATTGTGCTGGTGCCACGTGATGGCAAGCTGGTGCCACAACAAAATAACATGATACAAAAAACAGAAAATGGTCTTAACAGCCTGTTGTCCTGGTGCCATGCGACACCTACCTGGCGCAGCGGCAGATCAACATGACACAAACACCTGACACATCCCCTTACCTCCAGAACTTTGGTGGTGCGAGTGGCATTGCCTTTGGTCAGCACTTCCATCACCTTCTTCTGAACCTCCTCATACAGGTAGACAAAGCGCAGACGCTCAGGATGCAATGATGTGCCTGTGGACAGTGCAAACTGGCGGAACTTCTCCCGTGGGGCGTCGTGGTCTGCGATTTTGTTGGTCACCAGAGCAACACACAGCCTGAAGGGAGAGAGAATTGTGTGTCACTTTCCTCCATGAGTGTCAGGGAGCTTGCCAAGCTCTATTTTTACATTAGATGTTTGCTCTTTATGACTATTTAATCATTATTATTACATTAAAACAGAGTTATGCACAAATTGCAATCACCATGCTCAACCCTTGTCTTGTTATTGCTAAAGTAACAGCAAGAATCAATGAAACCACCCTGATAAAAGGCACATGAATAGTTTTGCATAAGAACCTTATTGCTAAAGTAACAGCAAGAATAGATGAAACCATCCTGATAAAAGGCACATGAATAGTTTTACATAAGAACCTTATTGCTAAAGTAACAGCAAGAATCAATGAAACCACCCTGATAAAAGGCACATGAATAGTTTTACATAAGAACCTTATTGCTAAAGTAACAGCAAGAATAGATGAAACCACCCTGATAAAAGGCACATGAATAGTTTTACATAAGAACCTTATTGCTAAAGTAACAGCAAGAATAGATGAAACCATCCTGATAAAAGGCACATGAATTGTATTACATAAGAACCCATCTTGGTTAATACAAACTGCCTTTTTCACACTAAGTTGAAAGATTTTTTCTTTCCAAAGGCTCACTGACCACCACGAGTTTCAGCTATCTTAACTGACTTGGCCCCAGTCCAGCCACTGCCCTTTCGCTACAAAATCCCTTGCGAAGGGAAGTAACTCTGTCAAATGATCTCGGTATACAACTTTAAAAATCAATAATAAACACCAAACAAAAGTTTTAGCTGTCTTCGTATTTTCCCCAGTTTGCAAATACAGTGCTCTTGTATATCCAACAGGTTTAGATTTTTTTCCACTCAAAAATAAAAGCATAAAAAAAAAATTCAAGTAAGAAATGTTTGCATCTGAATGACAGGTTTTTGGGTGCCTATGGGGTAACCAACTTTGCAAAATTTCCAGTTTGAATCTCCAAAGATGAAGCTCTGCAAGTTTGTTAGGGTGCCCGAGGTAAGTGACTGAGCCAAATTTGCAGTTCAAAACTCAAAGGATGAAGCTCCGACACCATTGCTAACAGCAGGGCTTTTGTTTATTTTTGTACATCTATTGCGTGTCTATCTCACCACTATGAAAATTCACAGTGTCTCTCAAACTCCACCAAACTTCAAACAAAGGACATCACTGGAAGTAGTAAACAATAGTGTAAACGAGGTTACAAGTCTCGTAAGAATCCCATTTCTATTTGTATAATCCGAGATGCTAGTATGGAGCGTCTGCGAGCCTGCCTCTACCAGGCGGTCTGGGGTTGCACGGTAAGGCAAAAGAGTGGGCGATGATGGGTGGTCTGGGGCCAAGTGGGTTAAGCTGGAAAAATACAGATTAACAGGAGACAGAATTGTATCTTATACTCTTCTCTGATCCAATTCCCTAAAAGAGATCATTAAAATCATTATAGTCATATTTCTTATAGCCACAACCATGCATCACTAAACACACACACACTCACACAGCACATACAAACATACACACACACACACTCAAACAGCACATACAAACATACAGAAAAGCACCAATCACCTTCTCCGTTTCATTTTGGGTTCCTTGGGACACAGTTCATCAAAAACACTCTGAGACGACAGCCGCGGCAACATCAGGAACCGGTTGGAAGAGATCACCTCGTCCATGGTGCTACGGGGTAACTGCTGCATCTGTACAGCAGCAAGTCATCACAGGTGTAAAAATGCAGGAAACAGCTGCATTAACAAAAGCTTCACCTGACACAACCTGACAAATCTAACTTTAAAAAAAACACTAAAAGAAAAAGAGAAAAAAAGGGGCAACAACACTTATTAAAAATCTTCATCATTTCAAGAACTTTAAAAAAAATTCAGCCTGATTAAAATTGTAAGGCTGTTTCATTCTCTCTGTTGATGGTAGTCATTATACTCATCACGGCTGTTCCCAGACGCTTCTTTAGTTAAAGCCAGTGCCCCAGAATCTAGGTCAGCTACGCAGGTGGCCCCACTTGAGATATCCAATAGCTGAGCGGTCCGGCCAAGGACATGCTGCTGCTGCTGCCAGCAGTAAATCATAGCAGCCGTCTTTCACCCCTCCCTTTCCCAGCGCCATCTCACCACAGAGTTGTACAGCAGACCATTGAAAAGTTCTTATTTTGAAGTTTACACAGACACCAAATATGCTTGGTACAATAGTTTAAGTTTTCATGCTGCAACAAAACCATTTCATGCAAAAATCACACAAAACATCATATTGTGCACAGTACACACACAAAAAGTACGAAACGTATACGATTATTGTGAGGTGCTGCTTTTTTTCTCAACAAAACAACATATATACATCACAACATCAATATATCTGCTACAGGAAGCACTCATTTAAAATCAGGCCCAACTCTCAAAGAAAAACTCACAGGGGGTGTAAACAGGATACCATTTTGGCAAGAGGGCCTTTCATGCAAACTATGAAAATGTGCACAGTACACACATAAAACGTACAAAACAAAGCAACATTGAAAAACAGCAAACATGCATCACAACATCAATATGTTCACTACTGGAAACACTCACTTAAAATACAGAAAGCACCGTGTACACTCAGCAGCCCACAAGTTAAAAAATTAGAAGCAGCCGGCTAGTACTGACCACTGCCGGTACTGACCTAGATTCCACTGACAGAGCAGCTATGTGGGGGAGCTAAAAATAGCTCAGCCAGTGAGCCGCTAAAGCGCCTGATTTTAAGCCTGTGGAACAGCCGTGTCATAAGTATTCCTGGAGTGGTGGGTGACAGTACTTGCATGTCTGGCAGTGTGCACAGGTGCGGGGAAATGGTTGCACACACTGCCACCTCACCCAACACTGGGTAGACCACACACCCAACCAAGCAAAATCAGTGACACCCAAATGCACTGAGAAACAAAACACATACGCTAATAGTGGCAACAGGGAAAGCTGTCTCCTCATTGAACATGAGCAGAGTTTCTCGTCGCTTGTTGATGTTGAACCTGCGCATCAAGTCTTGAGCGTCCTCCACTGCGGTGCAGACATAACCAAAAGCTATGCGGTCCCGATGATAGAACGCAGGGGCCAGAAACCTCGCCGAAGGCTCTGAGCGTGGGGAGAAGAAGATGGCGGTGACCTGGTTGTTACGCCACCCCTCGAGGAAAGCATCCACATCAGCATCCCTAATCTGCAGAAGGAAAAAGATAATAGACAAAAATACAACAACAACAACCAGATCAATCAGTCAGTGTTTTACTTTATGTCTGTTTACAGCAAGGTGATATTACACACACACACATGCATGCAAACATGCACACACACACACTCATGTATTAGTAACTTACCCATAGGACTAAACAACAAAAAGAATCTAGTCAAGCAATCTGTCCCCTTTCAGAAAATGTGTCAGGTAACTCACAATGTCATTATTCCAGATTTTCAGCAGCTCTAAAAACAAAACAGCAGAAATATTGGGAGGAAACAAGCAAAACAAACACACACACACAAAAAAAAGCAGAAAAAATACAAGATCAAATGTGGTCACCCTGAAAATCTGCAGCCTTCTCACTCCCTCCCCTTTGGTTAAAACAAAACAGATGCAGACAAACAACTGACTCAAAATAAGTAATAATGAATAAGAAGCATTTCATGTAAAAGTGGTTTGCTTCCACTTCTTGTTCTTGGTGAAACCACATTTGGAATTTACATTTTATTACAATTAGCTGCCATTTACCCTTTTAGTTTACAGTGATCTGCAAGCAACTAAGTTTCCATACAAACTGAGACAAATAAAATTAATATATCTGACTTTTTTCCTGCCTATTTTTGTGAGTGGAAATATCTAAGCAAGCCAAACCAATGCATGTATGTAGTGTTTCAAGTTTGGGATGGAGACACATTTCCTGCGATTACTTTTCTTTCTCAAATTTATATCATTATCAAGGAGTTTGTCTTTGGCTGTATCAAGGGATTGGTCTTTGTATCAAGAGGTTAGTCTTTGACTGTATCAGGGGGTTGGTCTTTCACTGTATCAGGAGGCTGTTTTTTGACTGTATCAGGTGGATGGTCTTGACTGTATCAGCTTATCAAGAAGTTGGTCTTCCACTGTATCAGGGGGTTGGTCTTTCACTGTATCAAGGGGGTTGGTTTTTGACTGTATCAGGGGGCTGGTCTTTGTTATCAGGGGGTTGATTGGTTTTTGACTGTATCAGGGGGCTGGTCTTTGTTATCAGGGGGTTGATCTTTCCCTGTATCAGTGGGTTGGTCTTTGTATCAAGGGGCTGGTCTTTGACTGTATCATGGGGCTGGTCTTTGTTATCAGCGGGTTGGTAATTCCCTGTATTAGGGGGCTGGTCTTTGTATCAGGGGGCTGGTCTTTGACTGTATCAGGGGGCTGGTCTTTGTTATCAGGGGGTTGGTCCCCTGTATTAGGGGGCTGGTCTTTGTATCAAGGGGCTGGTCTTTGACTGTAACAGGGGGCTGGTCTTTGTTATCAGGGGGTTGGTCTTTGCCTGTATTAGGGGGCTGGTCTTTGTATTAGGGGGCTGGCCTTTGACTGTATCAGGAGGCTGGTCTTTGTCATCAGGGAGTTGGTCTTTTCCTGTATTAGGGGGCTGGTCTTTGAATGTATCAGGGGGTCGGTCGCCTTGAAAGAGTGAACCCCAAAGCAGTCCCCTTTCCTCTTACCCTGGAGAGTGTGTTTTTGGGGAAGAGTTGTCGCACAAAGTCGCGCAGATTCTGGAGACTGATGATGTCCGTCTTCATGTGTGTGGTTCTCCCGTTGACCATCCCCAGGAGGGATGGCGCTGAGTAAATTCGCAGCTGGCTGGCCAGGTCTGGATTGCGATGTATGTGAATGGTGGCCACGCACAGACCTGCACAGACATGAAATTAATCTTGGACGCTTATATTACAGATACTGCTGCTGGGGTTGTTGAGTGTGTAAGCTTGCATACATATGCAGGTTTCGCTGTGTGTGCTCATGCAGGCATGCATGTTTCTGTGCATGCGTACATGTACATGAATGCAACTGCAAGTGTATCTTTGTACCTGCATACAACTGTGTGTATCTGCAAATCTGAAAGATGACTGCAAGGTGAAAACTGAGAAGAACAAGTTGAAAGATGACTGCAAGGTGAAAACTGAGAAAGCACAAGTACACTCAAAACTTTTACTGTTAGCATTAGTTACAGCATCAGAAGTAAAAAGAAAACATATAAAAGTATATGATTATAAATATACCAAACATTATACAAACATAAAACTTGTAAAAAAGTAAACATACACAAATCTTTTTTAAATGATTATTACTTAGTGCACAGTATGAGTGTGTGTGTGTGTGTGTGTGTGTGTGTGTGTGTGTGTGTGTGTGTGTGCATCTTTCCCTCAGATGTGCAAAAGTGGTGTGTGTGTGTGTGTGTGTGCATCCGTGCATGCATGCATGAAAATTACTATACAAGTATAATCAGAACAGATCCTCTCACCAACAGTCTCAAGATCCTCAAAGAACTTCTCCAGGATGTGCTCCATGCGCATGCAGTGGAAGCAGAAGTTGCCAAAGGCATAAATAAAACATGGCGTCCGGTGACTCTCTGGCTGGAGTTTGCTCTCAAAATTTCTGGGGGACAAGAGAAAAACAACAACAATCAGAAGAATGAATGTGTTACGTGTACATGAATTAGAATTGCCTAACAGTAGTAACACAGTAACAGAAACAGAATGCTTCTTTTAAAGCTTTTTGGTGGGAAAAGGTGCGAAAATGCTAAACTCAATCAGACCAGTGGATGTGGAATTGTTTCAATGTGCTTACAAGACTTATACTGCCTTCCACCAGAAAACAAATCCCTCACAAAGTTTTGGGTCATGCATGTTGTTGCATTTTTATTCTTGTTTTAATCATTAATGTCAGGCAAAAAGCTAAAAATACTGAAATTCAGTAAGCAGCGGTGAGTTAATATAAAAATGCTGAAATTGTTCTGAAAGTGAAACAGCTAGAACATTTTCATAATACATTACTGGTTACATTTTACATGAGTAACAGTGTACTCACACATAAGCCCATAAGGTCAGCATCTCTTTAGTCCTATATCATCATTTAGCATGCAAGGCAGCTCTCTGAGAGTAAGACCCACCAAAGTCACACAACTGAACCTGATTTCTCTGTACATTTAACGCTCTCAGTCTCACCTTAGGGTTGTCATATGCTTGTCAAACACAGACTCTGCTGCCCGGTTACCAAAGCCACCAAAACCACCGCCTCCGAATGTAAAGCTACCGCCACCACCAAAGAATTCATCAAAGGGAAAACCAAAGTCTGGCTGGCGTCTCTGAGGCCTTTCCTGGGCTGTTGTGTAGCCAAAGTTGTCATAGTCACGTCGTTTGTCTGGATCACCAAGTGTCTGGACAAAATTTGTTTATAATTAATGTAACCAAAATGGACTACCACACATAGATCAGCAACATTTGTTTACACTGTCATTATATAAATTAATGTCAAGATGCAAGTTTTGCCAAACAATGAAATACGCACTAACTACTGTAGTGCAATGATCATTCTATGTTTACATTAAACTATTTAAAGCCAGTTAATAAAAACAATATTTTTTTTCAATTTTTTTTTCAATTCAATGTGGATCATCTGGATGACAACTTCTTTCTTTTCTTTTTTAATGCTGTAGACTATAGTGTACTATTACTATTTATATGGCCTCAGTAAAATGAAGCAATTTTAATGTGTACAGTTTACGATTACAAATACTCTAAAAAGTCTAAGGTGATGTGTAGTAATACATTTCTGAGAAAGGTTGCAGACCTACAATTGTGTGAACCTACTATAAATTAAATGATCATGTGCAGGTTTATATGCAACTGCCTGTGTGAACTGTAAAATGTTATGCCATGCCATGACAATGTCATATGTGTGTGTGTGTGTGTGTGGTACTGGTAGCTTACACTGCGTGAATTAGATTGTTACAATCTTACATGGTTGAACTGAACTAATTTATAACTTTTATACATGGCTAATTGTAATGTTTGTCTATTTGTATAGAACGGAATGTCACCAAGACAAATTCCTGTGTACATTTAAATGTCATTGGCGAATAACATATATCCATGTAGTTATTATTATATTAAGTAAAACATTTGTTGAAAGTACATTGGCTGGACACTCACTGGATCTATACACTAAGTATCCACCCAGTGTATATTTATTAAAAATGCTTAATAATAAGTAGATCTATTATGATATCACTATCAGCGTATAATGCAAAACTGGTCAGTGCCACTGCCACTGTGCCAGTGCAGCCCCTGAACTGGTTAGTAAATATTACAAAACAGAATAGTAGCAAGTTATATTATGGTGATCTCTGAAACCATGCCCATAAAATGATAAGAACAGCAACAACCCCCCCACACCCCTGTCCCCAAAGATGTTTAGCTCTCAGTCTCAGTGTTATCTGGGTTAAGCCCGTTCTTAATTGGGCAAATGTTTCTTTGTGAAGCTAGTTAGAAGTATTCGGCGAAGCTAGTTGGTTCTTAATTGGGCCAACTTTTCTTCGCGAACCTAGTTGGAAGTATTCGTCGAAGCTATATTCGGGGTCCAAAAAGCTTCGCTCAACATGTTCTGGGAACATTCGCCCTATTGGACGATCATTGCCTCTGATTGGCTGAGAGCAGAGCTCTCCTGTGAATAAATTAAAAATAAAATAAAATGGATGACGGTGTCGCTAGGTTTTTCACTCGCTTCGGAGGGAATTTGTTTATTTGTTGACTTGTGGAAGGCGCAGCCTTGTCTCGGAGACCCAGAATGAGATAGTAGTTAGTTGAATTACCCTGTGAGGGATGATTAAAGTATATTGACTTGACCTGACTTGACTTTAGCCTACATTTTCAATCATGCTGTCTGCTGTGCGTCTGCTGCAAGTTCGGGCCGAAGCTTGCATCTCATTGCAAGCCAGTTGAGAATGAAGTAAAGTTTGGACTGTCCGAACCATATTTGGCGAACTAAATGTGCAATTAAGAAACGAATCATAGTTCGTTGAAGTGTCCAAAGTATGTTTGGGCGAACAAACATTCGCCCAGTTAAGAACGGGCTTTACACTTGCACAACTTTACAGACACCAGTTAGTAACTTGCCACTGAAGACCCTGCATGCACAACAAACCAATCTGCAGGATGTTGCCCAACAGCTCGGTCCTCAACAGCACAAACAAAAATGGAAGAAAAGCACACTGACACTGGCAATTATTGAATCAGTGGTCAAAACAAGGTATGCACTGACAAACAAAATGTTACCTCATAGGCTTCATTAATTTTGGTAAATCGATCTGTGGCCTCTGGAGCTTTATTTTTGTCTGGGTGCCTGAAAACAGAAGTTATAATGAACATAAGTCAAACACTTTTGAAACAGCACTAATAGTAATACCATTACCACTATTGTATTAACTATAGTAAATACTGTAATAATTATGCAATATTCCACTAACAAGTAACAAACATGCTCACAGAAAATTGTGTACCTGTGTGCAAACAAAAAAGACCCACAGAAATGAATGGGTCCACAGCTTAGTGGTTACCATGCTGTGTTGGTATTCTAGTGAAACTGAAAGCTGTTAGGCAACTTAGTGTTACTGTGGATTTTACTCCTGGTGGAGACAGGGTGAACAGACTTTTTCAGTCTCATTCTTGGAGTCAGCACTTGTGTAGACTTAGCACTAGCAGTGCCTGTCTTGCCTTTATGTGCACAACATGCATAAGCTGCTCTATGACCTATGCACAATCTCCACTTTTTGACATGAGACAACATTAACATCATAACAAGCAGAGACAGAGACATTTCCATTCAAAGATACTGCATAATTAACAATACAAATACTTGTAATTTCATTTTTACTTAGAGTATTTACAGCATAATCCATATATATTGTCGCTACTCCAATTCCAAACCGTAAAGAAAGAAATGGTTAGGCACATGTTCTGCATGCACACATAAAAATGATAAATGATAAAACTGCAGACCTCTACTTTTTATAATGTGGAAAATTCAGCATATTGAATCCCCACTTTCACAAGTTTTAGTGTTCAACAAGCCTACTGAACTACCAGTACCACTACCACTGTACCAGTCCTCACTAATCACTTGCACACCCCCTTTTGAAAACGGTTAATAATGGTTTATTATTTAAACATACACATCACCAATGGGGGCAGGATTCAGGAAAAGCGTCCTTTATTTTGGAAGAATGTTCTGGTTATGGTGTTACTTCCAAGGAGTGTGGTGGCGGAAACTCGAGATCCATCTTCTTCTGCTGGTGGGAATCGCTAGATCATACCCAGAAAAATTGGCGGATTGCTGTTATAATGCTTTAGTCATTAGTGTTGGTCGGTGCCTATCCTACAAATAAATCCTGATTTTTCCGCCACTCTCCTGGGAAATAACCGGAACGGTCAGCATAAGGGGCGCTTTCCTTAAGGTCTAGTCTCCAAACATGAAGAGAATGATAAAGGCAGACAGGTATCTCTCACCACTCTCTGGCGAGCTTTTTGTATGCCGCTTTGATTTCTTGCGTTGAAGCCCCCTTTCCAATGCCTAAAACATCATACAGATCCTCAGCAAATACCACATTTAACAGAACGAAGCATACTGCTGCTTTGACAAACAAAAGCTGGTCATTCATCTTTCACTTTCATTCACCAAAGCAGCAGAAAACCCCAAACACTATCTGCTGTTCTAGAACCGGAAGTGATCATTAGGCTACTTCCGCTTCGAAAGCCGAGTAGTTTTGTTTTCGAACTTTCTGTTACTCAGTCTGAAGCAAGTTGCACGTAACATTCACAACCATTGTTCCACAATGTCTCTTTCACGTGCATTGCTAATATCATTAGGTACTGTTTACATCTCTCTTGATATATAAAACATTTAATGCTCATTATGGACATGTTTTTCGATTTACTGGTGTCCATTTCAACTACTGACATGCTATATGAATGTCACATGTATTCAACATACTGTAGCTCATTGTATCCCTAGTTAATAGTAGTTTCCCTCATGGGCGAGGGTTGAATCAGTGTAAAAAGACCTAGAGTCTTCTCCACTACCCTCGTAAAATAAAGTTTATTCATACAGTCATCGTTGAGTCTCAGTCTCAGTCTCTCAGTCTCAGTCTCTCTCTCTCTCTCTCTCTCTCTCTCTCTCTCTCTCTCTCTCTCTCTCTCTCTCTCTCTCTCTCTCATTTTGTTGTTGTTGTTGTTGTCGTCGTCGTTGTTGTTGCTCCGACTGACTGACGGAGAGGAATCAGGACAAGCTGAATGTAAGGATTCCCACTGACTTAAAGACTCCAGCGCTGTTTGCAGCAAGCTGGTCTCACTCGAACACGGACAGGTCTACTGCATGGCCGCTAGAACAGCATACCGTTAATGCGGTGAGACAGTGCTGTAATGCAGCATCTTGTGTGTGTGTGTGTGTGTGTGTGTGTGTGTGTGTGTGTGTGTGTGTGTGTGTGTGTGTGTGTGTGTGTGTGTGTGCGTGCGCGCGCGTGCGTGCGTGCGTGCGTGCGTGCGTGTGTGCGTGTGCGTGTGTGTGTGTGTGTGTGTGTGTGTGTGTGTGTGTGTGTGTGAGAGAGAGAGAGAGAGAGAGAGAGAGAGAGAGAGAGAGAGAGAGAGAGAGAGAGAGAGAGAGAGAGAGAGAGAGAAGCAGAGACACACAGACACACAGACACAGACAGACAGGGAGTGGACTTATTTGTGTCAGTGAGTGTAAATGCGCGTGCGTGCGTGCGTGCGTGTGCGCTTGGCGAGCTCGCAAATCTTACATGTACAAATCAACCATCCCCAAGACCAACCATGTAAGTAGCCTGTATTGACTAATTAACCAGCTTCTGCTCAGAGCCATATCCTTATTTTGTTCGTAGCATGCCCGCCGCCAGTCGCGTGGGCAGCGCCGTTGCTCTTGACCTTGGTCCTGACATGGCCCTCAGGCACTGACACGGGCGAGGCGCACGTGCCATCACACGATGCACTGTCCTCTCAGTCCCGGCTCCTCATGGCCGGGTCCAGCTCTTCACACAAGCAAACTGCCAGGAGAGGTAACTGTGGGCCGGTTAGTCGCCTCAAGAAAAAATGCTAGCTGTTTTACCAGAGGGAAACACTTTGCTTACGACAATAACAATATACTTTATTCATCCCAGTGGGAAATTAAAGCTGTAGTTTGATCTTATGCATTAACGCACAACGAAGAATTGAACTGCAC
>OY757555.1:7652811-7670535 GCA_963584105.1 Alviniconcha strummeri | reverse complement strand
TAGCGTGACCAGTAGACCTGTTTGATATCTCGTGTTTTTACATTTTTTTTTTAATAGTCCGGACTGCGTACACTGAAGCCATGCTGCGTGAACCTTTTTGCAATAGCAAAAAAAAATAAAAAAAAATGTGATCAAAGTGGTGAAATTCAGTCGTAAAATGGGCACTTGTTGGAAGTTCGATGTTGGAATTCTCATCTTACCGAGATATATTCCAGCTGGGCAGCGGTGCCGGTGAGCCGTGGTGAGAGCCCCCCACCCCCCAAAAAAATGGGGGGGGGGGGGGGGGGGAGTCAGTGTTCATAAACGTGAACGTTTGAGGGGAGGGTTGAGGCTACGTCACGTCTCGCTAAAAAGTACCACTGAACTAGCGTCTCGAACACTAGGCCAGTCCGGCTCGTCGATTACTAGTAGGTCAAGTATACCTTCCACAGAGATAGACACAGCTGGCCCGTCAGAAACACCACCGACCGTGTACGTCAACGTTGTGGGAGTCACGGGCAAAACGATCACCCCGTCAGCACAGTCACTGCGGTGATCACAGGGCTCCGCCTATGCGGTGTATCTTGGCTGCGTCGTGTGTGTTTTTAGTAAACAGGCACTGTTGTCAACCGTATGGACTGCGGGCACAATGTGTGTGATATTTATATCACTCGCATCAGCAAGGCGGATACACACACACACACACACACACACACACACACACACACACACACACACACACACACACACACACACACGCATTATACACTCTTAGTCTTACCAGTGACAAACGTCATCAACAGCGAGCGGGTCCCGTGTTGGCCTTTTTCGTAATCTCCCTTTGCTGTATCGGGAGGGGGGGGGGGGGGGGTGGTGGTGGTGATGGTGACGAAAAAAACCCGGTGGGAGCGATGCCTTGTTGATTTTTTTCGTCCTGACGTCGAGTGTTCCTGTTGCCGGCGTGCTTCAGGCTCAACGACAGCTTCTGTTGCCACCGTTGGACTGCTTCAGGCTCAACAACTTCTGTTCTGCTTCAGGGCTCAACAACTTCTGTTGCCACCGTTGGACTGCTTCAGGCTCAACAACTTCTGTTGCCACCGTTGGACTGCTTGCGCTTTTGATGGCATACATACGATCTCGGCGAGACGACGGGTGTGCGTATGTGAAAACTAACGTTCCTAAAGTTGGATTGCTTTTTCTCGTAAAAAAACAACAACAGAATTCTCCTGACGAAGGCATGTTCGACGAAATGTCTAGATCTGCAATTTGGCCCGCGCTGTTCAAAGAGCTTTCACAGTTCATCACTCAGTCAACCATTGGTGTCTTGAGGATATTCGTCCTGGCCGGCGGTGGCCGAGCAGTGATGCATGAAGGGCTGTTAGGTTTCTTTTTTCTCTCTCTGTTTCTTTACCTCCCTTCTTCAAAGGGCGGGTCCATAGCCACAAGCTGTGTACGCTGACAGCATGCATGTCTGGCTGTGATGGAGTAGTGATTCAGCGAAATGCTTTCCAACTGTGCCCCTAGGAATTTACTGAAAGGGGATTGGGAGCTGGGGCAATGACATCGGCAGGAGGTGGGAACGCTGGGGGGGGGGGGGGGGGGGGGGGGGGGGGCTGTCACGGTAGGGCTGTCACAGGAAGGTGTCTGATCGATGGAGTTGTGGAAAATGGAAAAGTGAGAATGCAAGTGGTTTCAACATCGTTGGTGGCTGTCGAAAACACGTGTTACAAAACTGTGGTATGCAAAGAAAAAAATCGTTTGTTCTCCGCGGTTCAGTGTACGACACCCGTTTTCTGCGGCCCTACGATGAGCGGGGAAGAGAGATGTCCCATCCGTCGCCTGATGCTTTTTTGGCTGATGCAGTCGGAGGGTCCCTGCATGATATGATGATTCGCTCCTGGTCTCACAAGGCTCAGCGCTGTACTTGATTTTCTAGCTTGGCAGGAGAATCCGGACTGAAGATGGACTACGCACACTGCATGGTCCTTGGGTGAGGACAGAAAGCATGTCGGATTAGTGTGCTTCTGCAAGGCACGTGAAAACTAGGCAGTTGTAATGAATCCCGAAGGGCAGTTGCGGAAGATTGCCGGTTGCTTTGTCGAAGTCGGTAGATATTCTTAATCGCGAATCATTTATCCAGTAGGAACAAACGTCCAAACGTCACACTCAGTGCGTAGTAGGTTTGGGTAGTGAGATTCGTGTTGGTGCTTTACGCAGATAAAGCGACCCGATTGTGAAGCAAGGAGTTGGTACAGTTTACTGGTATTTGAGAGGGAGCGAGAGAGAGCTCAATTGTAAAACAAGTCAGTAGACCTATAGTTTTGTGCTGAGCTGAAAGGCTTCGTGAGTTAGTGTGTCGGATAACATGAGGAGGTTGTGTTAGGACTGCAGATGGACCACGATCACTATGTGCGTACGTGTGTAACGAGGTCCAAACTCGACAGTGAACCCCCCGTGACAATCGCTGGATCAGCTTTCAAGCATCAGCTTGGATTACGTTGTCTTTTGGCTACGTACTGTAGTGGATCTTTTGTTGTCGTCTGTGCAGATCCTCAAGGAACTTGGCTACCTGACTTGCATTAGTTGTGTGAACGCTTGACGGGATTGTTGAAGAAGCAGATAATACTTGAAGCAAACACGGCCATATTCGACCTAAATTAGCAGTGGTGGCTTCACAGTGTTCCACAGTCGGTCAGCGCAGCCACTGCTGAGTGCAAAGTACTTTCAGCTGGAGCTTACCTTAGGAGATCATATTGAATCCAGCCGCTCTGGGTGTTTCGTAACATCAAAGGCTTGCACTCTGTGGAGATGGGCTTTGGAGGCATCCATACTCATTGTTCAAAGTGTACATATATCAAGACGCCAGATGGCATCATGTTATGAATAGTCGCTAATTCGTTTTATTTCTGTTTTGGCCCTTAATTTGAATTGTTTCTGTCTCAGTCCGTCTGCCTGTCTGTTTCTGTCTCGGTCTTTTGTTTTTAACCCCTCACCCCCGACCCCCTGCACGTAATGAAGTAAAGGGGTAGGAGTATAATGGCTTTAGCTTGGCAGACCTGGACCGAACGTCGTTTTTTGTTTTTGTTTTTCTCTTGTTGCGCGGCCGATGACTTCTCAAACGCCATTTCTTCTTCTTTTTCCCCCCTTTCGTCGCTGCGCTACTGATACCTATCGCAGACGTGGCGGGGTGTCGCTTTATGAGTTCTCCACACGTTTTTCTGTTTCCGAGATGGCCAGGAACGCCAGTGCCGTGCGGCATTCTGCCTGCCTGCACATGTGTGTCACCGTGTGGGCGATTGCACACATCTCTAAAGGTTAACGACCAAGGTATGGGCAATGAGATCAGCAGGGGGGTGGGGGGGAGGTTCTGTCACCTTCTCTCTCTGTCTGTCTGTCTGTCTCTCTCCCTTCCACTCTCTTTCTGTCCCTATCTCTCTCTCTGTCTACGTTCGACTGATTCGGTATTTCAGTTTTTTTTTTTCTTCTTCTTTCTATTTCCGAGCCGAATAACGAGCGTTCACCGAAAACGGTGAATAAATAAATAGATGAAAACAAACAAACAAAACGCGTGGGGTGGTGGTGTGTGTAGACTGTGTGTGTGTGTGTGCACGAGTCTTCTAGAGAGAGAGAGAGAGAGAGAGAGGTGCCACTTGCCGAAAGTTATAGGTACACCTGAAATCACCAGTAAAAAGGTTATGTCTACATTTAACGGTGAATAAATAAATAGATGAAAACCAAACAAACAAAACGCGTGGGGTGTGGTGGTGGTGTGTAGAGTGTGTGTGTGTGTGTGTGTGTGTGTGTGTGTGTGTGTGTGTGTGTGTGTGTGTGTGTGTGTGTGTGTGTGTGTGTGTGTGCAAGAGTCTTCTGGAGAGAGAGAGGTATCACTTGCCGAAAGTTATAGGTACACCTGAAATCACCATAAAAAGGTTATGTCTACATTTGGTGTTCACTGATCACATCGAGAGGGAAGGCGTTTTCGAGGCAGCGGTGGTCGTATACACCTGTGCGTGACTGCGTGTATGGGGCCGGAGATCACTTGCACACACGCTGAAATCTGCCTATCATTTGGTTAAGACCCTGAAGTACACCTGAGCGTACTGTGAGAGAGGAGAAAAACGAGAACTGAAGACGTACATCAATTGTGTGTGTGGTGTGTGTGTGTGTGTGTGTGTGTGTGTGTGTGTGTGTGTGTGTGTGTGTGTGTGACCATCTTCGTCGTTTTCGTTTTAATGTTAGGATCGGGTTGGTGGAGATGGAGGGAGAGAGAATTGGAGGGGGGTGGGGGGGTGATGATGAGTTTTAACGACCTTAAACGGTAACCTTAACATGCCTTACTCATCTCAGGTAAGTCTCCCCTTTTCTTCTTGTTTCTTTCTTCTTTTTAGTCGGGTATCTTTTCCCCCGTCACAAGTGACATTGATACGAGGTTATGTCATCCAGTTTTATTTCGTGTTTTAGACGAGTGTTGGGTCATTAAAAAAAAAATGTAAATAAAATACTTTGTAAGTTTACATTCGTTTTCGATTCGATATCATAATGAGACTCTTCAGGGTTTCTTCTGTTCGTTCTAGGTAAAATAATCGGTGTTGCGATTTTGTCCCGTTGGTACCAATAGTTAAGATCTTACTCCTTAAGATCTTACTCAGGCTAATGCCTGAATCGCTAGCTGCGTTGATACGGGCTGTTAAACGTCGTCCAGTCTAGTTTCGTCATTTCCCATTTTTCAGAAGATAAAATGTGATTCCTCCTTCCACCCACACAGATCACTCTTGTTACTTTGGGAGAAAGGGGAAAGTGAAGACTATACGATAAGAAGAGGAGAGAGAGAGAGAGAGAGAGAGAGGAGAGAGAGAGAGAGAGAGAGAGAGAGAGAGAGAGAGATGTTGAGATGAGATGTTTTATTGAATAAACCCATGGAGAGAGAGAGAGAGAGAGAGAGAGAGAGAGAGAGAGAGAGAGAGAGAGAGAGAAGAAACGACGGACCGCGGGTCTGCGCGGTGATACGATTCTCTTGTCGTTGAGTGGTGGGGTGACCGACAGACACCCCCACCACGCACACGGATGTCAAATCGCAACGACCTTCCCTACATGGCCTGGCGTGGTAGCCGCGGATAGCACTCGCGAACACCGATGAGCCCTGACTGCGGGCGGAGCCGATAGCCAATGCGCGAAACCCGCGACGTCCCGGCTTAGTCGGCGTGCAGCTTCTACAGCGGACTGAGCCAGTGGAGGGGGCTGGTGGGAGAAGGCGACACTCGCACAGCCCTGGTCCCGCTCCGCAGCTCTTCGTCAAGCCCGTCCCACCATGGATCTTCCCCCACCCCCCCCCCCCCCCCCCCAGCCCCACCAACCCCCACCCCATCATCCCCTCTCCCTCCCTCCCTCCACTCCTAACCTAGCTGTCCTCCGAGTTGTCACACAGACTGACATAGAGGACGGGCCGGGAGAGAGAGAGAACGAGGGAGAGAGAGAGAGAGCGCTCCGAGAATTTGGCGAGGGAGCCGAGTCGCGCGTCGTGCCTTGTGTGTGCCTGCCTGCCTGCCCTGTGATGGTGGTGTTGACCCACGCGACACGTCAGTCAGTGGAGTTGTAGCAGTTGTAGCGGCCGGTCGCTGGTGCAGTGTTTCAGAGCGTACACGGCATTACACGCACGTGCGCGCATACACACACACACACACACACACACACACATTCACACGCGCGCTCGCATATTTCTGTACATACAAAATTATCTCCTCGGTCGACTTCGAAAGACTGAAACTGTGTCCACGCGATCTGAACCAGGATGGGAAAAGTACGAGTGCATGGTAGGTGAGTGACTTTGATCATCTCGGCGAAGACTTGACTTTCGGGTGTAGCACTAAGTTTATAAGACGTGACACTACACTAGTGGACAGTTTGTGGTCAGCGCCTGTGAATTTCAAGTTTTTCAGCGGTTTCGCTCAAGCCCAAGACGTCAAGCATGTGTGGCCACACGGCACAGTGCCAGTGTTCGGCAAATGTCGGATGTTTTCGGAGCAGCACGGGACAGACTCGTAACACTGACAGGGAGGGACCCCAGTGGTTTCTCAACAGTGATGTGCGTTGCGTGCCTTCCGCGGTCAGACCATCACCTGCGGGAGCTGCGGGCAGTGTCATTTGTAGTGTCAGCTTACCGTGTCCAAGCAGATGGCTTTGTGTTCTCTTACATCTCAGTCGTATAGTGGTGGGACGGTGTATTATTCCTTGTGTTCGACTTTTACTCGGATGGGTTCCCGATGAGGTTGCAGTGTGGTATGTATGGTCCGGTCAAACTGGGAGGAGAAAGCAAGGGGGAAAAAAGAAAGAAAAGAGGGTCGTCTTCAATCAGGTGTGGACCTCTCAGTGTAAGCTTCGAGACGTATGGCAGCTTTGATGTGTGTGTGTGTGTGTGTGTGTGTGTGTGTGTGTGTGTGTGTGTGTGTGTGCTGGGTCTTGGGTACTTCGATTGGATTGTGGTCTCGTACCGTTTTGAGTTCGGTTTCCTCTTTGGCATGTTGCTGGAAGGAATTTTGCTTGGTCATTGAAAGTGAAGGTCCCTTTTTGTGTGTGTGGTTCTTAGGCTTTTGGTAAAAAAGTAGAATTTGATACCAGGTTGGGGTCCTGTGTATGTTAGACTACACACCTGTGTTGGCTATTTGCTGTATTGTACATCGTTTATAGCTTAGACATGTGTTGGCTTACTGTATTGTACATATCATTTGAAGGTTACGTGTGATATCCGGTTTATCGGTAGACATGTAGTGTTGACTCAGTTCCTGTTACAGTCATCTCTGCTTGTCTTACTCGCGGTCATGATCAGATTGACACGTTAGTCACTGGTTGCTGGTGATGAGTCAGATTGTTAGCAAACTTCACTGCTCTAGGACCCGTCCAGGGTCCTTCCCCACAGAACAAAGGCTGATCACCACGTCACGCGACCGTTTGGTTCCGCGGGCCAAGTGCTTGGCACTTAGGCAACCGCTGGATGGCGCAGTCCATCAGAACAAGACTGGGGCAAACCTGTTAGGTAGTTGACGGCGTTGCAACGATTTCAGTTCTTCTTTCTTGGGTCATAATGTCCTCTGATGTTATTGGGCATAATTGTTATGGACAGGCGTCGCTATCAAAGCTATCATAATAAATCATGCTCAGTGTCGCAGTTTTGAAGAACCCCTGCAATTGGTAGCCAGTAAGAACGGTTTAGTATTGCAAGTGATGATCTTCAAGAACGGCTGCGGCAACATTTTAATGTTATGAGGGACAGGTGTCGATATCAAAGCGATATCGGTCATAATAATAAGCCATGCTCAGTGTCGCAGTTTTGAAGAAGAACCCCTGCAATTTGTAGCCAGTAAGAACGGTTTAGTTTTGCAAGTGATGATCTTCAAGAACGACTGCGGCAACATTTTAATGTAGCTAATGACGGTTCTCGACGCCGAAGATGCCAGTAGCCAGAATCGTCATGGTAACGTTTCGGTAGCAGAGGGCGGTAGATTCAGACAAGGGTGGCGGGGACACGCGCTGGTTGTCACCGGCTATTGTTGCCAAAGGTTATAGTCTTTCGCTGCTGCCCCCCCGGTACCAGTGACCGGCGCGAGGACTGCATGCACCTGGCTCTTTCCACCCGTTGACGCTGCCAGCGATCCCGGGGCCTGGACAAAGGAAAGCCCCGTGCCCCGTGCCCCCTCGCAGGCACCGAGCCGACCATACGGCACACGGGGTCGTCAGTGGTTCCTTTCATTTGGCCACGGAAACCAGATGGCACTTGACGCGTTTATCCCCCCCCTCCCCCCATTGTTGCCGGCCCTCCCTCTGTTCCAGAACAGCCTGAACGTGGCTCAGCGCCTCCCTCCTTGCCTTCTCAGTGCCCGGCCACCTGTCGTGGGACAGCCTTCGTGGACACTTTTTAATTATTGTGGAGTCTTTGGACATTTTATATATATATATATTTTTTAAAATATAAATATTATCCATACTGCATTTTGACTTGGACTGTCTCTTTCTAAATTTCGTGGTGGCAGTTTTTGTTTAAACCCTCTCCCCAGTCCCCTCCCCCACCCACATTTTTTTCTTTCCTGATTCGTTGTTGAGAGGTTGACCTGTACCTTTCCCGGTTGCCAGGCTTTGTACCGTGACGGGGGATCCCGCGGGGCTCTATAAGATTCCATTTCCACCGCGGCAGTCTTAGTACCGGAGGAGGGAGGGACAAAAGGGGGTGGGAGGGAGCTAACAATGGCCAGCGGATTTCGTCACGGAAGCCCTTCGAAAGCTAGCTAGTCGTACAAAGCTGACTGCACACGCTCCACTCCTCCTGTGCTTGGGACCCACACTGTTCTGTCGCTGGGACGCGCCTTTCTGGGCTAATACCTCCACCTGTATACCTCCTTCCTCCACCTGTATACCTCCTTCCTCCACCTGTATTCCTCCTTCCTGCCTTCTAGGTCTTTGGACACACTGCCGAGTAGTTACAGACGTATACGTATACATATATGTATGTGTGTGCGTGTACTTGTGATTCGTTCGCTGTTTTTTCCTTATAGAAAGCGCGGGTAGCTTAGAAATGTGGCCGGCGGGAGTCGGGTCCATTGTTCGGGAAGGACATTTTCGAGACCGAAGGTTGGGACACCATCTTGGGTAGGCACTTGTTTGCGTGGGAGACTAGAAAGTGGATTTGTGAGTGTGTGTCAAAGAGTTAGGCGTTGCGTGGCTTCTGTCCAAGTTCGGTCCACTGAAAGGGAAAAAACGAAAAGAAAAAAAAAACGTGTATGATATGTTTTTATAAACTTGTTCATACGAGTGGTTGGAAAACAGAGATTTTAAACAGTTTGTTTGTTTTTCCTGAGGTGGTTGGCGCAACAAACGACCAGTGGTTTGCACATGGGTATCTGAGTGTATGGGCCCTGTTCGTTCTCACGGCGAACTTCATAACAGGAGGCTGGACTGTTGAGGTATAAAAAAGAAAAAGAAAAATTAGCAGGGTTGGGGGGCGGGGATAGCTCAGTGGTTAGAGCGCCGGACTCGTGATTGAAAGGTCGCGGGTTCGAATCCCTGCTGGAACGGCGGGAGAATTTTCTTCTCCAGGGTCGACTTTCTGTGCTGACTCTTATTTCGGTATCCGTTCCACCCCCGTGTTACCACAGTAGCACGTAAAAAATCCCGGTCATTCTGCCAAAAGTGCAGGTGGCAGGTTACAGCTAAACACGCATACACCTTACGTATGTGGCTTTTATTGAACCGTGCTTCGGCATTGGTCACAACTTGTCCCTAATATGTCAAATGACATCTGAGGACATTAAACATCAAGCAGGGTGGTATATGCGTCACGGTGTCAGAGGACTTTAAAAACAAAACTTCATAACTAGAGGTTTGGACCGTTGAGGTGTAAAAAGAAAGCGGGGTGGTACATGTATACGTCACGGTGTCAGAGGACTTACAACACAAAATAATATGTGAGTGCGGGGTGGATGGGTGAACAACTCCAAAGCTAGAGGAGAGAGAGAGTACTTGGAGTACGTGCGAACAGGTGTGCAGGGTTTATTGTCCAAATGGTGGACGAGGTGTTTGGAGGCGGACTTTGTCTTCTGCGGCCAAATTCGTTGGCGCGGGTGAAAATGTAGGCTCTGGGTTTAAGTTTGCGATAGCCACGCCGAGAGCTGAACCTGACCAAGTTTCACCGCGAAGCCACTAGGCCAGGCTGCCACCAGATTAGCTTGCTGTCGTCTGATCCTTCTGGAGAGAGCGCGGAAATTTCGTTTTGACGTTCATAAGAGAGTTGGGGTTTGGTCTGAATAATTAGCATGGCCGTGGACTCGCCTGGAGCCACGCCGCAGCTGCGTCCATTTTTTTTTTTTTTTCCCTGTGCAAGAGTGGCCGTTTTTGTGGGGGTAGGGGGATCAGTGACTCCATCTCTGATCAGTTATGCGGTTTTCCTTTTTTTCTTCCTTTTTTTCTCTCCTTTTTTCCCCACTCTCCCCCTTTCTCCAAAGCAAGTCTTGATAGACATTTCAGCGTTGGCGTATGTATATATGATAGGCGAGCAATATGATAGACGTCAGCTGAAAATGAGATAAGATCTACAGTGTCTGGTTACGGCTTTGTCCCATTTCACCAGTTACATTCTCTACAGTCAGGCGAGAGGAGCTGGTCGTGTCTGATCTGTGATCAGCATTGGCTTCTGCTCAAGTTGCGCGTCTCAGACCCTCTCGTTTCATTCTCTCACTGACCCCGGGTTTTGGCTCGTGATGTACTCCTCCGTTTCCCTTTCGGCAGTGGAGGCCTCGGGTGTCCTTTCTGCTCGTTTGTAGGACATTGAGTACAACAGTATTTCAGTACGCGTCTCCTTGAGGGCGTTTTTTTTTTTTGCACGGGCTCTGGTCTTCGGGGTAGATGCTGCACGGCACTAAACCTCTTCTTTTACCTTCTCCACTTCGAGTGTTTTAGGGTTGCCAGCTCGACTAGGTACTTACGGTTCCTGTGGACGTTAAGCACCATGTTTACTTGCTTACTAGGTACTCGAACTGAACCGTGTCGGTGCGCATGCACCAAGCGTAGGCTTGGAAGAAAAACAAACGCGTTTCGGAATGAAGTTCATTGCCGATGTATGAAGCTTGATAGAATCGGACAAAGTTAAGGCTTGAGAAGGCAGGCAGACGGGCGTGACAGTAACTTTCGGTGACAAGAAAACATGGACTGGATCCACGTGCTGTCCACGCGGGTCACTCCCTAATCAGGTGCACGTAGAAATCAAACACCGATAAATAGACGGGGGAAGCCGTAGCTTATCAGAGCTCAGGAGCTGTGTGGCAACCGAGGTGGCCATCCTAGGCGCCGTCCTGTACGGTCTCTGTGGACGCAAAGCAACACTGAACGAACCAGCTTGTCTGCAGAAAATGATGCCAGCTTACGTGCCCAGCACTGGTACCGATACCCAGGCATTAGAGAGAAAGAGATCTTCTCGGGGTGGTCGCCTCACACAGTTGAGACCTTTTTTGTGTGTGTATGAAGTTCTTGCCTACAGCTTGGAGGTTTCTTGTCAGGAATGTAGCGGGAGATAAGAGGTGACGCGGTGTGTTGTGGGGCTGGATCTAGTCGGGCGACATAGTCCTTGTTGACTGACCCAGGTCCCCGCTGATCTCTACTGTACTGATTGGTTACTTCCCTGTGCGGCTTCCTTCTTTGTTCGCCTCACTCTCAGCCCTCGAGTCTCGTTTCGGAACGTGATCGGCGCGTGGTTTCGACTCGCTCACCACTTACACGCATGCGCCTTTGGAATTTAGCTGACCTCTGTTACCAGGAAATGTTGAAGGGGGGGGGGGGGGGGGGAAGAATTTGACTCCACCTACATCGAACGCGGTGGTATTTTTGGGTGTGTGTGGTGAGGGAATTATTCCAACCAGGCGTGATTTAGTTCTTTTGGCGAGGCGAGTCCCTCTTTGTTCTGCAGCTTTTGTGTTCAATCACATGGAGTGGTGAGGCGCGAGACCCGTGATTCTTTCTTGTATGGTGGTTTTAGTGTGTTTGTCTGATGCTGCCACCGTCTTAGGTTTCATTTGTCCTTCGTTCAGAACGTTTCATATCTGTCGACCCCCCTCCCCCACCCAAACCTCATCGCTGCTGTCTGCTGTAATGCATTGGCACAGTGGAGTGCTTTGTCCCGTTCGCTCGGGGAAAGTGTGTGTGTGTGTGTGTGTGGGGGGGTATTGCTGTCTTGATTTGCCTATCGTGTGTTCACTTTAGCGCTGTTTTTACTCTGCTGTGGGCTGAGTGCAGTTCGATTTGTCATAGGCTTTTTTCTGCCAGTATTATTATACTCTCGAATGAGAACTTTGGGGAGAAGGCAGGGAGGGGCGTCGACTTCAGCCGTATTGTGGACTGATTCACAGGATACTTTATCGTCTCTGTTGCCCCGCGCAATACTCGTGCGGAGGACCCCTTTACGACGGTGAGGGTAGGCCTTTGAAGTGCTTGGGGTTGGAAGGTCTCTAAGCCCGGTGTTGACTTTAGATCTTTATGGGCGCAGGGCCATATTATGGCGCGGCTTTGTTCTACATGGTACCCACCCTCCACCTTCCTCCCTCTCCAGCCGAGTGTTTGGCCAGTCTGTGATCCGATAGGCCGTGCATGCTGGGGTTCGAACCCCTTGAAACGTTTCGTCGTAGGCTACGTAACCCGTGGTCATGGTGGCGAGCGAGATGGGAAGACCCCAAGTCTTCTCCCGGCCCTCTGCATGTGACCCGGGGGTCTCCCTTGACGACTGCTGATTGCATGTTTGCTCGCCCAACGTCTCCGTGACGGCGAGGGCGACAGCCCGGGGGCTGAAACGCGGGGCTACGGTTGCCCGCCGCCTGTTCCAGTGTTGTCCCCGGGATCTTCCAGTAGGCAGTGGTGCCGCAGGTGGAGCGGCAGGCAGGCGGTGGGGTTTCCAGCCCGCCCGGTGGGATCCTTCCTGCTGTTCGTAGCGTAGGCAGATGTTCCCTTCTCCACAGTCGGTACATGGGACTGGGCCGGGGCCTGCGCTCTAGCAGGGACTGGGGCTGCACGTGAGGCATGTCAGCGGCCTCATCCTCCGTGGCGTTTTCCAGCTCTTTGCAGCCTTTTTGACAAACGGTGAGGGCGTTGGGGAGGGTTGAGGTTAATGAAGACGTACCTAGTTAATTACTCACACACACACACACTCCGCTAGGTGATGCATGTCTCGTCAGGGCGGCCGAGAAGAAGACGACGGCTGAAATCCCTTTTACAAGCGTGAGATATTTTGTCTTCTGTTGAGACCTTGTTCTGGTGTGACCGTTATGGCCGATTGGGCGTTGAAAAACAGTTATCAATCGAATGATCCCCTTTCCTGACCAGTTTTGAAGTGGTGAAAGCCTGCAGAAGCTTGTTTGTATGAGGTGCCCGAAGGGGTTCTTAATTCTTCGGACACTTTCGCGCCACGTCTTCACCTTCTGTGTGCTGTCGAGTCACAGGCGTATCCAATTTTATTGCGATTAGGAAAGCTCGGTAAAGTGGATGTTCGTATGTGTTTAATGTGCTTGGCCCGTTTTCAGAAGTTGTGTATGTGTGTTATCCGGTGGTGTACATAGGTTTGCTCTGGGGTGGTTATCGACCTCTGTGGTCATTGAACTGCACGTGACATACATACAGATAGTTTGTCCTACCTGGTGTCAGCTTGGTGGAGCACTGTTCTCTCCTTGGCCGAGATAGGCTTAGCGTTGGGTAATTTGACACCCTTGTGGACAGAGCAAACATGCGGGATTCGGGGGTTAGATGACGCTGTGTTGCATGTATGCATTTTCACTGTTAGGCTCGGTTCCAAACTCGTGTCATAGTGGCCACGTTCAAGCATTTCCGTCATAGTTGGACTCGTTGGTGGTGGTTGATCTGGAATGGCTGTGAGGGAATTAGCGTCGCTGTTGTTGTCTACCATTCTCTGCCTAAGCCCCACTCCAGTTGCTGCCTTAACAGGTTGGATAGGAAGCTAAGAAAAGTAAGATCTCAACCGACTTCTTGACTGGGACCATTGGATAAAACGCCGAGAAGAATACTCCTCCGCTAACTTCTTCGTCGGAAGCATTGTTGAAGACTGGAGTAGATCTGCGAGAACCCGCGAGCTTCAGCAAACCGGAAGAGTAGTCTCGGCGTAGAGTGGTTTGAGCCGTTTTTCCCGCGTCACCCGAGGAAGAGTGGCACGACGTCTCTGTGCCCGTGTATTTTTAGTCGAATGTCGGATACGAGTCTTTGTTCTGAGGTATTGTTTGGCAGTGAACAGTATCCCCTGGCCTAAACCCCCTTTTCTTTTTCTGTGGTGTACATCGCTCGTTCGAAGAGATGATACTGTTGAAAGCTAGGATCAACTGGCTTACTTTAGGAATTCATATGCACTTCAGGGAAATATATCTGTTTTCGTGTCCCATTTCTGTCGTTGGCTTTTTGTATGTGTTGAGCGTTGTTTTTAAACGGATCGCTTTTTTATTTTATTTATTTTATCGTTGCTTGTACGTTCTAAACGTAGTCTAGCTATAACAGCAGTAGTGTCGCTTGTAAAGCACTTGAGGTTCTCCATGTTGTCTCGCACGAATGTCCCGCTGCCTTCTGGACGCTTTGCTGCACCAACTCACCGACTCATCACAGCTCACGACTCACCACGACTCGCTAGAGTCCCGCTTCCCGGAAGAAGAGGTTTGGGTCTACGATGATTGGTTGGCCGGCCCTGAGGGCATCTTACCTAACAGCATTAGACTTGTGTCAGCATTTTCTAATACTGTCAGGTAAAGATGTCTGCAGGGTTCGCATGTCATCTTGTCCAAATTGTTGGGGTTTTGTGTCTTATTTGCTCGTTGTTCCTTCCTTCCTCTGGCCTGTGCGCTCGTTGCTTGTGTTTCTTTTTGAGGGGGGCACTTTTGTGTGCTTCTGGTTTTGATTTTGTCTGGCAAGCCTTCCAGTGGCCATCGATGGGCAGTCATTGTCGGCTAGGATCTCGCTGGTTTGCCTCTGTAGGTGTGTGTGTGTGTGTGTGTGTGTGTGTGTGTGTGTGTGTGTGAGGTCTGGAAGGTCTCCATCTTCGACGTTGACTGTCGTGTGTGCAGCGTTTGCTCTTCAGCTTCGGAGTTTCAGCTTCTGCCGGGTCCAGGCGTTTGCCTGGTGTCGAGGACTGCTTGGCAGGCGATGTCCTGGTCTGTGTCATACAGGTAAGTAGTTCAGGTAACCACTGAGAACTGCTGAAGAGTCTAGGAAGAAACGATAGCTTCTAATCGTAAACAGTAATAAAGTAAGAACAATGTTAAGCTAAGCTAAAAACAGAGACGTTAATGTTTTTAAATAAAACAAAACAGAATATCAAAACAAGACGGAAAAGGAGGGCGGAATATTCAGTAGACGTGAGCATATATCCACAATAATGTGTAGTTTAAGAACAGGCGAGAATGATGCAATTAAGAGTACCCCAGTGTTGGTTTTCCTTTTAGTAAAGTAAGCACCCCCCCTCCCCAGTTTTTGTTTTGTTTGTGTCACTCAGAATAGCGTGCAAGTTCCCAAGAAAGCTAATCCTGAACTGTATGTTACGGTACGGACTGCTGTCCATTACGGCAACGTACGCGCGATCATGTGCAGTTTCATTGTTAGCAAGCTATAGATTCAGTCAGTCTGCCATTACAGTATTTGGTAACCCATTATAAATCCGGACAGTTTGGTCTCCATGTTTGCTGCTCGGCTGTGTCCCGGAGAACCAGCTATTTCCGCGTTTGCTTTCCCGCTGTAAATCCGGACTGTCCGTTGGCGCCGTTTTCCCCTGATTGTTACTGAACAAGAATTCCGCAGTTTTTCTGTTTGTCCGGACCGTGTACTCTTCCCGTGCTCGAAACCCCGCCATAAATAAATGCGGATTGTTGCTGGAAATAAATGCAGACAATCCGCAATTTCAGCATTTGCTGCCTCGTTACAGACCAGGCAATCCTCTATTTCCGTTTTCTGCCTCGTTAGAAACCCGGACGATCCGCTGTTTGAGTGCCTAGCTGCGACCGCCTGACAAATCGAGCCAATGCGTTACTGGCTCAAGGAGAGGAAGAACCGCAGCAGTACTAACACCCTGGCTTGCCTGCCATTGTGGTTTGCTGACACAGCCTGGTGACTCTGCCCCTCACGGTGTGCAAAACAGCAGCAGAAGGAAACGGCTGACGTTACCGTCCATCTCAATGCATGCACTGAGGCAGTAGTAATTCTGGTGGTTAGGCTGCAGCGTTGGGTGTCTGGCCACACACAGACACGGGCAAGGACAGACACAGTCACGCACGTACCCCAACTCCTCTTGTGGCAAACAGCGAAAGAAGAGGCGGTCCGCATCACGATTTATTGTTAGTGTTACATTACCGTCATGGGGACGAAAGCAGTCAGACATCGTTAGGTAACAGTGATTCTGACTTAGTGACTGTGAAGGAAAATCCGGACGACCCGGCCACTTTATTTTGTCTTTTTAACCGAGCGATTTCAGCTTCACTTTTATCCACTTGTACGTTCCTGTTAACACGGTCTGCGGCAGTCAGACATACAGTGGTATGGTGGAGGAAATGTGGAGGTTAGGTTGATGGCAGTCTGAAAGGATTACTGGAGGACAGGCACTCGTTCCATTGCAGCTAGCATAAGGAGGGGGGGTAGTTTTGCATCGTGTTAGCAACATGCCTGTGTTTGCAACTCTGTCTCAACAGTCATGTGGAAACGTAATCCAACCGGCAATGTAATTATTCCATCACTTGCAGCACTCGCCGTTCTAGTCACGAGGTACGCCACTGGCGTTGTACTTAGGTACGTCCAGCAGACGGTCATTCGGCTCGCCAAAGAGCATTGTGGTGGACAGCTGCAGGGACGCGGAAAGCGGTCACTGCAGCAGGATAAGCGTATACTAATCACTCCCCACACCAATCGATAGTAGCACTGATGTTCAAACGGGTCTGCTTCTGGGCCTCCGCACGGTTAGCTTGTGCACAGGACAAGTCAGTGGCGTGCACGGTCTTGACATTGTAGAAACAGCCTGCACCCAGAGAAACAGGCCTGCACCTGGGTGTGCCGAGTCTTTCCAACAGACGGGATGCAAAACAGTAGTAGGTGTGGGGAGAATATTTATGCTTGTGGGGTAGATAATGTTAAAAAACAAACAACCAAACAACAACAAAAACAGAGGAGATGGGGGGGGGGGGGGGGGGGGGGGGGGGCACCAAAAAGCTCGGGTACCAACAGACAACATTGGAACACTTTGACCGACCTGTGCCCATCCCCCACCCCTCCCCCGTACCCACCCCCCGCACGAAATAAGATCGACCAGTGATGCTTAGCGTCCACAAAAAAACAAAACAAAAACTCGTACTGTTTATTAGAGAAAGGGGGAGGGTAGGGTGCGTCCACAAAAACCTCGTACTGTTTATTAGAGAAAGGGGGAGGGGTAGTGTACCTATGCTGAGGTACTCGCTCAAACCGTGCGAACTACTCGCTGGCCACCACCAGGAACAATACAATTATGTTAAGGTGGGAGGGAGGTGCAAAGCAGCTTCTGCACCTTTTGCTTGTGTGCTGCTGCAGCTTACTGCTTCAACCGTTGTAGGAAACGAAGACACGCAGTGTCCGTGGAAACGACTGTGGAGAACAGCTCGAGAAAAGAGACCATCCATCTCTCTCTCTCTCTAAGAGCTCAGCATCACCTCCGTGTCCACACAGCTCCCGAGCTCTGACAAACCCAGTAAGCACATGGAACGGGGACGTAGTTGTAGTTATCATAACGACTCTTGAGGTAATGGGATCAAGAGTCGCGGTCACCGAGGCAACGGAAGCACGATTGACTTGCATCCAGACAAGTGCGTGCTGCGTCGTAACGAGATGTCATGGCGTCATTGCGCGCAGAAACATTTTCAAAAGATTGTAGTTACGTCTGAGGTCGAAAACCACATTCCTTTTTCGGTCAGCTGCACTTTCCTCCCAAGTTTCCTCCCAAGAACAGTCGGTCTCAAGAGCAGGTTATGCCGTGTGGTATTGCTGTTTTCGAGAACTTCGATTCACGTAAGAAGTCGCGAGGAGCTGGAATTAAAGCAAGAAGTCGTACGACACAATAATAGCAGACGGAAAGCACTGTGCCAGTGACTTAATGTGACATCCTAAGGACAGGGAAAGGGTTAATACATTTAGTGGGGGCGGTACTGTGCTCAAACAAACAGGTGGACTAGCAGATGTAGCAATCTCTCCTCCCCCCACCCCCCACCC
>OY757555.1:7642792-7650292 GCA_963584105.1 Alviniconcha strummeri | reverse complement strand
CTACCTCCTGCACCTGATTGAACGAGCCAAAAACGGAATGCGAAAAGAAGAAGAAGAAAAAGAAAAAAAAGAAAAAAAGAAAAAAAATGGGGGGACGGGGGTAGAGAGGAAGAAAGAAAAAAATGGAATGGAGGTCATAAAGTCGGGACAGGATGGGTAGGGGTGGTGGTGGTGCGGAATGGAATGGGAAGGGTTGTGTACAACAAATTACTACTGGATCAATGATAGTGTTTTCAAGCCTAGCAACAATTCAGTGCTGCAAACAGCAGTAAACACTGCACACGCCGTGCACAGCGATCAAAAATCAGTACGTGCATTCCGGTGCGCGTGACCCAGTTTGTTTTATCCGAAACAGAAAAGAGCGACAAACGAAGCTGTAAAACGACGAGACCGCATGCATGCAATTATGAAATCAGTCTCTCTCTCCCCCCCCCCCCCCCCCCTCTCTCTCTCTCTCAATGGTGTGATTAAAATCGCATGCTAATTCATCCTCATCAAACAAAATGCCAGACAAAAACATTAGCGTAGACTCCTGACCCTTAATCTCACACTAGGAAAAAATCACGTTGAACAAGCACTCAAGCATCGGGTACTGGGCGTAATAATTGATGAAGAGCTAAAGTGGCAGTCCCACATAGATGATAAGTATATGTAAACATCTATCCAAGAATCTCTTTCTGCTCAGCCAACTCAGGCGTTATGTGGAGAGTGACACTCGTAAAATCTTTCTTTCCGAGCGCACCTGCTCTCGCATATAAACTACTGTTTGGAGTGGTGCCAGTGAGGTTCATCTAAAGAAGCTCAACTCCCTTCACAGACGAGCAGCAAAATTAATCCTACCACATCAGTCCTTGTCCACTACGGAAAAAATAAACAAACTAAATGTTCTTCCACTACATAAGCAATTCAAATTTAATTAGTGTGTAACTTATGTTCAAAATACACATGGGCAGTTAAAAAAGGCACCGCCATGACTGAGTGACGTTCTTTGTCAACTATGGAAAAATTAAACAAACTATTCTTCCACTACACAAGCAATTTAAATTTAATCAGCGTGTAACTTATGTTCAAAATACACATGGCCAGTTAAAAAAGGCACCCCCATGTCTGAGTGACTTTCCTAGTCAGCTACGGAAAAATTAAACAAACTAAATATTCGTCCACTACACAAGCAATTTAAATTTAATCAGTGTGTAACTTATGTTCAAAATACACATGGGCAGTTAAGGCACCGCCATGACTGAGTGACATTCCTTGTCAACTACGGAAATATTTAACAAACTAAATATTCGTCCACTACACAAGCAATTTAAAATTAATCAGTGTGTAACTTATGTTCAAAATACACATGGCCAGTTAAAAAAAGCACCCCCATGTCTGAGTGACTTTCCTAGTCAACTACGGAAAAATTAAACAAACTAAATATTCGTCCACTACACAAGCAATTTAAATTTAATCTGTGTCACTTATGTTCAAAATACACATTGGCAGTTAAAAAAGGCATCCCCATGTCTGAGTGACTTTCTCCAACAAGGTCCTACACGGTGTGGGTCAAACAACTACGTTTTACCACGCCCTCGTATTGACCCATTTAACCGCCTGAAGCGATACCTTCTGCGCTAGCTCTTCAGCCATGTGTGTCTGGTGCAGCTGAATGGACGCATTCCTGACACAGGTCTCGGTCCTCACCTCTCAAAAACAAGCAGCAAACTTGCCACTCGTCACGAACGTCAATTAATACATTCATCATCTGCTCGAATTTTGCCTGGTTGTCAACAACTCGTCGGGGTCAGTGAACCGAAAGTGCTAGGTGTTGCTATTTATCACAGTCTTATGTGGGCTGCTCCCTATATTCGTTACAAGCGTGAAACCGCCCTACTCCCCACCGAGAACACACGAATCCGCTTCCGTGCACAAAACTCTACGACATACAGTACTCAGTTCTTCACAAAGCCCAAGCTCGGGGACTTGATTTAATTTTATCTCGGGTAATGGACACATTCAGCTCCGTGCCTATGACTGATTCCCATCTTGCTGATTCAACCCCAACAGGAAGTTGGGTGTTGTCCCACGCTATCCCCCTGTCTGGAAACTCAGAGCTGTCATTCAATTCCAGTTTCCTGATCTCAGGGCTGTCATTAGATTCCCCTTTCTTATCTTCTCCACCCCCTACCCCCCACTCCCCCTTCCTCTTCTACTTAGTCCTGTTGCTTTTTCTGTCCTGTCGTGTGTTTTTTCGGATAATGGTCCACTCTCCGGACTTTTGGTTCTCTCCCCAAAAAGTCTCCAATATTTATTTTTGTAAGGAGATATTCTGTAGGCTTTTTATTTTATATACGGCTCTTGTTGAGCAGCTAGGAGAAAATGGTGGTATGCACAGCTTGCACCACACGGCACATGTAAAAAATTGTCAGTATGCTTTTATATCATCCATATAATCTTTTGTTTCTTTTGTATATATAACAGTTTAAAAACAACAACAACAACAAAACCCACCTTTAATCTATTATCTGTTAATTAATCGGAATGGTCGACATAATACCAGCATGCCTTAATAATGAAGGGACTAACTCTTCGAAAATGCGTTCTCGATGCTTGTGAGTGTATCTTTTGTTTTACAGTGTGTGGATTCATTTGTAAATTTGACCAGAGTAAAGGTCTGCATATATATAGTGTGCGTTCGTGCGATGAGAGAGAGAGAGAGAGAGAGAGAGAGAGAGAGAGAGAGAGAGAGAGAGAGAGAGAGAGAGAGAGAGAGAGAGAGAAGAGCTTCTTGGCCTAGTCCTTCGGAAATCATTAACCGTCGTATTGCAACACACAGCCAGAGTTTAAAGTGTCCCACAAGCTGTGTGTGCACTGAAACCTCTCCCCGTCCACGACATTCTCTTGGCCTTTATGTGGTACTTGCTTCACAATTTATCGCCATTGATTGTGTGCATATATATATATATTTATGTGGTACTTGCTTCACAATTTATCGCCACTGATTGCGTGCATATATATATATATATGCTCCTACGACAAGTACTTTTGCTGTGTTACTTCCGTGTCAGTTTGCTACAGGCCCTAATAGGCTGGATAGCCTTTCCAGCTTTGACTGCATGCATGCACACAATTTATGCTAGCTGCTCTGTTGACGACGCATTCTGGTTTTGCATGTGTCCCATTCCGGAAGCACTTCATCATTATCATCGTTATTATTATTATTTACTTCCTTGATACTGAAAGGTTCCACACTTGCCTAACTTGTCCAGATCAAAACAGGTTCAACCCATCTTTCTGCACTTTTCTCCCCAGACGAAGTAGGCCCGAATTAAACTTAAAAATAAAAATGTATCCAGACTTTCAAAATTTTGTGACAGTCCAGCATAACGTTGAGAATTTTCGGGTCCCGCCTAGACCCCATCCCACTCACACACACAATCCCTAACCCCACCCCCCACCCCCCACACACTACACTACACTACACCACACTACACACACACACACACACACACACACACACACACACACACACACACACACACACCACTACACTACACACACACACACACACACACACACATACACACACACACACACACACACACACACACACACACACACACACACACACACACACACACACACACGGACCCTAACGTTGCACAATACAGCAGCTGACATGGACGGTTAGTCTACTTCATTTCGGACACGTGTGTGGATGAGTCTGGTTGGCTAGTCAAAACACTTTCCCCATAGGCCCACAGCCAACAGGTGTTGTTATTCAACAGGAATGTTCATGACTATCAGTGCTGCCACCCAAAGCCCAATAAATCTTACGCGTCAAAACGTGCCGGCAAGACTGTCACTCAAAAAGAAGTTTGCGTAAAGGAGGTAGTGAAGGAGGGATGGAGGGCAGGGGAGGGGGGGGGGAGAAACAGACAGACAGACACAGACAGACAGAGACACAGACAGACAGAGACAAAGAAACAGAGATACACACACACACACACACACACACACACACACACACACACACACACACACACACACACACACACAACTAGCCGAACAGAGAGAGAGGGAGAGAGAGAAAGAGAGAGAGGGGGAGGGAGAGACAGAGAGGGAGGGATGGAAGGAAGGAGGGAGAGGGAGAGAGAGAGAGCTAAATGTAGATATCCAGCTTTACGCTTGTTATATATTTTGAATTTGACAATAGGCTGTGTTTTCTGTGACTGTCTAGTGTTCAAAACAACAATCCGGCAGCTCTTAAACAGTGAAGTGGTTAGTTCATTTTTTCATGATTTTATTATTTGACTGGTATAAAAGTAGCCTGAATGCGTGGATTCAACCAGAGTTCAGGAGCTGTGTGAAAGTCAAGGTGGCCGTCCTGGGCTTTCCGTCCTAATGAGCCTTACGGTTTCTGTGGACATAAGGCAACACTCAACCATGCTTCGGCATTGGTCACAGTTTGTCCCTAACATGTCAATGAGGACATGAAGCTCTGCATCACCACCACTGGATTCAACCCCAACAGGATGGTCATGAGGCGACCCTGTAACGCTGACTGGACGTTAAAATCCAGTAACTAACCAACCACGAGCCTATGATCAGACTGGACCAAGAATCAAACATCCGATAAACCCGTATGCAGCTCCATGAAACGGAACTTGAAAACTGCAAAATAATCAGCCGGATCACTGTGTCCATCCATGGACAGAACACTAAATTGATATCAACAGTAATGGATGTCCACGAACAAATTCTGGATGTCGTCGGTGATAAATTGTAATTATGAAGACCGACAGGCGATAGAGATTTCTTTTTTCCAGCACTAATCGATTTGACAGAAGTACTTATCCTCCGTGTATTTGGCTAAGGAAAGATACTTCTCCTTTAGTGGATGAAAATTACGGTCCTCTCATACACACAAAACAACAACAAAAACAACAACAAAACACGCACGCCAACACACACACACACACACACACACGCGCGCGCGCGCGCGCGCACAAGCAAACATACACACACACGCGCACACACAAGCAAACATACACACACAAACACACCACCAAACACACACACATACACACACACACACACACACAAACACCACACCACACCACACCACACCACACAACACACACACACACACACACACACACACACACACACACACACACACACACACACACACAATAAACCAACAAACACACACAAATATGAACACATACATAGACACACACAAATACACGCACACGTACAAAAACACGCACATGCGCGCGCGCGCGTACACACACACACACACACACACACACACACACACACACACACACACACACACACACACACACACACACACACACACCCTTCCCCGGAACACCGAGGCCCAGCAAACGAGACGCCGTGAGAAGCGTGAGTGATGTGAAAGCGAGGTGCCTAAATGAAGTTCCATCGAACGTACGTAAGTAAGTAACCTGGTGTATTAATTACGCCCAGTCAACCAGTACGGTTATATCAGTGCGACGAACGTGCGCATACACAGCACGATTTTACACCGTGTAAGTCCTGGTAATCAAAACACCCGATTCGCAAACCCTGGTGGACGAAAGGTCAAAGTTGACAAACCCGAGAGACGGCGGGTTAATTCCCCAAGTCGATGGACAAAAGGTTAAGCCGCCAGGACCCGAGGCACAACCCGAACCTACTCACACACTAAGCCCCTGGCGCTATCTCACTTAGCCATCATTTCCACAAATCGTCGCCAGTGGTTATACAGACCACACCCCAAGCCTCCCTCTCCGGCAGCCCTTCCTGGGGAGAAAGGATGTCGTAAGCCTTTTGTTCGGGGCTTGTAATAATTCATTAAGATACGCCACTGCACAGCATGAGAGCCGCTTGTTTCTGGGTGGACCATACAGACTTCCCGGTGAGGCGAATGCGCACTAGAGTTAACACGTACAGCACGAGGGACGCTTGTTTCTGGGTGAACAGTAAATGGACCATACAGACTTCCCGGTGAGGCGGATCGCACTAGAGTTAACACGTACAGGACGACGGCTGCTTGTTTCTGGGTGAACAGTAAATGGACCATACAGACTTCCCGGTGAGGCGGTTGGCAGTAGAGTTAACACGTACAGCACGAACATTGAATCGCACGTTAACACGCAGGTGAACCCATAGAAAACTCAGTGAGGGACTGATCTAGCACGTCTTCCGTAGCCAGCGCCGATGTCTTTACAAAACAAAAACCTGAAACAAGAATGGCTGCTAGTGTTCTAAAACAAGACCCAAACACATAAAAGGTTCAAAAGTTGTTGTTTTTAATCGTTTTTCATCGTTTAATTGTAGTTTAAGTGTCGCTTTGTGGCTTGATAAAGGCGATTACCCCGAACATTTGCGCAGATTGTGTTTTGTCCTAATAAACAGCGGGTCTTTAGACAACATGAACGACCGCACGTCAGCAGCACATAGAGGTGGGCCCACAGAGAAGTAAGTGACGAGCTGACCTAACTCGACCATGTCCCATAGCCAGTGCTGATGTCTTCAGACAACACGAAAGACCGCGCGTGAACAACACAGGTCAACCCACAGCGAACAAAGTGATGGAATGATCTAGCTCACCTACCATAGCCAACGATGATGTCTCTAGCAGACAGCACAAACACGAACAACAACAACACGTGAACAACACACAGGTGAACCCATAGCGAACGAAGTGATAGACTGATCCAGCTCGTCTTTCATAGCCCGCTCTGACGTCTCTAGCAGACAACACAAACACGAACGACAGAACGTGAGCAACACACAGTGAGGTAAGTGGTGGACTGACCTAGCTCCTCCTCCACATCCAGCACTCGTTTCTACACAAAGAGCATGACCGACAGCACGTGAACAACGCACAGTGAAGTATGCAAGTGATGGACTGACCCAGCTCACCCTCCATAGCCAGCGCTGATGTCTTTAACAGACAACACAAACACGAACGAGAGCACGTGAACAACACACAGTGAAGTAAGCCATGGCCTGACCTAGCCCATTGTCACAGTTAGAGCTGATACTTTTAACAGACAACACAAGCAACACCAGCACGAACGTCTACACGTGAACAACACACGGTGAAGTAACCGATGGAACACTGAAGTAACCGATGGAACAGTGAAGTAAGCGACGGAACAGCGAAGTAAGCGATGGAACAGTGAAGTAACAGACGGAACAGTGAAGTAACCGATGGAATAGTGAAGTAACCGATGGAATAGTGAAGTAAGCGACGTAACAGTGAAGTAAGCGACGGAACAGTGAAGTAAGCGACGGAACATTGAAGTAAGCGACGAAACAATGAAGTAACCGATGGAACACTGAAGTAAGCGACGAAACAATGAAGTAAGCGACGAAACAATGAAGTAACCGATGGGACAGTGAAGTAATCGATGAAACAATGAAGTAAGCGACGGAAAAGTGAAGTAACCGATGGAACAGTGAAGTAAGCGACGGAACAGTGAAGTAACCGATGAAACA
>OY757555.1:7632792-7637792 GCA_963584105.1 Alviniconcha strummeri | reverse complement strand
TTTACCACATGAAACAACAATACTAAATAAACGTGTCGCCAAAACCTTGAGCGACAGACGCGATTAGCCAATCAGACCCAAGCAAACGAGACGCACCTTTTGACCTCACTTTCGACACTCCGACAACTCAGAATCATTCGCTTTTCGTCAGTCAATGAACGAATTACGTGTCTTCATAGAACATTTTGTGAAGAAGCCAAGGGCGTCACGTTTCTTAAATGACGCAACGGAAAGTAAGCGATATATTTGCACTTAGATCTAAAGCAATCCATTTTCTGTATCGGTGACAAAGTTTACCCCGCTCTACAAGGGCACCGGTCTTCTTCATGAACTCGATCACGATGTTGACTGTCGGCACTTCTTAGTCGGTCAGTTTTGCACTGTCTGCGGTAAACACCGCCCCCCCCCCCCCCCCCCCCCTCCCCCCCCCCCCCAAAAAAAATAATAATAAAAAATATCGAACCGTTTTGGCAACTCTTCACCTTGTTGACGCAATGCAGTTACAAAAAAAAAAAAAAAAGTACGATAACGGCAACACTACCGCCAGCTACATTAACTAGTTAGCCTTTAGCAGACGACAGCTCTGGTTGGGCATGCGCACAAGAGGCCTATAAATGGCATCTTCACTGACGACATGTGTGGCCTCTCGATCACCGCACACGGTTGTAACAGTCAGCAGCTTGTGAAGTTTGCTGCCAAATCAACGACACAGAAAACTGCTCTCTGCATTTGCCGAGGCGACAGCTGCTGGGGCGAATAGAACCCCTAAATGTGAGCCGATGGCTCTTTCAACCACGTGGGCGCCTCAGCACTTTTGTCGGACCCTACGTCAGTGGCCGGAGATTTCTTTCTCCTGGAGACACGTAAATGCTTCGCGTCTATTTATGGATTTGCGGTTATATCAGGGCGAGAAGGATTTTACACTGAAAAAAAAAGAAAGAAAAAAAGAAAAAAGAAAAAAAAAAGGGCGATGGTACATGAGAGCTCATCGTTGTTGGTTTGTTTGTTTGTTGTTGCTGGGTTTTTTTTGGGTTTTTTTGGTTTTTTGGTTGTGTGTGGGGTGTTTTTTTTTTTGTGTGTGTGTGTGTGTGTGTGTGTTTGTGTGTGTGTGTGTGTGTGTGTGTGTGTGTGTGTGTGTGTGTGTGTGTGTGTGTGTGTGTGTGTGTGTTTCATGGGGGGGGGGGACGGGGGGGGGGGGGGGGGGTAACTAAGTTTCTTTTTTGAAACAGCCGAAGTGACATTTTTTCTTCTCCAAATAATCCCCGTTTTCCAGCTCTTAGTTTAATAGCCACCGTTTTCCAGCTTTAACAAATAGCCAACATTTTCTAGCTTTAGAAAAAGTCTAATTTTTGCTCCTTTTCTTTTTCCTTTTTTCAAATAGCCACTGTTTTTCAGATCTACCGGGTTTGTTTGTTTTTTTCTCAACTTTTGGGGGTTTGAAATAGCCACCGTTTTTCATGCATTGTTCTCAGGGTCTTTGTGATAACCAACCACGGAAATGAGGCGGAAAAAAACACCCAAACAAGGCCCCGTGTCAAGCTGGTTCACTGGATCCCGACTGAAAAACACCCAAACAAGGCCCCGTGTCAAGCTGGTTCACTGGATCCCGACTGAAAAACACCCAAACAAGGCCCCGTGTCAAGCTGGTTCACTGGATCCCGACTGAAATGGCAAGCGTAATACTGCCGCAGGTTCGAGTGCCCGCTGCAGCAAGGGAATTTTATCCCAGCGTATACTTTCAGTGCAGACTCCGTACATCCCCCGTGTGCAATTGCATGCATCAACATCTGAGCGCACGTTAAAAATCCCAAGCACAAGTAGCTATTGGGCGATTCAGCGAAGCTGATTTGCTAGAGTGAATGCGCTTTGTAATCTTTCGCGTAAGAAGTCGCGAGAGGTCGCAGCGCACTTCCGGGCCGATTTCTGAGTAGGCGTTGCTTCACGCTGTGTATAACAGTGGAAATTGAACCTAGAATCGCGAAGCAGTACAAATGCCAATACTGTTGCAGTTGCAAAAATTACCGTGGAAAGGGGATGGAGGGTGGACAAAAAGTGTCTTTGCGTCGTTTTTTGGCTGACCAGAAGATCGCGAGTTCGCATAAAAAATGCGTTTGGGGGCATCCTATAGCACGTTGGCAGTGTAAAATTCGCAAATTCATTGTGACCGCCTTCCATTGTGAAGAAAGTACGCACCGGAAGTAAAAGCAGCCAAGGGACTTAAGCGATGCCGGGCAAAAGTCAAGGGAGTTAACAACCCCGCCTGAATCGCCCAATACCATCGTTTGGACACACACAAACACTGCACGCAGTGATACAGGAATCACTAGCGCTGCTCTTGCGGCTGTGCCTTACCCAGGAAAGGCGACCCGAATTTCCAGCAATGGACAGAGAAGCGCTGTTTTGAACAGCATACCGTGGACCATTTGCTGGCACGTAAGGTGGAGTCCTTTGGCTGCATTAATCAGCTTCAAGGTGTAAACTCCAGAGATCAATCTGTGACTAGGAGCTGAACACAGCCATCATCATCTTCACCACCACCACCACCACCATCACCACCATCATCGTTGTCATCGCCATAGAAAGTCCAGTTTACCACCACTACCACCATCACCACCACCATCATCATTGTCATCGTCATAGAATGTACAGCTTACCACCACCACCACCACCATCATCATCATCATCATCATCATCATCACCACCACCACCACCACTACCCCACCACCACCACCACCATCGTTGTCATCGTCATAGAAAGTGTGGCTTACCTGTACCAGAGCCACCTCCACTCTCCCCTCCCGTCTTCTCATCGCCATCCACGGGTGCAGACGATGTAACGCCAAGACTCGAACCCCCGACCACGGGCACCTCCTCCCCGGTCGGCACGCTTTCAGCGCTGGTAAGCTCGGCGGGAATTACAACAATTAAAGGCCCTGTGGACTGATCCACTCCCCTGGAAGTGGAAGCCTGTACTACAAAAGCCTCGGCTCTTTGGGAAGTGGACGCCTGTCCCAGAAAAGCCCCGTCTTCCTTGGAAGTGGACGCCTGGCCCAGAAAAGCCCTGTCTTCCTTGGAAGTGGAAGCCTGTCCTAGAAAAGCCCCGTCATCCTTGGACGTGGACGCCTGTCCCAGAAAAGCCTCGTCTTCCTTGAAAGTGGACGCCTGTCCCAGAAAAGCCTTGTGTCCCTTGGGTGCGGACGTCTGTCCCAGAAAAGCTCTGTCTTTCTTGGATGTGGACGCCTGTCCCAGAAAAGCCCTGTCTTCCTTGGAAGTGGACGCCTGTCCCAGAAAAACCTCGTCTTCATTGGAAGTGGACGCCTGTCCCAGAGAGGCCTCTGCTCCCTTGGAGGTGGAGGCCAGTCTCAGAGAGGCCTCGACTCCCGTGGCCGTGGAAGGCCGCCCCAGACGCAGAGGCACCCCGACATGCCTTACAGCAACAGCAGTCATGCTCCTGGAACTGCGCGGGCTGTAGCGGATCTTGGGCGGGCGACGCGCGGACTTGGGTCGGCCCGAGTTGTTGTTGAGGTTGCCCGCGCCCAGCCCCGGGTCGTCCTGCAGGGGGCGCTGCTCCGGGTCGAGGGGCGCCAGGAGGACGTTCCTCTGGCTTCTGAGCGGGAGGCAGGAGGCCGCTCTCGGGGGCCCCCGTGGGTAGCTGCCCTGGGTGCCGGCGAAGGACTGGGACTCGTGGACGTTCCACTCGGACTTGTAGGCCAAGGACAGCAGCGCGCCCTCCAGGCCGTCGTCGTCCTTGCTCTCTTTCTCCTCCACCCAAGCGAGGCCCGGCAGGCGGAACCGCTCCAGCTCTTCGTCCGTGTCAACCTGAAACAGGGTGTATAGAGTTCAAGCTCACCAGTTCTTCGTCTGTGTCAACCTATAACAGGGTAGAGTTCAAGTTCACTCTTCTTTGTCTGTGTCCACCTGAAACAGGGATAGAGCTCAAGCTCACCACTTCTTCGTCCGTGTCCACCTGAAATAGGGGTGTATAGAGTTCAGCCTCACCACTTCTTCATCCGTGTCAACCAGAAACAGGGTGTACAGAGTTCAGCCTCACCACTTCTTCGTCCGTGTCAACCTGAAATAGGGGTAGAGTTCAAGCTCACACTTCTTTGTCTGTGTCAACCTGAAAAAGGGGTAGAGTTCAAGCTCACACTTGTTTGTGTCAACCACAAACAGGGGTTGTGTAACTCTGAGCAGAGTTCAACATCACCGGTTCTTCGTCCGTGTCACCACTGTGTCAGTGTTGTCAGCCTCGTCACCACTGTGTCAGTGTTGTCAGCCTCGTCACCACTGTGTCAGTGTTGTCAGCCTCGTCACCACTGTCTGTTGTCAGCCTCCTCACCACTGTGTCTGTTGTCAGCCTCGTCACCACAGAGTCAGTGTTGTCAGCCTCCTCACCACTGTGTCTGTTGTCAGCCTCCTCACCACTGTGTCTGTTGTCAGCCTCGTCACCACAGAGTCAGTGTTGTCAGCCTCGTCACCAATGTGTCAGTGTTGTCAGCCTCCTCACCACTGTATCAGTGTTGTCAGCCTCGTTACCACTGGTCGTCGTCAATGGTCATTGCCATCAATTCGCTGAAGTTAGTAATTGGACTTTAACGCCCTGTCAATCGCAAATGGTCGCCTCAGGGCAATCAAACTCTTACATAAGCAAATGTACACCGCCAAATTCAATTCTGATATATATATATATGTAAACCCTTTCTCGAGTCAAATCCACACAATCAGTCCATTCGAGTCAAATCCACAAAATCAATCCAAGCACAAAAACACAAAAATGAACCTTGCACACACAAACACCAAACTGTCCGAGGAGTCAGTCCTTTCAACATCGCCCTTCCAATCTGTCTAACTACATCCATCCATCCATCCATCCATGCAGACAATCAACACCTACATCTTCTCCCTCCTCCAACCCGCTCCAGTCCTCCGAGTCGGAGGGGGCAGCAGTCGCTCCAACAGGCCACAGAGGTCTCTCCATCGCTCCCGCTCCGGGCGTCCTC
>OY757555.1:7609359-7630092 GCA_963584105.1 Alviniconcha strummeri | reverse complement strand
TATGGTTTCTGTGGACGTTAAGCACGATGTTTACTTAGATGACTTCTAGTGGCGGCGTTAAACAAATCTCACGAACGTACTTAACGTTCTCGGTTTTTCCAATCCTGGTGTCATAGTGCTCACTGGTGACATGTCATAACCGTAGGCTCTTCATGGAAAGCCCGGCCCTGACCCCCCCCCCCCCCCCGCCCCCCACTCCTCCTCCCGGCCCCCTAATGTTTTGCTACGGTTTTGCGGCTACGTTGATGTCATGCCGTGACACCGGGATTAGAAAAGCCGTGACTATGTTACTTGGGTTAATTCGTTAGACGTGTGTGTGTGTGTGTGTGTGTGTGTGTGTGTGTGTGTGTGTGTGTGTGTGTGTGTGTGTGTGTGTGTGTGTGTGTGTGTGTCTGTGTGTGTGTGTCTGTCTGTCTGTCTGTCTGTCTGTCTGTCTCTATCTCTGTCTCTATCTCTCTCTGTCTCTATCTCTCCCTCTCTTGGTATATGTTTTTCTACAAGGCTTAGTTTTTACCATGCTTGTCAAGAGTTGGTAAGCAGAGCAAAAAGGGCGCTGCTGTGTATCATGAGTAAATTATACAGAATTGACTGCAACTCGATTAATGTGTTTTTGAAGATTTTTGATGCTCAAGTGCAACCTATTGTTCTCTATGGAGCAGAGATATGGGGTCTGGAAAGGTGCTCATCGGTGATTGATAATGTACATTTGTTTGGTTTGAAACGTTATTTAGGTGTGGACAGGAGAACCCCAAACGATCTTGTGTATGGAGAAGTTGGAAGGTTTCCTATTCAAATTAATGCATGTGTTCGCTGTATAAGATACTGGTTAAAACTGATTCGCATGGAGGAGCACAGACTGCCTTTGAGAGCGTATAAAATGTTATTGAACTTGGACCAAAGGGGAAAAACTAACTGGGTGACTAATATTCGCAAAACTTATGTGCAAACGGCTTTTCTTATGTTTGGGATAATCAGGGTGTGGGATGTTTGAATGCATTTATTAGGGAGTTCAGACAAAGACTTATTGACATTCGATGGCAAACTTGGGATGACCATGTAAACACAAGTGACAGATTTTCGTTGTACAGACAATCTAAAACATTAACTGGTCTTGAACCCTATTTGATGTTAAATTTAAACAGACACATAAGGTATACATTGACCAGATTTAGATTTGGGGTGTCAGACATTAAAGTGCATAGATCAAGATTTAAAGTTTATAATGTAGATGACTTGAAATGTCCATTGTGCCTGTCGGCTGTGGACAGTGAAGTCCATTTTGTTCTATGCTGTCCTGCATTTGATGATTTAAGATACGAGTTTATAGAACCCAAATATTTCAATAACCCATGTGAATTTCGGTTGGCATTGCTCTTAGCTACGCAGAATGAACGCGCCCTGAAAAATCTTGCTTTGTTTGTGTATAAAGCATTCTGCAGAAGAAAAACCCTGCTATTGTGTAGAACTTGAGGAAGATATAATATATATAAGAATGAGATGAACTAATAATCATGGACATTATTGTAATATTCTCCTCTTCATAACGTTTTGCTTCGGCTTTGTTCATTTGCAACATTCCAACGTCAGCTAATTGATTACTGTGTGTGCATTGCATTACAAGGTTTACTGTGCTTACACCCCTTCAAATGGGGCTATGGCCTTATTGAATAAAATTTCCGTATTCCGTACTCTCTCTCTCTCTCTCTCTCTCTCTCTCTCTCTCTCTCTCTCTCTCTCTCTCTCTCTCTCTCTCTCTCTCTAACAATGGGGAAAAAAGGGAGGAAAAAAGAAGAAGAAATGCAGTCTCTCAACGCATCAAACCTGGGGCTCGTACTCAAGATGACTTTTTCTCTCGGCGCACAGTTAAAGGAGCCCCCAAGGGAAGGAGCATCAAGGGTATGAGCCGGTTTGGCCTAGCGGTAAAACATTAGGATGGTAAGCCGAAGGACTTCGGTTCGATTCCGCTTCGTTTCCCGCTTCCAAAGGTGTGGTATGCGGCCAAGTGACTTTCCCCTGCCTGCAAGATATCTGAATATGTCTGTTAAGCCCGTTCTTAACTGGGTGACTGTTTGTTCGCCGAACATACTTCGGACACTTCGACAAACTATGATTCGTTTCTTAATTGAACTTTTAGTTCGCCGAATATGGTTCGGACAGTCCAAACTTTACTTCATTCTCAACTGGCTTGTAATGAAATGCAAGCTTCGGCCCGAACTTGCGGCAGACGCGCAGCAGACAGCATGATCGAAAATGTAGGCTAAAGTCAAGTCAAGTCAATATACTTTCATCATCCCTCACAGGGTACTTCAACTACTATCTCATTCTGGGTCTCCGAGACAAGGCTGCGCCTCCCACAAGTCAACAAATAAACAAATTCCCTCCGAAGCGAGCGAAGAACGTAGCGACACCGTCATCCATTTTTATTTTTATTTTTTCTTCATCCACAGGAGAGCTCTGCTCTCATCCAGTCAGAGGCAATGATCGTCCAATAGGGCGAACATTCCCAGAACATGTTGAGCGAAGGTTTTTGGACACCGAATATAGCTTCGACGAGTACTTCCAACTAGGTAGGGGGGCGGGGATAGCTCAGTGGTTAGAGCACCGGACTCGTGATTGAAAGGTCGCGGGTTCGAATCCCTGCTGGAACGGCGGGAGAATTTTCTTCTCCAGGGTCGACTTTCTGTGCTGACTCTTATTTCGGTATCCGTTCCACCCCCGTGTTACCACAGTAGCACGTAAAAAATCCCGGTCATTCTGCCAAAAGTGCAGGTGGCAGGTTACAGCTAAACACGCATACACCTTACGTATGTGGATTTTATTGAACCGTGCTTCGGCATTGGTCACAACTTGTCCCTAAAAAAAAAATTCTTCTTTTTTTTTTTTTTTTTTTTTTTTTTTCTTTTTTTCTTTCATTCTTTTATCTTTTTTTATTAGTAATAATAAACACTAGCAATATTTTCTACGGTTCGACCTAAATAAACAGCATCCAAACACATAAAAGTTATACAAAAATAAATGAAAAAATACGCTATTTATTATGACAAAACGCAACATACGAATTTACGGGTAAGCCCCTTTTTCAAGCTACAAAACAACACTTAAATAATACTTAAACGGTGAAAAATGAGATTTAGGATACTTATCTGCTTTAGGTTGATCAGTTAAGTATCCTACATCTCATTTTCAGCGTTTGAGTGTTGTTTAACTGTCCATTTAAGTGTTGTTTTGTGCTTGAAAAGGGGCTTACTCCGAAAATTAGCATGTTATGCTTTGTCATAATAAACAGCTTTCTTTTTAACCTTTTAACCTTTTATATGTTTGGCTCTTGTTTCAGAACGTTAACTGTCATTTTTGTTTCAGATTTTTCGACATAAACAACAATAACAACAACAAACTGCAGACGATAATATTGGCACGGACATGTCTCACTCAAGATTCTAGAAAGACTATAGGATCGGCCTAGCTTGGGATCGAGAAAGCACACACAAATATTGACACTACACACGAGACACAGACAGAGGCGGAACTGTCCAATACGACCTTCAGCATAGTCGCAAAGCACACAATAATATTGACAGTGCGTATGGATACATCTCAAGGGTATATCCACGGGGATGGTAAAATCCAGTTTGCCTTCTTCAAGTATCGAAGTGGAGAGCAAACAATCCCAGATTCATACTAGTTCAGTAGGTCATCGATGTTTTACAATTCTCTCCTGTCAGCAATGGGAGTTTTACTTGTGTAGTAAGCCATCTTTGTGTAGTAAGCCATCTTTTAATCTTTTTTTTTTTTTTTTTTTGAGGGGGGGGAGGGGGGGGAGGTGGGGGGGGGAGATTTTGTCTTTAAGTTGTCTACATTTCTTCGTGGTTCTTTTGGTAGCCCAAGTATTGGTAAAAAGATAAACTGATTTGCGGTTACATAGCTAGCTCTCTCTCTCTCTCTCTCTCTCTCTCTCTCTCTCTCTCTCTCTCTCTCTCTCTCTCTCTCTCTCTCTCTCTCTCTCTCTCTCTCATTCAGCACCCCCCGCTACCGACTAATCACCAGTAAATGTGATTAAAAGCAGCTTACGAAAAAGAAAAGTACACGTACAGCCTCCAAAGCCTGTGAGATGGTCACAGCAGCTCAGAGTCGGCAGAAGTAAAGAGAAAGGTTTTTAAGAGAAAGTAATTGTAAACATGGTGCTTAACATCCACAGAAACCATAAGGCTTATTAGGGACGGGGAGAAGTGGGGAGAGGGTACCACCACCACCACAACCACCACCACCACCACAACCACCACCACCACCACAACGCAGGAATCGAGAAATGTATCATGCAAGAAGCACCAGCATCCACAGGACTCAGACCGGAGAAGAAAGACTCCGAGCGGAAAGGGATCCTCCATCTTTAGTGTTAGACCATACACACTGTAAACATGGTGCTTAGCGTCAACGCAAACCATAAGGCTTGTTAGGGACGGGGAAAAGGGGGGAAGGGGGTACGGAGATGGGGGAAAAGGGAGATTATATACCTATCGCAACACTGTCACCACAAGAATGACTCCTGCATTAAGATGGGCAGCGATGAGAGACATTTTCATGTTTCATTAATAACTGTGAGGGAAAAAGTCACAAGACAGTGTCCACAGACCACAACTTTTGAAGACTCAGAAAGGAGAGCCGAAGCGGATTCGAACTGAGGTCCCTCTGCTTACCAGCCTAACGCCTTACCGCTAGGCCAAACCGGCTCACAAAGAGAAAGTCTTTGTTTCAGAGCTCAGGAGCTGTGTGAAACTCGAAGCAGACGTCCTGGGCTCCCGTCCCTAATAAATCTACGGTTACTGTGGACGTAAAGCAACACTTCATCCTTCAGTCTTTGCCGTTCATATCGTACGAACGCTCCGCATGGCGTCAGTTAATTATGCAACAGGTCTCGTGGCTGACAGTTAAGCCTGACGTGAGCGCAGGGCACTCTTGACCCGTTGACCCGTTCGTAGACGCAGGTGAGCGATCACGTGCGGCTGGTCACGATAATATTGATACTCTCAGGTCAGACGACCTTACTGACATTGTCCTATCAGTGACTGCCTCACCGAGACCCAGTGAGTCATAAGTGAGCGCTGCTCATTCTGGAACCACGTTGAAGAGGACTGTTGTCTTTCCTGGCTGGTGGCAATACCAGGGTCCCCCATTTTGCCCTTGCTTAACTAACCTAAGGGGTCGCTGTACCCGAACGTCAGGCTTGTAGAGGGTATGCGTGCACTGACCTGTCATTTTTAAAGGGTATACTTTTTAAAGGGTATACTTTTTAAAGGGTATACTTGCGGCACCCAACGTGAATCAAAGGGATTTTGATATCAGTGTTTTATCATGACGTGTGTCTGAATCGTTGATGTCTTATTATAAAATCATTATTGAATGTTTTAGGTAAATGGCGAGCCAGAAGGCAAGTTTCTCTACACAGAGACAATCAAGTTGTATTGTACTGTAATGTACGTGTTCTTTTGCACAGAGGCCAAACGTTTGCACAACGGAGTGTATTGGAGTGGGTCATGATGGCACAAACCTACTAACCTATTAACCCAGACCCTGGGTCACTCTAATCCGGCTTTTACTGCTTCTGAACCAGACTCTGCGTCTTCTGGCAGTAACTTGCTCCACGTGTGCTTGTAACCTCAGTAAGTAAACATTGTGCTTAACGTCCACAGAAACCATAAGGCTTATTAGGGTTGGGAAGATGGGGGGGGGGGGGGAGGTAACAATAACAACAATAACAATATACTTTATTCATCCCAGCGGGAAATTAAAGCTATCGTTCGATCGCACAACGAAGAACATATTATCTCAATAATTCTATGTCATAAAACACACGCATATGCACACTCTTAGACATACGCCCCCTTTCTCTCAATCTGCATACACTAATAGCAAACCCAGTTACCTGGAATAATGCTTTCTCCGTCAAACCAAAATTTAAAAACTCTCAAATTAAATAAAAATCATTAGGTTCACACATCCTAGTTGATTATGTACCTGTCGCTACACTGTCACCATCAGAATGACTCCTGCATTAAGATGGGCAGAGATGAGAGGAGCCATTTTAATGTTTCGTTGATAATTGTGAGGGACAATGTCGTCAGACAGTGTCCACAGACCACAACTTTTGAAGAGAAAGGAGAGCCGACGCGGATTCGAACCGAGGTCGCTCTGCTTACCAGCCTAACGCCTTACCGCATGGCCAAACCGGCTCACCTAACCTCAGTGCGGGCTGGTGGTACCAAAACAATGCAAACATACAAGGATATTTATTGGCCAGTGACACAGTCATGTATAAAACTTAAATAAACAAGGGAGTTAATTAGCACTCGAAAGACGTCACACAAGTACGGTAACAAAGACCTGAGTCGCCTACGGTAACTCTCACCTGGCATGCGGGTAAATAAGCTGTACATAACCTCCACCAGAGGTACATCATCAGATAGTTTAAATAAAAAAATAAATTAATCACCGTTTAACTGTTGTTTAAGTGTCGTTTTGTAGCTTGACAAAAGCCTGGGATTACTCCGAAATTTTGCATACTGTGTGTTTTTGTCCTAATAAATAAGCGTTCTTTTGAAACAACCTTTTATATGTTTGGATTCTCTCTCAGTAGTTTCCTGCTTCTTCTGTGATTTTACTGCACTGATTTTGCCGCATTTTCCCGTTGGTGTTTGGACCAGAATTGGGCGCTGCTAACTTAATCCATCAAGATCAAGAAGAAGATCAAGATTATTTTTACGTCGTCTTCTGTTTTGTTTTGTTTCGTTTTGGGGTTGGCTGCGAAGAAGAAGAAGAAGAAAATGAAGCGGAAGAATGAGGAGCAGGAGGAAAACTAGAAGGAGAAGAAAAAAACAAAGTTTAACAACAGTGAGCATGGTAACACGAAAAACGAAAACAACACGAACTGCTGTGTCGGCTACTCCTTCAACTGCTAGTCCTAGCCTCCGGCAACTTGCCGTCGACTGAAACTACACCTATCGGGCTAGTGACTATATCAAGGCGGGTAACCAAACGAAAACAACGACAGCGACAAAGAGGAAGGGACAGGCAGTGTCGAAAAATATATGACAGAAACACAAACACTAATAATCATAACAACAACAATAATAATAATAATTCTTATAAAGCGCTATTCTTTAACCAGAGTTAAACTCACTGCGCTGTACAAACATCTTATCAGAAAAAACTACATTAACATACATTTCAGCAAACAAAACCTTAATTACTGTAGCTTAAATTACCGTTATCGCCAAGACATACGTATTGTTGTCATCAAAAAAAGAAAAAAGAAAAAAAGACCAAGACACCACGTAGTGTTTATTTACCCAGATGTGCCAATGACGCTATGAACACGCACGGTTTCGTGTGGAAATTTTGTATGCGCATTTCATTCAGTCAACAAAAAGCACTGACAGAGTTTCCGACCGGATTCCCACAATAATCCCATTGGTCTAGTCATTCGCGACAGGGGGAACAAGGATAAAGGTCATACGAACCAGCCAAGTGGAGATTCCCCCCCACTGAAACAGGATGTCAGCTTTTTCACTGAGTCAGGGTAGGGTTGAATCATTCTATTCAGTGGCAAAGGACTGCCTGCCAGACAACTGTGAAACGTATCACCAAAACCAGCAGCATCGGCCGAGTTACATAATCTAATTCAGGGTTCACGAAATGCCGTTCGTTTCGAAACACTGTATTGATGGAAATTCCTAAGGACACTGGCTAGAGAGTATGAAAATCCGCCAGCCCAAAGCAATGACTCCTCGCCCGTAGTATTTTGTTGTTTTGTTGTTGTTGTTTGTTAGTGTTGTTGTTCTTTCTTCCCCTTTAAACTTCAATGATAAACATTCTCTGTTTCACATTAGGCCTCACGTCCGGAGTGTTTGGCGAAGTTAAAATACCCTACAGACAATAAGCACTGCTCAGATCTCTGATGATAAGAAATGTTTTATAAATTCTGAGAAATCAGCGTTGCAGGAAGAGAAAGAGAGTATCAGAGAAATCAGCGTCGCAAAAAGAGAAAGCGGAGAAATCAGCGTTGCAGGAAGACATACTAGCGTTGCAGGAAGAGAAATCAGCGTTGCAAGAAGAGAAAGAGAATTCAGCGTTGCAGGAAGAGAAAGAGAGTATCGTCGTTGCAGCGTTTCGTTGCAGGAAGAAAAATCAGCGTTACAAGAAGGAAGAGAAATCAACGTTGCAAGAAGAAAAAGAGAATTCAGCGTTGCAGAAAGATATACCAGCGTTGCGTGAAAGAGAAATCAGCGTTGCAGGAAGAGAATTCAGCGTTGCAAGAAGAGAAATAGAATTCAGCGTTGCAGTGAGAGAAACAGAAATCAGCGTTGCAGGAAGAGAAAGAGAAATCAGCGTTGCAGGAAGAGAATTCAGCGTTGCAAGAAAGAGAAAGAGAATTCAGTGTTGCAGGAAGAGAAAGAGAAATCAACGTTGCAGGAAGAGAATTCAGCGTTGCAGGAAGAGAAATCTGCGTTGCAGGAAGAGAATTCAGTGTTGCAGGAAGAGAATTCAGCGTTGCACAAAGAGAATTCAGCGTTGCACAAAGAGAATTCAGCGTTGCACAAAGAGAAACCATCGTTGCTAAAAGCAAAATTGTGATAGTTTTTCGTCTTGAACGTGACGTGACTGCCTTTTAAGGCTTTTCTACCAGCCTCGACCGGGAGGGGGTGTATTTCTGCAGTGGTGTCTATTCGATTTAAACTGCGCGCTGTCTCTGTTTTCCCAAGGCAATGGATTGCTGTGTTTCTGTGCTTCCTTGTCTGTTGAAACGACTGACATCGCTTCCCGTTCGCGGAATAATAAAGACCGCCCTGTATACTGCTCCTTGTTTGGCTGCAGGTCATGTTCCAACTCTGACTTTAAAAACAGAACAGTCGCATTGCCCTTTAGCATCAGTGGTTCTAGTTATGGGTCAAATGACATATCATCATGTTTACCGGCCTTGAACTTACTCGCATGGCAGGTGAGAGATACCGTAGGCGACTCAGGTCTCTGTGACGTCTTTCCAGCACTAATTATCTCCCTTGTGGGTTGATTATATTCTAACTGCGTTGATTCTAATTATAGATATGATTTATTTTTCAGTTTATTCATGATCGGAATGAATACTATTGAGAGGTTTCAATTCTTTCGCTGAGACAAATGAGCAGCAAGGCAACGCCTCAGACTGGCGAGGATGGAGAGAGAGACACAGAGAGAGACAGAGAGACAGAGATTGAGAGAGAGACAGAGAGAGACAGTGCGTGCGTGCTTGCGTGCGTGCGTGCGTGCGTGCGTGCGTGTGTGTGTGTGTGTGTGTGTGTGTGTTTCTTCCCGTCTGCGTGTGTATGTATGTGTCTGTGTTTCTGTTGTTTTTATTTTCAGTTGCCTACATCAAGCAAACGCAAAGAGAGGGAGAAAGAAACAGAGAGTGCTATAACGCGATCAAAACAAACCCCGACAGATCCTCTGCACTTCGCGGAACGCGGATGATGCAAGACAAAGCGAAGATTGCCAAAGTCGGCAGCACGAGACTGCGACTCAGCAATCTTTTCTTGGCCAACAGCTACTATGGTCATCGTCTCTCGGGCACCTATATTCTATTGTACGTACCAAAAACTCACCAATTTCACGCCAAATTGCACAATTTCGTCAAACAAGATCGCAGAGACAACGACCCATCTCTGTTCTTCTCATGACCCCGCAGTGTGAGGCCCTGCAAGGGGTACCGAACGTTAATCGCTCAGTCACGCTCTTCGTGTCTACGTCTCTTTATGACGTTATCTTGTAAGCTCTATTTCGATCACGCCTTCTTGTTTGCTGAAGCACATTGTCAAGAAGCACATTGTCAAAATCTAATGCCTGGTTTCAACAGAGAGAGAAAGAGTGAGAATTCAGGGTACAGGGTACTGACTTGTGATGCGGGTAGTCAGTTATTTTTAGAATATCACTCATTCCGTGCCGACTAATCAGTAACGATCTCGGGATCATGGCCGTACTGACTACGTATCACAAGCCAAGTCAGTAAAGTTTTCGATGTTCATGTCAAGGGTGCACACTCATTCTCAATCTTGTGGTTCTGAATCACGCTGGTTTTAAGCGGCTGTATTGTAATGGCTTCAGTCTTAGTCAGTGCCAGCGGGTCTGACAGAGACAGAGACTGACAGTCGTCAGTCGTGTGCGTGTGGTCTTTCTTTGCCACTGCGTACAAAGTTCTTGTGTAACTTAACTGGCAATTGACTCAGTCCACGAGACCCGGGCCATGACCAGACAGAATGACTCTGCCAAACGTCTCAGAGTATTCAGCACGGTACACTCTATCTACGTCAGTATACACACGTAGCTGTTATACATACCCTGTGCGTCACAGTCCTTTGTGTAGGATCTAAATAAATGTATCTTGTAACAGTGACTGAAAATTTAATACACTTGTGTGTTCAATACAGTACCTGAGGTTACACCTTGAACCGCCAAGGGGTAGTTACCCAGCTGCGGGAGTTTCATGTCTCTGTTTAGTCACGTGTTCCTTGATTTTCAGGCGTGTTTAATTGACTCGGTGTATAATATGACTAATAATGGGTATTTACAATGCCTAACCCGAACAGGCCCTAAGCGTTTACACATTCTTTAAATGTACATATTTTCAAGATTCAGTGCATACAACACACATTCACACACGCGCACGCACGCCCACGCATATACATATACAATTAAGGAACTTAATTTTTTTTTAAATTAAAAATCCTTTTTTGCGCGGTGGGGGGGGGGGGGGGGGAATGGGGCGGAGGGTCTGGTCATGGATTAAATGTCCTTTCTGACATTAAAGCCTTTGAAAATAGTGCCAAGATTGGAGTGCCACTAAGTCCCTCTCCTGAGAACAACATTTTCATCATAAGTGACCACTTCCGTCCATACAAAATGGAGACGGCTGAAATGATGATGAAGTAGAGCTTCATGTCCTCGGATGTCGGTTGACATATTAGGGACAAATTTTGTCCAGCGCCGAAGCACGGTTCACTGTTGCTTTACGTCCACAGAAACCACAAGGATCATTAGGATGAAAAGCCCAGGACGGCCACCCCGACTTTCACACAGCTCCTGAACTCCGCTGAAATGATGGCTGTCGTTGGGGTCAGTGTTCGACCGCTTGGATATGGCGGGCAACAATGCTGCTTTTGCTCACTCTTTTTGAGCTTCACTTTTGACTTGTGTCAGTCCTATCTAAGTTTTAGATTTTTAACTGATCCAACACACACACTGCGTCGTCGTCGATTTTTGCATCGGAAATGTTACACTATATTCGGAGTTGAACACGTCAGGCTTTCCATTTTCTGTGATCCGGTGCCGGGGGATTATCGCACGTTTCGCATTGTTCTGTTTGTTTTTGTTTTGTTTTAATAGGGGGACGTCCTTGTTTGCAGGTCTATGGTCAGCAGACCGGGCAGGTCACAATGCAGTTGGTTTATACAGTTCCCCTGTTTTTGGTGCCTCCGATCAGCAGACTGGGCTGGTCACTGAGTTGGTTTATACAATTCCGCTATTTTTGGCGCTTCCAATCAGCTGAGATAAACATCTTTGGAACGATTCAACGATTCTCTGCGTCTCTGTGACTGTGTGTGTGTGTATATATATATATCCACAAACATATTATATTTCGATTTTTTGTTCCTAGTAAGGCAAACAGGTCGCTGCTGTGTTCAGCGGCTGTAGGTTACACGACCGCACTGACCCAGACAGAGCGCACGTTTTTGACCTTCCCCCTTTTTTCCCGCCTCAGACATCCCCCAACTCCGCGATCTCACCCACCCCCACCCCCACCCCTATCCCCCACCCCCATCCCCACCCTTTCGCACCCTTCCTGCCGCTGCCCCAGTCCCGACCCCCGCCCCGTCCCTGGCCTTCCTCTACTCCTACTTTCCCCAGACAAATCCCCCCCCTCCCCCCACCTCCCCCGCTTTGGAAACTATCCCTCTCCCTGAACACCCCCCTCCCCGCCTTTCCCTTCACACACCCATCCCCTCCCACAAAACAGAGGGGAGAAGAAAAGGAGTGGGAGGCGGTCGTAGAAGAGAGATGGAGGAAATGGGGGCAGGAGGGAGGAAGTGGGAGAGGGAGGGGGGTAGTAGGGCGGGAGAAGCATGCCTGGGGGGCGGGGGGGAGGGGACAGAGGTCAGATTGAAGGAAAGAGGGGGAGGGCGTTGACTTTCCCAAGGGTGACAGGTCAGACGGGTCCTGGGGTCGCTCTATTAAATGATGGCTTTGCTCAGCGTGTGTGGTGAGCCGGTTTGGCCCAGCGGTAAGGCTTTTTGACTGGGGTAAGCAGAAGAGCCTCAGGGTCGATTTCGCTTCGGCTCTCCTTTCTCTTCAAAAAGGTTGTGATCTGTGGACACTGTCTTGTGACTTTGTCCCTCACAATTAATGAAACATTAAAATGACTCTCATCGCTGCCCGTCTTAATGCAGGAGTCATTCTGGTGGTGACAGTGTAGCGAAAGGTATATAATCTCCCTCCCTCCCCCCCCCCCCCCACCATACACCCCCCTTCTCCCCGTCCCTAACAAGCCTTATGGTTTGTGTGGACGTGAAGCACCATGTTTACAGTGTGTATGGTCTAACACTAACAGATGGAGGATCCCTTTCCGCTCGGAGCCTTTCTTCTCCAGTCTGAGGCTGTGGATGCTGGTGCTACTTGATGCATTTCTGGATCCCTGCGTTGTGGTAGTGGTGGTGTTGGTGGGAGCGGCGCGGACGGGTTGGGGGTGTGGGGCTGGGGCGTAGGGGCGTCACGCTGGGGCGGGTGTGGTGGTTACTCAAAGAATATCGCGGGGGTATTTCTGACACTATTTTGTTCACTGCGGCTGTCGTAGCCGCAGTGAACAAAATAGTGTCAGAAATTCAGAAATAAGACATGAGAGTTTTATTCGTCTGGATCACACTCAGTGGTATCTGTTTGTCTATATGACACTCCTCCACGTTTGTGTGTGTGTGTGTGTGTGTGTGTGTGTGTGTGTGTGTGTGTGTGTGTGTGTTGGGGGGGGGGGGTGCTTCTTTGTATTGTGCACGATGTATGTGTTGGCGAGCGCACGCGAGTGGGTGGGTGTGGGCGTGTGTTGTGTGTGGGGGTGGGTGGGGTGGGAAGGGGAGAGGGGTGGTTGGTGTGTGTGTGGGGGGGGTGGGGGGGTGGGTGGGCACGTGTGTGTGTTTGTATGTGTGTGGTGTGGATGGGTGGGTTGGTGGGAGGTGGGATGGAGGTGCCTGAGCGGGTTGGGAGATGGTACGTGTTACATACACTATGTGCGGGATTCAGAGACCGCTGTTCTACCCACCTTCCTTTGTGAATTAAAACTCTCGCAAACAAGAAAGCCGCCCAAAAGGTAACCTTACCTGACATAAATGCCTGCGTGGTATCTACGGAATGTGGTTCCTGGTCGTTTTCTCTTAAGATTTATTCCAGTGCTTGCGATAAGTAAAGCACTCTCAGATCAACACCAACACCAGACTCTAACACGGCAAATATCGTGTTGCTGTTCTCGGTTGTGCATGAATGCGAGCTGGTTGTTCAGCAGTCACGATTCGTCAGTAATTCTAGTGTGTCTTGTAGTAATGTCGGTCTCTCTGCTCTCTACCTCTCGGTACTGTGTCAGTCGGTCTCAGATACAATACAATAGTGAAGCCTGGGAGTTGAGCGTCCGCTTTAGTGTCGGCCTGTGTGTCAGTGGTCTCCGCTGTGCTTTTTCTGTCTCTCTGTCCGTGTGGTATGTGAAATACCAGTTTCTAGTCACTCTATGTCTCATTGTTTGTCGGCTGTCCATCTGTATATTATTCACAACACACACACACACACACACACACACACACACACACACACACACACACACACACACACACACACACACACACACACACATCAAGGCGGGTATTGTTTTTACTACTGAAAACGAACAATATTGATCTAACTTCCGTCAGTGTTTCTTTGTTTCCCTGTTCAATCGTTTATTTCCCACGACTGGCTGTCTTCAGGCTATAACGGCTCTATCACATCTATCTTTGTCGTTGTTGTTGCTTCCAGCCTTCGCCAGACTCTGACTTGTTTCTGTGTCTGAAGTAGGTGTACCCAGAAATTATAAATTCCAAAACGCTTTCCGAAGCGAGGTCTCAAATCGGTATAATTATTGCTTCGCATCAGAGCTCAGGAGCTGTGTGAAAGTCGAGGTGGCCGTCCTGGGCTCTCGTCTCTAAAAAGCCTACGGCTTCTGTTGACGTAAAGCAACACTCGACCATCTAACTCAGTTCTGAGCTCCTCGTCCCTGATAAGCCTGATGGTTTCTGGGGTAGTAAAGCAACACTGAAACAAAGCTAAAGACAGACAGTGACCAGAGACAGAGCTCAGGAGCTGTGTCAGTGAAAGTCGAGGTGAACGTCCTGGGCCGTCCCGGTCCCTGTGACGTCTCTACGGTCTGTGGAGGTGAGGCAACACCGAAGGAACGATATTGGTTCGCCCAGCACGTATGGCCGTGTTCGCCCTGATATAACCGCACCGGTTGACTGGGTGTAAAACACCAACTTACTTACCTACTGGCCGTGCTGTTACAGTAATAAGCACAGGCTACGAAACACACTCCGAGCATCGCTTTCCGGCACCTTCCTCCAAACTCTGCCAGATTTAGTAACGCCACTGAAGGGGCACTCTTCATATCCGCCGTGCAGCTGTCCACCGACGCGGTCAGCGCCCTCCGAAAGGTTCGGGTACTAATATGACTGCAGAAGCAACCTAGCGCCCAAGCACGCACGTAAACATGAGGCGCATCCACCCCGGGTAAAAAAGAAAAAAGAAAAAAAGAGTTCCATCTCGATTCAAACGATTTTCGTTTGATTTGAGTTGGCGTAAGCAACATGGTCAGTTATAAAGCAAACGTCTGATATAACCTGAGTTATTTGTAACAAACTTACTACTGTTTGAGCACCAACAAAAAACTTCTCATTAGCTGAGTTTTCTGGATCCTATGGCCTAACTAAATACGGCAGTGGTTGAAGGAAGGATGTCGTAAACCAGTGCTTGGAGTCTGGCGGCTGCGATACTGTGTTTGTCCTGTGGCAAGACGGCACAACTGCTCTTGGGCCTACTGCCCTTCCCATTTGCAAGCATAGGCATGTACCTTAAAATTATGGCCTATAACACGTACATGTATACTTAGCAATGTGGTACGCGTACACTCGTGGACTCTGCGGTACACTGATGATGTACACACATATCACTGTGTCACTGTAGGGCACTGACGTAATCAGTTATTAGCATCTTAAGTTTTTGTGTCTACGTATTGTTTTGGGTTGCTTGAGAAAAGCAGTTCTACTGAAAATTTGAGTGTTTTTCGTGTTTGGTACTGAGTCACGTAAAGTCTATAATTATAACCTTCTGTATTTCATCTTGTCAGTCGAACTGGGAAGAGAGATGTGGTGTGTGTATGTGTGGTGGGGGGTGGGGGTGGAATAAGGCAACCGAGGAGCCCAGTAAGTAAGCATGGTGCTTTACGTCCACAGAAACCACAAGGCTTATCAGGGACGGGTAGGAATGGTCGCCTTCAGGAGTGAACGTATAACATAATCAGTGTACAACAGAGACAAGTACAGGAGCCGAGATTTCTGTTGTACATGTATGGTAAACGAGCAGAGATTTGTTCACTGGCAAACGAGCTCAGATTTCTGTTGTACATGGTAAACAAGCCAAGATTTCGGTTGTACATGACATTGTATACGTTCACTGGTAAATGAGCCAAGATTTCTGTTGTACATTGTATACGTTCACTGGTAAACGAGCCCAGATTTGTCTTGTACATGGTAAACAAGCCGAGATTTCTGTTGTATGTTGTATACGTTCACTATTGGTAAAGGGGCCAAGACTTCTGTTGTGCATTGTACACGTACACTGGTAAACGAGCCGCTATTTCTGTTGTGTTACTTGTCTGCGTTCACTGGTAAATGAGCCAAGATTTCTGTTGTACATTATCTACGTTTACTGATAAACGAGCCGAGATTTCTGTCAGTCCTACATTACATACATACGTATACGTCCACCTCTGAAAGCGGCCATTCCTACCCGTTCAACACAGCAGAGGGTCGCATACAGTTCGCGCCAGAACCAACAAAGCATCGATCCTTAACCCTCTTACCCATTGATGGCTCGGCTTGGCCGCGCCACGCACTCACTCGCACGCTATCAAAAGCGGGGAAAATTCCTCTGCTCGGTCGGCGAACTGAAGTGTTTCTCGTGGGAGCGTCCTAATCTCGCTTGCCATTCAAATGGCGGCCCGAGGAAGCGGGGGGGGGGGAATTGTTTCGGGTTCGTGCCGCCGCTGGACTTTCCCGTAAATGAGTGGACAGTAAAGGAAGCAAAACCGCAAGAAGGAAAACTGGGCTCCCATGTTTGTAAACTACGGCTTGTTTGTAAATATTAGAGGATGGGTTTGTTGTGGGTGACAGGAAAGTCAGGAATGACAGGAAAGTCTATTGTTTACGGTAGAAGCGCGTAGAGGTCGTTTCGTCGTATCGATTCACACACACGGCACGTTGCGGTCCGTGAGGGACTCCCATTGGCGGAGCGGATTTTTGTCGCGACCACGTGACGAGACCATCAACGGTCCACGAGGTTGAGCGGGAACATTTTGGCGCACTGCCAGCTTCGTTTAATATTCATGAGATGAGATTATAGCACGTGATAGGGCTAGCATTTCATGTTTCGCGAAATTTTCAATGGCTTCTTTGACAAAATCTCCCCAAAAGCAATCACAAAAGTTCACTGCACGTTAAAATATCTGGTCCAGTGTATATTTTGCAGTTTTCCTCTAAAACTTAGACGAAAAGATACAAAACATGTTCTGCCCGCCATGGAGCACCCCTAACAAAAAGTAGACTGGCCCAGTCTAGACAGACGTCAATTGAGCGTTTGCCAAAGACAGCCCATTGGCCCAGTTAGACAGGGCGCTTTCGTCTATAAGCCTGCGCCGCGGCGTTTGTTGTCAGACAGAGCTGTGTACACAGGAGAGAACGCGAGGAAAAGCTCCGTGAAGTTGCCTTACGTCTCTTGCATCATTGCAGTGTTTTGGTTGTATCTGTACACCATACCACTACAAAGCTCACACGAACTCTGGGAGTTCTGAACTCTTTGTGTTTCCAGAATCTTGGCACACCGGATTATTACCTTCCTATGGCCATGTACCCAAACGCTACTCACGGTTACATGCCGTTCGTCAAGCCGGCGCATAAACGGCAAGCGGCGAAACGGACCAAAGCCGAGAAAGACAGTCTGAAAAGTAAGGCTGCCGACGGCACCAAAACGTACAAAGTGACGATGCGGGACCGCCGTGGATTTACGTACACCTACATCATCCAGGCGGACGCTTCCAAAAGTCTTCCCGTGTTGTGCGAGTCCAGGGTGACGGCGCCCAACTCCTCCCCGCTGCTGTCCAACTCTCTGCCCAACATGAGAGGTTCCGCCCGTTTTCCCGTGTCGACCTCCCGACCCGAGTCCAGGAGCTGCGCCTCCCTGGCTGACGGCAAAGAGGACCTGACGAAGGTGGACGGCGGGGAGAAGAAGGGCCTGTTCAACTCCCTGCTGCAGTACATCAAGAAGAAGACCTCGTCCAAGTCTTCCTCCTCCAAGACCTCGAGCACCATCAGCAAGTCGAAGAGGAAGGTGAAGCCGCTGCCTCAGCGGAAGCGGCAGAGGACTGTGTCGGCCATGTCCAATCTGGACCCCATCCAAGAGAGTCCGGAGGAGGACAATCTGGACGACACGGACTCCTATTCCCACGACAGCGTCACCACCAGCGGCAGCGAAAGTGAAAGTGGGGATGGCCACGAGTCCTGTCCGTAGTTGGCAGCCTCCATCCTTGTGGGACTTTTTTGTTTTTCCACTCTTTTCTTCACGCTTCCTGCCATCATGTCCGAGCTTTTTGCTTGAGCATGGCTGCCCTGCTGCTGCCGCCTGGCGCTCCATTGCTAACCCCTGCAACGCCACTCACCGCGTACCCGTCGTGGTGAGAAAGGGGTGAGCGCTGTGGCAGCAGCTTCAGCCTGTGCTTCCGATGAGGAGAGGTGAGCCGATGCTGGGAGGTCCGGCGATGTCCTCAGGGATGTTCCTGGGGACAATCTGGCGACCTACCTGCCTACTCCATGCCCCGTCTTCTCTTCGCAGAGGGGTGACGACGACCCGTTCAGACCACAGACTTGAAACTCGGGTTGTGCCACAGAGGTCGGTCTTTGAACTCCTCGTTCACAACTCGTCCAAGCCTTTCAGACTGATGGTTCTGAGCTAGACGACGACAACGACGACGACACCCGAGAGCTTGCTTGTTGTGCCAACGGTGGGGAAGGGACTGTTGCTGTTCTAGTCATATTGTGGTGAGCGTTCAGGGTATCCGGGCAATGTGAACAGTTCATCCGTCCAGTGATGAGAAAGAAGTGAACGTTGTGCTTACTGGACTTAATGTGGTTGTGATCTTCTGATCTGTCTGAATGGCCGAGTGGCTGAGAAGCGACGTCTGCTGTTGTGGACTCGATGCTTGCGTTGAAAATGGGCGCGTACACGTGTACATTGCCAGATATTCTGCTGAACGTGTGTGGGTGCGTGTGTGTGTGTGTGTGGCGGCTTTATTCTTGCGAACATCAAACATTCCCAAAGATGCTGTTCAGAATGGACCTGTTCCAGCGTACAACATTTCCAATGGAGACCCGTGCCGTGTCTTTGACAGACAATTCAGTGAAGTATTACTACTGTTCTTTACCAACGATTGAACTTTTTGAACATCTCAACTATCTCAGTCAAAAGGGTTCGCCCAACAAGTGCCCTAAGACATTTTGTTCCTGAAACTGAAGCCTGCCGTGTTCGTGATGTGCAGGACTCGAACTCACTATCTTTCTAACCATGCTGGAAGTATCAACCATCCTACCAACTTGGTTTTTGACCGAGTGACTTGAGGATTTTGAAATTACGAAAAACAAAAAGCCAAAACATCCCAGAGACTGGACATTTGAAGCTATGCAACTTGCTTTAGTCAACGTCTTTTTTTTCTTTCTTTTCTTTCTGTTTTCTTCTTTCTATACGTGCTATGAATCTTTGACCAGGTACGAAAACTTACCAAAGCTTTGGACTATGCGTGACTACGTTGCTTTTTTTATGTTCGACATGTTCTAAATTGGGGTTGACTGAATTCCATGATTCTGCAGCAAATTCAGGTACAGTCTGATCTAATTTATTCTCTCAAACATGCAACGAAATCAACCAAAGTTGACAATTATTTATTTTATGCATTGTTCTCCAATGCAAGAAACATGGTATGCCAACTTCGGTTCGGTTTCATTGTCGTGGTGTCCGAGAGTAAGAATGTTTGTATCACGGTTATGTGTTCCTGAAGAATAAGTCGAATTTCATGCAATATTGCTGACCATATTTATTTATTGAAGAGCGCGTGCGGAGGGAAGAGCGCGATGTGAGAACGTGTACAGCGTTCCCTGTGCTGGAACGTCTTGTGTTTGTGGCGAGTGACTCTGGAGACCATGTCACACAGTATTTTGTTACGTTTTCGACAAAATCAGAATTATTTCACTTATTTTCTTACCGATTGAAGCAATGCAGCAATTGTTGTGTGTAAATTATATGTTGATAAATTATGTATTATTTATTGTGCGTGAGGGAATGTGGCTGTGCCGAGAGAGACAGAAAGAGACGGAGCGAGAGAGATCGACTTGCATCATCATGTGACTGGCGCGTGCACGATGCGCGTGTGTGGGCGTTTGTGTAGGCATGGAGTGAGTGCGTGTTCGAAGCATATGTAACATCTGGTTGTTTCTATTCTTCCTCTAAATCTGTCTATACTGTTCTCTTTGGCATAAAAGTGGTGAGTTTCGTTTGACTGGAGATGTGTGACTGTCCGTTTTGACACTCCAAAATTCCTCAGACATGGAAATTATGTGGAACTCATTATCATAATGTTTGACCTTCCCGGGGTGAAGTCGGGACATGTTCCAGAGATCTACTGCGAGGGAGGATAAATTTGCATTGCTTAGTGACAATCGATTTTTTTGTGCTAATCTTAATTTGTACACAAACGTAAGAGGAAACGAATACAAAAACATTGGTTAAAGCTATCGTGCGGGTTTGAGTAGACATGAAACGGGAAGAATCGAGTCAAACATGACTAGGCGTGCAAGAGACTTGGAACCTTGCCCACGCAGTCGAGGTCACGGCAGCTCGTGGAAATTTTCCATCACGCGCTGCTATAGTTAGCGTTGCATTGGCTTGCCGCGAGGTCATAGCGGCGACAGACACGAGCCTTCTGATTGGCTGGTGGTTTTGGAAGCCAGCCAGTCCCAGTGGGTTTGCCGCAATAGGCTTAGGCCGCCGGCTCTCCTCTGGAGACGAGAGAACGTGAATAACTAACGTAAATATTTCACACACTCTTCCCCATTTGGGTGTGGTTAATAAAAGAAGAAAGATTTTGTTTTTGGGGGATGGTTAGATTATCATAGTGTATACATGCATGCAGAATGGAATCTTGGGAAATTTGTTACGAATGTGATAACGTTGAATGTTGATAATGTTGGGTGTTAACAGAATGTTCAAAAGGGTCTGTTTGATTATCAAAGTTTTGTTTCTATGACTACAAACTGCAGCACAATCAATGCAAATATCGTTTCCAGTTGTTACTTTTGTGCAGTGTTGGAAAACAAC
>OY757555.1:7586051-7606659 GCA_963584105.1 Alviniconcha strummeri | reverse complement strand
GAGAAAGGAGAGCCGAAGCGGTATCGAACCGAGGTCCTTCCGCTTACCAGCCTAACGCCTTACCGCTAGGCCAAACCGCCGAGGTAGTGGTAATAATTAATATATATATATACGCCAGGTCCCAGTGACCCACTTCACTGACAACGATATGGTATCACTCACGGACAGCGCAACGCTCTAGCAAATACATGCACACCAAGGGGGAAAAAGAGACAAAGAGACAGCTATGGTTTTGTGAAGTGATAAAAACAAATCGGACAGCTGTTGCAGTCAGCGAATAGAACAAAAGGAGTTAAGATTGTTCGCCTGTTGTCTGTCGTACGAGCGTCAAAGAACAATACAGCGGACACCTGAATTGCCAACGATATCTTGACCTGGCGGCAAAGTATAGAATGCTCAAGCCAAAAGGTTAAGCAAAAACTGTAAGATGTTGTTGTTGAGTTGATGCTTAATGTCCTCAGATGTCATTTGACATATTAGGGACAAGTTGTGACCAATGCCGAAGCACGGTTCAATACGTAAGGTGTATGCGTGTTTAGCTGTAACCTGCCACCTGCACTTTTGGCAGAATGACCGGGATTTTTTACGTGCTACTGTGGTAACACGGGGGTGGAACGGATACCGAAATAAGAGTCAGCACAGAAAGTCGACCCTGGAGAAGAAAATTCTCCCGCCGTTCCAGCAGGGATTCGAACCCGCGACCTTTCAATCACGAGTTCGGCGCTCTAACCACTGAGCTATCCCCGCCCCTTATAAACTGTAAGAATATCTCTGGTGGAGTTTATGTACCTTGTATTTACTCGCACGCCAGGTGTGAGTTACCGTAGGCGACTCGGGTCTTTGTTGTTGTGTTTGTGTGGCGTCTTTCGAGGTCTAATCAACTCCCTTGTGTGTTGATTCTATAAAAAGTACGGCGGAGTGTAATACTTTTCATGTTTTCGTCCAATTAAGTCACATAACGATTTGAGAACGTCAATAATCATTAATTTGTGAAGTCACTGACAGTGCGGACGATCAGTCTTGTGGATATGTTTGACATTTCAGTTCTAGCTGTGTGTGTGTCTATTTGGCAAAATGCCTGCTGACTTCAAGCGGATACTTGACACTGTCTGGTAATTATATGCTCAACGAAGCCAATGTTTTGCCATCCGGTGATGTCAATTAAATGGTTTTAAAACCTAAATTGTTTTGACTCGTACGTACTCGCATTTAGTCAAATGTACAGACAAACAACTAGAACTGAAATGTCAAATAATGTGTGCTGTGCTCTGTGTGTGTGTGTGTGTGTGTGTGTGTGTGTGTGTGTGTGTGTGTGTGTGTGTGTGTGTGTGTGTGTGCATGTAATATGTATATGTGTGTACACACACACACACACACACACACACACACACACACACACACACACACACACACACACACATTCACTCACTCACTCACAAACATACACTTACGCACACACACACACACACACACACACACACACACACACACACACACACACACACACACACACACACACACACACACTCACACACACTCACTCACTCACACACACACACACACACACACACACACACACACACACACACACACACACACACACACACACACACTCCCAGGGCTATCACGAGATGGGGCGCCATACATAATCTATTACAGTGTTAATTAAGCTCGGAATCGAATCCGCTGTGAGAAACAGTATACTATGACTCTCAGAGTCAGAGCCACACTGGAGTGTTAGCACTGGTTCACGACATCCTTCCTTCAACCACTGCCGTATAGGTTTAGTTACGTCATAGGTCCCAGAAAACTGTCAGCGATCGAGCTGTTTTTGTTGTTGTTGTTGTTGGTGCTCAAACAGTAGCAAACAGTAGTAAGTTTGTTGCAAACAACTCAAATTATATCAGACGTTTGTTTGATGTTGTCATGTTGCTTACGCCAGCTCAAATAAAACCAGAATCGTTTGAATCGAGACGGAGCTTCTTCTTTTTTACCCGGGGTAGATACGTCTCATGTTTGCGTGCGTGCCTGGGCGCTAGGTTGCCTCGAGTGTGGATCCACACTCCGAGCACCGCTTTCCGGCACCTTCCTCCAAACTCTGCCAGATTTAGTTACGCCACTGAAGGGGCACTCTTTATCTCCGCGCAGCTGTCCATCGACGCGGTCAGCGCCCTCCGAAAGGTTCGGGTACTAATATGACTGTAGAAGCAACCTAGCGCCAAAGCACGCACGTAAACATGAGTCGCATCCACCCCGGGTAAAAAAAAATAAAAAAAGAGAGAGAGAAGAAAAAAAGGAGGAACTGCGCGGAGATAAAGAGTGTCTCGAGTCAAACGATTGTGGTTTTTATTTGTGCTGGTGTAAACTTTGTTGGCAGTCTATAAATGATACGCCTTGTTTTATTTGAGTTGTTTGTAACAAACGTATCACTGTTTGAGCACCAACAACAAAAACTGCTCCTTGGCTGACAGTTTTCTGGACCCTATGGCGTAACTAAATACGGCAATGGTTGAAGGAAGGATGTCGTAAACCAGTGCTTGGAGTTTGGGTTGCCTCCACAATCTTTACCCAAACCTTTCGGAGGGCGCTGACCGCGTCGGTGGACAGCTGCGCGGAGATAGAGTGCCTGCCTCTTCAGTGGCCTAACCAAATCTGGCAGAGTTTGGAGGAAGGTGCCGGAAAGCGATGCTCGGAGTGTGGGTCAGAGCCCCTGGACCACTTCAACTCCTTGCACAACTTCAGTTCTACACTCCTCATTAACGAGGCACGTCACGTGTCCTTCTTCACTCGTAGTCACATGATATTTTGTGTGTGTGTGACTACAGCGTGACCTAAATCTTCCGTTGCGAAGTCTGATAACTGCTTGTGCAGTTTTCTGAGCGGTGATTGGTCAACACCGCTTATCCCGTCCTCTGATTGGTCGACGCGACGCAGCTGAGCTACGTGTGACATCATAATATCTGCGAGAGAGGCCTAGACTTTTCCACGGACATATAGTATCCTTATTAGTCGATGAATGATACTGATGGTTTATCACTTGGAACGGCGTTATCGCATTCTGTACATGGGCATTAACCTCTCAGTTTCGGACTCTAAACAACTTCAGGTCACAAACAAGGCATTCCATATGATCGCAGGTCATTCATGCTGTCTATAAGAGACCGTGCTTACAACAGTCATCTTTAACCCAGGCCCCGGCCCAGTATTTGTGCTACAGCTGTAATTTTCTTTTCCGCAAGGAATAAGCGTAGTGCTGGTAACTGACGTCATTCTTAATTCCATGGTGCCTTGGTGTCAGTGTCATGATCACCGGGTCAGGCAGGCAGTGCAGTTCTGCGCGCGGGGCGTACAAACTGAGGTCCCCTCTGCGGTTCAAAACCTGCAGCTGACAAACGTTTTCCCTTTTAATTTTAAGCTTGAAGTAGGTCAGAATACAGCCATTCTCCTGCTGCCAGGAATTTCTTCCTTGTCCTAATATCTAGCTTCCCTGTACACTGCCTTAATTATGTTTTATATATTTATTTTTTCCAAATCATCCCCCTACCTTTTAACTGTGCTATTGTTGACGTATGTTCGCCGGTCTCTCTCTCTCTCTCTCTCTCTCTCTCTCTCTCTCTCTCTCTCTCTCTCTCTCTCTCTCTCTCTCTCTCTCTCTCTCTCTCTCTCTCTCTCTCTCCGACTGCCTTCCGACCCACCCGCTCCCCCCGTTTTTTTTGTGGTTATCCCCCCCTCCCCCCTCCTTCTTCTCCCTTACTGTTCTTTATAAGATAAGCTTTGACTGCTTCCGTTTTCTTTTCCGATACTAGTCATATGAACTGATCAGATGTTCTGCTGCTTCATTTGCTCATAATATGCTCACCGTATGCTCATAATATTTAACTCAATGATGTATGGCATGTGTTCATCTGGCTCTGTGAGCATGCTATGTTTTGTGTGGAAATGCTCATGTAAAAATTTCACTCACTCATTCATGCCTATATGTATATAAATAATGTCTGTAATTTGATAGCTGTTCATCAGTAGCTTAGCAAGGACTAGTTGTTAGGCAGGTTTTTGAATGAACCTAAACTACAATCCTTGTAAAATAAAGTTTTCGAGTTCGAGTTCGAGTTCTCTCTCTCTCTCTCTCTCTCTCTCTCTCTCTCTCTCTCTCTCTCTCTCTCTCTCTCTCTCTCTCTCTCTCTCTCTCTCTCAAATGGTCTTCGTGAGCAGGAGGGAAAATATCGGAAATAAAACTGAAAACTGCCATCACTTATATAAATTAAAATGGCAATCGACTCTTCAATGCACACCAAGGTAGCTTAGGCTATCAGTCTTGTTTTCCCATCCCCAGCGCTCATGACCATTGCTGCAAACACCCGTTAGTTTTCTTGTGATTAAGAAGCCCGCGCCCAACTCGTAACTGTCATAGTTCAGGAGCTGTGCAAGAGTCGAGGTGGACGTCCTGGGCTGTCCGTCCTAACAAGCCTTCTGGTTTCTGTAGACGTGAAGAATTATTGAACCGTGCTTCGGCATTGGTCACAACTTGTTCCTGATATGTCAGTGATGCCATGATAATCTGAGGACATTAAGCAACACTTCATCATCATCATCATCATCATCATCATCATCATCATCATCATCGTGACTGTCAGTGAGCCGGTTTGGCCTAGTGGTAAGGCGTTAGGCTGGTAAGCACAAGGACCTCGGTTCGATACCGCTTCGGCTCTCCTTTCTCTTCAAAAAGGTTGTGGTCTGCCGACACTGTCTTGTGACTTTGTCCATCACTTCCTACAGAAACATTAAAATGGCTCTCACCGCTGACCTTCTTAATGCAGAAGTCTGGTGGTGACAGTGTAGCGATAGGTATATAATCTCCCTCTCCCCCCACCTCCATACCCCCTTCCCCACCTTCTCGGGAAGCACAATGTTTACTTACTTACTTACTTACTTACATAAATGTCGCCAGGTCGCCAGGTCATGTGGATAAAGATCTTTGCATAACTTGAAGGTTCACGGCCATTGGACAGTTGGCCAAGCTGTCTCTTGCCAAAACCCAAGGATACCAGGGTTCACTGTTCGATTTAAGCAGTGCAATGCCTGGTTTGTTCTTGCTGCTGGGCTTAGAAGTCTTAACTGCCGATTTGTTGATACAGAGAATGAAAGAGAAAATGAGGGGTGTTAAAGAAAGAGCGAGGTGTTAAAAGGGCAAGGGTCGCTGCATGGATTAATGTAAACAGTGCTGTTGAGGTGTTACTTAGCCTGGGGTGGTGCTTTTTTTTTCTTTTCTTTTTTCTTTTTTAATGAATGTAAAGACACTGAAAGGAACACACACACGCGCGCGCGCGCGCACACACACACACACACACACACACACACACACACACACACACACACACACACACACACACACACACACACAACACTACACTACGCTACACTACACTACACTCACACACACACACACACACACACACACACACACACACACACACACACACAACACTACACTTCACTACACTACACACACACACACACACACACACACACACACACACACACACACACACACACACACACAAACACACACACACACACACACACACACACACACACACACACACACACACACACACACACATTCGATTTATGTTACAGCAGGCCTCACTTCTTAGTGATGGATGAAAAGAGATGTTATATCCACTGAAACATGACCAATATCTACCTTGATGCCTTCGGTCAAAGGGTCCAAAAAATGCAAGAAATAATTGATTGTTCGGGTATTCTATTTAGGTCTTGAAGACCTTAAGCTGAGTCTGATCGGAAAAAGACAAAAATGGAAAGAGAAGAGAGGCCTACTCCTTTCTTCAGGAGTCTTTTGGGTGCCTCATTCCCTCCCGGAGCGAATCAGATTGGTAGGTGTACGTGTACCTGTTCAATTCGTCCTGAGGTGACCCTATGCGGTTGATGGGACGTTAATATCCAAGAACTAGCTTACTAATCTAGTCAACCGAAGATCAAAACACACAAAAGGTTCACTGAAGAGAACGCCGCCGCTTTTAATTAGGCAACAATAAATAATGCCTATTTTCGGGCTACACCTCTTTGTCAAGCAACAAAGAGACAAATAACACACTAACGTGGAAACAAACCGTGATAAATAAGCAAAGAAAAAGCTTTGAGACGGCTACAGGTCCTTACAACGTTCTCCATAGACCCATTGTTTTCCTGGGGTGATCGAGTGAGCTGCCATCACCCAAAACAAAGCCCGGAGTCCTAGTCTCATGACCGGATAGCATGTTGTTTCCAGGGGTGATCGAGTGAGCTGCCGTCACCCAAACAAACCCCGGAATCTTATTCCTATGACCGGGTCTACAACAGGTAGTTGTCCTGGGGTGGTCGAGTGAGCTGCCATCACCCAAAACAAAGCCCGGAGTCCTAGTCTCATGACCGGATAGCATGTTGTTTCCTGGGGTGATCGAGTGAGCTGCCGTCACCCAAACAAACCCCGGAGTCCTAGTTTCATGACCGGGTCTACAATGGGTTGTTTCCTTGGGTGATTGAGTGAGTTGCCATCACCCAAACAAACACCTTAGTCTTAGTTTCATGACCGGGTCTACAGCGGGGTGTTTCCTGGGGTGATCGAGTGAGCTGCCGTCACCCAAACAAACCCCGGAGTCTTATTCTTATAACCGGGTCTACAAAAAAAAAGTTCCTGGGGTGATCGAGTGAGTTGCCACACCCAAAACAAAGCCCGGAGTCCTAGTCTCATGGCCGGATAGCATGGTGTTTCCTGGGGTGATCGAGTGAGCTGCCGTCACCCAAAACCAAGCCCGGAGTCCTAATCGACCGGATAGTATGTTGTTTCCTGGCCGGGTGGTCGAGTGAACTGCCATCACCCAAACAAACCCCGGAGTCCTATTCTTGTAACAGTCTACAGAAGGTTGTTTCCTGGGATGATCGAGTGAGCTGCCATCACCCAAAACAAGGCCCGGAGTCCTAGTCTCATGGCCGGATAGCATGTTGTTTCCTGGGATGATCGAGTGAGTGGCCGTCACCCAAACAAACCCCGGAGTCCTAGTTTCATGACCGGGTCTACAACGGGTTGTTTCCTGGGGTGACCGAGTGAGTTGCCGTCACCCAAACAAACCCCGGAGTCCTATTATCATGACCGCCTAGCGGCTGCTTAATCCTTTAATCCTCCCCCGCCAGGCGTCTGCCATGAGTCCCACACGGTCGTACAGGGGGCGAGATTAACGGTGCTGATCCGCCTAAGGTATGCTTTGATCCCTAGTTGTATGGGTACGAGCGATTACGTCGTAATAATAATGCCACCGTCTTTTGTTTAACTGCCTTGTTTGCAGTCGTTGCTGTTGCTGCTGGTGCTGGTGTGGTTGTTGTTGGTGGTGGTGGTGGTAGAGGTGGTGATGGTGGTGGTGGTGATGATGATGATTGTGGTGGTGGTGACTGTGGTGGTCGTAGTGGTTTTGATCCCGGGGAGGGTGAAGGACGACAGATAGGAGTAAACAACAAGAGGAAGAGGGCGGGTTTGTTTGTTTTGCTGCGTTCAGTTTGGTTCTTCTTGTTGCTGTCGTTTTGGGTTGTTTCTGTGGGGGAGGGGGGGTGGAGGGGGGTTGTGGACGGTTTGTTCTTGTTGTTGTTGTTGGTGGTGGTGGTGGTGGTTTGGTTTGTTTGGATGTTGGTTCTTTGTTTTGTGTGTGTGTGTGTGTGTGTGTGTGTGTGTGTGTGTGTGTGTGTGTGTGTGTGTGTGTGTGTGTGTGTGTGTGTGTGTGATTGTGTTTTGCTTGTTTGAAATTCGGTTAGTTGGTTTAATTGCGTTTCGTTTAGCAAAGTTTATTTACATGCACTTGACATTGCACGATCGTAATCACCACATGAGCATTAAACAAGCTAAGCTTCAGTATTATCATTACTTGTGTGGTAGATGGGCGTTATGGAAACCCACTTTATTTTTATGTAGGGGAGTGGGGATGGGGAGTTGAGGGGAAGCAGGTTGGAAGCATGGATGAAGAGTCACAAGTCAGAGGTTGCTATAACATAACTTTTATTTGTACACCAACCAAACAGGAAACAGTGTAGGCTCTCCCCTGATGAAAACATGAACACCGGCCGCAACAGTTAAACAAACAGCCTGCCTCTGCAGGGACACTGGGGGAAAAGGGACGCTGCCGGCCCAGCACACAACTTTTAACACCTTAGATAATTGGGCCATAAAAAAACCCACCCAATCAAAAAGGAAAAGGACCGGAAAGAAAAGGTTAAAGGGTATGGCCCGGAACATGTATACAGTACACTCGGTTACATCCCCCCCTACTCAATCATAACCAGCGTCCTCGCCGGTTAATCACATAGCAATAAACAAAACTGAAGGGTGTAGGGCAACTAAGAGTTGACTTAACAAACCATCAAAGTGGTACCCAATACATCCACGCACAAAACTGTACCCCTTTTTGCCAGCATACTAATAAAGGCCTGGCTAACTACAAACATCTCCAAAGACCAGACTGATTTGCATTGCAGTTAAAGGGCAAAATGATTACTGCATTTAAGCCAAGTAAACCAGACAGACCCAAAACGCATTGCTTGAAACGGGACAAAAGGATGAAAAAGAGGATTCCTTGCGTTAATGATGAAAACTCCAAAAGAAACATCTGTTCTTATTGCCTTTCAAAAACCTACTGCCATCTGGGATTTAAAAATGGAGGACATTCCACAATTGGCCGTACAAGACCTCAAAACAACATGGTCGAAAAAAATAAACACAGCGCACATTGCAACAATCGAATACTACACATTGCATGTCATTTACAACATGAACGGCACACAAGTGATGTCTGCCATCTCAAACCATGATTTCAGTACCAAGCCTTATGTGAAGGACCCGCGGTACGATAAAATGTTTCGCTAGAGAAATGCACACACGAGAATACAGGGCCTTATATAAAGGTTAACACGTATACTCGAAATAAACACAACTCTCACTCACAGACAACACAACGCTCAGTGACCTGATGTGGACCCTGTCCCATTACTACTCAAATGAACATATATAATGCTATGAAGTAATACCAGATTAGCGGTCAAGCCATCAAAGTTCGATCATGATGAAATAAATATACACAGTAGTGCAACGCAACATTATGGTCGCCACACTGCTCTTCGAGGTATGTTGGCAGCATTGGGGTTTACCCCTTTGTTCACACGGGTGGAGCGCCTGAGTGCAGGTTTGGCTCTGACTGGCGGTGCGTCAGCTGCAGGAATGGGTGCAGCGGGAACGGGACCAACAGGAATAGGGACAGCATTGGGGTTTACCCCTTTGTTCAGTCGGGTGGAACGCCTGAGTACAGGTTTGACTCTGACTGGCGGTGCGTCAGCTGCATGAATGGGTGCAGCGGCAATGGGTGCAGCGGCAATGCGGGCAGCAGGAATGGGTGCGGGAAGAGGCATGGGTGCGGCAGGAGGCAAGCCAACAGTCGCAGGCCGACCCAGCCAGAACTCACCCCGATCAGGGTACTGTGGGCTGGCCTGAGCAGGTGTTTCCCGTGGAGGCGGTTCCTCTGCGACAGCAGCCAGTGGTGCCCTGGCAGGCAACAGGTCATCTCTACTGAGGGTCCGCTCCTGCCCGCCAGAGAATGGTTTGACCCCATACACATGTATGCCGGGGTAGGGACGTGCGGTCACGACGTGCAGTTCAGGACGCCACCGGTCTTGAATCTTGCTCCTGCCGAGGACACGGTTTCTCAGGTAAACCAGGTCACCAACGTGTAGTGGGTGGTCGGCAGCTTTCTGGTCCGTCTGCTTTCGTCTCTCCGCTGCAGCTTCTTGGAGATGCTTCAGTGCCCTGGCGTGTGAAGCCTGCAGGCGCAGCCGGTGCTGTCGTACCCAGTCGGTGGGTCCAACCGCGGACGTGGTTGTGCGCCCAAGCAGGTGGTCAACTGGTAGCTGCGGTTCCTGGCCGAACAGAAGGAAGTGGGGCGAAAACCCGGTGGAAGCGTGAGGCGTATTGTTATACGCTTGCACAAGCTCCGGGAGGTACTGTGGCCACTTGGACTTCTGTTCCGGGGGCAGGGTTCGAGCAGATCATGCAACGAGCGATTGAATCGCTCGCACTGCGCGTTGCCACGGGGATGGTATGGAGTGGTCCGGGTCTTCTTGATGCCATAGAGCTCACACAGGGATTTCACCAGCTTAGACTCAAAGTCCCTACCCTGGTCACTGTGGATTTTCTGGGGTACCCCGTAGCGCTGGAACCACTCGTGGACCAACACCTTGGCCACTGTCCCTGCCTCCTGGTTGCGCGTCGGTATGGCCTGGGTGAACTTCGAGAAAACATCGGTGAGAACAAGAACATTTTCTCGCCCATCACTAGCAGTCTCAAGCTTCGTGAAGTCGATTGCCAGGATTTCAAGGGGACGGCTGGCAAGCAGATGACTGGAAGTGGTGCGGAGCGCTGGTGCATGGCCCATCGTGCACCGCTCACAGCTGCTGATGTAGTCTCTGACTTCTCTGTACATGGCGGGCCAGTAGACACGAGGCCTCAGCAACTCCATGGTGCGCTCATAGCCTTGGTGGCCCATATCATCATGGAGCGACGCCAGGACATCAGGCCGAAGTGAGCTGGGAAGAACCAGCTGCTCGAGAGTACCCCGCCGCTGGTCAGCCTGCCTGCGATGGAGTACCCCCTTCTTTAGGAACAGTCGAGGGTACTGCTGCACCAGTGCTCGCATGGAGCGTTCCTTGGTGTCGGAGGGCTTGGCTGGCCAGGCTGCGAGCACCGGGCCAAGGACTTGATCCTGTTGCTGCAGCTGCTGCAAGTCACCCAGAGACAGTCTGGGGAGTACCTCAGTTGCAGCCTCGGGAACAGCCGTTTGATCAGGTTCCTCCTCCTTGTCCAGGGGCAGCACAGGAGCCATGGTGTCGCCAAGGACACCAGCAGTGGGGGTGGGGTCGACAGCCAGCTGCTCGCACTGGAGAGCATTGACAGTGGCTACCTCTGGTGGCACCACTGTCAGGAGGGGTTCAGGAGAGGGTTCGAGGGGCATGCGGGAAAGGGCATCCGCAGGGTTGATCTTTCCAGGTCTGTACTGGATGTCAAAATTGAACTGTGCGAGCTGTGAGGCCCATCTTTGCTCCAACGCGCCTAGTTTCGCGGAGCGAAAGTAGGTCAGCGGATTGTTGTCGGTGATGACCTTGAACTTTCCTCCCAACAGGTAATGCCGGAATGTGTCCGTTATTGCCCATTTCATGGCAAGAAACTCCAGCTTCATACTGCTGTAGAGTGAACTGTTTTTCTCACTGGGCCGGAGGCGTCGGCTGGCGAAGGCAAGCACTCTTGACTTCCCATCTTGTTCCTGGGACAGGATGGCGCTGAGCCCGTCATGGCTGGCATCCGTCTCCAAAATGAAGGGCTTGGTGTAGTCAGCGTACCCAAGTACAGGAGCTGTCGTCATAGCCTCCTTGTCGAAGGCCTCTTGGTGCTTGGGACCCCAAAGCCTGGATACGTCAGCTGCCTTCTTCTTGGAGTGCTTGGCCCCTTCGCTCACCAGGTCATGGAGCGGCCCGGCAATCCTGGCAAACCCGCTGATGAACCGCCGGTAATAACTGGCAAAGCCAAGAAAGCTGCGCAGCTCTTTTGTCGTTGTTGGTGTTGGCCAGTTCTGCACACACTCCACCTTGCCAGACTCGCAGCTCACTCCATCAGCCGAGATCGTGTGGCCAAGATAGGTGACTTCACGCCTCAGGAACTGGCACTTGCTGGCTTTCAGTTTCAGACCTGTCTCTGTCACCCGCTGCAGGAGTCGTTCTAGGTGCTCCATGTGTTCGTCGAACGTCTTGGAGTAGACAAGGAGGTCGTCGAGGTAGACGAGCAGAAACTGAAAGGCAAAGTCTGACATGGTTGCCTGCATCAGACGCTGGAAGGTGGCAGGGGCTGACGCCAGGCCCATCGGCATCCTTGTGTATTCATACAAGCCGAAGGGTGTTGTGAACGCTGTCTTGTGCTGGTCCCGGGGATCCATGGAGATCTGGTGGTACCCACTGGCGAGGTCCAAGGTGGAGAAGTACTGGGCCCCCACCAGTGCATCCAGGGACTCCTGGATCTTGGGGAGTGGGTAGGCATCACCAACAGTCTTCAAGTTCAGTCGCCTGTAGTCGACACAGAGCCGAAGACTGCCGTCCTTCTTCCTCACCAGGACCACCGGAGCTGCGTAGGGACTGTGGCTCTCCACAATGACTCTCTGGGCCAGGAGTCCCTTGATGTGTTCCTTCACCTCCTGGAGCTGGTTTGTCGGTATGCTCCGGTAGGGCTGCGCGACTGGGGCATCATCACTGGTGGGGATGCGGTGTTGCACTGCCTCAGTATACCCAAGATCGAGGTCATCCTGGGTAAACCCATGGGCATACTGGTTCAACAAGGCATGCAGCCGGGCCCGCTCGTCGTCAGTGCCGTCAAATGCAGGGCAGGGAACAGCATCCGAGGGTGCAGACTCTGCGATGGAGGGTTCCATGGAGACGGTCATCTCGTTGCAGGTCGTCGTAATCTGCACACCTTCATCGCTTTCAATGCCGTCCACTGCATGTAACACTGCCACAGGCGTGCGTCTGGCAAGGATGTAATCCTCTGCCGACAGGTTAGCGAGGCGCACACACCTCTGTGTCGCATCGCCGCTCACAAGGGTGGGAATGAGGAGTAGCCCTCGAGGGAGGGGTTGGGCTATGGTAGAGGCCATCAGGTGTCTTGATGGCCGCTGCACTCCTGTGACTCGGAGGGTGACGAGGGAATGGGCTGGGATGAGAGTCTGGCCTGCTACTCGAGCCACACCCCTGACAGAGGTGCGTTCAAGGCGAATCTCACGGACGGCTGGCTGCAAGACAGGGGGGACAATATCTAAGTTATTCAACAAACTACTCACCCTATCTAACACATTCATCCCCACCAGTGCTGGCGCATCACTCTTCTTCTTCCTGGTGGAGGGGTTACTAGAATCCGTAACAACTAACACTGGTACACCCTCACACTTCTGTCCTAAAAGTTCTAAATCTACTATAACTACCCCACTATACGGAATCTCCAGCCCGTTTGTTGCCTTCAAGGTCACTTGAGTCATGGGAAGGAGGTCAGAGTTCTGCAGGTTTTCCGCCACCCACCTCTCAGTCACAGTCGTAACCTCACTCCCTGTATCAATCAGTCCCCTCACTTTCCTACCGTTCATCACAATGTCTACTGTGGGGCATCGTCCAATCATGCCCACAGGATTCATGTCCCCCGTTGTCTGGGTCCTGACAACGGGGACCTCTAGTTTCCCTGGTGGGATGGAAAGCGTGGTCCAGCGCTGTGCCGCGGAGCGTAGAACCGTGGCTGGGGACGGCTGGGTTTGAAGGAGACTCGAGGGCCCTGCTGCCGTTGGGCGTGCGTATTGGCGTCTCTCAGCGCAGTCCTGCTGGAAGTGACCAGGCTGCTCGCACCAGTAGCATACTTTAGGCCGTGGTGCCCGGGTTGAGTGGTGTCGCAGCTCAGCCTGCAGCTCTGCTGTCTTCGCCATCAGAGCCGCTACTTGGGCCCGCAGCTCCTCCAGTTCCTTGCTGTGCTGGGGTTGAGCCACCAGGACCTGCTCTGCTCGCACCTCCACATCAGCATCCTCGCGCATCCAGCGCTGAGCCTCAGCCCGTGCCTGATGGAAGGTGACGTCGTCATGCTCCCTGGCGTAGCGACGAATGTCGCGACGGAGGGATGGGGGGTGCAGCCCGTCGATAAAACGGTCGCAGAGCATAGCGGGGTTAACGGCGTCTGCCTGCGCTGCGTTCAGCTTGGTGGTCAGCATCAGCAAGTGCTGCGCGTACCCCACTACACTCTCCCCCATCCCCTGCCGCCGGCCGTGGAACGAGGTGAGCAGAGCAGAGAGGCCCCGGTGGTCGCCGAAGGTTGCTGCGAGGACTGCCAAAACTTTGGCCGCTGTGTCTGCCTCCCCTGCTGCGCGGGTGAGCACCTCCCTCCGGGCAGATCCCTCCAAAGCCTGGATCAGCCACTCCACTGCTGTTCCTTCCTCCATCCTGAAGTTCCGGAGGATGCGCTCCGCCTCCTGAATAAATTCATCGGCGTCGCAGCCATCCGCCTCTCCAGTGAAGCGTGGTAGCTTTGGTGGCTGGATCGCTCGCCACGGCGGTTGCTCTGCCATGTTGTTGGTGGTCGGATCCGCTTGAACGGCCTCCAGACAGCTCCTCTACACTGTTTCCTGGTTAGTGACTCTTCTACATCCAATCCTGCTCGCAAGCGCCAGCTTTTGTAGGGGAGTGGGGATGGGGAGCTGAGGGGAAGCAGGTTGGAAGCATGGATGAAGAGTCACAAGTCAGAGGTTGCTATAACATAACTTTTATTTGTACACCAACCAACCAGGAAACAGTGTAGGCTCTCCCCTGATGAAAACATGAACACCGGCCGCAACAGTTAAACAAACAACCTGCCTCTGCAGGGACACTGGGGGAAAAGGGACGCTGCCGGCCCAGCACACAACTTTTAACACCTTAGATAATTGGGCCATAAAACCCGCGCAATCAAAAAGGAAAAGGACCGGAAAGAAAAGGTTAAAGGGTATGGCCCGGAACATGTATACAGTACACTCGGTTACATTTATGATTATCGTTATCTTCTTTTTCTTCTACTTTTTCTTCGCTTTCTTCTTCTCAAGTTCTTCTTCTTCTCCTCCTATCGCCCTGATATAACTGTACCGGTTGACTGAGCGTGAAACACCAACTTACTTACTTACTCTTCTTCTCCTTATGAACAAGGCCGGCATGTGTGGCACAAGTGTTTATCACGTCATGAGCCAGCCCTGTTCTGCTCTTCTTTGATAAAGAGCGAACCAACAAGCATACGCGCGTCCTGGGCCAAGAAAAGTACTTCTGTTGCATAAATATTGATACGGAGCAACCATGCAAAGTCTGGAAACATTTCCACACTTCCTGCGTTTTCAGGCCGCTGCTGCGTTCTGGCTTCTCTGAAGATGGGTGCGTGTGTGTGTGTGTGTGTGGGGGGGGGGGGGGGGGGAGGGGGGGGGGCAGAACTGTAGAACGCGCTCTGGGGACTGTGGTCCTGTCTGGCAGGGGCAGACTTCAGTGTGCCAGCCCTAGTCATGTACCCAGACTGTGGTCCTGTCTGTCTGTGTGTGCTGACAGCCCTAGTCATGTACCCAGACTGTGAGCCTGTCTGTGCGTGCTGACAGCCCTAGTCATGTACCCAGACTGTGGGCCTGTCTGGCATGGGCAGTTTTCAGTGTGTGCCCGCCCCGGTCATGTACCCAAACTGTGGTCCTGTCTGGCATGTTTTTGGTAGTCTTCAGTGTGTGCCAGCCCTGATCATGTACCCAGACTGTGGTCCTGTCTGGCATGGACAGTCTTCAATGCGTGGTGTGCCAGCCCATGTCATGTACCCAGACTGTGGGCCTGTCTGACATGTTTTTGGCAGTCTTTAGTATGTGTGCTGACAGCCCTAGTCATGTACCCAGACTGTGCTTCTGTCCGGCATGGGCAGTCTTCAGTATGTACCAGCCCTGGTCGTGTAACCAGACCGTGGTCCTGTCTGGCATGGCGGACAGTCTTCAATACGTGGTGTGCCAGCCCTAGTCAGCACATGTGTTGAAGCAGGCGGCAGTGTCCAGTCCTAAGACGGAAGATCAAGTGGCGGTCATTCATGGCAGTGGATTTGGGGGTCCTTCCGGCTTTCTGAAACGCGGTGGAATGTCCGTTTGGTGGTTGTTTTTGCCTCTCTAGTGGAGGTGGGACGTTGTGGCTGTTATAGTCCCGATATATTTAGTTTTATTATCCCCTATATTCTCTAAAACATAAGGTGATTTGGTGCCCTTATTTCACCATCAGTGGAGACTTGGCGCTAAATTCAAGTTACCGGGATTAATAACGAATTAATAATAATAATTCACACACACACACACACACACACACACGCATACACACACACACGCACGCACACGCTAGCACGCACGCACACACACACACACACACACACACACACACACACACACACACACACACACACACACACAGAGGCACCCGCCACACGAGCATACTGCCTATACAAAGCTTAATTTACACACAATTTAAAACAGGAGCAAACAGAATTGGTTGAAGGACAGCGCTCAACAGCTAGTTTAACCCCTTCACTGACCCAGCTTGTAAACTTTCCGGGGCTGAAAGATGCACGGACGCGCCTGCAAACGGTATATTTTCCAGTCCTATAACATCTGTTTTCAGTGCTGTACGATTTGGTGGAGATCCTTTCACATGCTAGTGCAAAAAAAAGAAAACAAATAGGCTTACGGTTTTCAAATTCGCACTTTTATGGGTCGTTTTCCAAATGACATCATGGCAGTGAAAGGGTTAATATGAAGTTGACTAGGGAAGGGCACTGCTCGCGATAAACTCCCAAAGTCTTTCTTTCCAACAATATTGGCAACGACACGCGTAATACCGGTGGGGTTTATTTACCACTCCTAGGTGTACACTGCCTACTTATCCTTCAAACTTTGCTTTTGCGTATGGGACGCAGCTTTTCCGGTTGTCGACTAAAGAACCGATTGACTTGCTTGATTTAACTGGCTTGTTATGAAACCGAATTCTCAACAACAACTTGAAAAGATTTTGTCCAACGCACATATAATGCAGGCAGGGTTTATTTTCCGCCTCTATACTGCCTACTTACCCTTGAAACTTAGTTCTTTAACTGTGGCATGCACAGTTCCAGTTGCAGACCGAAAAACCGACTGGCTTGCTTGATTTCAGTTGCCTTGAAAGGGGCTATAGGCTTATGGCCTAGGTCCTTCGTCTCACCTGGGTCATAAGCCTCCAACACTAAACAGTTCCAAATGCATGAAAGTTTGAAAAGAACACTATTTCTTCAGACAAATCACAACATGTGAATTTTAAAAGAACACTATTTATTAGGACAAAACACAACATGCGAATTTTAAAAGAACGCTATTAATTAGGACAAAACACAACATGCGAATTTTAAAAAACGCTAATAAATAGCGTTCTTTTAAAATTCGCATGTTGTGTTTTGAACGCTATTAATTAGTACAAAACACAACATGCGAATTTTAAAAGAACGCTAATAAATAGCGTTCTTTTAAAATTCGCATGTTGTGTTTTGAACGCTATTAATTAGTACAAAACACAACATGCGAATTTTAAAAGAACGCTAATAATAACGTTCTTTTAAAATTCGCATGTTGTGCTTTGTCCTAATTAATAGAGTTCTTTTAAAATTCGCATCTTATGTTTTGTACTAATAAATAGCGTTCTTTTAAAACATACGAGTTTTAAAAGAACGCTATTTATTAGGACAAAACACAACATGTGAATTTTAAAAGAACGCTATTTATTAGGATAAAACACAACATGCGAATTTTAAGTCTTCCAGGGTCCTCTATCTCTCAAGCTGCTTCAGGATGTAACCGATCTTGTTGGTGTCAGCTTCAAGGTCTCTGTGCCAGGTGTAACCCATCTTATTGGGATCAGCTTCAAGGTTTCTGTGCCAGGTGTAACCCGTCTTGTTACAGCTTCAAGGTCTGTGTCCCAGGTGTAACCCATCTTTTTGGTGTCACCTTCAGGGTATCTGTGCCAGGTGTAACCCATTTTGTTGGTGTCAGCTTCCAGGTCTCTGTGCCAGGTGTAACCCGTCTTGTTTGTGTCAGCTTCAAGGTATCTGTCCCAGGTGTAACCCGTCTTATTACGGCTCCAGGGTCTGTATCCCAGGTGTAACCCGTCTTGTTACGGCTTCAAGGTCTGTGTCCCAGGTGTATCACATCTTGTTGGTGTCAGCTTCTGTGCCACACACACACACACACACACGCGCGCGCGCGCGAGCCTTACTACCCAACTAATCCCTGTACACTCCCCACCATCAAGCCAAAAGATCTGTAGCCTCTCCCTGGTCATGTAGGAGATTGTGTGCGGAGATTAATCCCTAAACACGCCTTCGTCGTTCGGTCTTCAGTCATAATGCACAATTACCTTGAGCTGTCAGCTTCGTGATGAACTTTACTTAGCAACGCCTGGGGCGAAATGCACTGGATTGGTGGCAAAACGACCCCGGATTACTAACCCTTTCACTGCCACGCTCGCCGCGCCGTCACTCTGAAAATAAGCAACAAAAGTGCCAAATTTGAAATCATTAAGGCCTTTTTTTTCCCCCTTCACATGATCACGTCAAAAGATTCCTATCAAAATTCACAGTATTGAAAGTAGATTTGTAATAACACCATCAAATATACTTTTTGCGAGCGTGTACATGTGCACCTTTCAGCCCGAAAAGTTTACAGGCTGTGGCGGTGAAGGGGTTAACCTGCTGCTAGCTCCGGTCTTAATGCTGCTCATGCCGCTCCCTGCACTCTTTCTTAGCATTCCTCAAGGCCCAGAAACTGGACAGCTTGCATAAGTCAAGAAAACAGTTAGATTTTATGATTAGCTGGTGGTGGTGATGGTGGTGGTGATGGTGGTGTTTGTTTTGCTGTTGCTGTTCATTTTGCTTCTGCTTTATGAAACAGTGGAGGGAAAAGCCGGTGTGTGTGTGTGTGTGTGTGTGTGTGTGTGTGTGTGTGTGTGTGTGTGTGTGTGTGTGTGTGTGTGTGTGTGTGTGTGTGTGTATGTGTGTGTGTGAGAGAGAGAGAGAGAGAGAGAGAGAGAGAGAGAGTAGGAGTCAGTTTTTGTTTCAACTGTGTATGCATATGTGTATCACCTGTGTAGTTGTGTCTGGATATGTGTGCGGTATGTGCGCGCGCGCGCTACAAAAGCTGACTACACATATAGGGCCTATTCAGTGAGAAAAAGGCGGCCCTGTTTCCTAGCAGAATGTACATCATTTTTGTGTCAGTGGTCCCCTACTTCTGGTGTGTGGACAGTGAAATGAGTCTGAACTTCGCTTTGGCAGAAATGCTAGTGGAGTAAGCTCTACAAATTCTCTCTCTCTCTCTCTCTCTCTCTCTCTCTCTCTCTCTCTCTCTCTCTCTCTCTCTCTCTCTCTCTCTCTCTCTCTCTCTCTCGTTTGCACGTCTGCTTAGGCCACAAACCAAGCTACATGGCTTTGCTGTTGTTGTTGGCGCTCCGTAAGGCTTAGAATTGGATTATATATGTAAACTTGGGTTTAAAGTTGGGTTTAAATAGATATCTAGATAGGTAGATAATTAGGTAGCTAGATAGGTAAATAGACAGACAAATAGGCTTACGGCTCAGAGTGTATACTGACATCATTTATTTCGAGTGCTCGGATAAAATGTTAATGTTCTGTCTTCTTGGCGACAAATAGGCTTACGGCTCAGAGTGTATACTGACATCATTTATTTCGAGTGCTCGGGATAAAATGTTAATGTTCTGTCTTCTTGGCAAATATGAGTGCATCGCCAGGATTGTTTGTGTTGCCATGAAATTCTATTGTATCGTCCATTTTGTCTGCAGAATAAAAAAAAAAAGACACTTGTTTAAACCAAAAGCGTCTTGAGACCTGTTGCTTCCTTCTGCTCTTCTCTATCTGCTTGCACAGCCTGTATTGTCTCCCTTCTTGTGTCCAACCCAGCCCGCTGTAACCTCAACCACTGACCCAAATCAAACAAGCTTCTTTTTTTTCTTTTTTTCCTTCTTTTTTCTTGCGACAGACACATATTGCGTGCTTCTCTTACGTGCCGTTTCTGACCAATCGGTTGGTCTGTATCAGGGCTGTTTTCGAAGTTCGGCTATGTCCCGACCAATCAGATTTCACGTTAGAAAGAGCAGCTAGGTCACTTGCAGACGCCTGCGTCAGTGGCTGTGACACGAGAGAAGGAAAACCTGACCGATTTTTTTTTTCTTTTTTTTTTCTTTCTTTTCTTTCTTCTTCTTTTTCTCCCTGCTTGTGTCTTTTGCTCATAATGTTGAGCGTACGGGTTGGTATTTACGGTAATATTCTTCTTCTTCTTCTTCTTCTTCTTCTTCTTCTTCTTCTTCTTCTTCTTCTTCTGTTTAGTGTCCAGCTTCAACACTAACATTCTGCCACAATTTTGTTGACTGTTTATTTCGGTTCTCATTTTATAATTTTGTTCGGCGCTATGACTAATGGGGCAATTTGAATTTGAAACAGAATGAGTCCCAGAGCGCCTGTGCAGAAACAACAGACAAGGGAGTTATTAGCGTTCGAAAGACGTCACACAAACATACAACAAAAACCTGAGTCGCCCACGGTAACTCTCATGTGGCATGCGAGTAAATACAAGGTATATGAACTCCCTCATAGGTAGATCTCCAAAGATACATCATCAGAAGATGCAAGTAAGTAAACATGGTGCTTAACGTCCACAGAAACCATAAGGCTTATTAGGGACGGGGAGAATGGGGGAAGGGAGTATGTAGGTGGGGGGAGAGGGAGGTTATATACCTATCGCTACACTGTCACCACCAGAATGACTTCTACATTAAGATGGGCAGCGATGAGAGCCGTTTTAATGTTTCATTAATTGTGAGGGACAAAGTCACAAGACCGTGTCCACAAACCACAACTTTTGAAGAGAAAGGAGAGCCGAATCGGTATCGAACCGAGGTTCTTCCGCTTATCAGCCTACCGCCTTAC